>JAOTON010002243.1:962500-1694925 GCA_034440635.1 Lepas anatifera
TTGGATGCAGCCGTGACAGACCATTGGAGACGGTAGCAGCTGCGGCAAGCCACTGCTGCTGTCGGCAAGAAGGCCTGATAGGGAGGCCGGCTCGTCCGTATCCGAGCACAATAATATGGCAATCACCCGGACAAGTCTATAAACGACCTCTTAAACGTTTAGAAAGAAGCTTTCTCTACTAGATTAATTTATACCTACCAGAGCCTGTTCGCGTGCAGCGTCTGTCAGCAGCTGGTGTGATACTCCAACTGGGAAGCTCGCTGCTGCATCTAACACCAGCGGCTGCAGTCGCTATCATGGTGCTGTTGCGTTCTAACGTAGCTTCAGCTGTGGCCTCTGGTAGCCACAACGGCAGCAGCAGTATCTTGCCGCAGCTGCTGCCACCTCCAATGGTCTGTCACGACTGCATTCAAGCCACCAATATACAACCTACGAGCTTCTCGCTGGTCTGCCAGGAACCCTCGGTCTGCCGATGCCTTCGGTAGTAGAGCTCTGCTTGATGTGTCAAACAATGTTGTCATGCTTTGTCAATAATTAAGAATAACTTCATGATTTGCAGGGCATCCTGATCGCTTCCTTCAGGTTAGAATGCTTCCTTATTTCTCAGTGAACTTTGTACTTGTTTCTTGCTGGTACAGATGCTCTTCTGTAAGTCTTCAGCGGTTCGTCAGCGGTCTCTTCGAATATTGAAGTTTTTGAAGCGTGAAATTCGTCCACTTCCCAGGCCTCGACCTCTTCAAGCCGCAGCATCATGATCCGACCAGCAACGTCAGCCGCGGTCGGGAGCTGATTATGCGGCAGCATGGCTTGACGGGAAGCTGGATGTGGTGTTTTTTATATACATTTTGTCCAAGTTGTTCCAAGTAAGGCTGATGGAGTCGGAGTCTCGCTAAAGTCATCAAGGAACTTGTCACGGAGACCCCGGTCCTACCACCCGAACGAGCAACTCCCACAATGAAGGGTTGATTTAGAAGCCAAAGTTTAACGTCCCACAAAGTACAGGGACGGCCGCCCCGCTCAGGTCACCCTCTCACCAGTCAGTTGCCAGCCAACCCATATCGGATACACTATTGAGCGCCGGAGCGTCTCAGGGGAACCGATCCCAAGCCTGGACATGCACTGCCACTGCATGTTTCTGAGCAGCGGGCCGGAGCCCAACGCTCTGCCAACTGAACTACCGGGGTGGTGTACCGTCATTTTTCCAGGAATTCGGTATCCTCCATGTTAGTGATAGCAGGACTAATCTGAATATAATCGACTCGCTCTTAAATGCATTTTAGTACTTGAAATTGATCCGCAGTAACTAATCACATGCTTAGATAATCTATATATGGCTGGCTGATCTGAACTGCACCTGCTTTGAAAGCATCCATTACCAAGAAGGTTTAAAGCTGCAAGCGAGAGAAATCGAGCTCATCTTGTTAAGGCAAATGTTCATTCATCGAATTCATAAAAGCTTCAAATAATATATCCAGCTCCTTTGGCTAGATTCTTGACATAAGCGACATAGCATGACAGTGGTTGACGGGTGCGTCATGCGCGCCATCTATTATCGTCTTTTTAAGCTCAAACATCCCCGTCTTTTCATATACTTTTTAGGCTAAATATATATTTCAAAGAGCCAAACGTGGCTCAAAATTGTTCAAATTCAATGCTTTTAAAGTTCTGGAGCCATTTCAATACATTTGTTGCATTCCATTGTCCGTGAGATATGAAAACATTGGAATTTTGGCAGACCGAAAAAGTTTCAAATGGCTTGCGCGGACAAATAATTTTCGAATTCGACATTTCCGACCAGAAAATCGTGATCAGTGGCCATAAATACATAAGAAAACACCCAGTAATCAAAGATCCTGTGAAAAAGTGGTGATCCCGACATGGCCTAATATATATATATATATATATATATATATATATATATATTCGCACCCGACCTTAGGCCATCGACATAAGACATACTGGAATAAATTTTGCACAACTTCATTAACCCATCATGTGATATGAGTTTCGATCGGATAGCCTCACCCAGTTTTGGCTTATGCTATCTTAAATTTTGTTTAGGTCTGGTCACTTGACCTGCGCTAGTGACCTAACCTGAGATGGCTCAACCTTAAAATATTGCTAAAAGTTGTAAAAAAAATTACCAGAAAAAGGTATAACAAGTGCAGGCCAAAGCTGCAGGCCCTGGAATCTGTGTTCATCTGAGACTTGAGCCCCACCATCAACCGTCAAATGCGCCAGGTCTCCACACTGTCGCTGTTTGATGGACCCCCTATAGGGCCCAGACGGTGAAGAACATTGTGGTGAACGCATAGGTGTGTGAATACGATAAACCTATCGTTTGTGGGAATTTAGAGTGTAGGTTTTCAGATAAAAAGCCTGAGCTTATATGAAACAAAAAACGTAAAACTAAAGATATAAATAAAATATTCTGCTAATTTTGAAACAGTATCTCAACTTCTTGCTCACGATGTTTCCGTTCCATGTCAATAGCATGAAGTTGTAACTTAGTTTTGGTGCTTGCTCTTTAAAAGAAAATAACTCAACACCGAGACGAATCGAATGGTAGTTGGAAGTGTTCTGTATTAATGACTGTTTTATAATAATCATATGTGCCGAATTACATGCCTGAAGATGTTAATTTGATTGATGAAACGTTGAAACATGATTCATTTGGAAAAAAATAGTGTTTGAGTACTCCTCTAAAGACCAGAAAAAGCTAGTCCGAAAGTTCGAGATTTTAAACCGAATTCTTACCAACGCGAGATGTGCCATCATCTTTAATAAAGAATGCTTAAATTAAAACCTGCTCCAAAACCACATCAATTGGTGTATATATATATATATATATATATATATATATATATATATATATATATATATAGACAGGGGTGGATCTAGCCGGTAGGTTTGGGGGAACCAAAGCCGAAAAGCAAAAAAGAAAACATCACGCGGTGAAATATTTGGCCACAATTTAACTTGCTGGTAGGTCGCGGGGGGGGACAAACCCAAGCGGAAAAGTAAACACACGTCACTGGGTGAAAGATTTGGCCATGAGATGCTTGCTTTTGCTATCCAAGGATCATTCACTCAAAAACGATTCGAAATATCAAGACATGCTTATTTCTGCCATCCAAGATTGATTCCCTCAAAAACGATTTTACATATCAAGAGTAACAATGTCCAATGTTTACGTTAAAGTTGACTGATTCTGTATGAAGTTGAACGGTTCAGTTAAAGCACCAGAACCTTTTTAATCGACTAAAAAGGAGCCGGGGCAAAAGCTAAATAGCTTTGCGGGAGGGGAGGGGACAAAAATAGCGTTTTGCCCCGAGCATTTTTTCGTTTTTGGGGCAAATGCCTTTTTGCCCCCATTGGATCCGCCACTGAATATAGGAAGAGAGAAAAAGAGAGAAAAGGCTATAAAAGGGGGAGGGAAGATATATTAAGAAAATGGAAGAATTAGAAGAACTGAAAAGAGTTGCTGCATAATATACAGGGATTTTAGCAATTACAAACAATGATTAAAGTCATATAAATGCTGGCCCTGATTAGGTTTGCATTATAATTTAAAGATAAAAAGGCCTGCGGAAAGGGGCACCGGGGTGCAAATATATCTTCAACAAATTTGATTAAAGGGTCAGCTGTCTAAGATCCAAATATTTTGAAAATAACTTCATGCAGCTTCAGGGTGTGAAATCTCCCGCGATGTGGCGGATTGCCCTCAGTGTGACTATAAAGCCTTTGTGCAGTTACCTCCTGTAATCTGCCTGCTCCGTTTTGCTTTAATGACCCCTATTTCCCAACTCTCACCAAACTTTCTAACTGAAGCTAATCACAGACTAATTGGCCCCTGCTTCTTCACCGCCCGCAACCGTAATCGCCCAACAGAAGCTTTCTCACCTGTGACCACCATGCGCCTGTTCATGGTGCCAAGGCTGTTGGTGGCTTTGCAGGAGTAGGTGGCGAAGTCGTCCTGTTGCACGCGCGAGATGGTTAGAGAGTGACGCGTCGTCATGGCAACATCGTCGGAGGCGATGTGCCGCTCCGGATCCAGCGGCGATCCCTCGCGGCTCCACACCACCTGCGTAGGCCAACATCGTAAACGGCAGGTCTACCAGCAACGCATCTGGGACCCGGGAGCCCTGCCGCGGTATTTATATTATTGGCTTTCATGTCAAAAGACATGCTGTATCCCGTTTCATTTTCTCGATGTTTTTCAATGGTGTCTGCAATTACTGAAGTTGATATACTGGCGTGGGACCGTGAAGTGTGGGATCCGAGACTTCCTCAGCAGCTCAACAGAATATGAACGACATATCATTGCGTGAGGAATGAATACATGCTTACCTTCATTTCTTTATCTTGCAGGTCAGGTATTTATAATGAGTCCCTTGACTATTTTTTAGTCGGCACACTAAATCGGGCACGTTTCCTTGAACCTTGAATCAGTGGTGTCTGGACCCCAGTGCAATCCCTGCAGCTATCACCGAGTGTGATCTCGTTTGGTGAAGTTATTAGGCGCCAGCGCCGGTTGCAGCCGGCGCCAGATTCGGCTGCGGGGCAGCGTCGGTTCTGGCACCAGTGAATCGGTGACGTCACGCCACTCCAGTGACGTATTTGCGGCTGACACAACGCCACAGCCTGGCTCGGGGGCGGGCCGCAGCCGCTGTGCCTCACACCTGAGCACGCGCCGCCAAAGCGCGTGGGTGTGGCCTCAGACCATAAAGAACGCCACAGCCGGCGGCATAGGGCCACCGCACACAGTCATGACTTTATGGAAAATGGGAATCTGTGAAAGTTAGCGAAACCTTAATTGTTTTGGTCATATGTTTGTGTAATACTGCAAATGAAGCATGTTTTTTGGAAGACACTGACTTGCCAAGAATCTGTCTCCAAAGCACTCCGCTCAGGGGCTCCAACCAACGGTCTTACTTTTATGAGTAGCCCGAAAAGCATGCGTGATAAAGGAATTTGTTTTTTTATACCTTATCAATGACCTCTTTCTTAAAAAAATGTTTAAGGTTAAATGATGAAGGCGGTCTCCTACGGCCCTATATCTGGACATGTTATGTAATATAAGTCCCGTTGCTGAATGTATGGGAAACATAGGGAAGGAAAAACAATATAATCAAATAATGCATGATACACGCAGCAATCTCGAGCACTAGAATGAAAATAAAACAGACCCTAGAGGATCCACACCTGCTTATGAGCAGAGTTGTGCGACTTGTGAGTCGGAGTCGGAGTTTAACTCAAGTTTTGACTCGTTCGACTCTGAGTTGAGTTCAGTCAAAAAATCAGACAGGTGAGTTAAATTGAGTCGAGTCCGTTCATACCACATCAATGAGTTGAGTTGAGTTGTGAAGACAGCGAGTGAAATGAGTGGACGAAGAATTTGACTCAGCAGGTAAATATGATGTTAAATTTAAGTGTTTGAATTTGCCTCCCCTTTGCAATCTCCTTCAATCTCCTTTAAATATCTTTCCCTCCAGTTTTTTAATTATTTCAATCCAAGGTTGAATTTTTTCAATATATCAATTCAATTATACGGTTCAATTGCTTATTTAACACGCACATTGACGGGGGCGGTTACCCGCCCCCCTCGGGCTTTTCGGAGAGAGCAATAAATGGCGGCGCGTAGCGCCGCCGTACTTGGCATACCTTTTCCCTCATCATTTTTACAGCTTGTGTCAAAATTTTAAGGTTAGGTCATCTCAGTTCAGGTCACCAGTACAGGTCAAGTGACCTGACCTCAAAAAAAGTTTAAGATAGCATAAGTCCGAACAAGGTAAACTTATTCTATTGAACCTCATATCACATAATGGCTCCACCTAGTTCTCTAAAATATATTCCGATATTTTTTATATCGATGACCTAAGGTCAGGTACGAGTCATGACCATTTCATTGGAAATACATGGGAAAATGTTTTTAACTGAATAACTTAGTAATGAATAAAGATAGATGATTTATTTTAACTGCATTAGATTTGTCTCATCAATGCGGTTCTTATGATATGCATTTTGCCCAATTTGACCTTGACCTGACCTCAGGTCAGGTCAAATCCTTGATTTGACGTAACAAGGTCATATTATGTATCATTCGATTCGGCTTGCTGCGAGGATTCATATAGTTCAAATCGTTTTGCTCTATCTTTACTTGTTTAAATGTAATGGCCGAAAAACTTAATTTACATGTTATCCCTATGACGGCATGTTTTGACCTCTAGTGACCTTAAATGTGACCTGACAAAAAACGGTTCAAATACTTTCGATGGAGAAGTAGATGGGCTATACAAAGCCGTTTACAGTTTTTCGCTACCTAGCACGGTTCTCGAGATCTTAGGGGTTGGGGGGTGGGTACCCACCCCCGTCAAGGCGAAGGTGGCTCAGACCTCCGTCAATGCGCGTGTTAAAGGCCCATCCGGTCGGAAGAAATCTCTTGGCACAAATAATACATGTACTCGAAAAAATTAAACAGGCTCCTATCTCTGGTCTTGTCCTAAACATTTTAAGTGGTGGAAGAGACTGCAAAATACATTTAAAATCTTTCAAAAACCATCATCAACATTTAATATTACTTCTTCTCCAATACGAATCTAATACTACCACCCTAATAAGAGTAAGCAGTATAGACAAGTATGTGCGCCATTGCCGTCTTTGAAGAACAATTTAACAAAGTACAGGCTCAAAATTAATGGCTCCAGGACAAAAAAGTGTAAAAAAACACATGATAATTCTCAGAATGATGCAAATATGTTTAAACAACACATGATATCGTTTCTTTTGGTCTTCAATGCACCGTCTGCAGCTGCTTTGTTCATTTTGCCTATTAAAAGCAGATATTGCTATTAGCATACAAAGGTTTGACCCCAGATTTGACAAAAATGTTGAGACAAGGTTATTACGCGAATCAGAGGAATTATTTCTTGCTACTAGTTTTGCTTGATCAGAGACTCTTGCTTGGCATCCGTATTCTATTTGGCACTTTGAAGAGCGATATGTATGTACGTACTGATTGGTGGTTTTCAAGCTGAAAATTGGATTGATTAAAAAAATGTGAATATATTAACCCTTGCCCCGGTGGCGGGTACGAGCCACTTTCGCCCTGGTGGTGGGGGCTAAAAGAGACCCCCACGATCTCAAAAACTAAGAGAGCTAGAAAAAAGCGCAAAACGGCAATCGAAAGGTCTTCAAAAATTACATCGAAAATACTCTGATCATTTTTCTCGTCAGGTCAATATCAAGGTCACCAGAGGCCAAAATAGGTCAAAATCACTAATATGAGGTGTACTAAGAAAACCTCATATATCTCAGAAACTATGATAGCTAGAAACATTTTTAACACCATTCGAAAGCTCTTGAGTTGCTCTTTCATCAAGTGGCAATGATTTTTGAGTCAGGTCAAAGCCTAGGGAGCTACAGGTCACTGAATATCGGGAATCTCCTTGGGAATATCCATAGCCACCCATGCATAAGGGCGTTTCCTTTTTCGCTAATAACGTCCAAACCAAGCGAGATGCAGCCATAGTTGATGCACCATTGCAATCCTCTCGTCGATAAAAATCGAATGATATATACTATTGTTATGGCAGGTCAAATTTGAAAATTTGACCTGACCCAGGTCAACGGTCTGACCCAACTTGACCTGGTATAGTCATAGGTATATGATTTGACTTGCAGTGACTATACAAACACTTCCGTGATAAAATAAAAGTTCTATCTTTGTTTATTCAAAATTTATAGAGGAAAACACCAAAAAATCCTTATTTGACCTGAGGTGACCTTTCAAGAGTCACAAGTCAAAACTCTTGGCATCAACTTCAGAAATGGGCTAAGAGCAAATCATAACCCATGTTTGAATTTGATTCCATCGATACTTACTGAGAAAAGCTCATTTCGTGATTTTCCCCATGTATTTACAATGGGGAGTTCATGCTCTGCACATGACGTTAGGTCACCAATATAAAAAATCCCGGAACATATGTTGTAGCTTCTGGTGGGCCCAATATGTGGTATGAGTTTCAACTTGATCGATTAACCCTCCTTTTAGTTATGCAGTCATTAGCATTTTTTTAGGCGAGGTCACTTCACCTGGCCTGGTGACCTGACCTGATATGACCTTGAGCTAAAATGTTCAGGAAAGATGTAAAATTGATGAAAGAACAGCTGGAGTAAGTTTGGTGGCGCTGCACGCCGCCGTTTTTTGGTCACTTCGGAAAAACCCGAAGGGAGGTCTAAAAAGACCCCCACCCGGGCGAAGGTTAACACGCGCATTGACGTGGGGCGGATACCCGCCACCCCCTCGGGTTTGCAGATAGCATAAAAACGTCGGCGCCTAGCGCTGCCGTACTTGGCATACCTTTTCCCTCATCATTTTTACAACTTTTGTGAAAATTTTAAGGTTAAGTGATCTCAGGTCAGGTCACCAGTATAGGTCAAGTGACCTAACCTCAAAAAAGTTTAATATAGGATAAGTCGGAACAGGGTGAACTTATCCGATTGAAACTCATATCACATAATGGGCCCACCGAGTCCTCTAAAATATATTCCAGCATTTTTTATATCGATGACCTAAGGTCAGCTATGAGCCATGACCTCTCCTTTGGAAATGCATGGGAAAAATGGTTTTAACGGAATAACCTAGGAATGGATACCGATAGAGCGTTTATTTCAACTGTATTAGATTGTCCTCGTCATTGAGTTTCTAATGATATGCATTTTCCCAATTTGACCTCGACTTGACCTCAGGTCAGGTAAAATCCTTGATTTGACCCAGCTAGGTCATAGTATATATCATTTGATTCGGCTTGCTGCGAGGATTCATGGAGTTCATTTTGTTTTTTTCCATCTTTTCTTGTTCAGATGTAATGACTGAAGAACTTCATTTATATGTTATCACTATGACGGCATGTTTGGACCTCTAGTGACCTTAAATGTGACCTGACAAAAAAAAGCTCAAAAATTTTCAATGGAGAAGTGGATGGGCTAGCCAACCCCCTTTATCGTTTTTCGCTACCTAGCGTGGTTCTCGAGATCTTAGGGTGGGCGGGTACCCGCCCCCCGTCAAGGCGAAGGTGGCTCAGACCCCCGCCAATGCGCGTGTTAACCCGCGCCCCACCGGGGTCCGGCGCCACCTTCGCCCCACCGGGGGGCCATCGATGGCCCCCTCTAACTCCGAAAATATGGGCGTTAGCGCAAATCTGCAAGTGCAATAGAATGCTCGCGTGAATTCAGTAGAAATTACTTGCATGTTTTAGTGCTCAGGTCAATGGTTTGACCTCAGAGGTCAATTAGGTCAAGATCGGCTATTTTCACTCAAATATGCAATGATTAAGCAAACTGGGCATAACTCTTCTATCATTAGAGCTATTGAGGCCTGGTAAAGTACATTTGATAGCAAATTGCCGTACTTTTCCGCCATGTGGAACGTAAAGACCTCCCGCCAGTGGTTTGACCGTCAGAGGTCACCTCGTGACCTAATATGACCTGAGGTCACGAAGGGTCAAAAAGTGACCTTGCCGTATATCAAATGAAAGCCAGTGACAAGACAAACACGATGGTGTTTGTTTCACCGCTCTAACTCAATTAGGTCAAAGTTATTGTCAAAATACTGTTTTTGACCTCTGGTGACCTTGGATGACCTTGGAAAAGTCAAAGGGCAAATATGACCCCTGGGATCCGTGAAAGGGTGTCCAAAAACGCTGTTCTGAGCAGTCTGAGTATTTGCAGTCATTTTTGTGGCTTTTATATCATGAAATAGCTTTTCCCATGCTTTTCCAATGGGAGAGGTCGCCTCGTGACCTGACCTCAGGGCACGAAATCGAAAAATCCCGGATATACACCTTGTAGACCCTGGAGGGTCATAAAGTGTAGGAAGTTTCAAATCGATCGACTTTGAAATGTAGCTCTTACAGAGCTCTAAAGGTGAAGTGAGGTGACCTTGGTTGACCTCGTCTGGTGACCTGACCTTGGGTGACACGGGTAAAATTTCAGGGATGATGGGAAAATGATGCAGTGAGAGGTGAGCCCTCAACCGCGGTGCTGCGCCTTTTTTTCTGCTATCCCGGAAAACCTTGGGGGCTCATCCTTGGGGTTAAGATATAACACGTTGATAACATTTCCATTTCTAATGTCCTTTGTCATATATGGTATAATATTTCCTAGGTTTGGCTGTATTTCTTAGAATTTGCAATTGCAACTTGTTACTCTAGTAATTATTGCTTAAATTTTGATTAAGCTCATGACAGAGGAATGTTTCATTTAGCAAAATCACCTAGCATCCTTCTTTAACAGATATAAAAAGCAATACCTTTATCATCCCTGCAAATACAGTTAAAATCATGTTTATTTAGCTTGGACCTTTTCTGACAGTTTGGAGGTGCAATTATTTGCCTATGTTGTTGTAACCTTAACCCTTTAAGGTTCATTTCCATTCCTTGTACCTAGTTAAACATGCAAAGTTCCTACTAGAAATCACTGCAACTTGGTGTGGCAGCTTTATCTGGCAGTGACAGTCTGGAAGAATTAAAAAGTTATCCATGGCTGCTGGCCAATTGTTAAACAATGTTTGAATCCCAATTAATTAGTTTCTCATCTATTAATCTTCAGTTTCCTGTATGAATCTCCGCACAGCTTGTATTTTACTGGTTTATTGATTCATGTATTCATTTGTAATTTTTATTTGTGTATTTATCATTTATTTATATATTTTGAAACCGAGTCGAAGTTTGACTTGAGTTGAGTTGTGAGTTGAGTCGGGAGGATTTGATCTCGAGTCGGAGTTGTGTTGGCTCACTGAACCCTTGGTAATCAGTTGAGTCGGAGTTGAGTCAACTACTCTCAGCACATGAGATGAGTTGAGTCGACTCAAGGTAAGTTTGCAACACACAACTCTGCTTAGGAGTGATGTCACGGTAATTTCTGCACTGTTTTGTGGAAGAAGTGCACAGTCCCGTTTTCTTTCTCCTATCTGCTATGCATGTACGCCAGATTTCGATGTTGATAACAAAGTAATGACTCCCTGCGCCCGGGTTATCTAGTGGCCCAAAGTACAATTCCTTCAGAAAAGGGAATTATGAGCTAGAATCAATCGCTGCGTCACCTTTGAACCCCATTCCGTCAGCGTGAAGTTCAAGAACCCATAGAGCCCCGACGGTAGCTGTGTTGAAAATTCCAAATCAAGCACAGGTCTGGTAATGCTGGGGCGAAGCATTTGAGATTAAAACCTTATTTCTTCCATAGAGGCAAAGCACTAAAGTTAATAAGCCAAGGGTCGAAAATTATTAGCCGTTTTCTTTGCCATCCTATTTGGGGACCTCTGGAAACCAGGTTTCTTAACGCGAGTGCATCGACTAATGGCACCAAACACCAAGCAGTCCGGTTGTGTCAGCTGTAAACACCTCTCATACAAGTGCTTACAGTGGGATCCTTGTATTAGGTTTAGGTTTTAATAAAAGTTACAATTGTTGTAAAATGTTATAATGGACATGTTGAATTGCATTTTTTGTTTTAACTTTTGTCATAATTTTAACCTAATACAAGAATCCCACCGGTTTTCCGATCTGCCTCAACATCCTGTATATATCTCTCATTCAGTTAACCAAGGTACACAAACATAACTTACCTCCCACACCGAATATCCACCCCGGATAGGCCTCGAATCACCACCCGAAAATATTTTAGTACGTTTTTGAAAGATGTTTTTCTAATTAAAAACCTATTTTTTCAATAAACGGGATGGATAGCAGGAAGGCAAGGAAACATTCACCGATGGCGAACCCTAGTTCCAAGCAAATAAGCTACACTCAATTATATCCATACACTTTACGACCACGTCTGTACTAAGAAGACAACGTACTAGACCTAGCCAAGACTAACTTTTGTTTAAATTAGTATACGGAGTATGGAAGTACGCCTGTCAGCGCTGCTGCCGCCCGCCCCGCCTCTGTCAGCGCTGCTGCCCCCGCCCCGCCTGTCAGCGCTGCTGCCCCCGCCCTGCCTCTGTCAGCGCTGCTGCCGCCCGCCCCGCCTCTGTCAGCGCTGCTGACGCCCGCCCCGTCTCTGTCAGCGCTGCTGACGCCCGCCCCGTCTCTAATAATATAATAATATCTGTCAGCGCTGCTGACGCCCACCCCGTCTCTGTCAGCGCTGCTGACGCCCGCCCCGTCTCTGTCAGCGCTGCTGACGCCCGCCCCGCCTCTGTCACCGCTGCTGACGCCCCCGTCTCTGTCAGCGTTGCTGACGCCCGCCCCGTCTCTGTCAGCGCTGCTGACGCCCGCCCCGTCTGTCAGCGCTGCTGACGCCCGCCCCGTCTCTGTCAGCGCTGCTGACGCCCACCCCGCCTCTGTCAGCGCTGCTGACGCCCGCCCCGTCTCTGTCAGCGCTGCTGACGCCCGCCCCGCCTCTGTCAGCGCTGCTGACGCCCAGCCTCTGTCAGCGCTGCTGCCGCCCACCCCGCCTCTGTCAGCGCTGCTGACGCCCCGTCTCTGTCAGCGCTGCTGACGCCCGCCCCGTCTCTGTCAGCGCTGCTGACGCCCGCCCCGCCTCTGTCAGCGCTGCTGACGCCCGCCCCGTCTCTGTCGCCGCTGCTGACACCCCGTCTCTGTCAGCGCCGCAGCGCCAATCTGACAGGCAATTGTGGCCTGAGCCGGCGTCATCCCGTCGAAGCCACACTGTCTCAGAGCAAGCCTACCGACACATGTCCTGACAATACCGCTTAAGCGAGCTGACAGCGCCGAGCGAATTTTAGCGGTCTGCTCTGTGCGTTTGAACAGCGCAAATGTTCCCGGCGGGGCGACTTGGTTCGGTCTGTGGAGTAATCTCAGTGTATTTGAAGAGGCCGGTGGCCGGAGTTTTATCGAGATCACCATTTAGGGAGCAGTGGTAAGTCTTCAGGGTATCTTAACACATCGACCTTTCTACCTGCGGTGGCCGCTACGTTATAAAACCATTCCCCTCCCCCGATTATTTTACCCTGCGAAACATATTTTTCTGCAACTTTTGATGCAATTCACTGATAGTAGCCAAAAAGGAAGATTTTGTCATATGTAAGCGAAACAAAATTTTGGTTCAGTTTCTAAGCTTTGCAATGTGATCCAGCACTTATCATGCATACAATTGTTTACGAATGCTGGGCTATTTTTCAATTCAATGGAGCTATTCGCATTTCAGCCATAACCATGTTCGCGAGATCTGAATAGTTAAACAATGCCTCGGAATCATTCTTAGAAGAATATCTTCAAATAATGCGTTTAAGTTTGAATAAAATTACTAGAGGAGTGAAGCCTTCAAAGGCGTTACCAATGCATGTTGTAGGGAGGGGGCAGACGTAAGAATGGAAACTTGTTTACATCTTTACTCGGTCAGGCAGAGCAAAGAACGTTATTTATTTACGTTGAGAAAGAAATAAACTATAGATATTTGTGTAATCACTATTGTCATTTAAGGCCCGTTTACAGCGTTTCCACAGAAAATTTTGGATCGCAGGGGCCACTCACTCGCATGACAGGTAATACTCACGATCCGTTGATCAGCAAAATCACTTTCCAAAATGCGTATTTACACGCACAATTGTCAGTGATCTGAATCAGACGAAACCATTTTCTTGTGAAATCCTTGCTTAGTACATCCAATTGATACCATCTACAATTTTAACATGGTGCTTGTGGAAAATTTATGACAAAAGCAGCACGCGCATATCGTTATTTTATACTTCTGGATACCCACAACTCGCACAAGTTACTCGCAGGCAGTTCAGAAAGGCAGAGTGCATGTGCGTTTCGATGATCCGAACGAACGTCCTCTGCGAAAAATTAGATGCGCGTCATGTGACTATTTCACCACGTATTTGAATAGCCATTGCATGCGATTTTCGGCATGCGAAACGCTTTGAGCAGGCCTTTATAAATCGAATCTAGAGCAAAGAAATGCGTGAGAAATACATGGGCTAGGAAGAGTTTGGGGCCCAGTTCAACTTTACCAGAGTGGGGGCCGGTCAAACTGTGCCTGAGTAGAGTGGGGAGGCTGGTCCAACTTTACCAGAGTGGAGTGAAAGGCTTATGCAACTTTACCAGAGTAGAGTGAATGGCCAGTGCAATTGTACCGAGTGGGGTGGGGGACCAGTTCAACTTTACCAGATTGGGGGCCAGTCAAACTTTGCCTGAGTGAAGTGGCGAGGCCGGTCCAACTTTGCCAGAGTGGAGTGGGGGCAGTCCAACTTTACCAGAGTGGAGTGGGAGGCCAGTCCAACTTTACCAGAGTGGAGTGGGGAGGCCAGTCCAACTTTACCGAGTGGAGGGGGAGGCCAGTCCAACTTTACCAGAGTGGAGTGGGAGGCCAGTCCAACTTTACCAGAGTGGAGTGGGGAGACCAGTCCAACTTCACCAGAGTGGAGTGGGGAGGGGGCGGTCCATCTTTGCCAGAGTGGAGTGGGGTTATCTCAATGGCATTTGTTAGTGAACGTGTGAAGGAGAGCCTTGCCTTGATGTGTCTGGTCCAACGACGTTCCAGATGGTGACGGGAATGCATCACATCCCCAGTAACAGCACATCAGACTCCTGACTCAAGTCCCGGGGCCACACAATACTAGGGAAAATACGAGAGCATTAAATAGAAAACACTTATTTAGCTCACCAATGAGCCAAATACTTTGTGTGCTTGTGCGCGTAAAGAGACGTTACGTACCATTGCAGCAGGAATTTAATTAAGAAGGCAACTTTTTAACTTATTCTGAGTGAATTATTCTTGATAAAAGTAGCCTTCTCCCTTTATAGTTGCAGTTAACTGAATTTTTAAGGGAGCCCTAGAGGAATTGATAAATGCGAAAGTTATGCTGAAAAGGTGGTTTGATATGCGGGTATTGCTTTGCATATACTCAAACATTTATGACTGACACTCTGTGGAAAACCAGCCAGGGCCCTTCAAACTCCTTGCAACCAGCTACAAAGTTTGAGACATAGATGCTTAGCATCTTTAACCTGCGCGCCCCACCGGGGGTCCGGCACCACCTTCGCCCCACCTGAGATCATCGATGGCCCCCCTCTAACTCCGAAAATATGAGGGTTAGCGCAAATCTGCGAAGTGCGTTGGAAGGCACGTGCGAATTAAGTATGGTTTTACTTCGCACTTCTAACGCTCAGGTTAATGGTTTGACTTCTAGAGCTCAAGTTGGGTCACAATAGGCTATTTCCACTAAAATATTCAATGCCCAAGAAACCGGGGTATAGCTCTCATGCCATTAGCGAAATTGAGGTCTGGTAGAGTACATTTGATAGTGAAAATACCAGGGCTTTCTCTGCTATGTGGAACATAATGATCTCTCGCCAGTGGTTTGACCTTTGAAGGGCACCTCTTGACCTACCATGACCTGGTCAAGAGGTGATAATGTGACCTTGCTGTATACAAAATGAAAGCCAATAACAAAACATAGACGATGGCGTTTAATTCAACGCTCTAGATTGATTAGGTAAACATTTATCGTTAAAATACTGTTTTTGACCCCTGGCGACCTGTGATGACCTCTCAGATACGTCAATGGGCAAATATTGCTCCTGTAATCCGTGAAAGGGTGGCCAAGAATGTTTTTCCGAGAAATCTGAGTATTTACAACCATTTTTGTGACTTTTAGATAATAAGAAAGCTTTCCCCCGTGCTGTTTCTATGGGAGAGGTCACCTCGTGACCTGACCTCAGGTCAAAAAGTCGAAAAATTCCAGATATAACTTTTTTAGACCCTGGCAGGGACATCAAGTGTAGAAAGTTTCAAAATTGACCAGCCTAGAAATGTAGCTACGGTAGAACTCAATAGTTTATGTGAAATGACCTTGTTTGACCTCGCTTTGGTGACCTGACCAGTGTGGCCCGTGGTAAAAAAATTCAGGGATGTAGGGGAAAATGATAGGGTGAGAGGTGGATCCCTCAACCGCGGTGCTGCGTCTCGGCGTTTTTCTGCTATTCTGAAAAAACCTTAAGGGATCATCGCCGGCCTCGGTGGCACGAGGGCTAACCCTATCAGTATAGACGGGGAGATGCATATCACCCCCTGGTGTTATTTCTTGTGCTGTAGGTAAGCTCGAAAAGATAACACTTTGACGATTCTAGACCTTTCCTAACAATCGACCCTGCTTTAGTTCGAACGACAATTCTAACTGGTCCATGATCGGCTCCAGGGACATTTTTGTAGGACATGTTGACCAGCTGCGAGCGATACAATATCTTTGGCCAGTTCTGGTTTTAAATCCATTGGATTGATGGCATTATAATTATTTATATACTAATACTAAAATAATTTTAAGGGTCAGCTTCTTATCTATTTACAAGAGTGGTTCCAGGGAGGTATTTTGGGGCTAACTTTTCCATCGCAAATTAACAGTTCAGGTACGAGTTTTCCCATTTTTAAAGCTTTCTGAATCCGCCCCTGCGATGAATTATAGAAAAATAAGTTTTCTTACATCATTTACTGCTTGGGATAGCCATGGCATTATATAAAATACACAAACAAGGTAATCTATTTGCGTATATAAACTGTCGAAACTTGCCCCTTAATCCGCCCTTGAATTTTGATTTGGACACAATCCGAAGTATATACGTATCAGCATACTCTTCTCGGACTAAATATGAAGTTTAGGATCAAATCAGTCGGTAACTGGAGACGAATGAAGTTGAAAACATTCTAAAATATTTGCATGTTAAGTAATCCCTGTTTCCGAATTTATGGGGTTTTAGGCATAAAACTGAAATTTATTTTACGACAAAAATCAAATGTTTTTGTCCCCTACCGATCCTGACTTTTTACAGGGCGATGTAGTAGGGCTAGCACACAGGTATATCTAATGCTGCAAAAATCTGACAAATAATTATAACGGCATCATTTAAATATTTGCACGATATCTGCTCCAAAACCCCGCATGAGCTGCAGTAAGCGATCTGAAATTTTGATACCAAGGGGAGGGGGAAGCCTCAGGGATAGGTACTTATTACCGAGGTGGGGTCTGATACGAATTTCGAGAGGTCCGCTCCCGATGCCATTTTTGGGCGTTCTTATGTAGTACGAGTTCTTTAACTATTATGGCAAAGTAAACTTGTAGCGTTGGGTAAGAGACACCACTGTTTGGAGTGAGGCGGCCAAGTAGAAGAACAAGGGAGAGGACTGAGGATGACAATGCAGAGGTGGTCGATGGCGAGGAGAGAGAGGTAGGCTCGTGAAAACACGGCGTTATCGGAAGAGCGTCTGAACAACAGCACTGCATCCCTATCTGTGTTACCCAAAGTAGGTGACTGTGGCACAAAATGCATTCGAAATTTCGCGGGCATTTGCCTGTCAATAAGAGGTGCGCGAAACTATGAACAGAAGCGGCTTTGCAAGTCTAAGGAGGTGTTTCTCTTTCTCCCATAGCTCTGTCCTTTATTGAGACCTTCGAATCTCGATATTTAAAAATTATGAATTGGTTTTCCAATTTAAGTGGCTTCAACTAATATGTTTCATCACGACGACCAAAACAAATACCCTGTTTATCACAGTTTTTTTAGACAAATATTGGTTTCATACAATATATGAAACTGCACAATAAGGTGTTTTATGTTTGATACTGATAAGCCGTGCGTGAACTGCATACCATTCTCCGGTTCAATTGAAGCTGATTGATATAATTTTTATTGGAATCTGACCTAATCTTGGCTCCCTTCTAATCAAGCCTTAAAAATGTTGGTGGAAATTTATATTTTCAGAAAAATATGTTCCAGGACGGTAGGGTAGCGGCTCAAGTGAGAAGACCACCAGCCCGCGCGACAGCCAGTATCAGGCGAGATACCCACCTTCTCTGTTCGAATGAGAAAGCCGACACTTAGTGAGATAGCCAATATTGGGCGAGAAAACCCGGTATTCTCTTTTGGATTGTCACACTTAATCTTTCAACCAGTTATGCCGCGAGCATTCCACGACATTGCGTAACTTTGTCTCAGATTTCATTTAAAATTTGTGCATGGGTTTATCAGCAGGCTAGAACACCCCTGACATTTTTAGGTTGCTGGGTAAAATGGTTCAGGAGTTATAGCCTGCGGAAATTTTACACTTTACCCGCGCAACAGTTTTTCTGAAGGTATTTGATCCAATCGAGATCACGATAAGTGGGTAAGATTATATATTCTATTTTCACTGAAAGTTGTATTACTTATTCATAAAACTTCAGTAGTTTTAAAATTTGTTCTTCAGCGTGAATTTGAAAACCGACAGTAGCACGTGAAAGAGCACGTCTCAAATTAATCAAGGTTAATAAATAAGAACCTTGGGTATTTGTTTCTAAGCATGACAAAATTGACGGATAATATCACAGGTACGCACCGTTGGCGCACAGGGGCGGACGCAGACCTGAGTTTGGGGGAAAACCATGCCTGTCTCTCCTCCTGGGGGCAGGGGTGGGACGTGCAATTTGGGTGCTCGACAGACCTAGTATAAGCTACCCTCCGACATGATCGGGCGAATATTTTTGCTCTACAGACCTAGTGTAACCACTTTTTAAAAACGGCGTTTGGCAAGATCATTTCCTCCAGCGCTTGGCGCATGGCCGGAATCACCCCCTGTGTCCGCCAATGTTGGCGCAACCCCCGCGGAGTGAGAGCACGTTCACCTGTCCCTTTACCCCGCGTCATGCCTGCAGACGTTTTGATGGAACAGGTTGGGTATCGGCAAGATACACTTGGTATCAACTTTGTGTTTTTAACTCCTGCTTCAGTGATTGAAATTACTGTCTTTAAGAAGAGTTCAACCTAGGCATAAAGAATAATCCAACCAGTAAGATCATTAATTTGTATTTGTATTTTTCAGCGTTTTCTTCAAACTGATACCAGCACATGAGCGAGCACGCCTCAAGTAGTGAGATCATAGCCTAAAAATGGGGAGTATTTGTTTGCAAGCGCGTTATAACTCACGAACGATAGCTACCTATGACAAATACCTAAGCATGTTCCAGCCAGTTACCTACGTGTTTTATAATTATTTAAGCGATTAAACTTCAGTTATGTTTTTCCCTAGCTGACAAAAAACTGGGTTTATAACGCACCTCTCCCTACACTCATGGGAAGGATAAAGTTGTCCGAATCCCCAAATCTGAAACCTATGCCGGTGTACGTTTTCATGATGGTTGGCTGTCACTTCAGATGTTAGTTCTGAAACGACCGGACAAGTTTTCCAGCCTCCAAGGTTTGGGTTTGTTTCCAAAACACCTTGGGACACCAAGTTGGGTTTAGTGATATTTTTAATTGTTACTTTAGGCGTTGAGGTGAAACGAAAATAAGTAAGTTACGTTTTTGGCGTGCTGTCTGAAACAATGAAGTGCTACACAGTTGTGTCCACCTTTTTCAGTATCTCTTGAATAAACACTTGGGAAGGTCCAGATTCCAGCAGCCCAACATAAAACTGTATATGATAATTTTGCTCATTTGTGAAGAGGGATTGTAAAGTGGGTTTTAATATCAAACATGATTAACACTATTTTGCCAGTCCATGTGGCAAAGACTGGCAAGACTATGTCTGGAGCGCACCGAAAATAATTGCAGCCAGTGTGAATCTGGCATGTTCGCAGTCTAGAAAAATTGGCTCAGCGGAGAGGCTTTAACATTTTGGGCAATCCAAGCCGGACATAAACCCCACAAGGTTAATTGCCCTTAAAGAATATATTTATAAATCAGATTTCAAACTCAAGCAGGTATTTGCAAGAGTGAAACTGAAATAAACTAGAAGCTTTAAAAATATGCGGGAATTTCTCATATTCCTAGACCAATATTTTATAATTCGCTAGGTTGGGAAAAAGACTCTTGTGCGTGAACTGGTGAGGAGTAATTAGAGGGTTGTGGTGGTCCTGTGACGGAATAGTGCAATATGTATATGATGGCGGAAATAAAAACGTGTGACTTGTGACATATATGGGACTATTTGGAACAAAAACAAAACATTTTCCACGCACACAGGTACTGTCTTGATAAATTGATAACTCATTTGTTAAATGGCTGTGCTATTGCGCACTTTTTATAATTTTGTATTTCCCGGGAATATTTTGTGTTAGCAGCCATCATTCAAACAACGCACTCTCACTATACACACAAGGCGGAAGTTTCCAGCTGCCGGCACCCTCACAGGACAACGGCACCGCACTTGGCGGCGCATAGGCTGCTCCGGTCTCCCCAGGCCACAGCGCTCGGCAGAAGCCAAGCTCTCACGCGAGGGCTGCAGAAGAGAGACTGGACAGGTGGATCACTTTAACCCGCGCCCCACCAGGGTCCGGCGGCACCTTCGCCCCATTAGAGGGGCATCGATGGCCCCCTCTTACTCCAAAAATATGGGGGTTAGCGCAAATCTGCGAACTGCGTTGGAAAGTTCGTGTGCATTCAAAATGATTTTATTTCACATGCTTCAGTGCTCAGGTCAATGGCTTGACCTCCAGAGGTCAAGTTGGGTCATGATAGGCTATTTCCACTAAAATATGCAATGCCCATTCCATTAAAATATGCGATGCTTAAAAACCTGGGCATAGCTCTCATGCCATTAGAGATATTGAGGTCTGGTAGAGTACTTTTGACAGGTAAATACCAAGGCTTTCTCTGCTATGTGGAACATAATGATCTCCCGCCAGTGGTTTGACCTCTGGAGGGCACCTCTTCACCTACCATGACCTGGTCAAGAGGTGATAAGGTGCCCATGCTGTATATCAGATGAAAGTCAATAACAAGACATAGACGATGACGTTTAATTCAGCGCTCAAGCTTGATTAGGTAAACATTTATCGTCAAAATAATTTCGTTGACCCCCAGTGACCTGTGATACCTCAGATAGGTCAAAAGGCAAACATAAGCCCGGAAATCAGTGAAAAGGTGGCCAAGAATGCTTTCCTGAGAAATCTGACCACTTTCAACCATTTTTTGTGACTTTTAGATCAAAAGACAGCTTTTCCACATGCTTTTTCTATGGGAGAAGTCACCTCGTGACCTGATCTCAGTTCACAAAATCGAAAAATCCCGAACATAAATTTGGTAGACCTTGGAGAGGTCGTCAAGTGCAGAAAGTTTAAAATCGATCGGCTTAGAAATGTAGGTATGGTAGAACTCAAAATTTAAAGTGAGGTGACTTTGGCTGACCTCGCTTGGTGACCTGGCCTAGTGTGGCCTGGGATAAAAAATTAGGGATGGTGAAAAAATGATGGGGTGAGAGGTAAATCCTCAACCACGCTGCTGCGCCTCGTCGTTTGTCTGTTGTTCTGAAAACCCTTTAGGCAGGGGCAATCGATGCCCCCGGTGGGGCGGGGGTTAAAGGCTGATCAAGCCCGTGCACCCACAGACAGCGACGCCACCCGGCACAGCGTTGATTGCACTTTTGTGGCGAGCACTTCCCAGTGTGCCGCCATCTCCTGGGTAGGAGGCGGCCGCGGAGAGGTCTGCCACAGGTCAGCCTCACGCCAGGGCCTTCCACACCCAAGCACGCTACCTTTACCAACTGCGCAATGGCGGTGGCGATATTGCTGGTTTAATGGCCACTCATCGTGGCGCCTCTAATTTTTAATGTATTTTTCATGAAAAAAATAATTAAACAACGATTTCGATAGTTCCTTAACCTGCCACCGGGGGGCCATCGATGGCCCCTAAGGTTTTTCGGGATGCAGAAAACGACGAGGCGCAGCACCGCGGTTGGGGCTCCCTTCCGCATTTTCCATCATCGAAATTTTTACCCGGTCCAGGTCGGTCCCGACGAGGTACAGGTCCTCCTTCCCTTTAGAGCTCTGTAGGCTACATTTAAGTCGATCGATTTGACTTCCACTTCATGACCCCTCCGGGTCTCAGGTGTATCGGGTTTTCGATTTGTGCCGGGTCAGGTCACGGGCGACCTCTCATTGGAAAGCATGGGGAAAGCTATTTATGATGTAAAGCACAAAATGATTGCAATACTCGACTGCTCAGACAACGTTTTGGACACCCTTCGGATCCCGGGGTCTATTTGTTTGTTTTAAGGTCATCAGGTCCAGAGGTCAAAACAGTATTTTGCATAACTTTGACCTAATTGAGCTGGGCGGTGAAACAAACACCATCGTGTTTTTTTGTACTGGCTTTCATTTGATATACGGCAAGGTCCTTTTGACCTTTCGTGACCTCAGGTCATATTAGGTCCGAGGTGACCTCTGGCGTCAAACCACTGGCGGGGGTCTTTACGTTCCACATAGAGAAAATTACTGGCATTTTTTAATGTCTTTCCGGCCTCATAGCTCTAATGACTGGTTTGCGTTTGTTAATCATTGCTTTTGGTGAATAGCCGATCTTGCATTTGCCTCTGGGGTAACCATTGCCTGGCACTAAACATGCGAATATTTTTCTGATTGGCTTTATTGCTTGGTTGGCTGCCTTTTTGGTTAGGGGGGCTCGTGGCCCCGGGGGGTGCGCCGGCCCCGGTGGGGGTTAAGAGATCCAAAAGGCAGATATTTTCTCCCTCTGCAAACGAGCAGACATTTCGATACACTATTTATGTCACCATGTGATTCCTTACGCTTTTAAAACGACAACTTATGTGCAAGATATGCGAAAAGTAAAAACCTGAAAACTATCGTCTTCAGGTCAGGTTCAGGGCGCACCAGGCCAAAGAAGAGGCAAGCGTGGGCCGTGCACTGCGCAGGGTGCGCCAACGGTGTTTATCCTTGATATATGCCGCTGGTATTCAGGCTTAGAAACAAATACCCACGGCTTTATTTTTTATCACAAAACTCTGAGACGTTCTCCCTCACACCGTTGTGGCAGTTTTCAAATAAACGCTGAAAGGCACATGTTTTGAATAAGTTACCGGTTGAACTCCTCTTCATGTATCGAACTTCCGGACAGCAATACCTATTGCTGAATCAAGGAGTGAAAAAGGACAGAATTGATGCAAAACAAGTGTCTCCTGTCTACTCCCAGCCTCCGGCCTGCTCGGCGATCCTCTTCAGGTCAAGGTCAGGGCGTCTGAGGTACAGGGAGATGTAAACTTGCCCCGTGGACCGCGCGGGAGTTCGCTAACGGCGCTACCCACCACATTTTCTG
Source organism: Lepas anatifera (assembly GCA_034440635.1). NCBI lineage: Eukaryota > Metazoa > Arthropoda > Thecostraca > Lepadidae > Lepas > Lepas anatifera. The sequence goes on from JAOTON010002243.1 coordinate 985,552, forward strand.
CTAGCTTTTCAAGCTTACAAATAAATACCAACGGTTATATTATTGATATGAATACCCGTGCTCTTTTGTGTGCCACTATTAGTTTTTAAATCCACGTTGACTAGTACTTGTAAAACCACTTAAACAATTACAATTTTCAGTAATAAAAAATCTCAAAACTACCTTCATTGTGTTTATTGACTCATTAAATTAAAAAAACGAACAGTTTGGTTCATCTGGGTCTGCCCGGTTTTGTCTCGGCGGGTTGCGGCCGCGGGACCTTGCGCCCTTACATCTTTCATCGAACCGTAAACGTTATTGATAACGCATATTATACATGTCGGTGGTTCAGCACCCGGTGTCGAGTCACACTGTGGTGCTCCCACGCATGACACACATGTAAAAAAATCATGCTCTCATTTTCAGTGGCTCGCACCTCATCATCCTCATCATCACCAGTCAAAATTCAAAACAATTGAGTATAGACTTGACGTTTTTCTGTTTCTGACACGATATTTGGCTCGACAACTAGACGAGAAAATCATTTATTCTCTCCGTTGCTCTTGAAGGCTGGTGAACAACAGAATTCACATAGCTTGCTGGCCCGACGGGGCAACGGAGGGAATATACTCATTCATGCTCTCATTTTCAGTCTCTCTCACCTCATCATCGTCCAAAATTCAAAACACGTCACTGTACGCTGTATGACGGGCATTAAACATGTCTGTGCTGTGGTTCAGCACCCAGTGTTACACCGTTCACTGTGGTGTTTCCACAAGAGACAAACATTATAAAAAATACATTTTTATGCATAATTTTGCCCATGTGTTACTATTGTAAATGAATAAAACAGCTGTAGAAAAATTGCTGCGCTGGCAGTGTAAAAATTGCCGTAGGCTATAACTCCTGAATCGTTACAGCTAGCAAACTAAAAACATCACAGGCGTGTTCTGGGCTGCTAATAACTCCACATACAAAGTTTGAAGAAAATCAAAGGCATTAAGGTGTAAAAACGACCACCGCGTGTGCTGAACTGTCATGGAATGCCCCACCTCTCGATGCTCTTAGCTCATATGGTTTTGGAAAGTGGCTCATTGAGCTTTGAAGCGTATGTTTTCCGCCAAAATGATATATTGCTTTAAACTGAGCAAGAACCGGGTCTAACTTCATCCGGCCGCTTTAAAATAGTATAAATAGATAAGAAACGAACAAGAAAACGGGTTTTAGCGGAAATTGAGCAATCTGCCAACTCACCCACAATGCTTCCACGAAAAGAAGATTCGGCCACATATACGTTTCCGGCCAACAAGCTAATGTTTGTGCCAAGCGCACCAAATTCTACAACATCACTCCACAAAGAAGCACTACTGCCTTACGCTGCTCCTCTGAACGTGTGAAAATATTGGATACATATCACTGTCAAAGGGTACCCGGCACACTGTCAGCGATAGCATCAGCTTCGGCAGCCTTCAAAAGCCGAGATGTGTTCCATCCATTCAGTCTTCAGATGGTGGCATTGCCAACACAGTGCCAATACCCTATGGGGTTTCCCTGGTTTTTCCTTTGACACTACCTCCAAGTTTTCAAGCTAGGATCTCGCCTACCGATAAAGATCCTGCAAGATCCTGCACGCCTCTGCGCGTGGACTGGACACTCAATGCGTTAAGATGCAAAAACTTTTCGGTCGTCCGGCAAGTAATCCGTCTTTTTTGTGCCAGGTATCAACATTTTTGGCGATACATGTGTGGTTTGAAGCTGCGTTGGTGACACTTCGACACTTTTTCCAGCCTCTGGGCTCTATGCTGCGCATGTTTGATAGTACCTTACATAATAAAACGATGCCCCTATATCATGGTTTCTCATATATGGCACCCAAATGGAATCACCTCTGACAACGGAACCTGGCTCACCACCACCTGCCACCGGGTGTACGTCACGACTCCCATTTGCCATTGGCGGCTCGACTGCAGAGGTCGGGCTGTGCGTGAGATGAGGCTCGGTTCAGTTCACTCCGGAGCCGAGGTCATTAGCGGCAGATTCAGGTCACGTGGCCGTGAGATGAGGCCACAGAGAATGTCCGGCTCCGCCAACAGCCGGCCGTCTCAAACGCAGCAGCTCACGTCCGTCAATACAAGCCAGGCGATTGTCCGAGTGGACGCTATACACCTGAGCTGCGCTCTTCAACAGCGGACAAGTCAATAGCCTTTCAGGTTCTGCTTCCTATGGGGCACAGTTACGTTCTAGCAAGTTTCGTATTCAGAACACGACAAAAGCTTTATTTCTGAGGCAGGATTGTTTCAAGAGCGGATTGTTTCAATAAAATAATAACCATTTTTCAGATGTTTTGCTTTAAAGACAAAAATACCCACCCAATATTCCAGTTACTTCTTCCTCAGGTCGAAACATCCCCTGTTCCTGTGTTTTTGTACTTGAATTTATCACTTATTCTGAATCGTACGTGAGGTTTACCATTTTAATTACTAAAGTTACATCTTCCTATGGTGTTGAATAAGCTCTCCTGTCATAATTTTTGGGGCTTATCGACGCACCAACTGCTAGGGTCATATGGCGTCGCCAGCTCTCACCCTGTTGGAAGGGTTTCTCGGGTCCAGCCTGATCCTTGCTCAGGGAAAGCTCTACTACTAAGAACCAATTTAGTTCGTTGCAATATGAGCAAGAGTTTGTTTTTGCTTCCCATCCGCGGGTATTTTCAGGTGCTTGCACCACACACTCGGTGGTTACAGCAGGATGTGGATGAGGAAGGTCTCACGGAAACGCACAACGCTGGTATGCGGGGTTACGGTCTTGTGGGAAAACTTGATATCCACATGTACCTGAATTGATACCGGTGCCTAAAAGTGCAAGTTTCGTTCTAGCACAACACCTATTCCCATCTGTAAGCTTTTCATTAGCCTGACGGACCAGGCCGGGTCGGGTCTCTCATATGTTAACACCCGCCCCGGTGGGTCTCCGAGCCACCTTCTTCATGGTGGGGGTCAAACACCCCCTCAAACTCGGCTCGTATACGGGATAGTGAAGAAAAAACGCGAACGCTGGCGAATAGCTCATACAAATTCATAAAGAAACTACATTGGTCACTTTTTGGCTCAGGTCAATATTGAGGTCATAATAGGTCAAAGAAGGTGGCATGTTAGAGAAGAGTTTCAGGGCTCTAGCGTCTGACAGAGTTGAATTGGAGGCTCTAGCGTCTGGCACTACTTGAGTTAGAATCATTTTTAGGCACCATTTGCTTTCTCTTGTAACGGGAAACCGAATGATGTATAGCATGCGAAGAATATGAGTTATGTTATACTAGATCAAAACAAAAAATAGCCTGACCTGAGGTCAGGTTAAGGTCACTTTTTGATCTTGCATAGTGAATATGCACATCAGTCGACTCGCAATAACAATCTAAACGTAATGGTATCAACATAAAAGCTTTATAATCATTTTCTGTAACCTTATTGACCTAGGTCAGAAAATCTGCTTAAGTAGCCCAGATGACCTCTCAGACGTCACAGGTAAACAAATGCAGCATGAGGGGCCCAGGATACCTCGATTTTGAGAATATGAAGGTATTCTCAGCTGTATCTACACAAATACAGCCCACTTCCTGTTTTCCCATGCATTTATAATGGAGAGGTAATGATCCGTACCTGACCTTAGGTCATCGATATGAAAAATCCAGGAATATGTGTTGTAATACTCGAAGGGCCTATTATGTGGCATATGCTCCAATTCGATAGATTCGCCCTTTTCTAATGTATGCCACCTTTAACATGTTTGGAGGTGAGGTCACTTAACCTGCACTGATGGCCTGACCTGAGATGACCCAACCTTAAAATTTCAGAAAAGTTGCAGAATTTATCAAAGATAAGGTATGCCAAGTACGGCAGCCTTCCGCACCGCCGTTTTTTTCGTACCGCCCGAAAAACCTGAGGAGGGAGATCAAACACCCCCCTCACCGGGGCGAGGTTTAAATTATATCCATATGTGGCAAGGAAGCTCGCGGACAAGCTAGATGAAGATGGATTGAGAAAATATAGCATTATTTAAATTGTACTGGTCGTATGTTTGAAAAAAACTGCTGGTTTCAATATCTTTGCACAAGCTAGCTGGTAAAATATCCTAAGCTTTTCTAATTTCTTGTTCTCTATTGGTAAATCTAATTTCCGCTTCTTACAGTTTTTCCTTAGTCTTCTTTGTTGTCAACACTTATCTTTTTTCCCTTTGCTAGCTCTGCCATATGAGTCATTTGGTGGAAATTTGTGGGACGACTACAGCGCTCGGCGTTTCAAAGGTTTAGCTGCAACGCTATACCGAGACCAAGCACGACCAGGACCAAACAATGAAAGCGGCGGCAAGGGCGTGTATAAGGTTCTATGGGAAGCTGAAGAGTAGTTGGAGGACGACGCCGAAATGTCTGCACAGGGCTGGAAAAAACCCGCCAATTCACCAAGCAGGGATTGCGACAGAACTTGGCTAGTGAAAATATTCCGTGCGACAGATAACGTCTACTAAATTGGAACTCCAGCAGCCGCCAAGAAAACAAAAAAGCTCCCAGGGAGCCGGGTCCTTACGCTCCTAAAAACCTCGATACACAGACAGATACAGGAGGCAAGGGGGCATATGACACCCCCTCCCCACACACTCCCATTAGCCCTCGCCTCCATCTGAAATGCTCACGAGCCCCTTGAAATGTGGATGGCGCCACCTAAACTGCCCCTCCCACTCCCACCCCTTCAGTATGCAGGTACCGCACCCCCACAATAGGATTTTCCGTACAAAAAGGCTTCCTCATGGTTCCGATGGCGCCTCAGCTTATACGCTCCTTTTTCACGCGATCGGAAATCCTAGACCCGCCTATGTCCGTTAGACGATTCAATAGATAAGACTTTCTGGCGAATGAAATAGGTAATCACAATTATCTAATTAGTAGTCGCGTTCCTTTGCTGTTTTTCTACGGCAGGGCTGCTGAGTTCAATGACCCCAGACAGTGTGGAAGCGACAGTGAGAATCGGCGACAGCGGCCTTGGGCGACAGCCAGACTTGCCGGATATACAGGGCCCGGCCAGTCCCGACGGCAAATCTGAACCATTGAAATCCCTATTCACCAGGGGCGCCGCCACGGAATTTGCACAGGGGGACATACCCAGGCTGGTGCTGACTGGATGAAGCGAATTTGGGGAGTATTCAGTGCCTGGCAGCATTAATAACAGTGAATCCAAAAATTTGGGAGGGGGAACGTCCCCCCTGGTTTGCCAACAGGGGGACACTTCCCCCGTCCCCCTGCTTTTAGCGCCCATGCAGTTTACTGTCGCAAACAATGGGCATGCTCCAGACCCTCTTATTAAAATCCGAGGGATCTTGGTGCCAGACTTTTTCTTTCAGGAAATACCTACTGGCCTTGAAAAATCCCCAAGATAAATGACGTAAAGAAACGTAAAAAATAAACTTTTATTGCCTCGTTCTTTGTTATGACAATTATGACTCACGTGTTACAATCCCTTGCGCCATTTGTCTTGTGTAATTTTTGGAAAAACACCTGGCACTAAAAGCTCTTGGATTTTTACACGAGGGTCTGGAACGTACTTCAAACTCTAGCGGTGTCGGTCAAATTTTCTTTGCATTATGGCGTATGTCGTTTGTAAAGGTATCTTGGGTTTTAAATGCCTATTTGATTCATCTCGAGTAGGTTAGCATGTGAAAATTGTTTTAGCGAAATACCATTAATAGCAGAAGACTGGAAAGTACCGCTTTGAGTGCCAGCGTTGAATGTAACTTGCTAAAAAAGCTCAAAATAGAATGCAGTTTGCCTTCGTACATGTAAGTATATCCTATCAACAATAATCTGCGGCCGCACACCGTTAAGGAAAGGAAGATAAATGGATGGGAGGACAATTCTAAGTTTCCTTACCTGCCCCAAAATGGGTAAAAGCTGCCCCAAACCGGTTGTTCTTCCGTAAGGCTGCCCCAATGAGCTCTTGTCAAAACTCGCCATGCTGATTCGGCCATGACCCCCAAAGCAATAAAAGGGTCCAAACTCTCGTATGGCCTATTTTCTAGCCAACTAGTGTTTCATAATTGAGTAATTGGGGAAATATCCATCAGTAAAAACTATTTGGACTGCTTTTGAGCATTTGCAAGATACCTATCTCTAATTGATAGCGAAAAATGTATTGGCTGCACCAGATAAATTGGGCCCATTGACTCCGTCAGTCAGTACTCTCTGTAGAAAGTATACTCAAGTATACTTGACCTATTCTCATGTGCATGGGCTCGGCTTCCCCCTAAGCAACCTGCTGGATCTGCACCTGATCAGGCAGCATTTGAAACTCCTGGTCTTGGAGAGTTGCCATGCTGGAAATTGTGACAAGCAGTCCCAATACCCACTTCACCCAATAATGGGCTACTTGATCCATGTTCGTTCTTAAATGTGAGAGCTCTTAAGACCAGTTTAAAGGGAACATGACACCTTAATATGACATGAACTGAGAAAGCCATGTGATACAAGATGCCAAGACACCACTTGAGCACCATTTCATTTGTTCAAGGTTTTACTGTTTGCAGAACAAATTTAAAGAAATTTAAATCAAAAGAAATTTACTCCTGTTGACCCTGTCCTCCTTGGTCATGTTTACACTTTATGACACAAAAATTAGGCAAGTTACCTATGTTATGCTCAACCCTGCTCCACGTGCTGAGGGAACAAAGTTTTCTTTTTTGGTCGTCTTAAAAACCCACATGCTAAACATACTATTGTTACTGTTTATTGTACATGGGTATGTATAACTTGCTTATTGACTGTGTTTAAGCTCAAAATATGATTAAATATCTAAAAAAAGAGAAGAAATAATGTATGTTGCTTTGGTTCTGTAATTTTTAGCTAAAAACATTTGTTTGTATTCATATTCATTATTGGCACAAATCAAATAGGTAAATAGCATTGCCAGCTCATGGCCCCATTTGATATCACAATAATTTGGATATTTTTCATTACTAGCAGAGGAAAATTAACTCAAAATATAACAAAATATTAGTCCTAGCAATGCCATATAACCCTGGAAGTTAATGGTTAAACCACAATGATTATTTTTATTGAAATTATCAGTCTTATCATTTTTTTACAGAGAAATAGGTCAAATCTATTATTTTTAGCATGGATTTTCCCTGGAAGCACTACAATTTTGAATTATTTCAAGTTGTCATCTTCTTTTAGAAAAAAGAAACTCAACAGGCCACTAGGAAATAAAATGGGCTGCCCCTCTCCTGGTTTAGCTGTAATTTGTAAGATTTTGAGAAGCTTTACTTGAATAATAAAACCAGTGGTTGAATTTTCTTTGAATATTTGTTTCAAATTCACAAAGCTGCTTCTTAAAAATGTGCTTGAAACATATTTCCAAATTTCATTGAACCATATGTGTAACAAATATAACAGAATATCATTCTTAGTGACTATAACATGCTAAGGAACTTAGCTTAACGGGAGTTTTAGGCAGATCTACGACCGACTTTCCGAGCTTTGTATGTTGTTTTGTACCAGCATGCAACTTATCCCTGGTGCGACAGTTTTGGTCGTATGAATTCTGGTTGGCGACAGTTTTGACATGTTTTCCTCCCCTGTGTCTTCAGTCGGAGCACTCGTCAGCTGCGACCAGTGCCGCACCGTCAGACCTAGTTGTGAACATTGCGCTCTCCAGAACCTTTCATACGGCTTCACAAAACAGAAAAGTACATGCAAAACACAGTTCATGTAGGTATTCTCAGTATTCTCGGTATACACAGTTCAACACAGTTCAAAGTTCAGCAAAACACGGTACATACTGTTTACTTCCTAGTCGTTAACATCGAAATTAAAAGGCTTTTAGCTTTCTGCTCTATGTATGTACGGCTCACCTTTATGGTTTCAGGCGACAGCGTTGTTCGGGCATAACGTCTTCTCCGCGTATATCATGCAAAGCTTCAACGCTGTTGTGCTGTTTGAAACATTTGGCCGTATTTCAACTCTACGTGCATTTCTGTCAGCAAGGAAGGCCTAGCAATAAAAATAGAACGGTATATGGCTTAATGCAGGAAACTATTGACCACTGCAAGTAAGTTCCACTCTCTCCAGTACCAGTTGGCCTTACAAAACAACTGTCCAAGCTTACTTTGCTGAACCTTTGAGACATGCCATGACCAATCGACCAGTCAAGACAGCGAGATTTAACACCCTCATGCCATAGATTTTTATCTTTTTGTCAAAGGGGCGGCTATTAGTGGTGCTGATTTCGTCTTTGATGTTTGTTTTGCTCGGTGACGAACGCTTGAAAATAAAAACCTGGGGTATGTTGAGCATTTGGGCTTACATAGGTGCACACCATTTTTGGAAAACGGTTTTCACCTTTTTTTGCAAATAGAAGATCGGATTTGTGTGCAGTTGATACAAAACGATGACGTTTTCTGGATGGCCAGGGAAATATTTCTGAAGTTTGTGGTTTGAATAAATGAAATGTTTGCAAAATGTGGAGCCTCTGTGAAATATCATTCCGCTATGGCTTTTCTCAAACATTGTATGTCACTTCATGTCCCATGTCTCTAACTAGAAATCCAGAATTAAACGACAGAGAATCTTCAAAAGTTAGGTAGCGATCTCTTAATCACCAAATTAACAAATTAATTCCCCATTCCCACTCTCGATACTTCTGTGAGTCACCGTGGGCCGCTGCCGCTACCACTATGGAGCGTATTGTGACGTCCCCTCTTATGGAACCGATGGAATCATGAGTGGACCATAGTCTAAGAAACCAAGAAGTGTCTTAAGGGACATTGGAAGCATTTCTAGCGACCGACTCCCCTCCCCTAAAACTGACTCATTTATGGCACTGTCCACAACAAAACTTTCAGTGCAAACTGACTTCAACTTACTTGTTGGGTCGAAACCCTCGGGTTGTCGACTCTAATACCTATTCTGCCTTATAGGTCACCGTCTGGCTTCTTTGTTATCAACCTGGGTGGGAGACCGATCTTGACCGAGTTACATTCATATTTTTAGGGCCTCTTGGCCAATTGTGGTTGTCAGACAGATTGATATTCTATGAGGTGTGGGATTGTGTTTGTCTGTTTATTGTTATGGTTTGTTCTTAAATATAAACAATATACATGTGAATTTGACCTCACTGGTATTTTTAGTAATTGATGGATATGTTTGCCATACAAAAAACACGACGGACCAGGAGATCTCGGTTTTGTGGGTGGGTTTAGGTGGATGGTTTTAATTCGGTGGTACTATTATATTGGATCGATGAGGGTTGATGATATTTCCGGCGTTCATTTGTTGAATTATTTTGTTGTTCCTATTAAAGACTTTTATTATTTCTGGGTTTGTAAATGTGGTGTTCGAGATCACGACTCTTAAATGTGTAATTGTTAGCTGTTCGGTGTTGAACGCCGGTCAAAATATCTTTTTTTATTACGACTGGCGCACGAAAATGTTTTTTTTAAACATGGTGATTTACATTTTTTTTTGTGGAAGTTTTCATTTTCAGATTGAAACGAAACAGACTTTGATTCAAGATCTAATATCAAAATAATCACATTCTTTTCTAAATTAAAAAAAAACTTACATTTGAGAAATAAACGTTCTAGCCATTTTTGTCAACAAATATATTTTTAATGTGGCCAGAGATTCGTGTAAAATGTATCTACAGTAAAATTGTGCATCTGGGTCTCTTCTACCAGGCACAATCCTCCAGTTTTAGTCATGATCTGTTATCGACGTCAAAATGGGCAATAGCATGTGCGCTTGTGAGCTTAAAGGGAATGGACCACTTTGTCGAAATTCTACAAAGAACAGTTTAAGAACAAGAGAGGTCTGAAAATGAGAAAAAAACATTTTTCCCCACTTCCATAGGCTAAGAACAGGAATATCTCTTATTTTCTAATAATAAGTGACCTCATCAAAATGGCAGTTTTAATAGTGAAATCCCAAATATTGATCATAGACTCGCTGTAACAGCCCATTCACAGCGTTTCCGCATGACACAATTTGTGTGCAGTACAAGAAGTACTGGTGCAAAAACTACACGTCAGAAGTCGTTGCGGTAGCCGTGTTTATTGAGTGGTCGAACGATAATGCACATTTCTGATGTAAATAAACAATTTCAGAGTTCGATTTTGACAAAAAAATTGATACTTCTTCCTACAAGTCCAGGGGAGGAACAATGTGATGTGTGTTGCAGTCATTGGGCGCAATTTGGACCAAACGCACAGTGACTGGACGCTAATTTTCCCGAGGCTTTCGGTCCACAGGCAATTGCATGCTGGTTCACGCGATAGAATGGTATTTTCAGCGAGTGGATGAAGATCAGGGCTTACGGCCAATCACATTACTGCTACCATATAGAAGTTATTCCTTCAGGGTTTGAAATAAGCCAATAAGCCCCCTTACTTTGAGCTTTAAAGCTGGCGGAAATTTTATATCGAGAGCTTTGGGTGAAATTAAATATGTCAATAGTGATTTCTCAACACGCTCTAAAAATGCTATCTCAGTTCAAAACGCATTATTAAAGTGGGACACTCCCTTTAAGCTCGTAAAGGCCTGTTCGTAGATCACGTAACACAAATCTGTATGATCCCCTCAGGTAAAACATTTCGAAACCCATGTGCCTCGTTTGATAATACTGTGGCTGGCTACCCTATCTCTCTTGGAGATATCTCGTAATTTATGGACGGTCTCAACATTTCGGCGAAAACGTTATGCACAGATTTTGCACACGACACTTTAAAATGTTTGCCGACATTTCCAGCACGTACCTTTTTTCAGCAGCGCGTGTAAAATCTGTTCGTATAAGGATAAAGTCTGCTCAGAACACAAGCCTACCTTGGCTGGTGGATCGGCTAAAACGAAGCAGGTGAGTTTGATGGAGTAGCCCTCTCCGGTGTAGACGGTGCTGCGCTCCACCTCCACCTCCGGCTCATCTGCGCAGGCCCAACACACTGATATACTGCTAATGACAATGCCAGGAGACAAAGGACATTCAAACCGGAGTGGACGTATTTAAAAAGGCATTGGCTTCATTATGAGGTGCAAAAAACACTAACCAGGTGCATAAGTGAACAATGAGGGATAAATGCATAGAAAATGTTTTACTAGGTATCTCAGTTGTTCTTTTTGCACAATCCTGTAGAAGACAACTGGTGCACACTGCCGGGAAAACTTGCTACTGTTTATGTTATAATGATCAGAAAATATTTCTGTTCAAGCTCCTTCCCCATGTAAAATGTAGAGGTCAAGGATCTTACCAACTCGTCCACGCTCGTGGGTAGCCAAATGAGGTTCAAGGACCAGAACTTAGGTAGCCAATCACGGAGAATGGACAGACATCAAGAATTGCACTTACCAGCACAAACCAAGTATTTCCACGATCTTACCGCCACGTGAAAAGAACGATCCATAACATGCAATGCTGCCTTGACTGATTTTGGGTACCATTATAACTTTAGTGACGGACGATACAAATTAGTGACAAATAATTTATCCTTACTCACTCGCATTATTTCGCAGCTAAGTTAGAGATGGGTAGGTAACCATATCGGCAACGAAATTGACCCATATAAAGCCATGAGATAAAGGTACTCTAATTTGTGATGACATGACAACGGTTATATTCATTCTCTTATATGAATTCGACCATTTATTTTGGAAAAGAAGAGAAAACTTTAAAGTCTGTATCAGGATTCATAGTGAAATTACTCCGCATAAGATAGTAACACCACTGCTTACGTTGTACTTGAGGACTCGTTTTACGGAATTAGGGATGGTCTGGTAGCCAGACTGGCAACAAAAATTACGATTAGGGACCATAGGTAGCCACTTGGGTAACCACAAAGTTTTGCGTTTCTGGCGCCGGAGTAGCGAGAAGAAAACAGTCAGAAATACGTGTTGAAGCTGCTGTGTGGGTATCTTACTTACTAAGAGGCTGTAGTTGAGCTAAATCAAAACAGGAGGTTTTGTTGTCAGTGATAAACCCACTACCAAATCCTATATAATATGCCGCAGCCAGAGAAACGTAGGACAAAGTGAAGTCTGCCAGGTCTCAAAAGCCCAGGAGAGTAGTGTCATTTGAGGGTGTCCATTAGAGCACACATCTTAATCAAGTGCATGCGAGATATCCAAACTGTAGACCTGTGGAGATCAAGATGAGAGTTGCAAGTTCTGGCTTTGCACCTAGAAAATTATATGCTGTTTGGTGCCCATGAAGTCAGGTAAACTGCAGGTAGGTTTCTTTGGTGCCTACCTAGGTCAATTTTATCAAATCAAGCTTAACAAAATTGTGATGATTCCACCAAAGTTTCCACTGAGCAGGTGAATGTGGTGATGCTCATTGATCTGCTTCAATCTTTCTAGGATTTTCTGGATGATGGTTGAGGTATTAAGAGGTACTTGTCCTCTGGCTGAGTACCTGTATTTGGTTGCAGGCATTGGATATATGGAAATTATATGTATTCTTTTAACAAAATGTAAAGTGAATGTATCCTTCAAGTAGCTTTAGTCCCAGCGTGTTGACTGCTACCGTCAAATGGTGGTTGTCTGCTATCTTAGCAATGATAATCTAAGCAATTTTTGATCATAGCAAGCAGTTGCAGTAAGGGTACTAGACTCTGACAACACATATATTTTTCATGCCTTTTTGAATTAGGTATTTGATAACATTTTTGACTGATTAACATGCGCAGCTAATGGACACGTGCTTCTATTACAGCACATGTAATCACTTGTAATCACTGCACATATACTTAACCTTTCGCTGTTTGGTACTAAGAATATGCTATATGTAATTCATTAGTCTCTAAATCTCAGTAAATTTAATTCCTTTCATACTTCAACTTTTTTAAGGGAAATTTTTTACTCACTAAGACATATCTTCTGGGAGCAGTTTAAAGCCTCAGTTCACGCAAAAGTTTATTTCACTTCAGGTAGCCACGTTGTTCGCATCAAGGATATGTGGGTAGCCAACCTGAGATGTTCTTGACCTCTGGTAAGATTGAATATTAAATAGCGTCAAGGTGTTGATATCAAAATAGTGCCACCTGTTCCCGAATCACAAGCCAATGATGGCTACAATAGTCAGCGACTGCCGTGTTTTGTATTGCCATTCGTGTGTTTGTCTTGTATTACTTGGTTGATGTTTGCATCGATACTATTGTCGATTCAAACATCACGCTTATATAAATCAGTGACCTTGGCATCTCATCATTGTTTTATCACTCATGCTTAGTGAGGCCAAACCAAGATTCCTTTACTACAACTTACGTTTACGCTTAAGTTTTTTTACGTTGACAATGGGCGTCCGAATTTATTCATATCGATCAAAAACTGCAATATTCCTCTAATATAGCACGAAAGGTAAGATTTCCCTTTGCAAATACCTGAAAAATACTCCATCGAGCATTAATTTCCAATGTCGAGTATCTTATTATTTAGAGCAAAGGACTAAAAACTAGAGAGTAACCAGGAGCTAGACAAATAGATGACTTTTACCCATTGTGAACCAAGACAGCTTTATAAAAGGTACGTTCACGAGAAGGCATGAGCCGTAGCTGTGTCATATTTTGCTTTAAAGATACAAAACAATGGGTAAAGTGCACCCTATTTCATTTTTGTGACAACAATGCATATCAAAAATAGACTAGACTTGGACTAAATTCCTTGTATATTCATAACCACAAGACAATTTTAACTAAACCGTCACTAGTTTACAAGAAGCAAATTGACACCACACCACTTTGCGCTCTAGTTGAATGATCGGCGCCAGTAACTGCAATATTCCTTTAATATGGTGCCATTGATATCAAACTAACTGATTTCTGCTTTGCGAATGCCCCCAAAAAAACTTCAGGCATTTGAACGAAACCTCTACTCAGCCTTTTAGGACGTTTTCTGGGACAAATAAATGCTACATTTGTCTAAACTCCACACGTTTAGGGTCATTTTCTAGGTAAAAAAGACCAAATATTACAAATATATTCCCAAAAGGTGTCTATTTTGCTTGGGGGAGCTAGCAAAACACTTCACCTTGGTAAAGTTTTCAATGTCCAATATAGGTAAAGGGATATTCTTGAGCCATTGTGACGTCACTACATGTTGGCTCGTGGCCAGGGGCTGATTGTAAGCTACCAAAACACGGAGGCAAAAGTCTGGAACATTCAATTCAAATATAAAACGGGTTTAAGTGTTGAATATTGGTAAAGGGAAAACCTAGAGCCCTGATGACGTCACAACATGGTGAGTGGTGACCAGGGACTCGGGTCAAACTTTTGGAAGTTGAAGGGCAAATTGTGTAAATGCTCCTTCTCCTGACTTTGTTTATTTACTCTGTTTACTTTAGAAGTAGTTCTGCTTCAATCCCGAGCAGGTGCTGCCGGGTAGGTAAAATTGCTCATTTTGAAAACGGGATCCTCAAGTATAAGCTTTGAGTGCAGTGCACTATAATTATCCGGCTGCGTTCGTTACGACATTCAAGTATCGCTGAATATAGTCATTAAGAGAATATCCACGCAAAAGATGCATCACAAACACGGTGGCAGAAAAAGTGGTTTTGTCACATTGCTTTTCAGTCCTCCAGACAAAAGGCTTTCATCATAAGATTTATAGACTGACATTACCAGTGACAAATGGCAGCAAATACCCCAGCTTCATGTCTCTCAGCTATACTCGGAGTCGAATACCCCGAAGGTTATTTACAGGCATCCATCCAGAGTACCTAGTAAAAAGAAAGACAGGGCTTCCTTCTGAAGAGGTTAGAAGGACGTTCACGTAAGTTTTAGCGCTTATTTATTTGTACAATGATTAAGATAAGTTCCATGAATAAATGAATTCAGAAAATGAATATATACACTGAATCATTTATTTACAAAAACAAATAAGATACGAAAATGTATCTGGAGGCTCCACCATCCACTAAAAGGTTGGGTAAGGTTAGATAAATCTGAAAAAGCGTGTATGGTATGAACAGGCACCGCGAGGGGGAAACCATGCACAGTTGTAATGTGCTGGTGACTCCAGCTTATAGGGTCACATTTTCTCAAACCTAGGTTTTGAGAATCCATGAGCTTAGGTGATCATGGTATTTACGATTTTATTTAAAACAACAGCTACCTGCCTAACACTGCTATATACCACTGACGGGCAAGATGTGATGGGTACTGTAATGAAAAGATGTTTAGCCAAGAGCCGGGAACATGCAATTCAAACATAAAGAAATTGTTATGTTTTGGAATTAGTGACTGTTTGCTCTAGATTTTTAGAGGATTCAATAATTAGCTGAAATCCCTAACTTCGAACAAACGACCCTTAACAGACTTAATAATGATGCAAACAGAGTCGGTCTTCTTTGTTCCACACACCATTTGGTTTCAAATAAAAATGTCAATCCGTTCAATTGTTACCCCGAGTCAGCAGTTATGCGCGCTGTGGACAAAGTTATCGATTTGCCTTTTGCGATGCATTAAGTGCTTTGAAAAACAGTTAACTTGACTAATTCATTAATTTTATCTCACTAAGCAGTTCGACTTCACTGCTGTTCACTAAATGCTTCTTCAGCCTGTCCCCAGCCGTCAATACTCTTCAGCCTGTCTCCAGCCGGTAATGCTCTTCAGCCTGTCTCCAGTCGGTAATGCTCTTCAGCCTGTCTCTTGCCGGTAATGTTCTTCAGCCTGTCTCCAGCCGGTATAGAAACCACTCGACAACTGATCACTATTATTGTTGGATTCTTATAAAACATCAAAAGACCTAACCACTGTGTGTCATGTTTTGGGACTGACTTCGACGCTCAGATGCGAAACAAAGTTTTCACCTGCTGATCCCCACTCTCGCCCTTTTGTCGAGGGTAGTGTGGGGATCGGAAAGACTTGTGCAGAATACTCACCCGGGGATTCGAACCCGGCGCAGCGGCGTGGACGTCGAGTGGTCTTCCCCACGCCGCCGCGTACCTGATCCCAAATCCCGCCCGATGCTGATAGGACAATATGATTTTTTTCCTGTCCGCAAAAGTTTGTTCACGACCTCATGCTGGAAAGACAATTCCCTGAGGGGGAAGACGTCACCTACTGCATCGAGCGGCATCATCTTTCATGTCATGGGCTGCAAGAAATTGAAGTTAGAATTCGTTGATGGATCATCGAATATCAAATAGAATGAAAAGCTTAATGGATACAAGAAGATAGAAAATAACTCAAACCGTACGCTTCTCTCGTAATTTTTTTGACAGATTCGACGAAATCGCGATGACTCTTTGTGGCACACAAATCCACAACCTGATACCTAAACCTCATCCACAACCTAAAATCTGATATTTTGCCGGGAAAGATATGTTTTTATATTTATTTATCATTTAGTTATTTATTTATTTATCATTTATTCGACATAATTGGGGTAACTGGAGACTAAGTGATTAAAGTAATCTAGCAATTCCAACATAATTTGGCCTTCACTTACCCGTTTAATAATTTGTTCCAACATAAACTCAATAGGACCCGTCCGACCTTTCGTTATAAATATATGTGCATAATTAATCCAGCACGATTCTTTGAGTATGCATACCACTCAGGTAGTATGGATTTTAGATTAGAATACAATGCCAGTTAACTGCAGATAATCTTTACTTGGAGCTTAGGCACCTGTACTGTGCACGAATCCAATCTGCGCTTGCCTTGGCTGCCGGCATCGCTATAACTTCTCAAGCCTGCTCTTCAAATATTGGAAATAAATATACACATCTGTAGAGCAGCCCATCCTATTTTTGCATGCTATGCCGGTGCCTAAGTTAAATGTAAAAAGCTGTGTACATCTTTCTTTGTGTACATTTTGATTTTTTTAAACATCATTTTATATTAAACATTTTGTGTACATCCTTTTATATTCAATATGTACATTAGGGTGCGTCAAAAAACTAGTATTGCTCTGGGGATAGTTCACAACACTGTAACTCATGCGTATTGCTAAGAAAATACTGCCAGAAAATTATTACACTTCTAGAATAGCATCTTTATGCCGCGCAGACAACTGACAGTTTGTCCCAATTCCACCTTACTAGGCATGGACCATACCAGGTCCCAGATCCAGCCGCCTAACTAACCTATAAATCCATCTCCCATTTCACTATTGTCATGTAGGTGATACAGAAGATCAGTCCGATGTTCAATGACAGAGAACGGATAATTAGGAGCGGCAAACACCAATGAGGTTACGTATTTTTTGTTTCCCGCCTTAGCTTCGTTGTCATAGCAACGGTAGCCTGGAATAGCACGTGTGCATGTGCGTTCCCAGCGTTGAAATAATCAGCTCTAGCCGCAGAGGGGTTCGCCGGCGCGGTCGGGAGTGGCGAGAACTGGTTTTGTGGGCTCCGTCATCACTGATCATCACCAGGGAGGGACGGGTCGGACTTCTTAGTTAACATGTTGAGCTGAGACTGTCTGGCCCTATCTAAGGACAATCCTGGCTGGGCTAGAACAGTGATCCCTTTTTAATAGGCTTAAAAAACATGCAATGAAGGCATAGATTTGGGGCCTGTTTTGCCTGGTATGGTGTTGTTGAGCGGCCGCTGATTGTCGGATCGGGGACTGTGTATGAACCCTGGCGAGACCACCAATGAAGGTCATTTGAAGGGGGAAGCATTTAGGGTCATTCGAGCCTGTAGCCATTTTTGCAGGGCAATAATCCTTAACTTGTGTTATCAAGGGAACCCTATCGTATTTTCCAGTCCCCTTTCTGGTGTTTTGCTTTTTCACAGATGTCCTCCACGAGGTCCGCTGACAAGTTATGGCTCCTAGGAGCCCCAGCAACTGAACAACAGCCAAGAAATGTTCTCCCAAACCGTGAGGAAGTCCTATGTGCTTTGCAGTGCCATGCAGAGCGGGAACCCTCGTGATTTGGCGTTCTCAGTTCGGCAGACGGCACTCAGAGTGCAACATCAGTACTCCAAGGCGAACATTCCGACCATTGATACATGTCATATTGTCCAGAAAGCAGGGTGTCTGCACGGGGAATACAATGGATTGAATACATCGAAATCCCGGACAGCAGGGCACGCTGAGGAATACCGGGCAAATTTCATTGTTTTCTGCCACAATTTGGCCATGTCGCACAAGGCCTTGCCTGTGATCAAGATCGAAGAGGACCGCGAGTTCCTTGAAGCTCAGAGGAAGCCGGGCAGGCAGGGGAAGATGGGCGGTGTGGATCGGGCCTGGGTGGAAAAAGAGACACGGACACAGCAGCGAGGGGACGCTGAAGAGAGTCGACCCGCACAGGAAAGCTATGATTTCGAAGAAACACAGATTCTTGTTGAGCTCGAGTCTTCGACCTCGTCCGCTTCATCTGAAGAGCAAGAAGCGACACCATCTCCACCAAATATATTCCGCCAAGCGAAACCGCAGAGAGTGGTCATATCCCGGCAAGTTTCTGCTGCTCTGGACCGGACCAACATAAGTGACCGTCAAGCTGCACACGTGCTGCTTCCATTCGCGGAGGAGCTGGGAGCAAATGCTGCAGATTTATCGTTGAGTGCAAGCGCGGTTAATGGGTAGCGAAGACGTCATTGCCAGAAGACCGCAGAGCTAAAGCGAAAGTTTCACTCCTGAAGTACCGCTCACACTCCACTGGGATGGAAAACTGATGTCCTCTCTCACAAGGGAAGTAGCCGGGCACCGACTGCCGATCCTCGTTTCTGGAGAAGGCGTGGAGAAGATCCTCGCAGTTCCCATCACTGACGGCAAAGCGGAGCCTACGGCAAACACCATCCATTCCGTCATATCCGAGTGGGCTATCTCCGATCGAATTCGAGCGCTGTGCTTCGACACAACGGCGCAGCAAATCCTAGGTCGTGATTTGCTTCATTTCATCTGTCGCCATTGCGTGCTAGACAGTCTGCTTCAAGCTGTTCTTTCATCCCTATTCCCAGAAGCATCTCAAAGTCCTGATATTATTGTCTTTGTCCGTTTCCGAGAGTTCTGGCCGTTTGTTGATCAAGATCAGTACAGGACAGCAAACGAAGAGCTCAAGGAGGACTGGGTGGACGACGTCCTCAAACTCTGCCAAGGCTACCTCCGATAGGATCATTAACACACGCATTGACGGGGGTCTGAGCCACCTGCGCTTTGACGGAGGGGGCGGGTACCCGCCCCCCCTAAGACCTCGAGAACCACGGTAGGTAGCGAAAAACGGTAAACGGCGTTGGGTAGCTCACCAAATTTTCTATCGAAAATACTTGAATCATTTTTTTCAGGTCACATTTAAGGTCACGAGAGGTCAAAACATGTCGTCATAGGGATAACATGTAAATGAAGGCTTTCGGCCATTACATCTGAACAAGCAAAGATAGAGCAAAATGACTTCAACTGTATGAATCCTCGCAGCAAGCTGAATCGAATGCTATATAATTTGACCTTGCTAGGTCAAATCAAGTATTTGACCTGACCAGAGGTCAGGTCAAGTTCAAATTATATAAAATGCCTATCATTAGAACTGCAAAGACAAGGCGAGTCTAATGCAGCTAAAATAAACGCTCTATCACCATCCATTACTGAGTTATTCAGTCAAAACAATTTTTCCCATGTATTTCCAATGAAGATGTCATGGCTCGTACCTGACCTTAGGTCATCAATATCAAAAATACCCGAACAAATTTTAGAGAACTCGGTGGGCCCATTATGTGATGTGAGTTTCAGTTGGATAAGTTCGCCCTATTCCGACTTATGCTATCTTAAACTTTGAGGTCAGGTCACTTGACCTGTACTGGTGACCTGACCTGAGATGACCTAACCTTAAAAGTTTCACAGAAGTTGTAAACATGAGAGAAAAGGTATGCCAAGTACGGTGGCGTAACGCGCCGCTATTTTTGTGCTCTCTCCGAAAAACCCGAGGGGGGCGGGTACCTACCCTCCCCCGTCAATGCCAGTGTTAAGGTGACGAATATCGATTACTGTTAGATCTTGGCGTAATTTTTCATGGAGGCAAGAATATTTCCTTCCTCAAGCCGGGAAGAGTCCATCGTGCTCAGTGGATGGCTAGAGTGATTTAATCTCTGAAAATGTGGATCTTCGCGCGCCTCAGTTCGCTGAATGCCACAAGTAGCTGCCATCCACTTCACGCCCAGTCAAGACCGCAGTGCTTCCAAAGCTGGGCGAGATCTGCGTCTTCATCATGCGCCACTACATTTAGGCGGAGTTCTCAGCTGCGTGTTCTGCAAACACACCATGAAACGACCCTAACCTATGCAAATCCCCCACAAAAGAAACAAACAGGGTGATCAGAGAAGCACGACTGAAGCCGTTGAAACATCACATGTGGTTCCTGTCTGAAGTGACAGTTGGACTTGCGCTTTTTGACGATGAGCTGTCCCTGGAGGAGAAGCGGAGAGTTGTTATCAACCACCAAAGAGTGCAGGGATCAGAGGAAGCTGCACCCAGGATTCGCATCGAGGGGGCTGACGTAATCAACAAGACCGTTACTTACTTTGTCACAAAAAGTACAGAGAAGTTCCTAGATCTTCTTAAAATCAAACAAGGATTTCTTGGCGTCTATTCAGCCCAGCTAGAGACCTATTCGTTGTGCCCGGCCAGTGCTAAGCGAGTAGGTGGGCTTAAACATAAACGCCGCAGCGGAACGAGGAGTCAGTGTAGCGCATGACTTAATGAAGAGCCCAAGAACAAAGTCAAAAGAGCAG
Organism: Lepas anatifera; assembly: GCA_034440635.1. Taxonomy (NCBI): domain Eukaryota; kingdom Metazoa; phylum Arthropoda; class Thecostraca; family Lepadidae; genus Lepas; species Lepas anatifera. Next base: position 1,006,233 of record JAOTON010002243.1, read on the forward strand.
CTGCAGTGCCTCCTGCAGGTGGTGGAACAGCACCGGAAGATGTATCCGACGGCCAAGAAAGGAATCTGCGCGAATTAGGGCCAGAGATTCTGAATTGTGCGGCATGAGCATTGTGGTGTAGCACATTATCCGTCAATGAATAAAAGTATGGCCACCGCGCGATATGAATATATTGTCTGATCGAAAAGAAATCTCTCTCAGGCTGCTTCCTTTGAAAAAGGAACACATTAAGAGGCTGCGCGTGAACTTAAATTATTTTGAAATTTGAGTCTTATTAGTGTGACTCTCCCTAATGTACATCAAAATCAGGGGGATGAGTTAACGCAGAGCGAGTTCCTAGACGTGGAAATCCAGATATCCATTGACACGCGCCCCGCTGGGGTCCCTGACATGATATGCCCCGATAGGGGCGTATTTCGCCCTCCCCCTCCGTACCTCATTTCCCAGAAGAGTCAATAAAAATACGGACAGCGTTCGAAAGCTCTTGACGAGACATGCAATTATAAGTACCATTTTCTATCAGGTTAATATTGAGGGCAGCAGAGGTCAAGGAAAGTTAAACATAGGCTTACACTAGAACACTGTACATTTTTCCATATATGTTTTTACTCAGCGGAGCTAGAGCAAATATTTAGGCATCATTAGGGTCCTCATAGTGGCAAATAGATTGATGCATAATCTGACCTTGCTAGGTCAGATGGTACATATGGCCTGACATTGAGCTAGTCCAGGATTACATGGTGATCTGGTATAGTCATAATGCATATTAATCGAATCTCTGTGGCAAGATAAGCCCATGCAAGCAAAATGAAAGCTTTATCTCAATTCAGGGCGACGTTATAACAAAACCATCACTGTATGCTTATGTAACCTCACATGACCTTTGAGAGGTCAGATGGTCAAAACCTCAAATTTAGGGTAAAGATCACGGTAAGAATATATGACATGAAGACTCTCAAGTTGATCTGTCCAGTATTTACTGAAAACGAGCCTCTTCTTTTTTACCATGGACTTATAATGGGGTGACCGACAAATCGGCCCCATCTTAGGTCAACGATATGAAAATTCCGAGATAACAGATTTGTAGACTCTAATAACCTTATCATATCGCGAAAGGTCAAACGGATCGGCGGCAGATTTTTCTTTGGGGCCACTTCAAACTCGTGACTTTGGGTTTTATGATAGGGCCGCCTAACCTCAAATAGCTCCTTGACCAAACATGCCTTGACCTTGAAAAATTGTTCAGATGCGTGAAGTTGCTCAGGAATAAGTTAATGTAAGTTGTGTTGTTTTCTGTTTCGTCGTTTTTACGTTATTTGGGGAAAACCAGGAGGGGGCGAAGTCCACCTCCAACGGGGCGCGTGTTAAGACATTGAATGAATCACAAGTTCCATTGCCTATAAGGCCTGAGCTCCAGAGATCAGTTTCGTTATTGACTACGCCAGATGTTCCCTAGTTCCTAAAGCTTGTGCTTTAGAGATAGGTTTCGCTCTTGATGCTGCCAGGTATTTTATGGTTCCTGAAAGTTGATATTTAGAGGTCAATGTAACTTTTGACTCTATCAGAAGTTCCATCGTTCATAAGACCTGAGATCCAGAGACCACTTTCGCTCTTGACTCCGTCAGATATTCCATGGTTCGTAATACTTGAGTTCCAGAGATCAGTTTAACTTTTGACACTACCAGAAGTTCCATGCTTCATAAGACCTGAGCCCGATAGACCAGTTTCGCTCTTGACTCCATCAGATGTTCCATAGTTCCTCAGATTTGAGTTTCAGATTTGAGTTCAAATTTTGACTATATTAGAAGTTCCATGGTTCATAAGACCTGAGCGCTAGAGACCAGTTTCGCTCTTGACTCCATCAGATGTTCCATGGTTCCTAAGACATGAGTTCCAGAGATCAGTTTAACTTTTGACTCTATCCGAAGTTCCATGGTTCATAAGGCCTGAGTTCCAGTGACCAGTTTCGCTGTTGACTCCGTCAGATGCTGCGGGGGCGATATCATCCAGGGGGAGTCGTCCGCGGTGAGCAGTTCCCCGTTCGCTTGTGCAACCGCAGCAGCTCTGAGAAACGCTAAGGGTGGAAGTTTTGCGCAGATTAGAGGTGCTTGAGAGACGTGTTTTGACGCTGCAGACACCCAGCATGGAAACTTGCCGACGTTTGATCCGATTACGGGACGCTTACCAGGGTAGATGTCGGAGAAAACTGAGGAACAAACATCAGACGTCATCTGACAGGACGGATGTTGGAGCACACTGAGGAACAAACATCAGACACCATCTGACACTTGTCCTCCCCTTGGCCTTTCCTCCATTTGTTTCGGGCAGTTTACATTGTTTAAGTGTTGCATTTGCGCTCGAATGCATCATCTCTAAGGGGCTCAAATGGAGTAGGAGCAGAGACCCGAGCTTGAACCTGACTGCGAGACGCAGTATCGCAACATTTTTCAACTGGAACAGGAATTATTCTACACTGTAAGAATTTCACACCTTTGATGCCAAAACAGACGGCTATCACTTGTCGAGAAATCCCAGCTGGCTCATCTCGTCGGGAAATTCTGGTTCAGGTTGCAGGTAGCACGCAGGGTGTTAACACGCGCATTGACGGGGGTCTGAGCCACCTTCGCATTGACGGGGGGCGGGTACCCGCCCCTAAGATCTCGAGAACCACGGTAGGTAGCGAAAAACGGTAAAAGGCGTTGGGCTGCCCATCCACTTCTCCATCGAAAACATTTGTACCATTTTTTGTCAGGTCACATTTAAGGTCACGAGAGGTCAAAACATGCCCATCATAGGGATAACATGTAAATTCAGTTTTTCGGCCATTACATCTGAACAAGTAAAGATAGAGCAAAACTACTTACACTGTATGAATCCTCTTAGCAAGCCAAATCGAATGATATATAATTTGACCTTGCTAGGTCAAATCAAGGATTTGACCTGACCTGAGGTCAGGTCAGGGTCAAATTATATAAAATGCATATCATTAGAACCGCAAAGCCCAGGCGAGTCTAATGCAGCTAAAATAAATGCTCTATCACCATCCGTTACTGAGTTATTCCGTAAAAACAATTTTTCTCAGGTATTTCCTATGGAGAGGTCATGCCTCGTACCTGACCTTAGGTCATCGATATCAAAAATACCGGAACATATTTTAGAGAACTAGGAGGGGCCATTATGTGATATGAGTTTCAATTGGATAAGTTCACCCTGCTCCGACTTATGCTATCTTAAACTTTTTTGAGGTCGGGTCACTTGACCTGTACTGCTGACCTGACCTGAGATGACCTAACCTTAAAATTTTCACAGAAGTTGTAAAAATGATGAGGGAAAAGGTATACCAAGTACGGCGGCGCTACGCGCCGCCGTTTTTCTACTGTCTCCGAAAAACCCGAGGGGGCGGGTACCCGCCCCCGTCAATGCGCGTGTTAATTCTTCGTCTTAGAAGTCCCAACTCTACCTTACGAATATATCGGGAGTAATGCCGCATCCTTTAAAGGGAATGTGGCACCTTGGTCGAATCCTGGAATTTAGTGTAATTAGGCGTACTTTTAGCCGAAAATAATGAAACCACTCATGATTTATCTGAAAAATGTACAATAAGCGCAATATTTTGTTTTCTAAAATACTCCCCTAGGAAAAGAAACAAATATCTGCCTGTGGATGATGTCATGATCTGGCACACCATACTTGAAACGCTTCAAGGGCTTCAATTCAACTGGCATCCTACCTCACTCCCGGAAAGACGTGAGGTGCGGTGCTCTCTTGAGAATTCGTGATTTTCTGTGGTTTGTGCGGAATGGAAGGGTAAGAGGTGGTTACAGTTGGTTACTTCACTCGGTGCACAATCCTATGATAAAAATTTTGCCTAAAAATCACTCTCAACCTGCTTAGTTCGACTTCTCTTGTTTGGGAAGGAGACCTTAATTCCTGCTTTGTTTACATTCTGCTCGCATTGCGCCCATTTTGATTTTGTGAACGTAGAGGAAATCTGGTCTATTTTCGAGCACAATCCAAAAGGTTTATAGATACCCCCGCTAATTGTTATTGTTTTGTGTACGCCGCTCATGAACTTTAGCTCCCGCTTTTGCTCGCTCTTTTTGCGCAGCCGTTCGTAGATCTGTTCAGAAAACACGCTAGATTTTTTGGGGGAGAAATCAGAGTTTATTGTGACTCGGTTCTCCAAATATTTTCCCTTGGAAACAATTTATCAAACAAACCACGCCACTCTGATTTTCTCGTCCTTATCGGGCTGAACATTGGACTGCCCTCCCTGGGTAAAGCCATTGGCTGAATGGTAGTCCGCAGTAGTTGCGGAATAGAAGTAACTGCTGATCTTTGACTCCCAAAAAGGGTCGCATGCTAGCTAAGGTTGGTACTAGTGCTAAAATATGAAGTGCTAAAATGTGTTAGTACATTGTTGGACCAACCCCACCAGCACCTATGATTTGAGACAATGATTTTTGTGTACTGAAATCGCCAGCAGCATATCTGGGTGGTCCCTTACCACGTGCTGGATAGCCTGACGCTTCGGGAGTCCCACCTGTTCGGATTTAACTATTTTCTCGTCCTGTCCTGTGAATGACCCACTGATAGATCCCTGCAATGATAAAGTACCTGATTGCATGCAATGGCTCCGCTTAACGCAAAGTACATAGACACTCGCTTCGAAAGGCTCACAGAGGAAAATTCTGAACTTCGAAAGGAGGTTGAAAGCCTCAAAGAAAGTATCACCAGTCTGAAAGCAGAGGTTGAGGGTTTGCAGTTTGTAATATCTGAGAATGTGGTGAGGAGGGAGTTTGTAGAGACAAACCTTGCCTCAGTTACAGCGGGGTGCACATCCCTCCCAGAAAACCTGGTCTCTGTTAGGGCTGAATGTGCAGGGACCACTCTGGAACAGTCTAGACTGAGGACAGCGGTGTAGGTCCAAGCACAATATAGCCGCCTCACTACTCTGCTGTTGTCTGGAGATGCAATCCCAGAATATGATCCAAATGAGGACACCCTGCTGAAGGCTCTAGCTCTGATAAGGGACTACCTAGGCATCACGGTCCATTCCTTGGCAACATCTGCTTGCCACCGACTTCAAAATCGCAATGTCATCCTCATCCGCTTCCTCAACTACAATGGGCGTGAAGCAGTGTACAAAAAGCGGATCAGACCCCTAAGAAGAGGTCTCTCTATACATGAGAGCCTCACTGCTGAGCGCCTGGCCGTGGTGAAGATGCTGAGATCAATCCACCATCCAAAAGCCACTAGCCCCTTGCACACTCACTACCCGAGTCGAGGCAAAATTTTCATAAAGCCCAAGGGATCAAACAGACCCATTGAAGTTAAGATAGGGGTGACAAGGGAGGAAGTCCTAGCCCTCTGTAACACCAGGAACGTGACTCAGCCTTTGGCTCCCGTCCCAACACCCTACAACCACACAGATGTTCCGGGAGCTGCCTCCTCTGCACAGACAGCGCCCCCTCCCCTGCAGCCACTTGTACTGACACTTCTATGGCCACCCAAAGTCCAGATGAACTCACCACTGAAGCCTCCAGTAGACCGAAGTCCCGCAGTGCACCTATACTGCCTGGATCTGCTGTAGATCAAGCCCAGCCAACTCCAGATGAAGTGGCAAGTGAGGCCCCGCAGCACACAGTCGCCTCAATAGAGGTACCCAATGCTTCACCGAGTTCAGCAGACTCTTCTGCCTCTGAAGAGCTGAGACTGGCAGAACAGTCTAAAACGAGTGAACCTGCAGTGCCCGGGGAGGGGCGTCCAGCCCTGGTACCAGACTATAACACAGGGGAGCAACTCCTGGCTGGGACTGAGACAGGTACTGATGCATACTCTTCAACCCGGCTCTCCCCGACTCCAAACCAGAACATGGGGGTACGCTGCCTGTCATTTCCAAACCGGTCACACCTGAAGGCCCACCCTCCAATTCTATCCAACAAAATACTAGTGCCACCCCGAAGACCTACAGGGCAAAATTGTATCAGGTAGTGCAGCTCCTAGTTCCGCAAAGGCACCCAAGGATATCATTCGAAGTAGGAGTGGTCGAACAGTGAGGCCACCTCCCCTAGGTCTACCTAGCCTGCAAACCACCCCATCACATTGAGAATGCTGCAAGCTGATTCATCTTTCTAAAATTACAGGAATTGGTTGGTCCACCAATGTCAAGTCTCTTGTAATCTTTTAATTTAATTTTTCACTTTTAATCCAACTTTGGAGTAGATAGTCTCTTGCCGTCTAAGAACTTTGTCATAAAAATTGCTAAAAGATTTCTTCCTGATTATAAATGTCTCAATGATAGTCAAATCATCTCTGATCAAGTGTTCCAAAATATTTTAGAAAGATGTGATTACCTAAATCTACCCCATACCGTGAAAGTTGATCACACACATAATCCGTCTCAACTCTTGTCGGTCCTGCATGTCAACACTCGGTCTCTCCCCAAAAACTTTGACAGCTTAGAACTTCTCCTTCAGCAACTCTCAATCAAACCAAATATCATACTCATTAGCGAAACATGGTTAGACTCAGTTTCTGCTAAATCATATCAGCTGCCAGGGTACAAACTGGAAACATCATCTCCCATTCAAACAAGGGGTAAAAGCTCTGGAATTTATGTCAGTAATGCTCTAACATATACCCGCAAAAATGACATTGAAACCGCCAGACTTGAATTCCTGACAGTATTTGTCGAAATCAAAATTCCCAATAAAAAACCGTTAGTGATGGGTTCTGATTATAGATCCCCTCTTTCCTGCTCACAGATTTCCTTGAATATATTGAGCTAACTCTGAGCATGATTAATATAGAATCAAAAAATTGTATTTTAGGCGGAAACTTTAATGTAGATTTACTAAAACACCAGTCTTCAGAACAAACATCTCTGTTTCTGAACACCTTTGCATCTTTAGGTTTTTTTCCCATGTATAGCTCTCCCAACTAGGGTTTCACTAAATTCTGCTACCCTCATAGATAATTTTTTCTGTAATGCACTATCACTAGTGAATGACTCCCATGTAGTTATGGCTGATGTAAGCGATCATCTCCCAATTGCTTTATCTATAAAGCTGATGATAAATCACACCAGAAAAACAGCCTCACAACACCGACTCTGTTTTGACTTCTATTTTTGGGGCTTATCGCGCCCACTGCCGGGTAATGGCGTGCCACTCTCCTGTTGGAGGGTTTCTGGGCCGCTTGTCCTTGTGGGAGCCGCCGGGCTGCCCGGGTGGCCGGGCGCCCCCCCCTGTTTTGACTTCAGGAAAATTGAAGATTTAAAGACAGTTTTGGCAGATAAACTAAGAAATATTACAAACATAGAAGACCCTGAGCACGTAACTTATTTCTTGATATCAACTATCTTATCAGAGATCGATAAACTAAGTATATTAAAAAATAGTAGAAGAAATATACCCATTCAACCTTGGATATCGTTTGCTCTTTTGCAAAGCATCAACAAAAAAATAACCTACACAAAAAGTCTCTTAGAGAACCTACCGAAATTAATAAGCGAGAGTTTATCACCTACCGTAACGGACTAAAAGCCCTGATACGAGCAGCCAAAAAGACATACTATGACCGTAAATTGAACGAATTTTAATCAAATCCTACCAGGCTCTGGCAAATCCTGCTCACTCTTGTTCACAAAAGCAAAATAAAGCAGGATTTCCCAATCATTTTAACTTTAACTCAAACAAAATAACCCAGCATGAAAATATTGCAAACAAATTTAGCTCTTTCTTTGGATCCATTGCTTCCACACTGGACAATAAGCTTTCACAGTCCAATACCAATCCCCTTTCATTCCTGGATAACCTTGATGCACCTAGAAATGAATTTTTCCTAAACCAAACAGATGTCCCGACCATTACGTCATTAATACAGGGCCAAGATAGCTCATCTGCCACTGCCGACTCTCTTACGCCAAAAATACTCAAAGCCATCTCTCAAACACTAGCCCCGTACCTCCAACATGTCTTCAACTTATGTCTTACTACAGGACATTTTATAATAATTATTGGGGTTTCACGCACACTGCCGGGTCTGGCGTCGCCAACCTCCCTTGGGGTTGCCGGCTTGTTCAGAGGAACATTTCCCAAAGCATTTAAGAAATCCCTTGTAGCCCCAATTTATAAGTCAGGAGACGTTTCATCATTTAATAACTACCGACCTATAAGCCTTCTTAACATTCTCTCAAAAATATTGGAAAAAATTGTTTGTGCCCAGCTCGTTGAATACACCACGTTCGAAAATATTATTAACGATAATCAATTCGGGTTTCGAAAATCACATAGTACTTACATGCCTGTGGCTATATTGCATGATCGCGTTACCAGGGCTTTATCAAAAAAGAAATATGTGCGGCTATCTACCCCGACTTTTCAAAAGCTTTCGATACTGTGAACCATGAAATCCTTCTAAAAAACTAGACTTCTATGGCGTCAAAAATAATGCTCTTGCTTTTTTCACCTCATACCTTAATAACCAAACACAGATTGTTAAATTTAATTCCATATTCCCGACTAATCCCCAACAAATGAATCACCGAGTCCGCCAGGGATATGTTCTTGGCCCCCTCCTATTTCTCATTTATATTAATGACATCTGTCTTAGTTCTCCTCCCCTGTCAGTTTCTTCAGTTTGCAGATTACACTGTCCTCACCTTTACGGGTAAAACACTCTCTGACCTCCAGCCATGGGCGCCGAATGCGGGGGACGGGGGGACGCGTCCCCCTGTTGGCCAACCGGGGGGACGTCCCCCAAATTTTGGGTATCGTCATTAATGCTGTCGGTACCGAATATGCCAATTCGCCTCCCCGGTGCCCGCCCGGGTCCGTCCCCAAATTTGCGCCTCCAGCATACAATCTCCAATAACCTTCCTAAAATAGCTGAATGGCTTACTTGTAACCGACTAACTGTCAATCCAAAAAAGTCTACTTACCAGCCTTTTTCTAACCGACGCGACGAACCTGACATAGTAATATCAATCAATAATGACAAGATAAATCGAAGCCATTCAACAAAATACCTAGGAATTGTTATTGATGATAAGTTTAAGTGGGATCTACACATTAAAAACTTAGAAAATACAGCTTCTCGTAACATAGGGCTGATATCAAGGATTAAGGGCTTTCTGAGACCCAATCACCTCCTCCTTCTTTACAACTCATTAGTATTATCACACATTATGTATGGAATTCAAGTCTGGGGTTCTAACTTCCCTACTAGATTAAACCGGTTTATTACTCTTAAAAAAAGGTAGTCCGAATCATTGACTCAGCTGACCGTTTGGCCCCCTCTAGTCCCTTATTTAAGAAGTATAAAGTTGTTAAACTAGTCGATCTAATCAAAATCACCCAAATGAATATTCCCCATGACTTTCCCACAAATTCCTTGCCAACACAATTAGCATCTAAATTCACACTTGCAGGATCGACAAGGGATAGGCTAACGAGACAACCAACCCACTTTGAGGTTCCGTTCACTGCCTTTCTTTACCGGAAATTTTCAATATTTCTTGCGGCACCAAAAACGTGGAATGAAAATCTTGCACCAAAAATAAGGAACATCAATGACATACCCAAAAAGCAAGTATTTCTTCAAACTTGGCTGGTCGCCTACTGCTCAAAAAGTTATTTATTGACCATTATTGATATGACCATTCGCCCAAAACTTTTAGAGTTAGATACGATTACACCACCTTCTCCTGAATGAACTAGCTTATAGGCTGTTTTTTTCTTCTTTTTTCTAAAGGCAGAAAATTAACAGAGCTCCTAAATGTGAGATAGGTCTCCAGTTCACCAAAGTTACTACAAATTTGCAACAGTCTCCAATTGAATATTGTTATTTTGAGCATATATTGCTGTCCCCGGAATTGTAGTGTCGTCCCTATACTGCAGTTAGATTAAGTGCACCGGGGGTGACTAGCTGCAACTGAATCTCTGGCCCTAATAAATTAAAGGTTAATGAAAGTCGTAGACGGGCTTCGGCCTCCCGTCTTTTATCACCAGCACCACCGTTTTTCAAACCATGCCAACAGTCATACGCTGTGATACCCCTCTCAAACCCGGGCGACACAACCCTAATCCCCCTTTCACTCCTTAACATTGGTGTCCGTCCACCAGATCCGCTGCCCGCTGCCACTGTCTTTAGAGGAGACACAAGAGGACCGGTTCAGGCGCGCCGCTCTTGTACCATCCTGGTGCTGAGTGTCATCACGGTGTCTGGCGGCGTCCGGCACCTTCATCTGGCACCGGCCGTGGGGGCGTGAGGGACCGATTCAAGTGACTGCTGCCGCTGGTCGCCTACTGCTTTAGTACCGGCCCCGGCGCAACGTGTGGTTACGACTGGGATGCGACCCGAGGGGAGACACGAACACCTGGAGCTGCTGTTCAGCTGTCCAACTCTGTTCTGTCCAACCTCTTCTGTCCAACCTCTGTTGAAGTCAACTGATATCATCCTGGATATGCCTACTCGTCGTCGACTGCAGGAGAGGATCCTGCTGGAGTTGCGATGGGGTGATAGTCGTAGCCTCGTAGCCTCTCTTCTTCACCTGCCGGCTGCCGGTGGTCCCTGGGGCCCGGTGTAGTCCGCTAGTGCCGCGAGCGTCGTCCCGACATTACACATCTGCGCGGGCTGATGTTTCTCCTGTGATGGAGGCTCGGGCGTAAAACGTTTTTGGCCGGGGCAGGCTTCTATCTGTCGGCGCGGGATCGTCGTGCACCGCTGGCTGGCGGCGCCTTCTGGCCGGGCGACTCCTGCGGTGTCTGCCTCTGGATGCCTGCTCATGAGGTGCCTGTCTCTGCGCGGTGTCCGGAGAAGAAGGGGATCATAGAGTCCGACTTTTCAAGTTTGGCGGTGTATCGTCGTCTCTGCCGCCGCCGATCTCAGCGATCGCCTCTAGAGGTGGCCCTCTTGGCCCCGACGTTGTGCGCTGGCGGCGCGGGCAGCGCCCCCGGGGTCGCCGATCTGCGGAGGATAAGGTTTCTTCTGCGGTGGGGGTGCGGCGTCACAAACCTCCTCGGATACGGCGGTCTTCGTCTGTCGACGCGGGACTGGTTCTGCGCCTCCGGCTGGGCATCGGGGTGGCGGCGCCTCCTGGACGGGCGGCTCCGCGGGTTCCGGAGAAGGGAGATCAAGGAGTCCGCCCCTCGAGTCTGACGGTATGTCTCCTGGGCGGCGGGGCCGGTGGTGAGGATTCTTCGGAAGGCCCCGCCGCCGCGGGACTTCCCAGAGCGGAGTCGGGGAAGTTCTTAGGCTGCCGAGCCGTTGAGTTGTCCTGCGGCCGATCAGCCGGGTCCCATCCCCGGCGGGGGTCGGCTGCGAGTCGAGGGGCCCGGCTTCAGAGTCCGGTTGTTGCTGCCCGGTTGGACAAAGCGTTGTGCGTTTCACCGGGGCGGTGTGGTGGATTCGCCGGGTCTACGTTGCTGATGCTGGGCGGTGTCTGCGCGGTGTGAGACCGCCTCCGTATTTTATTGGTGTCGCTCACGCATTAGCTGTGTGTTGCTTGTACCGATCTTGTACCGCTCATTATCATTCTGATATATTTGTCCACTCACCCGGCCGGTGGGCGTCTGCTGGGCTTCGAGCCCGTGCCCGTCTGGGCGTAATTTAGAGCGCTCGCGCCGTCGGCGGTCACGGCTTCGGGGCCCAGCGCCTCCGTGTGTAGTTTATCTTTGCCCACCACGGCCAGGGCTTGTTTTCTTTTTTTTAATCACTGTATGGATCATGTATCGCCCCGTAGTGTGAATATAGGGGAAAGTGGGGGTCATGGACACCGCGGGTAAGACGGACACCCCTGTTTGGGACGAACTGACAGCGTCACGACCGGGAAAAGCGTGTAATACGCTTCCTTTTAGGCGCGTCGGTCGCATAGCAACGTTGGGTCCGGTGAGCTCTCTGGGCATAATAAAATTTTCATAATAGTAAAAACTGCAACTCATGTGTTTTTTCACAATGGAATTCGTAAGATCATTGCACAGATGTTTCTATAGTTACTTTATTGGTACTACGTAATATAGTTCTTCGAGATGTTACATTTTGTTCACCGCAGTCGCTGACTGTGTAATCGCAATCGTGTCCGATTCATATCCAAGTTTGTTTAGGAAGAGCAAAGTGGGGTAAGACGGACATCACGTGTGGGGCAATATGGGCATGGTGTCCATGTTATCCCGCACGAGAGCATATTTGATTTCATATAATATAAGCTTAAATAAGTAAAGGCTGATGGCTGGGGCCGGGGACACATGGCCCGAAATGCTGGAGAACATATAATTAAATTTGGGGGTCATCCAGGGCAGGTGTACCTGTCGACCATCATTGCCCCCTGAAATGGTCATGGTGCCCCCTGAGAAATTGATGGGCCCCTAAAGTGTCACTTCCAACCCCCCCTCAGGAGCGTGATGACGTTCTTCACTTTGGCAGTGTATGTACATGCAAAGTAACATCGCGACTTATGAATTATTTGGTTGCCGCCACCGAATGGAGCAGGGAAGCACAAGGAAAACTCTAAATGGTCTTTTGTATTACAACAATTTTTTCTGAACCTCCTCCCGGTGAGGTGCCCTGAGACGGCAAAACATATTTATTGCAATCCCAAACTGCGCTGACACTTCATCCTCCCTACCCGTCCCGGCTGTGCTGGGCCGGTCGGTCACCAGGCATCGCAGCTTACAGCCGTCGGGCACGCCCGCTGGTGCCTTGCATCGTGGGCAGTGGGCTTGTTACATTGGAGTGAGTCTAGCTACTGGGCTTATATCTCCGTTTGTCAGAGAGCGTACTTTCTACGTGACCTGATGGGACCCCACGTAACGAGCACAGCCGGAGACCGAACGCTCTTAACCTCTGCGAGGGAATTTCGCACTTAGGATTTTTGGGGCGGGGAGGGGGTTGGGGCGGCTGACGAGAGGGGGCAGCAGGGCGGTAGAGGGAGCGGTATTTTGTCTCAGGGGACGCACTTGTTCGCCCAAATCGCGGCCAATTTTTGCATCCTGGAGGGGGTGAGAGCGGTGAATTGTTTGCTCCACAGACCTAGTGTAATTTTTAGGGGCTGCTTGTTGGGTGCAGGGGAGCAAAGTCGGTGTAGGGGGCGGCATGTTGGGTAGGGGGCGGCAGTCAGTGTAACACTGCCTCTAAAAGTCAAGTGAAGGCTCATCATTCTCGATGGGCGCCTTCGGCGCTCCACATGGATGGAAGCGGCACCTTGGAGCCAAAGCGTTTGGGGGACCGGGCTCGCTGCCTCCCCTGGGTGCGCGCCCGCCCCCGATCCGGATGGCGCCCCCGCAAGATACCCGCCCCCTGATCGGCGATCCTGGATCAACCTATGCACATTTCCACGACAGCCCTTGATACTTTTATCCACCGTCATTAAAAATTAAGAAAAGGCATGACCACTTTGACCCTTTGACGGAAAAACTAAGAAAATACCCCTTCCCCGTGGCGGACGACAGTCGCCTAGTAGGTGGATGCAGATGGAAATATTCAAGGCCTGGTTCGATCACTTTGTTCATCTTGTCCATCTTTCCCCATGGGGTGACCATGTTACCCCATTAAATGGGCGAAATGGACTTTGCTACTTTTTCTAAGCTTTGCGCAAATTTTGATACGATAATTACGCACTGGCTGCTTGCACAGTGGTAGATAAATGTCTGAAGTATCTCTACAGCCAAAATAGGAACGAAACAAGCTCATTAAGTCATCGAAACTCACCTCGTTACGGTGTCCCCCACTTCCCTACGTGTATGGTATCAATTGGCTGATGCTCATCGTGACGTCAGCATATGTCGTCACACCAGCAACTCACAACAATGGCCACCCGGCGAGGGGTAGATGAGGGGTAGGTGTCAGGTAGGTTTTATCTTTTTTCTACGGAAATATTGAGTTCCAAGACAAATGATATATGGAGTACCGGGTTTTCCGACTTGCATTACAACTTGGCTATCACAGTTAAAATCACGTTATGAAGGTGCCACATTCCCTTTAATCGAACAATATAAGCGAAGATTCACGAGCAGTGCACGTGAGATCGTTTTACAAGTGCAACCCAACACGCTTCAATATACAGTCGATCACCTCAAATCAAGAAGTGTATCGCTGCACCTCTGCAGTGTGGCGCGTTGCACGGCTAGAATCCCATGTGCCGTCTGTGCTACTGCACGTGCATCACTTCCCTTCACGGTTTGTATCTCTCCAGTTCCGTGCGAGACGCGACGCGAGGCCGTGAGTGGTACTGCGATTGTGGGAAGTGGCGCTTTTCAAACAGTTAATGATTGGGGTTAATACACCAATTGTTTCTAGTGCCATCCAGAGTTGCAAACTCGCACCCTGTCGCAGGGATTGCGGGGGCCAGGTCATTGATTTGTTTAATAGAGCTGCAGTGACTTCAGCCATGGTGTCACTCTGAGCAAGAGCGACCCGAGAAACACTCAGTTTTGTTAATTTGTTACATGCTAAGTGACCACGAGGACATTGATGAGGATTCTGCCAAACCAGGAGGAGAAAATAAGGTAAGGTAACCTGAACTCACAGTACTTCACCACCGCCAACACCATGGTGCTGCTGCTTTTTTAAGAATTGTTAAAATTCGTATTACCAAATGCTAAATCACGAAATATAGGCTCTAAGAGGGGCAAAGCCTATACCTTGCATACCAAATTCATTCAGAGCTCCCAAAAAGCAGTTCGCTAGAATATGACATGGATACATAAGAATGGATATACAAAATACATGTTGAAATGTTGGGCTATGAACACACAACTCACTTTTTCCTTAGACGTTACTTTTATGCTTAGACAAGGAGTCATAATTTTCCTGTGCCATTCCATGAAATGACTGGATTTGTTATGTATCGGACATGGTTAAATTGAATGTAGCGATTACGCAGAAGGGGAAAACACCTGGGAGACCACACTAGACAACACCAACCAACTAACACATCACGGGAACTCCTTTCAAAATAGAAATAGGCAATTTGCAAGGATGAAGCTGAATGCAAAATTACGAAGTCGCTCGAAATCCACAACAACAAAAAACGTCATCAACAAACAGTCAACGTTGTGGCACCTAATCCCGGCAGTGTCCTACTCGCCATTTCAATCCCTTCTATTGTAGATCCGAATTCATGTGCCGCTTTATATATGCTGAATGATCTTATGCTGTGTACTTACATGTTTTGTGTGTAAAGGCTGGTTTCCATGTTGTCTGCATGAGTGCAAAACCGTATAAAATTTATAATCGGAATCTTAAAGTATTGCCCAATATTTTCATATTCCTCTCTAGCTTCACAAATATTTTTTTAGAAATATTGCAAATCTATTTGACATGTTTTATAATGACATATGAGCTTAAGTCGGCAATTGTTTCAGTTCTGCATTCCATGAAGTTTCGGTAGATGTCTCCATACCGCTCCCGTAGCTCAGCTGATAGAGCGTGGGCTCTGGTCGCCTCCCCAGAACCCACGGATTGGCCGGGTCTGAAAAATGTCTGGGATTGGTTTCCCTGACACGCTACGGCTCTTGAATAATTTACCCGAGATACAGCGGCTGGCAAATGAGCTGGGTGGTACTATACCTACTTTTGCGGGACGTTAAATGCTCTTTCAAATTTATACACTCACACCTTCACGTCGAGTCTTCTATTGTCGCAGACAAAATGCTGGTCTGCAGGCTTACATCTGGACATATTATCTGCGATCGATATTTGGAATCCTGATCAGACACAAAGTGCCAAATTAGTGGCCAGTAGACACCAAGTCGACTCTTGAATTCGTGTACGGAAGAAACTCACACTGCTCGGGTAATTGAGCTTGTCTTTGACTATACCAATGCATACATTTTGTTGTACATTGGTGTGGGGATTCGTGTTTGACTGGCTGACCGTGTGTGCGTGCTGTGGTCCTGTCTCATTTACCTTAATACGGTACTCTTTGGGTTGCATGGGGAACGGGTGGTTGGTGATCAGTGGCGCGGAACGCCTGATTTGGGGGCACCTGGGTTTTCACCCATTTTTGAACGCCATGGGTTAGTGTAATCTTGATTTAAGGGGGCACCGGGGCACGGTGCCCCCAGTTCCACCGCCAGTGGACACAATCACTTTGTCTTCTGTGCGTACTTATATCGTCATAACTGAATTTGGGCTCATCTGAAAGTAGTCATCCTCATCGTGCAACACGCTCCTATTCCGTTCGCTGGCTTGTGCAGATTACCTCATTTCCAGGTTCGGCGCAGGCTGCATTTCAGAGATTTTGAAACATATGTAGATGAAATTTAAGGCGCTGTGAATCTGGCCCAATCCAAATGCAGAACTACACTGGGTATATCTAAGATCTCACTCCACGTGCGCACGTGTTCACCCCTCTTTGGTATCTCTGAAGCTATTGACTCCGTATACCGAAATTTTGCGTGAGTATTTGTACTAGCAGAGCAAAGACACTGCATCAATCGCGCCAGGACCGCACCGTATGTACATGTTGACTCTCGTTAACGATAAACATCGAGCTCTGACTAGGCTGTACCAAACCACCCATAATTTTCTTAGTTACAGGTTATCACAGCCAAATTAATTTCTGACAGACAATGTATCAGAGAAGAGAGCCATACGAATTAAAAGGAGATTAAGTTGGACATATCATTGTCTTATTTCATTTTCACTTGGTGAAATTTGGACAATCCTTGTGACGTCATCATAAAAACGTATCTCATCTAACTCCTGTCCAATAGAAATCCATGTGACGTTATAAGAACGTATCTTGCCTAACTCCTGTCCAATAGAAATCCGTGTGACGTCATCATAAGAACGTATTTCATTTAACTCCCTCTCTCCAATGAAATCCGTGGTGTGACGTCATCATTAAAGGTATCTTACCTAACTCCTGTCGAATAGAACTCCGTGTGACGTCATCATAAGAACACATCTCATCTAACTTCTTTCCAATAGAAAGCCGTGTGACGTCATCATAAGAACCCCGGTCTGCGACCTGGGCTAACGCCCCACCGGCGCAGGAGAGCCGCATGGCAATGTGCTGAAAGCAAACCATATTTCCTTCGCAATGTATCTCTTTATAAGCCTGTAGGTTAGTGTTATCATTCTTTTCTTTGAAATAACTAATACAGATCGCGCAGTCACTCCCGGATTCGAACCCGGCATCCCTAATCAACATACAGCGGATCTAACCACTATACCAGCGCGCCACAAGCTGCATCCTCCCACTAGCCCTACACCTGTGACCCGTCAAGAGGTCACTGGCTGGTATCACTCAACCGAGGATAGTGCCGTGGCGTAGCGCCGGGTGCTGTGTTCTGAATAGAAAAGCGCGGTATAAAGCTGTTTCTGGAAGACGAACCAAACATTATGTTGGCCTGGAATTACTTGTATCTTCGACCCAGGACCGTAAGCTAGTTCATGCCAAATTTCATCCACTCCAATTATTCTGAGGATCTGAAATCATGGTGAATCAAAGATGGTCCGATAAATTTAGCACCTTGTAATACATTTTCGGACTAATTACTCGAAAGCTGTTGAAAATAAGTGAGTAGTGTAAATGAGTGAAATGACTACAATTAACTTCCCTATTCATTCATGCCAATTCTGAGCTTGTGAGTGACATGTGCTCGGAACTGAGAAGCTACAAATAAAATGTTTTCTACTAAAATTATATTTATACATATAAAGCAATGAATTTCAATATCACGATATACATCTCCAAATATTATCAGGCAGAAGCAATTTTCTTTCATTATCTGAAATGAAAATTCAAGTCGGCGCATTATATCGCGAGATATTAAGATTTGAATGAAAAGAGTAAAAATGTAGTCCTCCAGCAGAATGTTAAAATTAGGTCAGAATTTGATGTTTTCACTGGAAACTATGCCTAAGCACAATAAAATTAACCTAGCTGCCTCCGGGTGGCTGTCTTTAAACTAGCTGAAGCGTGCCTTCTGACATTTCGAGCTTATAAATCAGCAGTCAAATTTCAATAGCTTTTTGGCTTGTATCAAAGATACTCCGTTTTGGTGTGATAAATAATGTCGGATCAGTTTGAAATTTTTTCTTAGGTGGCCACTGTTCCTTATTCAAAAGGAGCAAAATTTCAAATTCCTCGCTTAAGAAATAAAAATGAGAAAAATGCAAAATTGAAAACATTTATTTTTAAAATTTCTCAAAAACTGTTTTTAATTTAGACTTGGGGGCCTTAGTTTGGGCGTCTGACGTAAAAGGGCTATCACCCTACGCAAATGCAGAGCACTGGCATCAACTGTCAGAACCGCCAAGTGGCCAGAATAGAGCCTCTTGAGAAATCTCAATCCGCTTCGCTCCATGGATTTTGTCATGCAGCTCTGACGTACCTTACCTAACTCCTGTCTAATAGAAATCCATGTGACATCATATGAACGTATCTCATCTAGCTCCTGTCCATTAGAAATCCGTGTGACGTCATCATAAAAGGCATCTTACCTTATTCCTGTCCAATAGAAATCCATGTGACTTCATCATAAGAACGTGACTTATTTAACTCATGTCCAATAGAAATCTGTGTGAAGTCATCATAAGAACGTATCTTACTTAGCTCCTTCTGTCCAATAGAAATCCGTGGGACGCATCAGAAGCAAGATACCTTTACTTAAAGGTATGTTCAAGAGGGATTCCTTCCCGCCTGAGGGACGTCACACAGGCGTGGAGGAATTCCTTCACCCTTAGACCGCGTGTCAAACTGCTGCTAAAGGCTTGGCTCGCTTGCGAATTTGCGTGGACAGTAATCAAGTCGATCCCAAATGCAAAAATAAACATTTTATATTCGATTCTAGGCGCCTTTTGGCAAAAATTTGGACCATTAGCTAACTCATACACGTCCCGTGTTATATCCTATCAGGTGTGACGTCACATCCGGTGATCTGCGTTGCTGTTGAACGGGGGCTGCATCAGAAGAACGTATCTTAGCTAACTCCTGTTCAATAGAAATCCGTGTGACCTCATCATAAGAAACGTATCTTACCTAACTTCTGTTCCATAAAAATATATGTGACCTCATCATAAGAACGTATCTTACCTTACTCCTGTCCAATAGAAAAAGATAAAATCCTTACCTGGCACGAAAAATCCGGAAATATTCACTCGCAATGCGAAATTTTCCGTCCGACTATGCTTGAGTTTTCATTCGAATGACCCTTTATCGGACAGCATGGTTTATATTCGCGAGTTTGGCATTGTGCAACCGAAACACGTCCTATGGTACCGAAAAAACATTGCTGGTTTCCAAATATACCAAAAATATTACGTCTGTTGAAAGGCTTAAACACGCACATTGACGGGGGTCTGAGCCACCTTCGCCTTGTCGGGGGGTGCCCGCCCCCCCTAAGATTTCGAGAACCGCGCTAGGTAGCGAAAAACGGTAAACGGCGTTGGAAAGCCCATCTACTTCTCCATCGAAAATATTTGTACCATTTTTTGTCAGGTCACATGTAAGGTCCCTAGAGGTCAAAGCATGCCGTCATAGGGAAACATGTGAATGAAGTTTTTCAGCCATTTCATCTGAACAAGTAAATATAGAGCAAAACAATTTAAACTATACGAATCCTCGCAGCAAGCTGAATCGAATGACATATAATATGACCTTGCTAGGTCAAATCAAGGATTTGACCTGACCTGAGGCCAGGTCAAAGTCAAACTAGGCAAAATGCATATCATTAGAACCGCAATGACAAGACAAATCTAATGCAGTTAAAATAAACACTCTATCTTTATTCATTACGGAGTTATTCAGTTAAAACCATTTTTCTCGTGTATTTCCAATGGAGAGGTCATGGCTCGTACCTGACCTTAGGTCATCGATATCAAAAATATCAGAACATATTTCAGAGAACTCGGTGGGGTTATTATGTGATATGAGTTTCAATCTGGTAAGTTCACCCTGTTCGGACTTATGCTATTTTAAACTTTTTTTAGGTCAGGTCACTTGACCTGTACTGGTGACCTGACCTGAGATGACCAACGTTAAAATTTTGAAAAAAAAGTTGTAAAAATGATGAGGAAAAGGTATGCCAAGTACGGCGGAGCTACGCGCCGCCGTTTTTATGCTGTCCGCGAAAAACCCGAGGGGGGCTGGTACCCACCCCCGGTCAATGTGCGTGTTAATAAGTTCTTTCGAGGTGGAGAGGGGGATGAAACCACTTGATAAGTTTCGGTGGGTGGCTGCCAGTAGCTGGGGGACCGGTTTCCCCCACTCTGCCCCCCAGCCCTTCCCTCACCTTCACGCTCCGTGCGTGTTGGGACTGTTGCAGATGCCTCAGGCGGCCTAGAGGAGGCTAACGGTTCTGCGTATTTACATCACACATAGGGAAACATGTAGAAACAGGTAGAATGTACAGGTAGAAACATATAGAAATAAGTCGTGAATTGCACCACACACAAACGCACTTGAGCAGTGCAAGTATATTTTTGTCGTACCAATGGCATCACGAGTATGCATGATAAGCCCGAAGCCGTGAGACCAAGTCTGAAATAGCTCCAGTGGCATTGCATTTGGAGCCGACTCACATTGCACCTGCAGGCTGATGCGTCCGACGGCGATCTGACCGCGTCCGTTGTCGGCCACGCACTCGTAGACGCCGGCCATCTGACGGGTGATGTCCTGGAGCTGGTACCGCTCCCCCAGCTGCGTGCTCGGACCTCCAGGCAGCGCGCCAGACTGCGGCAACATCGACACCACCAGTGGCGCCGCCAGCAAGGCGTCCAACCGGGGCAGCACATGACAACTAAAACTGCAATCCGATAGGACCCCGTTAGCTCTTAATGTAACCCCACGATCAGGGAAGAAGACCGAACGCCCCAACCCTGGCTACGCCTCTAATATGACGTCACTGGTGATAGCCTGGCGACACGGCGCATTGGTCGAAGGAGAACCGAAATTGGAGCCATTTTAGACGGCGAAAAGGCGTGTTTGTTTGCCCTCTAAGAGCTGAAAGGATCCGGCCAATCCGCCGTAAAATGAGCCAACGTCGCGTTTTTTTGTATGTTGTCTTCAGCATAGTCTATAGCGGCAGCAGCTGCGCATTGCAAGTGATTTGTACTGAATGGCTCTACTATATAATGAATAATATGGGTCACAAATAAGGCTGAAATTTGGATATATCAAGAGTAATCTATATATCGAATGTTATTTCCTTCTCGCACAAATATGGACGAAAACTAATAAATTATTTGATCAATAATATTTTTCGAGTGTTACCTTCGAGCTAGATTATCTAATGCGAGATTCTCTAGAAATAGCAATCGCTAAAATCTATCTCCCATTCGATTGAATTGGTGGGCATTTGCCAATGGAGGCTGAGCAAAGTATGCGTGTGTGCCTCGCATCCAAACAGCTTCGATCTAACAAATCGATACGTTAGCCCTTCTCCGGTCGGACCCTTCGGTTTCTCGCGAATGATTCCTAGCCCACTCGAATGAGAGACAAATCGCTATGCATACCTCTAAGGTGATCAATTTGAAAACTTATGGCCGAAAACTGGTATCAGGTCAGGCCAGGTCAACGAGTTTAAAGTCATTAGTAAACCCATCTAAGCAGATTTTTATCTTCAAAATGAGGCCGACAAAACCAGTCTATAACTCCTAGAAGCTCTCAAAATCTGGCTGGGCTAGCTCCTAGATGAGCTAGATCAAGCTTCTAAACATCACTCGAAGGCTTTGGAAACACAAATTGTACGTTGCCATCCATTTTGAGGTCAGGTCAATAACGAGGTCACCAAAGGTCACCGAATGTCACGTTTTGCGAGATTGTTGATGTCTATAGCTTTTGAAGGTAACAAGACACAGCAATACATTTGATATCATAGTGAAGACCATGCCCCAAGAATTCAGATGATAGGTAACATGGATTTGAAAGGTCAATACTTCATCTCTATGTGACCTTACAAGGTCATACTGCGTATGATTTGAATCCTTTGACCAAGACTAACACATTGATGCCTTTGGTTTTGTTCTAGGGCTAATGGTTGTGAGTTATAAGGGGTGTTCTAAATCGGCCTAAGTTTGACCTATTCTGACCCCCGTGACATCACGGCTCAACGGATATGGTCCAAGCTTAAAAAAATTACGATCCGCGTTCGCCCCGGGTGAGGGGTTTTGAACTCCCCCTCTTCGATCTCGGCTTCTATGAGGTATAGCGAAGACATGCCAACGCTCGTAGATAGCCCATAAGAATTGATGACGAAATAATATCGGTTACTCTTTGCTCAGGTCAATATTGAGGGTAGGTGTTCTTGTATATATACATATATATATATATATATATATATATATATATATATATATATATATATTGATATATTGATAATGTTTTTTGCTCTAGCGTCTGACCGGGTCAAGTAAGAGCCGACGTTTAGGCCTCATCCGATTCCTCTCCTTACAGAAAATCGAATGATGTATGATATGAACATACTATGTAAAAATGAATGTACAAATGACCTGACAAGTCATGGCCACTATCTGACCTACAATAGTTAAAATGAATATCAATCGACTTGCAATGCTAATCCAAACATAATGAAGTCAACATGAAAGCTATAACACCATTTTCAGCGAAATCATCTACCGATGTCTGAAAACCTGCTTATTCTCAGAAGTATTCTCAGATGACCTCTCAGAGGTCACAGGTCCAAACTTGCAACATAACCCCAGAGAGTCGCATAAGACACTACGATTTTGAGAATAAGATGTTTTTCAGCTTAAAGAGCCACCTATCGGCCAATTTCTGTTTTCCCGTGCATTTTCAATGGAGAATTCATGACCCGTACCTGACCTTTACCGTGGTCATCGATCCCGTTACTCTAACTTGTGGTACTTGGTGGGTCCGTTATCTGATACTAATGTTATATCTACAGGGTGTTTCATAAAGAATGATATTTTTGAATTGATCATAATGCGGTTATAAATTGGTTGCTGTGGTATGATTTACATATCAATCGAAAGATGATTTTGGGACATTTACGATTATTCGTATTTTGATAGCTGTTTTGATATTTTTGCTAGTAAAAAGTAGTCTTAAAATGACTTGAAAAATACTGTCTGTCTATCTTGCCTTCATCGAAAATGTTCGTAGAAATCACGTGCGTATCTCGTGACAAGTATCACGCCAATGGCACTGCAAACATGATATCGTCACTATGGTACGTCTCAGTCCACATGCACATTGCCTCTGGAAATTAATTCTAAAAAAAACACCTCTCAAGCTTAGGAAAGCTCGGGTCCAAGCAAGCAATCCCCAATTGGACCATGTCCCTTGTTCTGCGGTGAACAGTGGGGTCTTTTGCGCTGTGTCCGCCGCATCCAGTCATTCATATGGAAGGTAAACCAATGAGCCATACGGAGCTTGAGCCAAAAACTTTTAACTTGTTATATTACTGAGACTTTTGCTTTTGATGTGCATGCTCACGTGCCATTTGTGTGTGTTGAAGCCTTTTTAGAGTGCTGCAAGTTCCGTTTTCTCAAATATAAGCGGGCATATATTATGTTTCTTGCACCATTTTCCGAGTACATTTAAGACGAGAGAAAACATGTGATGCAAATGAAACATATTTATATAAAAATGTCCTACAATTTACCATTAAAATGAGTGTTTTGTGGACGGATTGAAGGATTTTTAGTACTTTACTGACCATTTAAAAATATCATTCTTTCTGAAACACCCTGTACATACTTAACCTGTTTTCACTGGGGCCTGCTTAACGTTTTGGAGGTGAGGTCAATTCACCTGGCCTGGTAACCTAACCTAGGGTGACCAAAACTTTATTTTTAAGTTGCGCCATTAATCAAGGACAAAATGTGGCAAGTATGGCGGCGCTCTGCGCCACCGTTTTTGGCGCAGTCAGGAGAACCCGAGAAAAGTTTTTAAACAACCTCCTCCCCGGGGCGCGAGTTAACGTCCCACGAAGCATAGGAACGGCCGTCCCGCTCAGGTCACCCTCTCAGCAGTCAATTGCCAGCTGATCTATGTTGGGTAAATATTGATCCGCGGAGTGCCTCCGCCGAATCGATCCCACGCCTTCACCAGTGTATCGCTACTGCACGTTTTCCTGGGCAGCGTGCAGTAGCCCAACGCTCTATCAACTGAGCTAGCGGGGAGGCTCCACAATTTGTTCACCAGTAGAAGACGGCAGGGCACTTTCAGAACCGCTCCGGTTTATTCCGTGTCACCTCCGGTTTCCGAGACCGTTGGGGGGAGGGGGTTCGATTGCACCCCCAGGCAGTGGCGGGTACGAAAAGAGCAGGCGGTGCTTGGCTGATTGATGTGAATCTGCTATTGCAAGCAAAGGGCACAGCTAAAAACTGAAGTCCTGCAAATTCTAGCGCTCGTCATGAATTTCACGGCTCATTCCTGGATTGTTCCACTTGAATTCAGCTCCGTTTTCCAGACTGTGTCACTGTGCCAGATTATGGATATATTGTACTTAGTCTAACGATTAAAAACATGGGCCAGCTGTTGAACTTTGAGCATCTTTTTCAGCTAGAACACCACAAGCTGTTCTAAAATTCAAACCAGGAGCGCCTAAGCTAATTAGAGTGCCATATTTGTCAGGATTTTGAAATGTTTTCTCAGTTATTTGTTCAGGAGAAGTGAACTCAAGTTTGGCTAAAGTCTGTCGGCGAGTTATAGATTTTGAAGGGAAAATGGATGGGCGAAGGGCGTAAACATCATACTAAATGGACGAAAAAGGAAATGAGTAAGATGAATTGCAATAGCTTTGCCGCAGGCTTCACTTTCACAGCGGCTGATGACCAATGAATCCTATCCGGAATCCAGGCTGCAAATCAATGTGCTCTGACCATGACATTCATACGGCACGCATTTGCGACATGTTGGTGCTGTGCAGTAAAGTTCACTTTACGCGCAGAATACCCAGTTCACCTGTCATTTATATGTAGGTTCTGAATTTGCCACTTTTCTATAATCTGTCACCTATATGATAACCAGCATCTTCACCTTCCCATCCTTCCTCGAATTATTTAAGCTCACAAGAAAATATTGAAAAGACAATGTGAGGGATTTTGGGCTCTGCGCCCGTGATAATGGAAAGACCAGTACCAGGATTTGGCTTGGGACTTTTTAGCAATGACTTTGTAAGATTGCTCTGTGTAGCGGCTAGTAATTTCGAAAGCAATGCTTGGGCATGTCCCATCTCCCGCAGACGGTCTTGTAAATTGCTTCCAATTTCGGGCAGGCAGGAGCTGCGCTACATTTAACCTGTTCCTCAGGCTGCCAGTGACTCAGTCTGGCAATGCCTGACGCCGGCGATTACCACCATTACCCCTTGATACACCATTGATGTCTGCAATGTCTCCTGAAGCACCATTGTCGGATATATTAAACATAAACCAAATATGATTCACTTTTCCCCGTCAGAGAGCGGCCACACTACCCTAGTCTTCCGCAGGCGCGGCTTGAGGCAGCCACACGCAGATTACAGCCGTACCTTTTTCCTCCAAGCCACCTGGGGCTTCCCACACGCAGATTACAGTCGTACCTGTTTCCTCCAGGCCACCTGGGGCTCCCCACACGCAGATTACAGCCGTACCTGTTTCCTCCAGGCCACCTGGGGCTCCCCACACGCAGATTACAGCTGTACCTGTTTCCTCCAGGCCACCTGGGGCTCCCCACACGCAGATTACAGCTGTACCTGTTTCCTCCAGGCCACCTGGGGCTCCCCACACGCAGATTATATCCGTACCTGTTTCCTCCAGGCCACCTGGGGCTCCCCACACGCAGATTACAGCCGTACCTGTTTCCTCCAGGCCACCTGGGGCTCTCCACACGCAGGTTACAGCCGTACCTGTTTCGTCCAGGCCACCTGGGGCTCCCCACACGCAGAATACAGCCGTACCTGTTTCCTCCAGGCCACCTGGGGCTCCCCACACGCAGATTACAGCCGTACCTGTTTCCTCCAGGCCACCTGGGGCTCCCCACACGCAGATTACAGCCGTACCTGTTTCCTCCAGGCCACCTGGGGCTCCCCACACGCAGATTACAGCCATACCTGTTTCCTCCAGGCCACCTGCGGCTCCGGCTTTCCGCTGGCTGTGCACTCCAGGGTGACGTCGGCCCCCTTCTCGGCCACCACCAGACCCGTCTCCGGCCGCGTCTCCACCGCCGGACCGTCTGCAGCCCAACACCCAGCCCAGCTCAGCTCCTCTCTGCGCTGCTCAGTTTTTACATTTACAACGTCCCAAATCCAGGCAGAAGCGCGAAATTCAATTCCACCAAAACACAGCCAAGTGACTTGTTCACTGGTAATATTTTGCGCGGGAGACATGAAATCATCACTGCAGGTTTGCAGTCCTGGTTTCCGTGGCCGGGGCACTTTTTACTTCAATTGGAACTAAAACAAAGCTATTCAAGGCTGAGAACGTATATCTTAGCCCCAAGCCGACGCATCTCCTTATGTTCCTATGCATTTGATAAAATACCTATTTAGGGGGCATGATACCTTCCAACAAGTGGTATGATAGCCCTAGGAAAATGGGAACCGGTTGGGCTATTTGAACTACTGAAATGGAATCGGTTCTCAGCGGAAAATCCGAAGGGTCTGGAAGCTGTCGATGAGAAGGGGACCAAAAATCGACCCATAGTGGCTTCGTTACCCATCTTCAGATCTGACAGCATGCATGGATCAACGTGGGTTCAATCGCCACGACACCTCCTTTGTCTGATCTAACCCCGGTGGAGATGATCCTTAAGCACCCACGCCAGCCCAATATTCCCTGCAATTGGGCAAGTGTGTCTGTTGAGAGTGGTTCTAATAGATAAGTAGCTGCTATTATCCATGAATTCACATCGCAATCCCCAGGTCTGGCAAACACCCTTGATGTTGCAAGGCGATGTACTCATGAATCGACACTGCGAATTGTTTGCCTTCGCGTGACACGGTAACAATGCTTACCATTGTTACTGGCCACGTTCCTGCAAAGATTTTCCATTGGCTGTGTGCTAAAAAAGTGGTCTTAACTCTGCGTGCGCTCTGACATAAGTGATTATCAAGTCTCAGAAGGGGAGCTCAGGCCCTGGTAATATGAGCACCCCAGCTCAAAAGTTAGCACTGAGTAAATGTGCTGCTGAAAGCATTTCCTCGCCACGTTCCTTGGTCGAAACTTAAATAGGCTCGTTCCACCTGTTTTACGACAAACTGTGTCAAGTTTGTTAGTCTTCTGAGTGCAATCAATGTGCTAATAACACAACCCTGCCAACTCCTTAACTAGAACAATAGGGAAATGCCTTGCATGCTATATTATTCTGGAAAGCACGTTAGTTCCACAGTCAGCCAGTCAAGCCTAGATTGAATAACGAAATAAAAGAGTGATATGTAGCGATACCACTTAAGGATTCTGGTATAATAATAATAGTAATAATACAACCCCACGAAAGCTCACTGAAAGATCTGTTGTATCAATTTATGTTTGGTTTCAAGCTTGAGATGCATTTGTGAAGAGGCCTTTTACAAGCGACAGGTACTGGGATTATGGGATTCGCATTTAAATCAATAGCAAGAAGTGTTTTCTGTTCAAACCCGTTCTGTGATGACTGCAGAGAATAGAAGATGGTAAAGGCTATACTTTGTATATTACCCTCAGCACAGGGAAACACTCAGCTATACATTATTGCTGCTTCCTTCTTTGAGTTGTGTCAGTGCTTTCTAGCGCTATATGACCTCGCAGGTTGGCGCGCCCCTAAAACCCAATAATCAATCAATCAGTGCTTTCTAAAATAAAGTTCACTCAATCCGGATCCACCCATCGCCAGCTCAGAAGCCGGATCCACCCATCATCAGCTCGAAGCCGGATCCACCCATCGCCAGCTCGAAGCTGGATCCATCCATCGCCAGCTCGAAGCCGGATCCACCACCATCAGCTCGAAGCCGGATCCATCAATTGTGAGTTCAGAAGCCGGATCCCCAATCGCCAGCTCGAAGCCGGATCCACCCATCGCCAGCTCAGAAGCCGGATCCACCCATCATCAGCTCGAAGCCGGATCCACCCATCGCCAGCTCGAAGCCGGATCCACCCACCGCCAGCTCGAAGCCGGATCCACCCACCATCAGCTCGAAGCCGGATCAACAATCGCCAGCTCAGAAGCCGGATCCACCAATCGCCAGCTCAGAAGCCGGATCCACCAATCGCCAGCTCAGAAGCCGGATCCACCCACCATCAGCTCAGAAGCCGGATCCACCAATCGCCGGCTCAGAAGCCAGATCCACTTATATTCACGCATTGCACAGACTACAAGCCAAAACTAATACTACGGCGGTCCGAAACAGATGCCGGCCAGATCATCAGTCTTTCCCGATGTCCGACATGATTGATATCGGGATGACGGTAATATTGCCTCTCGTGCGGTCCGCTTATCATGCATTGGTTTCCTGATTAGGTATTCAACCGTATCATTGTCCGGGCACGGGCGTCTGGCAGCGTTAATACGCCGGTCACGCCAGATCCCCTCAGGGTACAACTAGTCTCAGCCGCTCTGACGAGAGGCCCGGCGGGACCCACACAGCCAACGCTGTCGATTTCATTTCAGCACACTGTGCCGATTTTGCGTGCTGACTGGAGAAATGTGGGCGCCGCATCTCCGGACGGGGCTTCTCCGCCGCCTCCGATAGTTGACGCATTCTGTGAAAGTCGGCTACTTTTTGCTCGAAGATAGGAGTTGTCCGTCTCAGAGACATGACATATTGCAGTGAATCCTGTGTGAGAGAGCAGGGGGTGGCCGGCGACTGCTGAACAGTGACCACGGTGCCAGCCACACTTCGCAGCGCCATCTCACGCAGACGGCTCGGCAAGTGGCCGGGGTAAACGATGCATCACATTGGGACGCGGCCGCCCAGAATCAATCACCGCCACTATCTTTTATTCATGAGGATAACTGGCATCATACGGGGAGGGTGACAATATTCGTCCGGGGAAGACGATTTAGTGTGGCCGCGCGTCACCGAAAGACTCCTTACCCGATGACCCTTGACCCGAACTGAGACGTCGGATGCGGCCCCAGCACGTGACGCGAGCCACCGTGAAATTGGCTGACTCGAATCCTCCCATGCTGAGAAGATGCCCACCAGATTACATCTTGTCATAACAAGCAAAAAGTAAGAGGATCAAGTGAATGGATTTCGCTTGAAATAGGCGGCGGATGTCTCCAGGATGATTTATATTCCACATTGAGTTGTTGGAAAACAATAAGAGAGATCGTTTCAAGTATAGGTGGTGCGTATCCGTATTTCCAGCCTTAAACCGTGTTGTTACACTTTCGCAAAACTTTCGCTGAAGACTTCTGCCGAAATTGAGTATCCAAAATGCGTATTTCTCGGGAAAAGCGACGGTCATATCTGGGGCCGCTGGCTGCGGAGTACCAGTCACATAAATACACGTGCAGTTTCATTTAGCGCTGCCTGGGTCGGCCGTAAACCACAGCAAGCGCGGTGACGCCGACAGCCAAGGGCCAACCTTTACCGCGGCCTTCGCCGAGCGGCCTTCTCCTTCCGGCCTGCCGAAGCCAGCCGGGGTGATTCAGCAGACTTCTGGCTGCGGCGGTGACCTGTCCTGACGCCTTCCGTCCGGCCCCGACCCAAAACAAGTACTGGTGTCGGCAGCTTCAGCAATGGCCGGTGGCGACGCCAGGTCGCGCCTAGTAGGCTGCGCCGCCGAGCTCCCATCGGTCACGTGGGCCTGGCCGGGGTGGTGATGGTTTTGGACAGCAAACAGATGCCACTGGGGCAGATATGGGCCAGGGGGTTGGACAGAACAGATGCCCGTGTGTTATTCGAGGTATGATAGATTCGTCAGTGCTGTTGTCTGGAAAACAAAACGTGCCACGGTTGATAAGTGCATGAAAGGGGAGCAGGATTGTATGTAATGGATGTCTGAAATCTGGTTTGAACAAGCCAATAGCTTGGGCAACATAAAATGGGCTAACTACTAATAGAGGAGGGTATCTGCACATACTGAGGGTGGAGTCGATGAGCGAGCGTAGCGCCGTGGTTAGACGGGAGGAACAACCTATTTATGTAGTTAGGAAGCAAAATGTTAGCATTCTTTAAGTTCATTACTCACGTGTTAATGATTTGTTTTTTTATTACACAATTTTCTAGTGTGGTTGTGTGTGTTTGGGTGGGGTTTGGGATTTGGGTGGGCCCGGTTGCTGCTGATTTTAAGCCGTCAGCCCGTTTGTGGTGAAATGGCTTATCAGCCCGAAGGCCCGGTATCTGAAACCATAACGACTGTATACAGATTTATTTACTTTAAACTGTCTAAACATATTTTAAGCCATTTATCCTGAAAGTTTTTTGACCAAACTTTAAAGGTGTGGGCATCGAAGCCTGCTATCTTAATTATTCGCGAAATGATACTGAAAACACGTTGAAACATGCCTTGCTTATGATGCAGCTTACTTCGATAATGACCAGCATACCTTTAAAACAATGGGCATTCGATGAGGATGAATGGCAGTAAAGAATCAGGATGAAATAGCCCACTCAATCAGCATTTCCTCCATGGTTGATTTTAAAATCATTTTGTGTGGCGCCTCATTGAGTTCATATGTTTTGATAGGAGGGAGCTGACGTTTTGCTAAATTTTCGAATATCGGGAATGGGGTGGATACCAAAATCCCCATTGTCCTGAATTGATAATGTGAGCATTTTTAATTTGCGTAACAGCTTGGAATATAGTGATTGTTTGCTTGGGTCGCCTTGTGGGGCACGGCGGCCATCGCCTTCTTGATAAAGAACCATTAGTTTTCACGTTGCACCAACATGGTTAAATGTTGCACCCATCTCCCAGTATCTGACACAAAACAACTCGTCCATCCACATTACCGGGCTTAACTTTTCCGTTGTTTTTTGTATTTGGGCTGGCTTAGGTATCTAGGCCGTGTTTTACGTTATGATCATTTATGAAACATTTTTATAAATTTGCCGAATGTAAGTTTATTTGTTTAAATATTTGTACTCTTAAAATATATTCTAAAATTTGATTTAAAATAGAAGTGTGTGTGCATTTGTTTTTATAGCCCTTTTGGTTTTTATATGTTTTTACTTTGAATTTTTCAGCTGTTCTAAGCCCGCTGAATTTGCGATCGAGCCATATATTTGGTATTGTTTTGTGTTTTGTGTTTTTGTTTCGTGTATTTTGTGTGTGGGGTTTAGTGGTATTTGGGGGAAGTGTTTATGTTAAGCTTTAATGAAGTTTATTTGAGGCCAGGGGTATCTCCCAGGAAAATGAATGATGTAGTATATTCATGTTTTGTGATTTGGTTTTCTAGGCTGACCGCTCTCCCTGTTCTCCCACGACTAATTTTATTCTAGTCTTGTAAAATGTTTTTTTGTGTATTCCTTACTTATACTGCTTTTATGGATTTGATCTTTGGGATGAGAGCGATGAGCTGTGGGGTCAACTTATCACATTTTCTTGATCTAGGTTATTAGGCCGTTTGAATTTGGGCTCCATAATAGTTTGTACCTGTCATTTTCCCATTTTGAGGACATGGGAATGGCTCTAGATGGCATTTTTTTTACCTGAAGCGAAGCTTCTGAAGATGTTCTGCTGAGCTGGTGTTGAATCATATGTGAAATGGGTTAATGACTCCTTTGAAATGGTTCTGACATATGGTACAGGCTCCATTTATATTTTATTCACCCATATATGACTGGATTTTGAAGTCATTAGGATTTCATGATGAAGTACGCATGATTGTGCATGTAGGCATTATTCAATATTTGATTATAAATATTGATACGGTTTGTACTTGTTTTGACCCTGACATGTACGATGAAGTTGCTTCTGCTCATCCTGATGTGTTTCTTAAATCCATGCTCACATATTGTAATGCATTTAAAGCTGCGGGGCTGAATAAGTTATGTTTCGGAAAACTGGTCTGACTGAAAAGGCTTATTTAACTTAAGAAAATTGACTTTGAGTCCCGTTGTTAGCCCGGAATGTGGGTGAAGCCGTATGCCGGCATTGGCCTGTGGTTGCGGTGCCGCGGGCCTGGGTTCCGCCCGCTGCTAGTGTGTATACTTGTATTTGTGTGAGTGTGTGTGTGCGTGTGTTGGAAATCCATGTGTCATCATAGCTAATTAAGTTTGTCAATAGAGCTGGAGAGGGGCTTTGATTTAAAGGGAGATACGCGAAAAAATTATTATCGTGGTTTCTTGCTATTTGAAAAATCCTGATTACGAAACTATCAATTATTTTTGTATCTTCGGGAAAATTTTGGGAGGCCACTCACTTATTATCGAAATAGGTAAACAGTTCCGATAAAATGCTGAAACCTTCAACCATCACTTACTTTTCGAAAACTATTTAAAATTGAAAAAGTAATGTCGTTTTGTAATAAAAATGTCTGCTCTCCTGTATTTGTATTTTAATTAATTTTCAAAAGCTTTTAAAAACTAAAAAATGAATAAGTTTGCCCTAGAAACGGAAAAAACATAATTACTCAAGTCTTCAGCGGTTTCGTATCTCGGGTCTTGAGTCATTTTCTGCTTCAGCCCCAAGATGACAAAATTTTTGCGTCAGATAGGTCACGTGACCCCGGTTTGAGAATTCCTAGGCTTCTGATTGGTTAATTGTGATTTCTTTTAAGCCCTATATTTCTGTTTCAAAAGAGTTTTGGAATGTTGTTTTTATTTTTTTCTGTAGTAGTCTAAAGTTCTACATCACTGCTTAGGATAGATATGACCTAATTCTTAGAGAAATTGATAGCCTTAGCCG
The DNA here is from genome assembly GCA_034440635.1 of Lepas anatifera. Taxonomy (NCBI): domain Eukaryota; kingdom Metazoa; phylum Arthropoda; class Thecostraca; family Lepadidae; genus Lepas; species Lepas anatifera. The sequence continues at coordinate 1,038,984 of JAOTON010002243.1, forward strand.
TGTGTACGTCATATACACCGATATGAGGTGTACCGGTAAAGTCGTCTAGAAATGTTGACTTTGAGAGCAATTTTAAGGCATTTGCAGGCCGAATTCACAAAAATTAGAATAAGGCTTCTGAAACAACTTGTTGTGGCCTTTTGATCTAGCCAATAAAATTTTTTCGCGTATCTCCCTTTAAGCGCCGTTAGCGTTTTTGCCTCAATCGAGCGTCATATCTTTGTATGTCAAGGTGATGTAATTATGAAAATATATGTTATGTTATGTTATGTTATGTTACATTTAGGTACTCTTGTAGCGTATCGAAGGGTTCCAGACACTTCCCTCAGCGTAGGACTGGGTGAGTGCCTCCCGCAAACGTTCTGCTTTTAGTCTTCCAATAACAGATATATCAGCAAAATAGATAATAGAACCTGCTTGGTACGACACAAAAGCTTGTTTGTATGGATTCTGAACAATGGTGGATACAGGGTGCTAAGGAGTTCAAGCCCCTCTTCCTCCAATATCAGAGGGCCTATAGCAACTGCATAGCCGGAGGCTGCTCCGAGGCTGTGACGAGGGAAGCTCGAGCCCCCTAATACCACCCCCTCCCAGGGAGCCCTTGATCCGCCACTGATCCTGAACATGCAGCTGTTATCTCGACTAGCTTACAGTTAAGCCAAGTTAAACGTCAATTTACCGCTGTTTGCTGGTCCTTTTTAGACGATTGCGACAGCGTAAGCATTCGCCATTGCCCGGAGCGTGAGCGTCGCCCGCTGCACTGTGCGGCCTGCATGGTGTCGGCCGTCACCACTCTGCAGCCGTACAACAGTCCAAACGGGGCGGCGGAACCGGCCGCCGCCACTCCGCAGCCGTACAACAGTCCAAACGGGGCGGCGGAACCGACCGCCGCCACTCCGCAGCCGTACAACAGTCCAAACGGGGCGGCGGAACCGACCGCCGCCACTCCGCAGCCGTACAACAGTCCAAACGGGGCGGCGGAACCGGCCGTCACCACCCGCAGCCGTACAACAGTCCAAACGGGGCGGCGGAACCGACCGCCGCCACTCCGCAGCCGTAAAACAGTCCAAACGGGGCGGCAGAACCGGCGGCTCTGCAGCCGTACAACAGTCCGGGCAGGGCGGCGGAACCGGCCGCCGCCGCTCCGCAGCCGTAAAACAGTCTGGACGGGGCGGCGGAACCGGCCGCTGCCACTCCGCACCCGTTAAACAGTCGAAACGGGGCGGCAGAACCCGCCGCCACTGCCCCGCAGCCGTACAACAGTCCGCACGGAGCGGCGGAACCCGCCGGTTCTGCAGCCGTACAACAGTCCAAACGGGGCGGCGGAGCCGGCCGTCGCCACTCCGCTGCCGTACAACAGTCCGGGCGGGGCGGCGGAACCGGCCGTCGCCGTCAGCCCGCCTGATAAGACGGAGCGTTAACGCTACAAGCGGCGGACAGGTCCGGTCTGGTCCGGCCCGAGCAGCGCCCTCGACGGGTACCCAGAGGCGATGGTAGGAATCAGGCCAGATGGCCGCCAGCTTCAGAGAGAGGTGCCAGAGGCGGGGCGAGCGGCGCAGCTCCGACGCCCAGCGTGCTGTCGCCGGGCAGAAATAGCGATAGTTGTGGCAAGGCGGAGGAGTCACAGAAACTGGTGTCACAACGCCACTGGTTTTAGTTCCCTGGATTATAAATGAAGGCACAGAAAGTGGTGTGCTGGAAAAGTCATAGACGCCAAACAGATCGATAAGCTATCCACCGTTTCAATGCAAAGTCATGCATTGATTGAAATGAATTTTAACTAGCATATATGACGGCAGGCTTTGCTGCAGCATTCGCGCTACCTCCAGAGAAAGGCATTTCAGTACCGTGCCTCGATTCATTGCTGGGCCCAAAGGGAGCATTTTTTATTATTATAAATTGTGTCCAAGTTGTTCCCCGTATGGCTGCTGGAATCGGAGTCTCACTTAAGTCCTCAAGGGACTTCAGGGCATATTTCAAGGAATTGGACTGGTGGGCATTTGGCTAAAAAGGGCACGAATTCCCACCAAAAGGGCACTCCTAGAGGATCAAATGACTGGTGGCTGGTGGGCACTGGGCCGTTCAGGGCCGTTCACTGGTGGACGTAGCACGGGGGACTGGTGGGCAAAATGCCCGCCACTTTGTAGCTTAAAATATGCCCTGAGGGACTTGTCACGGAGACCCCGACCCCACCACCCGAACGAGCAATTCCCAAAATGCAGGGTAAATTTAAAAAGCAAAGTTTAACGTCCCACAAAGCACAGGGACGGCCGCCCCGCTCAGGTCACCCTCTCACGAGTCAGTTACCAGCCGACGTATGTACGTCGGGTAAGCTATTGAGCGCCGCAGCGTCTCAGGGGAACCGATCCCAAGCCTGGACATGCAATGCCACTGCATGTTTCTGAGCAACGGGCCGGAGCCCAATGCTCTACCAACTGAGCTACGGGGGCGACAACAATTTCATCGTGAGGTTCGTTACAACTTTGAGCTCCGCTTGGTAGGTAAATAATTCATATGCCTTTTTATTTTGCGTCTAAACGCTTTGTGATGGATCTACTTGGAATCCCTGGGGATCCCGATCCCTGGATGGGTCTATTGACGTTCATGTTAGCCTGACCGTGCGTTGCTCACGCTCATGCTACAGCAATACAGCAGGCCACACCGCTGCCAAAGGCGATGAACAGGCCCGTCAGCCACGGCCATGAACAGGCCCATCAGCCACATGCGATGAACAGGCCCGTCAGCCACAGGCCATGAACGGGCCTGTCAGCCACAGGCGATTGAAGTGGCGACCGGACATGCATCCCCCTCCCCGAGAGGTTGAACTAGCCAGAGACTTCCCCTTTTCCCAGAAAGGACGAGAGACTTGATATTCCTTCCGCCAGAACGCATTCCTTTATTAGATGTGGCGGCTACATTAATGATTGCTCGATTTCAACGAGGCACCAACTGTCTAAGTTATACGGCGTCACCCACTCTCACCCTGTTGGGAGAGATTTGGCGGATCATATCAACTTATTCAAACGTTATACATGGACTTGAACCCGGGAGCCATCCACTAACTCACGCTCTCCCACAGCGGCTATATTGTGAATAGTTATTTCTAGAACATTCCGTAATTTAATATTTACAATCCTTGCCCTCCATCCTACAACCGTCCCTGAGTGATTCATTCCCATCAGGCGTGGAGACCCTCCTCCCACCCCAAGTAAAGACTCTGTGCCGACTCGCCGGCATCCAACACTTACAGAGCACGTCCAGTAGATGAGTCAGCTCCATGACGGGGTCGGTGGAAATGCTGCAGACGAAGGCGCCCTGGTCGCTTCTCCGCACGCCGTCGATCTTAAGCGAGTTGTCCCGCACCAGCTGGAAGCGGGGGTCGATGATGGCGACCACGTGGCCGGCGCTGATGATACGCATGCCCTTCCGCCACACCGCCTTATACGAGCCTGCCGCAGGGAAACGCTGGTGTGAGAACGCCTCTGAAGATGGGACACAACGATACGGCCCGACTTCCTCGGGCTGTGGAGAGTGCCTCCAGTAATGCTGTGACGCGGTTGCAGACGGGGGTGTCACCACGGATACATATTGGGAGGCCAACTTCGACCTAGCGACAACCGGGACCGGGGATGGGTAGAGGGTGGAAGCAAAGGTTGAACATTTTAGCTGTCCTTAGAACGTTGCTGGTGCTGCTCACCAACAATAAAACTGGGAAAACTTGCGCAAAATCACGCAGATACGGAGGGAAGACACAAAACTTAGGTTGAATCCCAAAATGTTTTGCAGGACGTCCCCCTGGTTTGTCCGTTGCGAGGACGTGCTCCTCCCCGCTTTGAACGCCTGTGACCGTGGATCTCCAGGTTTGTATGGCAATATGCCTGCCCACCCCAAAGCCGGACATGGACACCAGCGGAAACCTGCGACTCCGTGCACGCTTACGCTGAGCATTGTGTTGTGCATTGTCTTTTATTGATTTGTTCACACCCTGGACGTGATGCAGGAACAACCGTGAGGGCATGAATACGACGCCACCACAAGGAGCTTTCAAACGTTGAAGCGGTCTGCCAGTCAGTCAGGCAGCGTACTAAGAAACAATGGTGCTCTTGCGACTTCTCTCTACTACAGGGACCCAGAGGTGCAGAAAGTATGCCGGCTGTCACCAACTCAATGCGGCGTATGCCTCTTCTGTCACACAGAGCTGGAAATCATAATTTTATTCTTGAATACTGTTTCCAATATGCTGAATGTCCTCTACCTGTCTCTTACTTTTTGCAGCAGACAAGGTTCAAGCACCAAACCATTACAGCATGAAAGAAGTAAAATTTGTTTTCATTTTTAGGTCATGTTTTTGTTTTTGGAAGGCAAATTTCCAATTATGGGTCATTGTTTCCAGCATTGGGATCATAATTATTATTGGCACCTCTGCCCGCAGTTTCCCCCAATGACATGCATTTCCCTTTTTGAAGAAGTTTCCATTTTTGGAAGGAGTGTTTCCATTGATGGTACATTTCCCCATGATGGAATGTAGCAATTATCATGAAAATTATTATTATTGGGAACATATCTAATAATCGGAGCGTACACACAATTGGGAACCCTGACCACAGCTTCCCCCCCCACTAAACTTCTATCTCACATATAAAAAAGGACAAAAATTTCAATGTCAACATAGGATTTGGACCTACCTAAAATGTGTTGGTAAAGTGGACCTTAGGTAGCATTTTTATCGACAGATCAAATGCTTAAAATTTGCCTCCCCACCCCCGATTATCACCTGCCTGGTCGTTCCTTCATGCAGTAAAAACTCTGAGGCAACTACCCTGCATAGATGTAGAACTATGTCTATTGGCCTAATAGGAACAGAGGTATTGGAATTCTCATACCAAAGAAATATCCAGTGTAGTCAAAATCCCGCTTTAACTCCAAGCAGTGCAGGTCCTGTGTGTTGCTTACTACCACTGGTAGTAAGCAACACACCCCCAACCAGCGTTTTTTGAAGTCTTTCTTTCTGAGATTTTCTGTGATTTTCTGAGATGAGAAGGGGGTCTACTGGGCCCCCTTCCAGTGCACGTTAGTGCCAGGCCCCTCTCCAGTGTGGGTGTTAACACTTTGTGGAGGACTGCATTGCCACACATTTGCTATCTGTACAATATTGACATGATAATTTGATCATGAAATCTCACCTGAATCACTGTTGTTGCCAGTCTGTTGCTGGCACCAACTCTCCCAACTTCCTCCAGCTCCAAATCTATCCGACCAATCTAGGGCACAAATAAAATAAGGCACAAGCAAGCTAAGGAATGAAAAACTAAGTTTGATATCCGAAAGTGCATCAGTCTTACAGTCGCCTACATTCATCTTAGATTAGCCATGGGCAGCGATATCTATTCTAGCTAGTTTTAGCCTGCACTTATCTCAGATATACCCAATAAATATGCCCTCAGAAGAAGTGGCTTCCCACCTGTGTAAATGTTTTGGCAGGCTCTAAATAACATAAAAATTTTGAACTTGTCTCGTCGCTGTTGCGTTGTTTAAGTAGAATTGCTGCCCAGCTATGTTTATTTTTCACTCATTTAGTACTTTTCTTAGTAGCTTTTAGGCGTACTTAATAACAAATTTAAAAAAATAGGGGCCACTAAACCGAAGAATCTCAAACTGTAAATATGATTTAACCTGAAAAATGGACAGAGGAGTACTTGGTAAAGTATCTGCGTTATCTTTAATGCCTTAAATATGCCCACAATCGTGTATTTCTCGAAAAAAATTGACTGTCACATTTCGGGTTTCTAGGTGGCAACTTTCTGGCAACTACTAACAATCGGCACCATTGGGCTGTATGTTAAAATCTGGCAACTGTGACAGCGGTTTCCGGGTTTTCTGCAGCGGGGGTCCCTCATTTTAGTAGAAACTGAACACAGTACCAATATTGTATCACTAATGGTACGCTGTGCAATTGAAGAACAGAGCTGCTAAATTAGAATATTCGGCACACGCTTCATTCTGTATTTCGAAAATATGTGGTTTGAGTTTGAACCATATAACCAGGATCGCTATTTTGTCACACTTATGCACCTCAATTTTCGTAAATGTATCACAAACTCCAGTAGCCGAGTTGGCAAGTTTCTGCACCTCTGCAGGGACCATCGTCATCAGATTTCTTTAAAGGGTTCGCTTGCCTCTTAGAACGACAGCCGATATCAAAGGCGGTGAAGGGGCATAATCCTCCATACTTGGAAGTAAATAATTCGTTTCATAAATCTAAGGAAGCTCGTGTTCTTTGATGTTCACTTGGGTCCTTTCAAAACGCTACGGTGCACGTAGTACGAAAGTAGTAATCAAAGTAGTATCAAAGTAGTAATAAAAGTAGTAGTAGTAATCAAAGTGGTATCAAAGTAGTAATCGTAATGCAGGTGACGTAGTGATCGAAGGGTTTTAATCTAATCGACCAGTTACCACAACTATTTCTCTTCTTGTACTGCATGTACTCATTTTGCTGGTGACGACAAAATGTTTTCGCCAAGACGAGCGCATTGGGTAGGTTTAGCTCTTTGCTTGCACAGCAAAGAACTGTCGAATACAAAAATACAAGATCCCCGAGGGAAAAAGTAAAAACGTGCAGATCAATACCATTTTTAGAGCTGTCAAAGAATGACCAGGAATTACAAGATTTTATTGATGAACCAAGCATGTGTTCCAAATATGCTTTCCACTTTCACGGCATGACGAGATGAAATTTGTTACCATTGTGTTCTGATCTGGTTTCAGCATTATAGGCGCGTGTACAATAACTTATTCATCGAAACCTTCTAAGCCCAAATCAGCGAATATTACAGTGAAAAATGGAATCGTGGGCCGGGGAATTTTCTACAGTATCTGAAAAACTGTTCTGAAGGGATTTGACTTCTTCACTGAGTGCAACATTTGGTACGCTGCTGGCTGATGGAAGAAGGCAGAAAATTTGAAAGTTGGTGAAAGTTATTAACTTTTTAACAAACCAGTCGATGTCAAACCAGTCAAACCGCCCTAGGACCACGGGGAGGGCCACTGAACCAGGCAAATCTACATCGAATACAGCCTACCCGTTGTGCTTAAGTTATGCATAGTTACAGTGAATACATATGAAATAAAATGCCAAAATAGCTGACAGTCTCAGCACATTTCCCGATATCTGAATGCTCCCTCCTTCAAGTGGAGCCGTTCTTGATGTGACTGAAGGAGGCATTTCTCCGGCGGCTCTGCACATCAGCCACTGCGCATTTCTCCGGCGGCTCTGGACATCAGTCACTTCGCATTTCTCCGGCGGCTCTGCACATCAGTCACTGCGCATTTCTCCGGCGGCTCTGCACATCAGTCACTGCGCATTTCTCCGGCGGCTCTGGACATCAGTCACTGCGCATTTCTCCGGCGGCTCTGCACATCAGTCACTGCGCATTTCTCCGGCGGCTCTGGACATCAGTCACTGCGCATTTCTCCGGCGGCTCTGCACATCAGTCACTGCGCATTTCTCCGGCGGTTCTGCACATTTCTCCGGCGGCTCTGGACATCAGTCACTGCGCATTTCTCCAGCGGCTCTGCACATCAGTCACTGCGCATTTCTCCGGCGGCTCTGGACATCAGTCACTGGCATTTCTCCGAGGTCTGACATCAGTCACTGCGCATTTCTCCGGCGGCTCTGGACATCAGTCACTGCGCATTTCTCCGGCGGCTCTGCATATCAGTCACTGCGCATTTCTCCGGCGGCTCTGCACATCAGTCACTGTGCAGCACTGGAGTCGGACGATGCACGAACTTCCCTCAACCCGGTCATTATTTTTCCGACGCATTTGTACAAGTGAACCGGCGCCGACGTGGATCAAAGCTCGGGTGCTGCGCGAGCCGCTGAGAGCTCCTGCGCTTTTTCTCAGATATGCCATCTTGTCACCGTGATTTGCATACTGGTACTCCATGCGTTATTTTGTAACACTAGTGCTGTGTTTGGAATTTCCGGTTTCCACGTGATGATGAGGTGTTGACAGTGAGGGGTCAGAAAACCCAATACCAGGACTTTTACCTGAATGTTTTGCGATTGTAGCTTAATTAGGAAAATTTTTAATACGGACTTTACCTGAATGTTTTGCGATTGTAGCTTAATTAGGGAACATTTTTAATGGGACTTTACTTAATATTTTTGCCTAACTAAGCAAAAATCAAAGATGATCTAAACTTTAGGTCTCCTCGAAACGCACGCGACTCCGGATAATTTACACTACAGTCTTTAATGTGTATACTGTGAAAATAATTTTCGACTAGGGTTACATTGAAAAATGCGACTCGAAACAAGTACAATAATTTCGGTTAAGTAGCGAAGTGTCACTTTAAGGGTCAAAGGTCAAAAACCTCTTTATCTTGCTACCTACCATTTCTCAGTGCATCATTCTCATTATTTGACTCACAACCTTGCCGAAACGCGACCGGTATCAGTTTAAGCTGCCATAGTAGCCTGAAAATCACATCAAACTGAATTGATTTTGATTGATCAAACTGAATTGAGATTGAAAGAAAAACCCAATGTGCTCCAGGGGGACGACAGGGAGATCGCTTCCCCTCGGTCCAGTCGGGCCTCCGGCAGGGGCCTGGCCCTGATGGAGCCCCTGCCCCACAGAGCTTGATGGGGCACGGGTCTCATCTAATGTTCTGCAGACCCCTAGAATTATCCATACCCTCTCTGGATTCTTTGCAGGCCCGTAAGATTTCACGGGCTGCAGCGAAATTTGCGCGGGCCCCTGGGAGTTCAGTGATCTTTTTCGTTTACCCTGAAAATAAATTGTGTGAGGTCGCAAAATTGTGTGAGATCTACGATGTCATTCATCCAATTCGAAGTTTTAATGCACCTGGAGTTGTGAACATATGCTCAAACGTTTAGCGGACCCCAGCTTTGTGACTATCACGCAAGGTTTGCTGGCCCCTAGAGCTTTGCGGGACCGCTCATGAATCATACGGGCCCCCAAGCTGTTACGGGTCATAGCCAAACTTTCGCGGGTTTTCTGAATTGTTTGAGTTGTTTTACCTCCTAAGTTTTACAGGCCCCCAAGCGCCTGCGCAACTTAGCCTGGAGACTGTCAAATTCACCCTGAAAACCGCGTTAGACAGTGCGGGCTCTGAGAGGGCAAATGCCCCATCTGAAGTCTTGAGGGTTACTGGAGTTTCCAATACCTATTCTGGCTTTTTGCAGGCCTTCTAAATTCCACGGGCTCCATCCCAACGTCTGCGGGCCCCTAGAGTTTTGCAGATTCGCTCATGAATCTTACGGGCTCCGAATCGGTGGGGGTTAGCGCTGAATACAGCGTTAACCAGTGCGGGTTCTGAGCGGGCACGGACCCCATCTCAAGTTTTGCGGGCTGCTGGAGTTTCCCATATTCGCTCTGGCTTTTTGCGGCGCGCCTAAATTTCACCGGCTCTACTAAAACTTTCGCCGGTCCCCAGAGATTTGCAAGCCCACTCCTGAATCTCACAGACCCGCAATCTGGAATTAACCCATGCAAACTAGCACTGGTCTTCCAAATAGTGCAAAATTTGTTTTACTCCTAAGTTGCACGATGCATAGGGCACCCGTATTGTGCCGCACTAATGGGTACGGGCCCCATCTCATGTGTTGTGGCCCCTGAAATTTCCATGCCTACTGTTGATTTTTGTGCACCCCCAGGATAGCACGGGCACACCCAAACTTGCACGGGCCGCTGGGAGTTTGGTGGGACGTGAGATGGCACTGGTTTCATCCAAAGCTCCAAAGCTTTTCGGCTCAATGCAGTCGCGAAGATCTACCACAACATTGAGCGGGCCTCAACGATGTAAGAGCCAATTCACAAGTGTGTGGACCCCTGGAGTTTTGAAGAGTAGCTCATGAATTATATAGGCACCCAAGCTGGTGCGGGCCCCCACCCACAATGGTGCGGACCCTCTGAATTGTGTGAGGTATCATTAGATATGTCAAGGGAAATGACCTAAGGCCCTAGAAGAGAAAAGTGAAGAGTTATAGGCGACAGGTGTGAGAGGATCCCTAAAAAAACTAAAACAACTTGGAATCCCACAGCAGATCCCTGCGGAACACCACGGAAGTAAAAAGGAGCATAAAACAGCTTAAATGAACCTAAAAAGGGTGCAAAAGCACAGGTGAGATGTGGAATGAACTAAAACGCTGCTAAACAAAAATACAAACTCGGTCGAAAAACTAAGATTCTGTGTGTAAACTAAAACTGTATATGTGAACTAAAATTCAAAGTATACACTAAAACCGCAATGGAAGCCTCAAGAACAGTACGGACCTGAATAAAAGGGAAATGGAAGTCAAGGAAAGGTAAAACACGACGTTTCGGTCATGGACCATCATCAGGCGTAAGGCAGTCAAAGAGTGAGAACCAGACCCGTGAGGTAAACTTTTATTGTAGTCTCGACAGTGTCGCGGTTTAAAACAGTTCAAATAAGAGCCTCCTTGCGTGTGAGGGTGTCAACGAATAAGCGGCCAAAAGGATGATTGTGTGTTTAGACTGGGTTTGCGTTGTCTGATCAGAATAGACTCAGGAAATCTTGCGGTCGGGCCCATCCCTAGTGTGTTTCAAAATTTTAATAGCCAAAAAATCCGTGGTGAGGCTCTGATCTGGGTGAACCAGTCGTCGATGGTCCCCGAAAGGCGTCTTGTCCCGTTTGTGACGTGCATCCCCAAGGTGTTCATTGAACCTAAGTCGAACAGAACGTTGACAGACCAGACCAGAGACAGACCAGTTGACAAGCAGACCAGAGCCTTACCACGGATTTTTTGCCTATTAAAATTTTGAAACACTCTAGGGATGGGCCCGACCACAAATTTTCCGAATCTTTTCTGATCAGACAACACAAACTCAGTCTAAACACGCAGTCATCCTCTTGGCCGCTTATTTGTTGACGCCCTCACACGCACGCAGGCTCTCATTTGAACTGTTTTAACCCTTGCCCCGGTGGCGGGTACGAGCCACCTTCGCCCTGGTGGGGGGGGCTAAAAAGACCCCTTCGATCTCAAAAACTAAGAGAACTAGAAAAAAGCGCAAAACAGCAATCGAAAGTTCTTCAAAAATCAAATCAAAAATACTTATGCCATTTTTCTCGTCAGGTCAATATGAAGGTCACCAGAGGTCGAAATAGGTCAAAATCATACCTATATCTCAGAAACTATGATAGCTGGAAACATTTTTTAACACAATTCGAAAGCTCTTGACTTACTCTTTCATTACAGTGCAATTATTCTTGGACCAGGTCAAAGACTAGGGAGCTACAGGTCACTGAATATTGGGAATGTTCTTGGGAATGTCCATAGCCACCCAGCGTGCATAAGGGCGTTTCCTTTTTCGCTAATAACTTCCAAACCAAACAAGATACAGCAATAGTTGATGCACCATTGCAATCCTCTTATTAATACAAATCTAATGATATATAATATTGCTATGCCAGGTCCAATTTAAGAATTTGACCTGACCCAGGGCAACGGTCTGACCCAATCTTGACCTGGCATAGTCATGATGTATATCATTTGACTTGCACGGACTATACAAACACTTTTGTGAAAAAATAAAAGTTGTATCTTTCTTTATTAAAAATTTATAGAGTAAAACACCAAAAAATGCTTATTTGACCTAAAGTGACCTTTCAAATGTCACAAGTCAAAATTTTTGGTATCACTTCAGAAATGGGCTAAGAGCAAGTCGTATCCTATGTTTGAAGTTGATTCCATCCATATTTTGTGAGAAAAGCTCATTTCGTGATTTTCCCCATGTATTTACAATGGGGAGGTCATGCTCTGCACATGACCTTAGGTCACCAATATAAACAATCCCGGAACATATTTTATAGCTCCTGGTGGGCCCAATATGTGGTATAAGTTTTAACTTGATCGATTAACCCTCCTTTTAGTTATCCAGTCCTAAGCATTTTTTGAGGTGAGGTCACTTCACCTGGCCTGGTGACCTGACCTGATATGACCTTGAGCTAAAATTTTCAGTAAAGAGGTGGAAATTATTAAGGAACAGCTAGACTAAGTTAAGACGCCGTTTTTTTTGGTCACTTATGAAAAACCCGAGGGGGTCTAAAAAGACCCCCACCCGGGCGAAGGTTTAAACAGCGACACTGTCGAGGCTACAACAAAAGTTTACCTCAGGGGTCTCGTTCTCACTCTTTCACTGCCTTACAACTGATGATGGTCCATGACCGAAACGTCGTGTTTTGCCTTTCCCTGACTTTCATTTCCCCTTATTCAGGTCCGTACTGTTCTTGAGGCTTACATTGCGGTTTTAGTGTATACTTTGAATTTCAGTTCACATATACAGTTTTAGTTTACACACAGAATCTTAGTTTTTCGACCGAGTTTGTATTTTTGTTTAGCAGCGTTTTAGTTCATTCCACATCTCACCTGTGCTTTTGCACCCTTTTTAGGTTAGTTTAAGCTGTTTTATGCTCTTTTTACTTTCGTGGTGTTCCGCAGGGATCTGTTGTGGGATTCCAAGTTGTTTTAGTTTTTTTAGGGATCCTCTCCCACCTGTTGCCTTTTACTCTTCACTTTTCTCTTCTAAGGCCTTAGGTCATTTCAGGGGTCTAAAAAAGTGAACGAGTGGTCGCCGACTAAAATCCAAGCTTCTTCGATGGTCGCCGAACCTAATGCTACATGTATTACAAAATCGGTCTTAAAAGTGGGATAAATATGGCTATAGGGAAGCACTGGCGAGTGCAAGGGGGAAGGTTCCGATAAAATATAGATATAAAAACCTATAAAATATAGATCGGGTTTCTCGATATCCATGACCTAAGCCAGAATCAAGTCATTAACTATGTGATTTCATGAGATTATAATCAGGGGCGTAGCCTACGGGGGGCGGCAGGGACAGCCGCCCATCAGGGCCCTTTTGGTGCTGTCGCAGGGCCCTTTTCGGGGCGCCGCCCTCCCTGAGCGAAATCCTGGCTACGCCCCTGATTAAAATTCAGTATTAAAGTCAGTTATGATCTGAAAGCAACAAAATTATACATGCTGGCCCTTAACCCTAGCCCCAGTGACCAGCATGAATCACCTATGAACCCCCCTGGTGGGAGGGGGTTAAAAATGACACCCTCCATCTCGGAAACAAAGAAAGATAGAAGCAGAAAAAGCGATCGAAAGGTCGTCGGAAATGCAATCGGCGTTACTCTCGGAATTTTTGCCTAAGGTCAATACTGTTGTGGTCACCAGAGGGGAAAAATTCATATACGTCAAAATGTATCAAATGCAGTGCTCTATAAAACTTTGCTTATCTCCGTACGCAAAATAGCCGGAACCACTTTCTCAATGCTATTCGATAGAGCCCGACCAGCTCTTTCACTAAGGCAACATCCATTTTCATATCGGGTCAAAGGCTAGGGCGCAATAGGACACTGAATATTGGGGATGTTATCACGTAGCTTCTAGTTACAATAGGAAGAACACTCGCTTTGGGCGTGTTATGTTGGACCTAAAAGCCAATGTTGGATAGTGATCAGTCATTTATACGCACTACGCAGTCATGAATACGTATCGATAATGCCCACTAAGCTTAGGCTAAGTCTGTTTAGAGATCAATCGAGGTCAAAGATGATACGCTGCCCGTACCCAAGGGCAATTAAATGGGCGCTGAAAGCGGTGGGACGGGGTACCTACGCATCCCCCGGTTGGCCAACCAGGGGGGACATCTCCCCTAAAACTTTAGGTTCATCGTCATTAATGCTGTCAGGTACCAAATATGCTCACAATTCCCCTGCCCCGGTCAGCACCAGCCCGGGTCCGTTCCCCTGTAAAAATTCCGTGGCAGCGCCTCTGGGCATTAACATTTCCGACCATTACTTCTATACCAAGCAAGATACAACCATGATTGATGCACCATTGTTGTTCTCTCATCAACAATGGTTTTATTTTGTGTCCATCCATGTGAAAAATTGTTAGGCCTTATCTTAGAGACAAATAAAAGGGTTTGCAGCACCTTAAAAAGAGTCTCAGAAACAGTTCCGATGTTTCATTTAACTAGAGAAAAACATTTTTCATGTACATACATGCGGCGTGAAATACTTGTGATTCTTCACATTGAGGCGCCACAAATCAGATAAATTCCTGTAACATTTCAAATTCAAACATTATTCGTTGGCAACATTTCCTCAGAAGTGCAGTGGAAAATATCAACCATTGCTGAGATGAGGCTCAATTTTTGCTCCATTGTTGAACATGGTTCTACTCAAAGCAATAGCAATGCTGTCTCTTGGGAATAACCTTATTTTCTTTGCATGACATCATTCCCATGATAACTATTTCCAAAGCTCTTAATTGATGCATTTTAGCATAAATATTCAGGACTGAAAAAGTTTCCAGAATAGTTGCTGATGACCCATTTGGACCAGGATTGGGTACTGAGAAGAACATTTTGCATTTCAGCAACCTGTTCTTTTGTGGTGGACGCAATCTCTCTGTGATATTTCTGCTGTACCTCTGTGGCAGTGCTTCCATATTTCATCCATACTAGAGAAAACAAAACAAGTCAACTTTCTTGTGACAAAAATATAAGATATTATCAGAAACTTGGATGCATATAATCAGTCAGTTAAAAAACATACACATACACACACACACACACACACACACACACACACACACACACACACACACACACACACACACACACACACACACACACACACACACACACACACACACACCCTGATCACCCAGTGTGCATCCATCTGGGCAAAAGACACAGCTTATTCTATGTTTGGCAGACTTGGATTGGACCATTGTCCTTGCAGTGGAGTCTTCTGGCAAATTGGAAATGGTTTATCACATCTCTGTGCTGTGCAGGAATGCACATTTATATCCCTTATGGGGTACCAATGCACAGTGATGGATCTAGGATTTTAGTAAGGCGCAGCCCTCTGAGATTACATGCTGTACATCCATACATATATTTCAGGAAGCACGAACCAAAAGGGCACACTTCTCCCAAAAGGGTGGCTATTATCATCAATCAGTGGGAGAAAACTGTGGTTGGTGTGACTTAAAATGGTAACAGTGACATATATGGGAATGCAAGACCCATAGATGGGAACACACATTCCCAATTATGGGAATGCTTGAGACCATTTTCCAGAATAATATTTTGGGCCATGAAACAAACTTTTGGTCTTTCTACCTGGCTTATTTCTGTTCTTAAAATTTTAGAGGGCATTTATCTTTGAAACAGAAACAGGAAATCATACTTTATACCCTGCTTCAAATATTGAAGCTCAACATGTTTATTATGATCATTCACATGTCTTGGTGCATCTGTGTAAATAAAACACTAGCCATATACAAAATCAATTAATATATACCTAGTGAAACAATAAAAGTTTTTAAATATATGATTTAAATTGCCAATTGAGATAATAATATATACAGACCAAGACATATGGCCATACAGAACATGATGTGAGCCAACCTAGTACAACAAAACCTGTTTTCAGCACCTTTAATGCCATTTTTCACAACTTCTAAACTTCAAAGCTCCATCTGTATCCCCATCATTTGTATTCTAGTGGTGGGGGCAGTAGCAAGGTATTTTCAGCCTCACAGACCTGGTTTAATCAGGTTTGGGGTTACCCTTTTCCTCAGGCCGCCCTTAATCCTTTCAAACTTAAGGGGTCCTGAACTCGAGTTCAGGGATCCCTTGGACCTGTCACTGCTGTGGCACCCCAAATGAAAGCTCAAGTTATTTTCTGTGCCTACTAAGAGTATCCTTAAAATTTTCATATTTCTCATTTCAGGGACTTTAAAATCATTAAATAAGAGGCCTACTTGGTCACACAGTTATATGTCCAGCTATAAGGCAAGAACATGGTGGTATCAAAAGCAGTATACTTGTTATGGATAGTCTCATAATTAGGCACCCCAAAAATCGTTTTGGAATCCACCCCCTTGGGAATTTGTGACTATAGAACAATGTTAACAATGACATTTTAGAGTGATTGTGGTTGGAAAGAGTTTAAACATGCACCACTGCCAGTGTACAAAGTATAGCACTTTCGACGAGATCTCGTTGGTGCGAGTGCCCTTGTAGACAGGAGCAAGTGGTGCGAATTTTATTACCCTGGTGCGAATTTGCAAGACAGGTGCGAGGGAGGCAACACTGAGAACCAAAAAATAATGGTTGAATGGTTATAAGGACACAGGAGGGAGCCTTATGACAAGTCCGTAACTAACTAATGGAAGAGGTAGTATTGTATCGGGTGGGTAGGAGTGAGTGCGTTTTTCTCCCTGGTATATGGCGGATTGGTGGGAATTCTTTTTGTGGCTATCGGTGCGAATTTGTGCAAGAATTTTAGATGGCTGGTGCGACTCGTATGACCTGCTGTTATACTTTGCAGACTGGCACCACTGGTATTCAAGTTTTTTCCTTCTGAGATTTTTCGCGGTAAAGCAAAACAAGGAAACATCATTGCAAGTAGACTCCAAAACCCACCTAGATTGCACGGATCGTCTATGATAAACGCACATCTTGATTTAACCCCTTGAATTTAACAAATTGAACACCAGTCGGCAAAAACGGCGCCCACTGCCTTCAAGAATACAAAAATATTAGCGGCAGCCCGCGCCGCACTCGTTCTGAAGGCCGCAGACACCGAAAATGTACCAGGGCGACCACCGGCGACCAGGCGACCACGCAAGTCGGCGGTTTCGGCCGACTTGGTCGCCCATTGGTTGCCTATTGAAAAAAATGAAAATCACCGACTTGGTACCGACTCGTGACAGATTTTAGTTCATTCTAGTTTGAACTTAAAAATAGTACATAAATACGGTACAGGAGATGGCATCACCTAAAGTACCAGGTTATTTTAGTGTTTCAGTCGTTTTTCGTAAAATTGGAACCAAAAATTGTAATAAGAAGAAACATAACTAGCATAGACTAGCAGCAACTAAGGGCGGTGATGATACCAGATGTAATCGGCCAAAGATGCCCCGTTGTAGCCAAGCTGTCTTTCAGAAACGCCAACAAGCCGGGAAACGAAGGCTAACTTGGCTCTTTGTCGAAGTAGATTCTGCCCATTCTTGGCCAAAGGAACTGGCAGACTTCATCCAATAGATTTTGATGGGCACTATATATTACGATAACGGTTGGAGGCAGTGAAGAGGGTAACCATATTTAGAAGCAGGAGCGGATGGTGGAAGCTAAAATCATGGGAAAACGGATGGAATTAGAGTTTGAGACGGTTGCTGGGTCGCCAACAAAAAGATGATAGGGTCACCGACGGCGTAGGTAGATCGGCAAGTTTTTAGACCCCTGGGTCATTTCCCTTGACATATCCATAGTTTGTGCAAATCCTGAGAGAACACTCCTCCTGAAGCCCTGGAGTTGTGCAAACCTACTCCTGTTATTTTGCAGATCTTTCAAAAAATTGCACGGGCTCTTGGTACGGTATTTTGTAACACTGAAAGTGATCACCAAGCCCCACAATTAATTGGGACCTTAGATATTAGTTAGCAGACTTTTTGATGACTCAAACTTCTTCAGTCGAATCGACTCTGATTCTGACTCGACTTGCAGTGTTGAAAAAGGTGAGTTGAATCGACTCAGCCCAAATTCAGAAGTGAGCCGACTCGACCCTGACTCAAATAAGCATTGAGTCGGAGTCGATTCTCAATGGTGGAAAAGTATGCACACACAAAATACACATTTCCTTCAATATTATGTAAATTTCAGTACATTTATTCATGGCATTAACTATTTAATAACTGCACATTTCCTTTAATAATATGGCAATTGCAATGTATTGATTCATGACATAAATTATTTCTGCATAGGAATGAAGAAAGATGCTAAACGCGAACAGGTGAGTAAGAGGAAGGGCCTGAGGGCCTTTAATTTTGAAGGCATGTCCTTCATGAGCATAGAAATAATTGAAGCAATAAGCGACATTTCAAATGCAAAGAACAGGAATCAATATTCTAACATATGACATTTTGAGAGACAATTCCTGCCCACAGTACATTTTAAACACTCCTGTGACGAATTTATCTAAAAAAATAAATAGTTACTACAGTGCGCACCCACCCATACAGCACCTCAAAAGCAAATCAAATCCATGAACACTCGGCTCGTCTTCCCGGAAAAGCTGTGGCAAACACTACAGATGGCGCATTTAAGACATTTCAAACCTAACCTCGGATAGTGCAAAAGATGACTATGGATAGCACTTTAAAAATCACATAATTAAAAAAACTAACAAAATATGCAGGTTTATGGTAAAGTAATTTTGCCCTCAGGCTACAAAAGCCTAAATCACCAATATTTTCCTCCGCACTATGATGATTTTGTAATTAGCGTGGCGTGCATGGGGGCAGTGATCAATAAATAGAAATAATCATCATCAATAATTTGAAGAGGGGTTGTTTTTGTGAGAGACTTTATGTACATTTTTCAGTTTGCCAGTTTCACGGCTTGAAATTACTTAGGCAATGCCAGAGATAGGACAGATTTATTTTCCGTGCACAGGCAGCATTTATGATCTTCGAAGGGATATCTTCAACGACGACAACTTAAGATAGCGCCTTGAAATAAACAGTTAATTTAAACTTTTAGTTGCCGTTTTGACCCATTTCAAGGCTAACGTGCAAAATAATATTTTTGGTACTCTCTATCTGACGCTGACATTACCTGCTTTTTGTGTTTTTTATCAAACGAAGGGAGAAAGTAGACAATAAAATGTGGTTTCCTAAGAGTGAATTATTGCATTAGAATGAGCTTAGGACATTGCATGGTGTGTGCCCTCAAAGCTGGAAAAGTTTGATTTTGTACAAAATCACACATTTTTCTGTATGATTGTGCATGCTTTGGCTAAAATCAAACGGAAAATAAATACCAAATGTGTGTGCTTTTGAAACTATATGTAACACGCGCATTGACGAGGGTCTGAGCCGCATTCGCTTTGACGGGGGCGGGTACCCCCTAATATCTCGAGAACCACGCTGGGTAGCGAAAAACGGTTAACGGCGTTGGGTAGCGCATTCACTTCTCCATCGAAAATATTTGAAAATTTTTGTCAGGTCACATTTAAGGACACTAGAAGTCAAGACATGCAGTCATAGGAATAACATGTAAATGAAGGTTTTCGGTCATAACATCTGAACAAGTAAAGATAGAGCAAAACAATTTGAACTATATGGATCCTCGCAGCACGCCGAATCGAATGATATATAATATGACCTTGCTAGGTCAAAGCAAGGATTTGACCTGACCCGAGGTCAGGTCAAGGTCAAATGAGATAAAATGAATATCATTAGAACCGTAAAGACAAGGCGAATCTAATGCAGTTAAACTAAACGCTCTATCACTATCCGTTGCTAAATTATTCAGTTAAAATAATTTGTCCATGTATTTCCAATGGAGAGGTCATGGCTCGTACCTGACCTTAGGTCATCGATATAAAAAATACCGGAAATATTTTAGAGAACTCGGTGGGCCCATTATGTGATGAGTATCAATCGGATAAGTTCACCTTGTTCCGACTTACGCTATCTTAAACTTTTTTAGGTCAGGTCACTTGACCTGTTCTGATGATCTGATCTGAGATGACTTAACCTTAAAATTTTGACAAAAGTTGTAAAAATGATGAGAGAGGAGGTATGCCATGTACGGCGGCGCTACACGCCGCCATTTGTATGTTATTGCCATAAGCTTGAATGGGGCTCCTTCAGCTGGTTTAAGACCCAATAGCAGCCGGCCTGGGGTCCCTAAGCTGAGCCAGGCCCCCAAGGCTAATATGCTCCCTGCAGCAGAGCTGGGATCCATTAACACGCGCATTAACGGGGGCGGGTACCCGCCCCCTTGGGTTTTTCGGAGATAGCAAAAAACGGCGGCGGGTAGCGCTGCCGTACTTGGTAAACATTTTCCCTCATCATTTTTACAACTTATGTGAAAATTTTAAGGTTAGGTCATCTCAGGTCAGGTCACCAGTACACGTCAAGGGACCTGACATAAAAAAGTTTAAGATAGCATAAGTCGGAGCAGGGTGAACTTATCCGATTGAAACTCATATCACATATTGGGCCCACCGAGTTCTGTTAAATATGTTCTGGTATTTTTCATATCGATGACCTAAAATCAGGTACAAGGCATGACCTCTCCATTGGAAATGCATAGGAAAAATGTTTTTTACTGTATAACTCAGTAACGGATAGTGATAGAGCGTTTATTTTAGCTGCATTAGACTCGCCTTGGCTTTGCAGTTCTAATGATATGCATTTTATATAGTTTGACCCTGACCTGACCTCAGGTCAGGACAAATCCTTGATTTGACCTAGCAAGGTCAAATTATATATCATTCGATTCGGCTTGCTGCGAGGATTCATAGAGATTAAGTCGTTTTGCTCTATCTTTGTTTTGTTCAGATGCAATGGCCGAAAAACTTAATTTATATGTTATCCCTATTACGGCATGTTTTGACCTCTCGTGACCTTAAATGTGACCTGACCAAAAATGCTTCAATTAATTTCGATGGAGAAGTAGATGGGCTACCCAACACCGTTTACCATTTTTCGATACCTACCGTGGTTCTCGAGATCTTAGGGGGGCGGGTACCTACCCCCCACCCCCTCGTCAAAGCGAAGGTGGCTCAGACCCCCGTCAATGCGCGTCTTAACTTGAACGGGCCTTTTGAGTTGTTTTGAGACCCTATATAAGCCAACCTGGGGGGCCCCTGAGCCGAACCGGGCACCTAAGCTTATCAGGCCCAATGAGATGATATGGGGACCCCTGTGCTGAGGAGCTCTTAGGGGCCCTGTGCTTATGTTGGGTCACTTCATAATCTGGTTTTGGGGCCCCTGAGCAGATTTTTTGGATTCCTGAGCCATGTTCTGGGCCCTGGGGGGCCTCTAAGATAATTTGGCGGCCCCTGAGCGAACCTGGGGTCCCTGAGCTAGCCCAGCGTCTTTGAGCTGATCTGGGGTCCCAGAGCTTGAGACAGCCAGCAAACGAAATTTCTGAACATTGCTGTTCATATGCATGAAAACATATATATGGCCTTTGACCTTACATGTAAAGTAATACCCCCTGGGCATTAAAATACCACCTATGCAACATACCACACGTTAATTTTAAGTCAAATTCAACGAATACCGTCCACACAGCGATCAAATGTCCGTTTATAGCCTCTGGACATGTTCTGTCAACTACGATTGAAGACAAAATATGCTAAATTTACTGTTGATTTATTAGGCCTCGCTAGGATTTTTCTTCAGTATCCAAACATAAATGTTTTGCCATGTTTTCATTGTTATTTGGAAAATTTTGCTAGGGGAAAATTGGACAAAGATACATTTACAAATTTGACCTGCGGAGGTCAAATGTCATTTGCAGGGCACTGACAAAAACGGCCCGTATCTGGTAGAGTAATCAATTCTATATACTCCGGTTCCAGCTGCACTGCTCTTCCTTGATTAGAACTAGAGTTATATACCCCTGAGTATTTCCACATAGGCCCCAAAAATTGGACCTCAGCAAACTCCAGCCCAGACCGCTCCCAACACAGGGCACTAATTCGGACACACATCCTGGACCAAACGCCGAGCAGCAGCCGTCCCTTGGACACCGACAAGCGTGACGAAACCGGCTGTCTTTCACTACAGAGTGAAAAGCATCACAGAGCTGTTGGATAAAAGCATGTAAGAAAGGCGGTAAAGAACGGAAGAATACGTGTATGAAAATACCTAGTGTAGCCAGTGTGCATGTGTGCTTTATTGAAAAGAAATGAGTGGTTTTAAAACTGCTCATAATTATGGGCCCATGGGCTGGGGGCCCCTTCGAGATGAGACCCCCTCCATGGATGCCCCCCCACTTTTCAAACGTTTCCTACTGGTTAGATAGGACCTTAGATTTTATTGTCACGCTTCGATATGTTTTCTGATTTGTCATGTCAAACATTTGCCTTATTCATTAAATAAGGAACAATATGTCCAAATTGAAAAATAAATTTTATATATATATATATATATATATATATATATATATATATATATATATATATAATCTTTGGGGGTTTATCGACGCGCCAACTACCAGGGCCATATGACGTCGCCAACTCTTTCCCTGTAGGAAGAGTTTCTCGGGAGCCAGCTTGCTCCTTGTTCAGGGAGGCCGCCGGGCCTTGAACCCGGGTCGGCTGCGTGGAAGCCAGCTACGCAGACCACTCCACTACCGCGCCCCGAAACGAAAAAAAAATAGAAGCACAGAGAGGTAACCATGGGCTTACCGCAGGGGCCCATACTTAGGCTCCTGTTCTTCATAATTTTTGCATCTACCTTTTGTCGGCGAAAATGTTTTTACCTATCCTACGCTGATGACAAGGCCCTTCTGTTTTAAACAAAAACATTGAAGTACTTCAAAATAATGCAACTAGGGTATTGATACAAATTTCGACTGGTTCTGCGCCATTCATCTGTCTTTCATCCTGGACAAAACTTTCACACAGGACTTTTCTCCTTATCCCAATTTCCGTTTCCAAATCATACTAGATCAGCATATCGCGGAGGTGAAAGAAGAAATTAAGTACCTTGGGGTAGTTTCTGGTCAAAAACGTAAGTTATCTGTCCAAATTAATCATATTTCAAAAATGATTAGTAGAAACATAGGTCTTATATATAGAATTAGATAGTTCATTACCGATCGGGTTGGGGGCGCGGTAGTGGAGTGGTCAGCGTAGCTGGCTTCCACGCAGCCGACCCGGGTTCAAGGCCCGGCGGCTTCCCTGAACAAGGAGCGAGCTGGCTCCCGAGAAACCCTTCCAACAGGGAAAGAGTTTGCAACGCCATATGACCCTGGCAGTTGGTGCGTCGATAACCCCAATAAATATTACCGATCGGGTTGCATTCCCCTTCTATGATACATTAATGCGCCAATATATCAACTATTATCGTCTCATCTGGGGTGTAATTTATTAGTTGCAACTCTAAAGAACCTTCATTGATCGGACCTTTCTGCCTAGAAGTTTGGAGCAAGCGTCCAAAAAGTATGAAATCCTCAAACATATTGATCCTGCAAAAACCTAAATGCTAATTGTAGTGCACGAGTTTCTCATTGGTCTGCTCCCAGAAGCCATTCAAATTTGTTTCACTTTAGAGAACCAAGACCGTATGATACGAGACGCGTCCTCATATTAGAGCAGCCATTTTCGAAAATAAACTACCTTCTTTTTGCTACGCCTTTCCTAGCACCTAAGTTTTAGAACAACATTGTCTCTAACTAATTTGAACCATTGTAGAAATCTAAAGAAATAGATTAACGATAAAGAAAATGTTGCGTTATCATTTCTTTGGGGAAAATAATGATGAAAGCGTGTGATTAAAAGTCGAAACTCCACCAGAACAGTGTCGCATCTTTATCAAGGTCAATCTCTCCTGGCAATTTTAATGACGTGAGTATAGACTTTATTTCCCTGCTTTGCTTTTGTTTTATTTTGACATGAGATCGGACACAGCCAATAGACGAGACAATCTTCTAGAAAGTAAATATAAGTCGCAAACCTCACATCGCTGCCTCTGAGGACCAGCGAGCAACAGGTGTTACCTCGCTCGCCGGTCTGACGGAACAACGGAGTGAAATACTGGAATAATGCTCTCGTCTTGTCATCACACTTCATCATCATAAAAAGTTCAAAACACGTCCCATGCCAAATCATGCTCTCGCCAACGTATGACGGATATCAAAGATGTCCATAGTTCAGCACCTGGTGTCAAGTCGCACACTGTGGTATTGCCACGAGGGATATAAAAAATGAGCTTATATGCAAGTGCATCGAGTTTAAGGACTGTATACCAATGCTTGTTGGGTTTCTTTCTGTATTAATTTATGACTTCATCAGGGTCAAAAATTCTCTAATAAAACCGTAGTTTATATTGGAAAAAATTATAGTACAAGCATTGCAATTTTCAGCACCGGCCATATTGTTCTGTCAGAAGCCAAGTTTGGTAATTGACGATTTCCGTCTTCGTGTTACGAGATCTAACAAGGCACAAATATGCTCCCTTGGAATATCTATAAATTTCAGCAGTGTTTTCTTTTTGTTGCAGTCAGACCAAAGACGGCTCCAAGACGGGTGAAGGGGGCAGTCGATTATTTTGATCCATGGAGCCGCCCGCCTGTGGACACTGGGCACTTTGAATGCTCTTAAAATGTGAAACCTGTGCCGTACAGGTGCCTTAAAACCGGCTCTATAAGGTGACGCTGTCAGAGCTGCCCTGTTTTCTGGCGTCTTTCATTGTTTGTACCTCGTTCCCAGGTAACTGCATGCCTCCGCAGTGGTGGCCCGGGCGCCGAGCCGGACGGACGTGTGACCTTGGCTCCGGACGGGTCGGGGGCCAGATCGGCGTCCAATGGCGAGCTGAAGGCGATCGAGTGTGGGGCCTGGGCGCTTACCGACTTTCAAGGTGGAATAGTGCAACGAACATGAATGTCCAAGTGAGCTCGAAGTGACTTTCAACGGCGAGTGTTTTCTGAACAGTGACAAGGGTAAAGAGTGTTTCGGTGTTTTTTTCCCGTGAATATGGAGTCGGACAGTGGAGACGATTCTGCCCATACAGCTGAAGGTGTAACCTCTGGTGGTGAAAATACTACTAGGCTGCATGGCGGCCCAAAGAAACAACTCCTAGTTTCTCACTTCATACGGAAGGAAGAAACAAGGAAAAAGAAACGTGAGGCGCCGACCAGAAACTCAGCATCTCCACCAGATGCGGAGATGCCCGGGGCTAAGCGGCAGACAACGGGACCACCGGACGCTCAACCGACTCGCCTGGATCCAGATCTTCTAGCTGCCATCTAAACGATAATTGACAGAGCAACAGAGAAGTTAATTACGGCCATGGATGGAAAATTTGAGCACCTCGAAAAGCGCCAGGCCATCCTAGAGGCAGAAAGTATGGACAAAGAAATGGAACTGAAAAAAAGTCAACGAGAAACTCGCAACACAGGAGAAGAGAGTAGAAGAGCTAGAACAGCGGATGGAAGGGATGGATGCCAACAGACGTCTTTCCTCCCTTATACTGACATGTGATGGGTTTAAGACTCGTCACAGTAATGAAGACATGGAGCAAAAGGTCGTAAGTGTCATCAACAACCGCATTCCGCACGTTTTTCTTACTACCGACTCCATCCAGGCTGCTCACCGCCTTCAATCTGACTCGAAAGTCATCGTGAAATTTGTCAAGCGCAGTACTCGCGACGCAGTCTACGACAGTCGCTTCACGATGACGAGTTCAACAGGACGGCCGCTCGCAGCATCTACAGGGGTGACCGGCCTGGCGTGGTCCCTTCTGTACATCAACGAGCAGTTGACCGCGGCAAACAACGCAATTTACCAGGAACTCCTGAGAGCACGGCGGCGCGAGAACGGCTCTCTCATCGCGTCTGTCTTCAGCCGCCGTGGTGTGGTCTGGTGCAGAACAGAGAAGAACGGCAGGAACATCAAAGTGCCGGATCAACAACATTTGCGACGGATCCTGGGGGCGCCCGTTTTCCGCCGGCGCTCAACGGGAACGTCAGTCGGGATCGACCAACTCGCTGGGACACTCGTGCTACTGCAGCGGGATCCGGTGCGGCTGCGCCTGCGGCGCTGCCGGCTCCCTCGGCGCCTGCCCTGACCTCAGGCGAGCTGGCTGCGGGTGCTGTCGGCGGGACTCGGCCGCCGGCCCGGATCGTCGACGCCTGCGGCCCATCCGCGCCGAGATTGTGAGACCTGGGCCCGGCTCTGCGTCGACGGACAGTTGCTCTAACTCCCAGCAGTGCACAGTTAGTAGGCAGCAATTACTGACGGTGAGGAAACTACTTTGAGAATTTCTTTAAAAACTCGTGAGTTTTTAGTAGTCATTGTTGATATACTGTTATTACCTGAGTGAGAGCGGTGGATAAGGTTTCTATTAAGAGGACAACTCGTCTTTTTGAAACACATGCTGGCGCTTGTTTCGTGATGGTGCTGTTTTTTTGTCAAGTTTGTATTTGTCATATTCTTTATAGTATAACAGCTGTCTGAAATTAGTCTTTGCTAACATTGCTATAAGATGTATTCTGTTCGGAGAAAATACCCTAAGTTGTCAGACGCTTGCACAGACATTGAATACGCATAATCACGCATTTTACATTGCACATTAATTCAAGATAAATGTTGCTTTTTGTGTGTAAATGCAGGTACGTGCAGTGATGACGTGCTGGTAACGGTCGCCGGCGGCTCCGACGGCTGGCGCGGCGGGGTCGCGCGGTCCGGCGGCGGCGGCTACTGCTTCTTCTTAGCGGTGGATATCGGCGGCGGCTGGCCGCGCGGCCCTGCTGGTGCCGCGGCGGAGTCGGCGGCGAAGGAGTGTTGTGCACATCAACAGCACACTATATCGCAGGACCGTGGGTAAGCGTAACGCTGTGTTATATGGTCAATCTTGCATGCTGATTTTGATAGATGTGAATACTGAGGGAAATCAGTTGCTGAGCAGCGAGAATTTAAAATCAAAGAAATGTTTGAGATTTAAGAATAAACGCAAATGTCGCCCAACACTGAGTTTTGTCCATGCATAGTCGAGATTCTTAAACAGTCCAGGGTCATTTCCAAATGAAACGCATCCACAATATTATGTTAACAACATTAACAGTTAACAATATTATGGATCGAGAAGTATTGCTTTGAATATTTGTCAACGCTTTTCTTGTGTTGTCAGAAGTCCAACGTGATTTTGTTTTGGTCTAACGAGACTGTACAGCAGATGCTATGAGTTATGTGACACTGTTCTAAAATTGTTGTATGTTCAATTTCTCTTCGTTACCGCCCGCTGGTTGCGGCGGCATTACTGCGACAGCGACTGCTAAGGTGGCGTATCTGCGGGCCGCGCCTTCCAGTCAGCTCCAGTCCGAAGTCGTCTCGCGGCTGCTTGTTACGGCGAATCGCCGCCGCTCTGGTGTGTAGTTCACGGACGCTGGAATCTATTAATTTACGACTAATTCAGTATGTCACCTTTTGCGCCAGATCATTGGTAAACAACTATGGGCATTTTGCGTAAATGCATCACTGCTATCTCTAATGTATGTTATTTGTTTTCATTTATCTAATTCGTTGTCTCTACCCACAACTTGTTATGCACTGAATCACGCCAGTATGTATTACGCTCGTCCAAAAAAGCTGAGCGTCTGCGTAACTGTATGCAGCTCCCGTTGTCACGTCGGACTGCTGTTAACGAGCGCTATTTTATCACAAATTTCGATGTTATTGTGCGTCTGGGCCCGGCACGCGGCTCTCCAGGCGGTGATAGATGGCAGTGGGCTCGGATTGGGACCCAGGCAACCAGGTTCTGTCCACCAAGTGTGTTATAGGTGGCGCATCTGTAGCTATTGTGGAAACCACTGTAACTAACCTGTTAAAACACGCCAAACACACATCACACAACAAACGCACCACACTCTCTTGCATTGCAAGCAATCAACACAACAAAACACATGCAGCAGTACAGAATAGCGGCAAGTTAGCCCTTCTAGATTTTCGCTCGTTCCGTGGCAGACGTAAAAATTAAAAGATGTCTGAACTACGACTTATGAGTATGAACTGTTGAGGGCTCGCCTCTCAGCAGAAAAGACGGGATGTTGTTGATTTTTTGAAAAACTCCAAATTTGATATAATTTTCCTCCAAGATACCCACCTCACCACACGGTCAGTACCGTACTTTGATGTTTTATGGAAAGGGAGAGGCTATCATGCCTGTAAGTCGAATTTTAGTCGCGGCACTTCCATTCTAATTAAGCATACATTGTCTTACGAAATTATTTCAGAATCTGATGGTACAAATGGAAACTTAAAAGCTATTCAATGTAAAATACACGGGAACTTGTATTCCCTAATTAATGTTTATGGACCAAATGAAGATAATCCAGTGTTTTATGAGGAATTAGAGCGATGCATTGAAACTATGGCCCCTGAAAATCTGGTAGTTGCTGGAGACTGGAATTTTGTAATCGATATAGAAAAGG
This sequence comes from Lepas anatifera, assembly GCA_034440635.1. Classification (NCBI taxonomy): domain Eukaryota; kingdom Metazoa; phylum Arthropoda; class Thecostraca; family Lepadidae; genus Lepas; species Lepas anatifera. Next base: position 1,067,006 of record JAOTON010002243.1, read on the forward strand.
ATTCAAACTATATTCATGAAAGTAACAGAAATGCCAAAGCTCGTTTTCTCCGAACTGTTCAGGAATATAAACTAATATATGTATGACGGGACTTACATCCTAATGAAAAACAATTTAGTTGGTTTAAAAGGACTCCATTAAAATATGGCCGACTAGACATGGTCTTTATAAGCAATGAACTAACTAGAAACATAACCAAGTGCGAAATTATTCCGGCATACAGGACTGATCACTGTAGTGTAGTATGGTCTCTAAAGGAACATAATTTAAAAAAGGGCCCTGGAATATGGAAGTTTAATGAAAGTCTTCTTGATGACCCAGAATACATTCCATGCATCATTGATTGTATAAAAATCAAATAAACCAATATGCGCTCCCAATATATTCAATGGAATTCTGATCAGAACCTTCAAATTTTGCTGAGCTGGAGCTTAGTATTGATATAAATTTGTTTTACGAAACACTAATTATGATGATTCGAGGCCAAACAGTACAATACTCAAAACGTAAAGCACGGAGAAACAGAAATGAAGAGACCAAACTTCTACAAAAAATTGGAGAGTTAGAAAGACACGTCCTAACTGATTCAGAAGGGATAAGTGATGAACTAATAAGGGTTAAACATAGGTTGGAGCAAATCCGAGCACCAAGGATACAAGGATTGATTACGAGATCAAGAGTAGCATGGCACGAGCAGGGAGAGAAGTGTTCAAAGTATTTTCTAGGACTTAAAAAAAGAAATGCCATTCGAAAATCAATAAATCGTATACAGAAAGCAGACAAAGTAATTTCAGACAAGAAGCCAATTTTAGAAGAATTTTCAAATCACCTTTCAGAAAGATATAGGGCATCCAATACCGTGGAAAATGCCTCCTGTTTTCTGGAAAATACCATCGATAATAAATTAACCCAATACGAGAGAACCGAACTAGAAAAACCCATAACTCTTAATGAGCTAACACGAGCATTGCAGGGGATGAAGAAAGGACGATCTCCGGGTGTTAATGGGTTTACTGTCCCTTTCTTCAGACAATTCTGGATATACATAGGCTCATTTCTTTTGAGGGTTTTAAATAATAGCATTGCGCTAGGAAATACATGTCATTCTTTTCGTGAAAGAATCATTACATTAATTCCGAAGCCAGGCCAGGACGAAGAATCTGTTAAGGGATGGAGGCCGATATCGTTATTAAATACGGACTTTAAAATTATTTACGCAGCTGTTGCTAACAGATTGAAAAGCGTAATGGATACACTTGTCTCTCCCACTCAATCAGCCTATATAAAGGGCAGATATATCGGAGAAAACACAAGACTAGTCTATGATGTAATCGACCATCGTAAAAAAAGAAGAGAAAACCGGACTTATTCTTGCAGCCGACTTCGAAGCTGCATTTGAGTCTGTTCCTGGAGTTTTTTAAAACAAGCGTTAGTGTCCTTTCATTTTGGGCCTCGATTTAGATCAATTATAGACTTATTATACCTTAATTCGAACAATTTTTCTCGAATTTTACTGGCTGGCTACTTAGGAGAAAAAATTTATTTAAACCAAGGGATCAGGCATGTACAAAGCGATGCGCGTCACTTGGTTTGGAAAATTTTTAGGGCGTACCGGTCCAACCATTTCCGGAATTCTCCAGAGAAGGATAGGTATGCGGCTCGAACACATTCTAAAGGTCAATTATGGAGCACCATGGATAAATTCAAAACCAATCCCCTTATTTTATAAAGAAATGCTCCAATGGCTTCGCGAAGTAGTGCCAATTCCAGAACCGCGCAGCGGCGAGGACGTGAGGAAACAGATTTTATGGAATAATACAGCTTTACGCGTTGGTGGGCGTCCCTTTTTCTCCCGTGCGTTGTACAGTCGTGATATTTATTTGGTAGATGACTTCTTTGACAGTCGAGGACAAATTCTGACCCACAACACCTTTAAAGATAGGCACTCCCTTGGCACATTGAACCCATTAAATTATACCAGTTGGTGCCACGCCATTCCTAACCACTGGAAGAGGCTTGCTGCCGGTTCAGAGCCGCTATCCGACCGGAGTAGAGATACGCTTGTCCAAATTGACATAAAAGGTACGTTGACTCCAATTCACTTAGTGAAATCAAAATTTTTCAGAGCAAAATGGCTGAAACCTATCATACCATGCGCGCAGAGCAAATGGATCAATGAAGGAGTCGACTTCGCCGGGAAGTGGAAGAAAATACACACTCTCCCATTTACACTTACAAAATCTACCCGCTTACAGAGCCTGCAATACAGGATAACTCAGATTTTTTCCAACGAGACGTTTCTTATGTATTAGAAGGGTCATAGACGATCCGTTTTGTAATAACTGCGGTGCGATTGACAGTATACAACACTATTTCGTTGAGTGCGAAGAGGTCCGGTTGTTTTGGAATGACTTAGGTAAAAAAGTGAACGAAAAATTGAGCCCACGGAATCAGTTTACTCCTGATTGCAAAAACATTCTGTTTGGAAACTTATCAACTTTAAAAGTAGTCAATTACATTATATTGATTGCAAAGCAGTTCATCGTATATCGTCGTGCACAGGATGAACAAGTTCACTTAAGTCACTTCATACCTCTTGTTGTAAAGCAGTTTAGCATTGAAGCGGTTATTGCTAGAAAAGCCAAAAATATAAATAAGTTTGAGGAAAGATGGGCTCCATTCATCAACCAAAATTCCGAATTCAATCTTTAGGCTGGTATCAATTACCTTCGAGGACTGGGTCTGACCGACCGGCGACTACATCCACATGGCTATGTTTCGGTGTCGCGTAAAGCGTTTCGCGGGAGGGGGAGGGGAAGGGGAGGGGCAGAACATGTTTCGTGTGTGATACATTTCAAGGTCTATGCTGAGTAGCAGCATGATTGGTTCCCGTGGCGAATTACAGGCTCTGCATCGTGTTATGTTCTATGGTCGCATTCTTCGTCTATTTGACTTTGACCGTGTTGTATATATATGGTTGTGAAAAAGGACAACAGGTGCAGACTATTAAGAAAGTTCAAGTGTCTGACTCAAGCAAACACAAAATGCACTGAAGATACTCCTAAAGGTGGGCGGGCAGGCGGTGTCAGACAGCGACCACCATAGCCACGTCATGTTACTTACAGGCGGTCACAGACAGCGACCACCATAGCCACATCATGTGACTTACAGGCGGGGTCAGACAGCGACCACTATAGCCACGTCATCTGATTTACGGGTGGGGTCAGACAGCGACCACCATATCCACGTCATCTGATTTACAGGCGGGGTCAGACAGTGACCACCATAGCCACATCATGTGACTTACAGGCGGGGTCAGACAGCGACCACTATAGCCACGTCATCTGATTTACAGGCTTGGTCAGACAGCGATCACCATAGCCACGTCATCTGATTTACAGGCGGGGTCAGACAGCGATCACCATAGCCACGTCATCTGATTTACAGGCGGGGTCAGACAGCGATCACCATAGCCACGTCATCTGATTTACAGGCGGGGTCAGACAGCGACCACTATAGCCATGTCATCTGATTTACAGGCGGGGTCAGACAGCGACCACCATAGCCACGTCATGTGACTTACAGGCGGGGTCAGATATCGACCAATATGGCCACGTCATGTGACTTACAGGCGGAGTCAGACAGTGGCCTGTCTCATGACCTGTGGTTCAGGAGAGATGGGCTCTTCACAATGTCTCTGGTCGGTTTTAGGGAGTTAAGTTCCTATGAACTCGAATGCTGCGACTTGGACTGGCTTTGCAGGCAATAATCACATAGCATTTGAAATCAGCACTTCCATATGAATTTGTAACCACATAATAGCCGGTCAGTTTTGTTGTAGACAAATCTTACCCCAGCTCTAGCTTTGAAAGTCACAGCGGCACGTTATTTTTGCAGAGCTTGACAGGTGCTTGAGGTTAGCGTGCACAGCGGAAGCACATTATGCTGGTGCCAAGCGCCTGCCACGGACTGTCGAATCTAATGGCTACCCGCCCAAGCACAGGTGATAGACAGATCGATTGATAGATAATCGCATATTACCATGCACCAGGTACGACATCGGTGCAGTTTCAGAGGGAACGATCTATTAGCCTTCCCATCAGGCAGCGTTATCACCGGCTTGTTTCCCTGATGATCCCCTCCGGGCTTGGAATCGACTCAACTCCGACAATGGACGAGATTTGACCGCGGCGCACAGCCGGCCGTACCGCCAGGCACAAACACACGTGGGTGATTGTCGGTGGACACGCGAATCGATGCGCCGATGATGTTGGACAGACAGCTGAAGCATCGGCCGCACGCAGCGGTGGACACGCCAGCATCCCAACCAAAGATAACACACACAATCGCCAACATGCAACAATACTTAGACCTTTTCTCCGCCACAATCCTAGGTCTTTCAACACCAATATAGTGGTGTTAAACCATTGTAGATTCCCCCGCCGCGGCGCGCCTGAAGCCGCCGCTGGCCGCAGGCCGCTAATGCAGGCTGCTGACAAACGGCGGGTAGCTATTGACAAAGCACCGGCCGGAAGCCTCTATCGACAGCCCTGCCGAACCAAATCATAAATAAGCCGACTGCGGTGAGTCATACGCACGAGCCGCCCCTCGGGAACGGTCCGGGCTAATCAACCGACCGCAGATTACACCCACCCTCCCCCACTCCATTCCCGTACAAACGACACCGCAGATTACACTCACCCTCCCCCACTCCATTCCCGTGCAAACGGCATCGCAGACTACACTTCTTCCCCTGCTCCATTCCCGTGCAAACGGAACCCCAGACTACACCCCTCCTCTGCTCCATTCCCCTGCAAACGGAACCGCAGACTACACCCACTCCTCTGCTCCATTCTCGTGCGAACGGAACCGCAGACTACACCCCTCCTCTGCTCCATTCCCGTGCGAACGGAACCGCAGACTACACCCCTCCTCTGCTCCATTCCCGTGCAAACGGAACCGCAGACTACACCCCTCCTCTGCTCTATTCCCGTGCAAACGGAACCGCAGACTACACCCCTCCTCTGCTCTATTCCCCTGCAAACGGAACCGCAGACTACACCCACTCCTCTGCTCTATTCCCGTGCAAACATGTCCTTACCGTACTGATACAACCGAACTCATCAAAGGTAAACCTTGACAGGATTATTTCACCGACGTAGAGACCAGAGTTGTTCACAGGTGGGTTTGTCGTGAGGGTGGGCGTTTTATTGTTACATTGGTAGCGCTTTGATCGCTAAGTGAGGTCAGTGGTGTGACAAACAGGGAATGTATTTACAGCTCCCTGCAATTGAATCTGGACTCGCTAGGCTCAGCATTTTTCGAATAAATTCTGGAAAACTATTGCTCCCTCGGCCATGATGAAATATACAGCTTGTGTGTTTTACCCGTGGCTTTGGATATTGTCCCAAAAACTGGGTTCCAGATTCGTAGTTTGAAAATAATTTGCAGAAAACGTTTTTGATGGCTGTCTCGTGTCAATTTAGTTTTTCGCTATTAATCTATAGAATAGGTGGTTGCTGAGTATTAGTGGTCACGGAATCGATAGCTGGGAGCAGAACGCATAAGCTGTATGTTTAATCACGATTCTGCAAGCGGTAGTTCACTCACACTTTAACAAAAACTTCTAAGCCTAGTGTGTACAGATTCAATTGCAGGGGCTGTAGATACATACACTAACACGAGTTCATAGTTTTCCTGCACCCGCCCCTGGACCTGCCCACTAGTTATGGTAACGCTGCGAAAAAAATTGCAAACTCCTGATCAGGTGGGTACCCAGTGCTCCAGCTTTGTATATGGACCAGGCGTATACCCAGTGCTCCAGCTTTGAACAGGGACCAGGTTGGTACCCAGTGCTCCAGCTTTGTATATGGACCAGGTGGGTACCTGGTGTTCCAGCTTTTTATATGGACCAGGCGAATACCCAGTGCTCCAGCTTTGAACAGGGACCAGGTGGGCACCCAGTGCTCCAGCTTTGTATATGGACCAGGTGGGCACCCAGTGTTCCAGCTTTGTATATGGACCAGGCGGATACCCAGTGCTCCAGCTTTGTATATGGACCAGGTGGGTACCTAGTGTTCCAGCTTTGTATATGGACCAGGCGGATACCCAGTGCTCCAGCTTTGAACAGGGACCAGGTGGGCACCCAGTGTTCCAGCTTTGTATATGGACCAGGCGGATACCCAGTGCTCCAGCTTTGTATATGGACCAGGTGGGTACCTAGTGTTCCAGCTTTGTATATGGACCAGGCGGATACCCAGTGCTCCAGCTTTGAACAGGGACCAGGTGGGCACCCAGTGCTCCAGCTTTGTATATGGACCAGGTGGGCCCCCAGTGCTCCAGCTTTGTATATGGACCAGGTGGGCCCCAGTGCTCCAGCTTTGTATATGGGCCAGGTGGGCCCCCAGTGCTCCAGCTTTGTATATGGACCAGGTGGGTACCTGGTGTTCCAGCTTTTATATGGACCAGGCGAATACCCAGTGCTCCAGTTTTGAACAGGGACCAGGTGGGCACCCAGTGTTCCAGCTTTGTATATGGACCAGGTGGGCACCCAGTGTTCCAGCTTTGTATATGGACCAGGTGGGCCCCCAGTGCTCCAGCTTTGTATATGGACCAGGTGGGCCCCAGTGCTCCAGCTTTGTATATGGGCCAGGTGGGCCCCCAGTGCTCCAGCTTTGTATATGGGCCAGGTGGGCACCCAGTGCTCCAGCTTTGTATATGGACCAGGCGGATACCCAGTGCTCCAGTTTTGAACAGGGACCAGGTGGGCCCCCAGTGCTCCAGCTTTGTATATGGACCAGGTGGGCACCCAGTGCTCCAGCTTTGAATATGGACCAGGTGGGCACCCAGTGCTCCAGCTTTGTATATGGACCAGGCGGATACCCAGTGCTCCAGTTTTGAACAGGGACCAGGTGGGCCCCCAGTGCTCCAGCTTTGTATATGGGCCAGGTGGGCACCCAGTGCTCCAGCTTTGTATATGGGCCAGGTGGGCCCCCAGTGCTCCAGCTTTGTATATGGGCCAGGTGGGCACCCAGTGCTCCAGCTTTGTATATGGACCAGGCGGATACCCAGTGCTCCAGTTTTGAACAGGGACCAGGTGGGCCCCCAGTGCTCCAGCTTTGTATATGGACCAGGTGGGCCCCCAGTGCTCCAGCTTTGTATATGGACCAGGTGGGCACCCAGTGCTCCAACTTTGTATATGGACCAGGTGGGTACCCAGTGCTCCAGCTTTGTATATGGACCAGGCGGATACCCAGTGTTCCAGCTTCGTATATGGACCCGGTTGGTACCCATTGTTCCAGCTTTGAACTGGGATTACCTGTCAGTCAGAAAGGTCAGCGTCGTAAGTGTCGCAAGTCTTTAAACCGGCAAGGTGTAACCTGTTCCGAATGCATGGAGCGCCACCGCGGACGGCTAGGGGTCATTTCATCCACTCAGTCCCGGTGTGTCTCGGGATCTGTCCCAAATATGCACACCAGAGATACCCAACTTCAATGATCCTAGCAAACTTGAATAAACCCCAATAGCATATAAATGCGTCTCCCAGGACTGCATAAACGGCATCTGCCTTACGATGGAAAATACCTTAAAAAACCGTATTTTCTGAAACGTTATTGATCGATACTATTTCCCTTATAAACACTACTTAAAATACAAAGACAAGCTACATTTGGGTACAATTTATGCGGGATGTTCCATGTCCAAGTGTTGTTCCGAAGTAACTTAACAGCGCTGCTGCGAAAACCTGATCCCCGCGCGAGGACAACACCCTGATCTTCCCACACTGGAAGCAATCATCTTACCCACAAGACAACTTTGATAATATTGCGCGCCGCTAATGCGGGGGTTGGGATGTAGGAAGTAATGTTTCCAAAAGTCACGACTAAGCCGAGTCACGTAGCTCCCGGTGGTTATGTCACCCCATGTTACGGACATGGCAGCATCAGCGTCTGCATGCCGGTATGGCGCAGTCAGCACCGCGGCGGGGCCCATTGCAGGTGGGTGGTGGGGCTCACTGCATGTGAGCGTGGGGGCTCACTGCAGGGGATCGGCGGGGCCCACTGCGGTGAGCAGTGGGGCTCACTGCAGCTGAGGGGCTGGGCTCACTGCAGTTTTTTTTTTTTTACTCATGAAGCTGTATTTCCTGTCACAAAACATCCTACTTCATAGGACAAAGCAACACACAACTCATACAGTTAGTTACATCCTGTTACCAAATGATCATGGTTGAGTTACATAATCTCAGTTTTATCCCTATTCCTAGCAGCGCTCACGATAAATTGCGTTTTCGAAACCATCCCATTTTTCTTGAAATTTCGCTAATTTGTTGTTTTGAAACAACATTTGTTGTTTTGTTGTTTGGGCTCACTGCAGTTAAGTTTTGTTAAAAAGTGACCCAAACGTCCCAATAGACTTCTCTGACCTTTCCACTGATATATTCATTGAATGCATGGTAGTGGTGCTGTGCTCCTCTTGTATGTTCGGTCCTTCAAGCAGCCCCAAAAGAAAGAAATACTAAGGTTTCTTGCGGGGTGAAATGAGAGCTGATTCCAGCCGTGTGCAGAGTTTCTCGGATTTGGCAGTACTGGCACCCTCAACCTCTCTCCAAGCCCATTGCCCTGCTTCAGGCAAGGTATGGAAAAAATTGAGTAGACTACCCAGTGGCGGATACAAGTGGGGCCAGGTGGGCTCAAGTCCCCCCCCGATAAAAGTGGGGCCAGGGGGGTCAAGGCACCCCCGATACAAGTGGGGCCAGGTGGGCTCAAGGCCCCCCCGATACAAGTGGGGCCAGGAGGGCTCAAGGCACCCCCGATACAAGTGGGGCCAGGTGGGCTCAAGGCCCCCCGATATAAGTGGGGCTAGGTGGGCTCAATAGGAGGGCTCAAGGCCCCCATATAAGTGGGGCCAGGAGGGCTCAATGCCCCCCCCGATGCAAGTGGTGCCAGGAGGGCTCAAGGCCCCCCTTCGATACAAGTAGGGCTAGGTGGGCTCAAGCCCCCCCCGATACAAGTGGGGCCAGGTGGGCTCAAGGCCCCCCCCGATACAAGAGGGGCCAGGAGTGCTCAAGGCCCCCCTCATACAAGTGGGGCCAGGTGGGCTCAAGACCCCCCCATACAAGTGGGGCCAGTTGGGCTCAAGACCCCCCCCATACAAGTGGGGCCAGGTGGGCTCAAGGCCCCCCCCGATACAAGTAGGGCCAGGTGGGTTCAAGGCCCCCCCGATACAAGTGGGGCCAGGTGGGCTCAAGGCCCCCCGATACAAGTGGGGCCAGGTGGGCTCAAGCCCCCCCCTGATACAAGTGGGGCTAGGTGGGCTCAAGGCCCCCCCCGATACAAGTGGGGCCAGGAGGGCTCAAGGCACCCCCGATACAAGTGGGGCCAGGTGGGCTCAAGGCCCCCGATATAAGTGGGGCTAGGTGGGCTCAATAGGAGAGCTCAAGGCCCCCCATACAAGTGGGGCTAGGTGGGCTCAACAGGAGGGCTCAAGCCCCCCCCCCGATACAAGTGGGGCTAGGTGGGCTCAAGGCCCCCTCTACGCGGAAAGAACATGTTCGCGTCGGCTCCCAATCCCGGCCAGGGACTTGTTCCCCCATCTGTTGCATCACCTCCGCGGAGCCTGGCAGCAGTCGTGGGAGGTGCTTGCGAGCAACAAGCTGTACGAGGTGAAGCCTGAGCTCGGTGAGTGGCGGCGTGCAGCGCGCCGGTGCCGGCGGGAGGAGGTGGCCCTCTGCAGATTGCGTACCGGCCATACATTGGCCACCTATCATTACTTCCTTTGTGGGGAAGCGAGGCCGCCCTGCCAGCGTTGCGGTGTACCCTTGTCGGTGAGGCACGTGCTGACGTCCTGCCCTGGGTATAACGGAGAGAGAGCCACACATTTTGGGGAGAGACAGGAGCCTTTTACTGTCAGAGATGGTTGGCCGCGACTCCCGTTTGATAGAACAAGTGATTACTTTCCTGAAGGCCATCAATTTTAGAATCATCTATGACCCTGGTTAAGCGCAACATGGTCCGTGAGGACCTAAGCTGAACACTGTTTGACATACTTCAGCCTAGTGCCCCACGGAGTGGGCGTCGGAACTGACGCCCCGACGCCTCGTGCCGGGCGCTCTCTGCGCGGCGTAACCTGGTGGATCTTGTAGGGTCTAGGTTTTGTTTTCAGGATAGGAAGGGCTGATGTTAGTAGTGTGTGTGCACCCCTCTGTTTGCTTTGCCATTCACCCGCACAGCGAGGTATTAACATCGAAACTGGTAATGAATCTCTAAATCACGCGTTCTTCTTGTTCCAGATGGAGCACTTTAGCGATTGTACTGCTCTGGGCGCTATATGGCCTTGCCAGGCTGGTGCGCCCCCTAAGCCCAAATAACTAACTAACTAAGGCCCCCCTCTCTAATGTTTGAGTGCCTATAGTTAATGCATAGGCGGAGGCTGACCCGAGACGAGGACAGGGGAGGCTCGAGGCCCCTACCCCCCCCCCATGTTGTCCTGGATCCGTCACTGAGACCACCTACCTGGATATTCTTCTTGATTCTACTAGAGTTTTAGAAATATATTCGAAATATTCAATCCACAAAATTATTGGCGGCCAGTTGCTAATCATCAGATATTTTACAAAAAACATTTTGTTTCTAACCGCTTGCAGGCTATGGAAGGGAAAAAGTATCGTGTTTTGCATTTTCTAACCAGCAACCTGCTACGATTCCAACAGTTTGAAGCAAATTACTCTATTATTTTCGAAGCAGCTGTGTTTTTGGGTGGAAGATAAGATAGACATAACACGCAACTCAATGCAGATACCATAGGTGCCGCAACAGGAGGAGGGGCAGGCTCCCACTTTTCATGGAAAACTTCCCGAATTCAGCCAAATCGGAAAATAATCGGAAAGTTTTGTAGCCTAAGGGAGAATTATTTTTTGATCAGTAGGTGGCTCAAATTTGATTGCCCCCACACCCCTTTCTGCCGGTGGTGGCGCGTATGGCGGATAACCCAGTCTGCTCTCTCTGGGCAAAAAGGCCCATTCCTGGAAACTGCAGAGGCGGCCTGGCATTTTCTTCAGAAACATACTTGTTTTGTTGTATATATTTTTATATATATATATATATATATATATATATATCTATATATATATATATATTCATTGATTAATTACACGTTGTCTGGTTCCTTCACTTCAAATAGGGCTATTCAGGAACCATCTTTATGCAAGCTGTAAAGAATTTATAGTCAACAACACAAAATCATGAATGCATAATAAGATCACAGCATCTTAAGATATGGCAGGCTGTGGCAACGAACATTATTGGGAATTTCGAACTAATTGTACAGATGAACGAAGCGTCGTTTTTGGTGGTTATTACCATGCTTGGGCACTAGGGTGTCCCGCTTTGCAAAAAAGTTTATGTAGACACACGGGGACTTCTGAATCCCGTTCCTTATTCTATGAGCGTTGTTTCAACCAATTTTTAGAATTATTGACTGGTAAACTCTCTTCGCCCCGAGTGCTTGAAGTTTAAGCCTAAGTTTGGTGTTACCGGTACTGCCACGTTGAAATCTCCTGAAGGGGTGTCCATGATATTTGTGGCATTGGTGGATATTTTTGCGCTGATTCGAACATTTTTAAATGCTAACATGTATCTTTTTTCTTCAAATGTAGTGAGCATAATTTTATATCTTCCGGAACTTTATTCATCCATCAGTTGTGAGATCATTGCCTTTGCCCATCAAAGAATGCAGTTTTAATGCATATAGATGTCAATGCTGAGACAATGGCCAAGATCCGACACATGCTCAAATTTGGTTCCGGTACAGTGGTGAGACTGGATCAACCAAAAACAAAGTATGCAGCTAAGTTTTTCAAAATGCAAAATTTTCCATGATTGTCATACCTGACATGTGATCGAGCAGTTGAAAAGGGGAATATCTCTTGCAAAGTTGTTTTCCAATTTTTAGGGCGGTATCATAAGCATGGATCTTTAGGTCTAGAGGCACAGTATTAAGGCCGACCTGTTGAGTTTCTTAGACGACGGAGAGTGATTAACGCCAAAAAAGTTTCAGAACCAATCTTAAACACATGGCATTTCCAGGATTCTCCCACCTGATACATATATTCGAGTTATTACAACGGTACTCTGTTCACCATGTTTCCTTCATGAGTAATGCGTGCGAAAAAAACGATCAGTTTCACTTTGATTCTAAGAACCCTCATGTCTCAACATCCTCTCATGGCATTGTCACGTAGAGTGCATTGTGCTTATATTGTCACGTAGAGTCGATTGATATGCAACATGACCATACCAGGGCACCCTGTGACCTTGACTTAGCTCGATATCAGGCCATTTTTACAATTTGACCTATCAAGGTCAAATTATACATCATTCGATTTGCCACGATGAGAGGAATCCAATGATGCATAAACATTTGCTATAGCTCCACTGAGTAAGAATCTAGAGAGGAAACGTACACTGCCCTGTTGTAAGCAACTTTCTTTGACCTGTGCTGACCTCAAATTTGACCTGACATAAAAATACTCCGCATGATTTATCTTTGTCTCGTCAAGAGCTTTCGAACGCCGTTCGTGATTATCCTTTAGCTTTCCTGGGAAATGAGATACGGAGGGGGCGAAATTCGTCCCTCAGTGGGGCGCGTCGTGCCATGGACCCCAGCGGGGTCCGTGTTGATACATATGGCAGCTCCACTGTACCCATGCATGCTCTTTATTTTTGCCCTAACGCTCTTTATTTTTTACCCTAACACACAGCGGTGTTAAGAATCAGTGCTGCAGTGATAGCCCAGGGCGGAAGTTATGGACTAAGAACGGCACAAATTATGATGGAAGTGATAAGCTGGGGGCGACAGTGACTGGTCGGGGCGGCAAGAAACAGGACAAAGTTATAAGTAGAGGGCGGCACTGATGAGCCAGGTACTATTGCTATGAACTCGGAGCGGTGCGAATCAGAGTGGAAGTGATAAGGCAATGGAGGAAGAGATGACTCAGGGGAGGCAGTTATGAACTTGGGGCGGCTTTAATTAGCCGGGAGCGGCACGAATCAAGGCGAAGGGAAAAGCCGAGGACGGGAATGGTGAGCCGTAGGTAGTAGTTATAAAATACGGGTGACAAGAATCGGGGCAGAAGAGATAAGCTGGGGCAGGGGCGGCGGATTCCGGGGAGCAGGGTGTGCAGTTGCATACCCTGAAAAGATACACTGAGAGCGAAACATGGTTTGATTTCAGCACATTATCATGTGGTTCTCCTGCGCCAAAACGGCGTTAGCCGAGGCTGCAGGCCGAGGTTGTTGTCTGTCCCGCCTGAGAATTGATGCCAGAGCTCTGCAATTTTGTAGGGTGATATCCCTCCTACGCGAGACACCCAAACTAAAGCCCCGGGTCGAAATCTACAATCGTTTTTGAAAAAAATTTGGCTCATACTTTTTCTGTTTTATATTTTTCTTATTTTTACTCCTTTAAGCTACGAGGTTGAAATTTATGTCATTTGTCAATAGGTAACAGGAAACAAGGGCCAGCGAAGGAATACAAATTGAGCTCGTCTGACATTATTTATCGCGCGAAAACGTGGTATTTCTCACGCGAGCAAAAAACCTACTTAAAGTTGATGGCCGACTTGGACGTTCGAAATATCAGAAGGCACGCTTCAGTTAGCTGAAAGGCAGTTACCTAGGGGTAGCTAGGTCAATTCTCTTGTGCTTAGACATAGGTTTGAGTGAAAAACCTAAAATTTTGGCCTAGTTTTTTCCGTTTTCCCGGAAGATTGCATTTTTACTCATTTCATTCCAACGTTAATATCTCGCAATCTAATCGACGGAATTGAGTTTCCATTTCAGATAACGAAAGAACATTGCTTCCGCCTGATAATATTTGGAGCTGGAAATTGCGATATTAAAATTCTTTTTTATAGGCATAACTAAAATTTGAGAAAAATAACTTTTTATTTGCAACTTCCTGGTTCCGAGCTCATTTCACTCACAAATTCAGAAATAACATGGCTGGATAGGAAAGTTATTTCCGGTCATTTCACTCACTTATATTACCCACCTATCTCTAACGACTTTCGAATAATTAATCGGAGAATGTTTTAGAAGGTGCTGATTTTCTCGGACCACCTTTGCTTCTCACCATGGTTTCAAGTCCTTAAAATGAATGGAAGGGAATAAAATTTGACATGAAGCTAGCTTAGGATCTTAGCTCGACAATACAAGTAATTTCAGCCCAAAATAATGTTTGGTTCGTCTTTTAGAAGCACCTTTATATCGTACCTTTTCGGGACAAACACAGCACCCGGCGCCAGCGTCCCGCCATATTCGTCTGAGTGGTACCGGTCAGTGACCTCCTGATGGGCCACATGTGTTCGGCTAGTGGGAGGTTGCAAGGTATGGCACGGTGGTCTAGTGGTTAGAGGCACTGTCTTGAAGGGGTGTCCGGTTTGAATCCGGAGGTGAAGATGTGCTCTTTATTAGTTATTTCAAAGAAAATAATGATAAAACTGACTTACATGCTTATGAAGATACATTGAGAAGAAAATATGGTTTGATTTCAGCACATTGTCATGTGGTTCTCCTGCGCCAAAACGGCGTTAGCCGAGGCTGCAGGCCGAGGTGTTTACTTGTCGTACTCACAGTAGGTAAGTAATTGCGGCACAGGTGGCAAGTTACGCTTAATAAGTAAGCCCATTCCTGTTTTGAGGTACACAAACGTTTTATCCATCCTATTTTCAAGCTCTTGATAAATGACGCTAGGTCTGTAACACGTAGGCCATCATACATTGCTTTTTGCTTCAATTTGTCACGTTTGATTGGATCACTTCTGTTATTCCAAAGAAAGGCATGGATCATTTTTCCAGCTCCCTTAATGCTTTTGGAGATGGTGTTGGGAGTGATATGAAAATATGAACTAATTTAGAAATTAACTAAGATTTTATAACGGTAATATTTCTCATCAGTGTTGTGTTTCGTCTTTTCCACTGCGTTAATTTTCATTGCCTGGACTCGATTCTGTCAAATTATCATCGGTTATTAAACCATTTGTTTTGTTTAATTGTATGTCCAAAATCTTCAATTCGTTTACGAATGTAAAACCCGATGCGTTACACTCGTTTCGCGTTACACTCGTTGGTCCGATGGATAGACATTTTGTTTTGTTTATGTTTAGATTCAGGTTCGAAGAATGTGAAAAGCTTGTTAGTTCGCTAACAATTACTCTTAACAAAATTTCGTCTGCTTTGACAATTGTTATTAAATCATCGTCGAATTGAGAGAGGCGAACCTCCGCTTCTGTTCTAAGTCGGATTCCAGTGAGTTGTAATGACCTTTTTTAGTTGATAGGCCAGTGGTTCAACCACTAAATTGAACAAATATCCGCCGGTCCGGTCACCCTGTCTGATACCTTGCCTTAAATCAATTTTTCACCAAAATATCAATCACGAATATTTCGACAAAAATTTCCGGAATTAGCATACAATAAGTTGATCATCGATCTAAATTGCGGTCCAAAGTTGGAAACTAAACTTTGTTTTCAAAAGTTCCAGGAAACAGACAAGAACGCTGCCTCAAAATCAACCGCTAGGATAAGACCACATTGTTTCTCCTTGTTTAGATAATCATAACGTCATAAACAAGCCTCGTGTTTTCCCCTGGGTATCTGCCTTTAATGTATGCTGGCTAAGTCGACGAGATAAATGTTTCCATGACGCTTTTAAGCCTGTTTCCATGGCAGCAGAAATAATTTTTAAGTCAGTATGAGTAGCCATGACATGTATTTGCCCATACACATACAAGTATGTTTAAAAAGACACGACAGAAGATTAAAACGTCCTCGTTCAAGTCCGGCGGCAACAGACTAGAGATGGATCTCCAGCCCTTCAGAGACTGTCTGCCTTGGCCTGGCTTTAGAATTCAGGTAACTGTGCCTTCTCGAAAAGACTTACATGTGTTACCTTGCGTTATGCTCTTATTAAGGACTCTTAACCCACACCCCGGTGGGCCTCCGAGCCACCTTCGCCCTGGTGGGGGGTGTTTGAACACCCCCTCGAACTCGGCCCCTATGCGGGATAGCGGGAAAATGCGAAAGCCGGTGGAGAGTTCATACAAATTCATGACGAAACTATATCGGTCACTTTTTGGCTCAGGTCAATATTGAGGTCATGACGGGTCAAGGAAAGTGGGATTTTGAGTAGGCGTTTTTGGGCTCTGGCGTCTTACAGAGTTGAGTTAGAATCACTTTTAGGCACCATTCGCTTTCTCTCGTCACGAAATATCGAACGATGTATAACATGACCATACTAGGTCAAAACAAAAAAATTACCTAACCTGAGGTCAGGTCAAGGTCACTTTTTAATCTAGCATAGCCAATATCAAGCGACTCGCAATAGCAATCTGAACGCAATGATATCAAAATGAAAGTTGTTATTGCATAGCAAAGTTATTAACCTAAGTCTAATTTGACCTAATCTGACATAAGTCCCATTGTGTGGTATAAGTTTCAATCCGATAGATTCGCCCATTTCTTACTTATACCACCTTAAAAAAATTTTGATGCGAGGTCACTTGACCTGCACTGGTGACCTGACCTGAAATGACCCAACCATTAAAGACGGAAAAGGCTGCGGAATTGATCAAGGGTAAGGTGTGCCAAGTACGGTGGCAACTCGCGCTGCCATTTTTCGTGCGGCCAGAAAAACCAAAGGGAGGTGTTCAACCCCCCCCCACCTGAACGAGGGTTAAAAGGAATGGGCCAAGGAACGTCCAGAATTGCTTGAAGAAAGGTGCTGTAAAGCCGTTTACACCTGGAGATCTTCTTTTTTCATACTGGTAAATGATTGTGCAAGCTCGGTAAGTGTTACTGCTTTCTCTAGTTTCAGTTTCTGATCATAGCTCAATTTATTTTCAGTTTTGTCTTCGAGAAACGAAGACGCATTCACGTCGGAATTTTAATCCGGTATATTTCTCCGATAGGTGATTAGAGAGCTCTTTCAAAATGTCTCGCTTATTAGTGATGAACTGATGTCCTTGTACACAATTTATTAATTTTTGAATTGCACTTCTTTTTTCAAGAGAAAGAAAATGTTTTGAACATTTCTCCCCTTCCTCATGCCACGCTACTCTGGATCGAACAATAAGTCCCTGGAGTTTTGGCTCTCGTATTTTCACTAGTCTGTCTTTTGCTCTTGCTAAATCGTTGTACATTTCTCAATCTTTGTTTGGAATTACTTTTTCTAATCGTTCAATTTCGTGCATCATTTTCTTTTCCTCTTCCTTTTTCCCCGTGCCTTACGTTTGGAGTATCGTACAGATGACCCCCGAATCACCATAAGAAGTGTTTCATATGCTCAGGACCCCCAAGAGTGATTCTCGGGAGCCCAAGGGACCAATGCTCGGGGGCTCCCCATACTGATTCTTGGGATGCCCTGAGACTAAGCTCGGGGGGCCCAGAAACGTTTAGTTACGGCACTGCTCCAAGCACACCCAAATCAAACTAAAGCAGGCCCCAAGCACACCCAAATCAAACTAAAGCAGGCCCCAAGCACATCCAAACCAACCCAAATCATGTCATACAAGCGAACGCCAAAATCAAATCGGGCCCCCAAATTTCCCAAGGGAGGGGGGTGTGCAGCCCCCATAGACTCTCTGGTTTCGCCGCCAGTAATTATGTTTGTGTTTTTTTATATCCAGCTTCGTTCCATTATTTCCCATATGCCTCAGCACACCTGTCAAACCATCAACTGAAGGTTTCATGTATCGTATTTCTTTGGTGTAGATTTGTGTTACTCTCGAACGTGAGGTTTTCTGTGTTTTACCAGTTGATGGTGTGCCCTGTGTCTACGGCGTGTTCTGCGGTTGCTCCGTTTGTTCGATCACGGCATGGTGCGTGAGATGTCCCATATGCTCTTTCTTCCTTTCGGCTAGATTTCGTCAACTTTGCCCCTCATGCACTGCATGAGGGCAAAGTTCTCATCTCATCATTTCATCTTATAGATGACTCCTAGGTTTTTTCTCTGGTATAGGATCCTTAATGTGAACCATGCTGCGCGTGTTGTTTCGGGGCGAAGACGTTACGATCGCACCAGCGACGTGATTGATAGGCTAGGCTGGCTCACTGTAGATTATATGTAAAAATACCATCGTTTTACAGTCTTACAAAGGTTTTGTTGACTGCTGACCCAGAGGGCATTTCAGACCACCTGACAACCAGGCTAGACATGTATGGGCGAAATACCGGACAAGATGGCATGCTGGTTACGCCAGCGATTCGCACAGAATCCGGTAGACGGAGGTTCTACTCGGCTATACACATGTATAACGAACTTCCCCAGGTCATCCGCCAACACAGCCTGGGAAGATTCAAGTACGAGCTGAAAAGACACCTGATTGAGACGCAGCGACATAATCGTGACACCAGGTGACGTTTGGGTTTTGCTTCTGGTGACCACTTTTTATAGTCTTATCGGTATTTTATATTATTGTTTCAGATATTTTGACATCATTTTGCTATCAACCATTTCGACATGCATGTACATACGTGTGAATGTTTGAAATGTGTGATCACGCTACATCCCTCATCCATTTTGCCTTTTACAACTCGAGGCGCAAAATATCCATGCGGTGTATGGAGACGTCTTACATTGTCCAATAATAATGATAATAATGGTAATAACAATAATACTAATTATAATAATACTAATACTAATAAAAATGATAATAATAATAACAATAATAATAATAATAATGACGAACATTTGCATTACGGACAGTTGGGAGTACATGTAAGTATAGATGTTGAAGATATGGCTAACGCCATTTATTGCTTGTGCTGTTCCGTCCTCATCGCCGAATACCATGACTGTTTGCTTTCCTTGTGCTTGCCGTTGAAGATGCTGATATCGTCGGTACATCCATTCTGGACGTTTCCTGCTGGGCCCGCGCTGGCTTAGGTATGTTTGTAGTGAAATTAGTCTTCACTTCCTTCATCTCACTGTCGAAAACAGTCGACGGGTATTTGTTTAGTTTCAGTATATCACCGATGTTTCCTAGCTCAGTCAGGCAGGGATCCACTTCCTCGCGAATTGTAAGTGCCCGTTGGGTCAGAGTTTGGCTTACTGCCAGGTTTTGATGTTTCGAGTGATGGCTGTCATAGTTCAGGTTTGTTTAACTGATGTTGGTTGGTAGTAGACTTCAGTTTGTACATCACCGTCCTCTTTCCGTGTCGGTGTCATGTGAAAGAATAATAGCTTTCCCTTTACATCGTTTTCCGCAATAAACTTGATTTCAGGCCTCATACTCATGAAAAGAAAAAGGCCGATTTTATGATGGGTTTTTAACTGAGGTAGGACTTTGGAAGAATATGTAAAAAAACACCACTAGAAAATTTCAGTTCACCCAAATATCACTGTATTCACATTCCAGACATATATATATATATATATATATATATATATATATATATATATATATATATATATATATATATCAAAATGAAAGGCCCTGAGGGTCCGAATTCAAACCATGAAAAAAGTATTTCCATCTGCTGGCAATGATTTGATTGGTCAAATCTTTACCTCCTCCCACTATCACTTTTTAATTCACCAGCCTCACGTGTCGGGAGGTAAGCTCCAAGAATATCATGTAAATCTTCCTGTATCCATAAATTTCTGACATTAATTTCCATGCCGTCTTTACTCTTGGGTTTTAATTTCGGAGAGCAAATTAGTTTTAATTATTGAATGACGATAGCACACGGAATTTGAAAAGCGAGTCTTTGTTGTTCCTGCGATCAGGGCTATGATTTTTTAGACGACAGAAACCGTTGTTATGATGATGTCATGTCATTTCTCACAATTTCTAATCAGTGACACATTTACTTTCAGGTGATGTAAAGGGGATGGGTCGAACATAGACTGAATTCGCCTGCTGATACACCCTTGATGGGTAAGAAACCAAAGCAGAGTGCTTTTAACAGGAACCCCTGTGCGTTACGTTTAAACCAATCTTTCTCTGGTTTTGTTTGCAATGGCATAGAAGGCACTGGAAGTAGTTGATGCCTCTGTGGTGAATAACTTGCTCTACGTGCTTGGCCTTGTTCCCATAGGTCATCCAATCTCCACCACCTTGCTCCCAGGAGAGAAGAGTTCTCTTCTGGAGTTTCCTATCGGTCAGACGAGTTCAGCAGAGTACTACACTGCTTTGCTGGGAGTTTGGAACAGGCAATGCTTTGGTAGGTAGTTGGAGCATGCCACGGGAACAGATTCATCCTGACCAGCACTACCCTCCCTTTGGTGTTATCTCCGCCTTCCCTCAGTTCATCATCACTAATCCGCAATGGTATGACTCGGTAACAATAATACACTGCGTAATTACATGACAGGTAACTCGAAAACCACTTTCTCTCTCTCTCTCTCTCTCTCTCTCTCTCTCTCTCTCTCTCCCTTACGCTTACTCCCATAGGTTTTTTTAGTCTTACCTTTATAAAACTCGTGATCGTTGCGTTTATTTTTTTCTCACTAGTTTTTCTGCTGTATATTGTGTGCGAGCATTCTCTAGCACGCCATTTAATTACCAACCGTCTCTGAGTGAAAGGTCATTTTTGTGTTTTGCATAGTATGTTGATGGCGCACTTTGCTGGAGCTAATTTGCCGAGTACGGTACGAGTTTGATAGTCAGGAAGCTCTTGAATAATTTGGTGCCGTGAAATTCTGCACAAATTAAACACTAAAAGGTATGAGGTAAATACCACTGGTAGGTATAGAGTATAAACGACTAGAGCAAGCTAAATCACTCGCCTGTTTTCCTGAAAAACTGTTTATCATTAGCAATGTACAGCTAAAAGTTTTTCCGTTGTATTATTCCTTATCTGACTACTTGGTCACGTACATCGCTTTATAAAATCAACATGCGTGAAAAAAGGAAGTCTCAGTGAAATAAAAGGAAGTCTCAGTGAAATATCCTGGTACATGATTATGACACAAAACCCTCCTTACCACCGACAACTGTCACGAGAAGTGACCATGGTGGCCTCGGAAAACTTTGAGCACAATACCTCAGACCTGTTCTATAGGGTAGATTTAGGCCAAGAAGTGCCGTTTGCCGACTGGCCTGCCCTTGTCCAGGCCTCTTCTCCCACATTTGTACCGAGAGAGTAGTGGTTGGCCCGGATGGCAGAGCCGAACAGGTGCTCCCTGGCTCATCGATCGTCGGCGAGATCGTCTCAGCCGGCCGTAGGACTGGGAAATGGTCCCAGGCACGACAGGTCCGGCGCCGCCCGGCCGCTCCGCAGACGTCCCACGCAGCTCCCGGGCCTCATCCCCGGCCGCCCGCAGACGTCCCACGCAGCTCCCGGGCCTCATCCCCGGCCGCTCCGCAGACGTCCCACGCAGCTCCCGGCCTCATCCCCGGCCGCTCCGCAGACGTCCCACGCAGCTCCCGGGCCTCATCCCCACCGCGCCAGGCCCACCCAGGGCCGAGGCATCCCCTCCAGCGTCCAAGTCCCACTCCGGGGCCGAGGCATCCCCTCCAGCGTCAAAGTCCCACCCAGGGCCCGAGGCATCCTCTCCAGCGTCAAAGGCCCACCTCGGGCTCAGGGTCTCTCCTCATCCGCCGAAAATAGCACATCCGGAGCACAAGGCCCTTCCTCAGCTGGCATCCCACCTAGAGTTTACACTTGTGTGTCCCAGCCGAGGACACACACGGACACACAGCTTAGCAAGGACACAAGGCTTGTAATTCGTGTTTTTATCGATTCGAGGGTGTATTTTCATGCGAGAGCGACAGACAGCAGTCATGTTGAATATTCACTGCACGAGGAAACTAATACTTATGCCGATTTTATAGCAAAGGAAAGCCGAGTTCAAAACTGAGTTTTTATGCTCGCTGGATGCAGTGGTAGGTTACTTCTACTCGCTGGATGCAGTGGTATGCTAGCCCTACTCGCTGGATGCAGTGGTATGCTACCCCAACTCGGAAAACGGTGAGCTCACGCTAAACTTTGGCACTGGCGAACAGTCAGAAGTTTGTGTCTATTTTCAATTCCACTTCTCCCAGCTCTCATTTCTATTTCTTCATTAGATGACGCTATATATCCAGCAATCTCTAATAATAATAATAATAACAATGATAATAATAACACTTTTTGGGGCTCATCAACGCACCAACTGCCAGGGTCATATGGCGTCGCCAACTCTTTCCCTGTTGGAAGGGTTGCTCAGGAGCCAGCATGCCCCTTGTACGGGGAAGTTGCCGGGCCTAGAACCTGGGTCGGCTGCGTGGAAGCCAGCTATGCTGACAACACCACTAGCGCGCCCCAGCAATCCCTAGAAAAAGTTCATGACGCAGAAAAAGACGTTCCAAAATTATTTGTCGTTTTAACCCTCGCCCCACCGGGGGCCATCGATGGCCCCCTAAGGTTTTTCCGGGATAGCAGAAAACGACGAGGCGCAGCACCGCGGTTGAGGGGTCTACCTCTCACTGCATCATTTTCCCATCATCCCTGAAATTTTTACCCCGGGTCACCCAAGGTCAGGTCACCAGACGAGGTCAACCAAGGTCACCTCACTTCACGTTTAGAGCTCTGTAAGAGCTACATTTCAAAGTCGATCGATTTGAAACTTCCTACACTTTATGACCCCTCCAGGGTCTACAAGGTGTATATCCGGCATTTTTGATTTCGTGCCCTGAGGTCAGGTCACGAGGCGACCTCTCCCATTGGAAAAGCATGGGGAAAAGCTATTTCATGATATAAAAGCCACAAATATGATTGCAAATACTCAGACTGCTCAGAACAACGTTTTTGGACACCCTTTCACGGATCCCAGGGGTCATATTTGCCCTTTGACTTTTCCAAGGTCATCCAAGGTCACCAGAGGTCAAAACAGTATTTTGACAATAACTTTTGACCTAATTGAGCTAGAGCGGTGAAACAAACACCATCGTGTTTGTCTTGTCACTGGCTTTCATTTGATATACGGCAAGTCACTTTTGACCTTTCGTGACCTCAGGTCATATTAGGTCACGAGGTGACCTCTGGCGGTCAAACCACTGGCGGGAGCTCTTTACGTTCCACATAGCGGAAAAGTACTGGCAATTTGCTATCAAATGTACTTTACCAGGCCTCAATAGCTCTAATGACATAAGAGTTATGCCCAGTTTGCTTAATCATTGCATATTTGAGTGAAAATAGCCGATCTTGACCTAATTTGACCTCTGGAGGTCAAACCATTGACCTGAGCACTAAAACATGCGAAGTAATTTCTTACTGAATTCACGCGAGCTTTCTATTGCACTTTGCAGATTTGCGCTAACGCCCATATTTTCGGAGTTAGAGGGGGGCCATCGATGGCCCCCCGGTGGGGCGAAGGTGGCGCCGGACCCCCGGTGGGCGGTTAATCATGAAATGGTATAAAGCAGAGGGGGTTGTATTCTCAAGTTACCTAATGGCAAAGATCATCGCGGGCATGAAAACGTAATCCTCAGATTCCATCAAGCTTTTTGTCAGATTGCCCGAAATGGCCAAAGTGTGGCAATAGAAATGGAATCGGTTGGCACCCTGCGTGGTTGTGTCGGTGTCAGAGCTTAATTATCCAACATTATTGAGGCCGATGCCACATAAGTCGGGCACATCCCCTACCCCCTCCAACGGCCTGGCGAGTCACCCAAAGTTGAATGAAACTTGTTGACATTTGTTAGAGTTTGATAGCCACTTTACAAGCTCAGAATTCGAAATTAGTCATTCCAACATTCTAGAATTACGCCTTCATTGGACACTATACCAGACTGGTGTCCTGTAGTCGGCACACTTCTCCTCTCGAATTATTTAAAACATCATTAACCATAAAGCGTACGAAGAAATGATCCGATATGACACAAAAGCTATCGGTTGATGAGCCCGCCTGTGTTGTCACTTGTAGTAACACCACGGAGTACGTGATAAGGTTCTTGGTTTAGGTCACGCACGTTTTTCTAAGTCTGCCGTGTTTATAGTTGCGTGTAGTTCGATTTGAATTTTTATCCAGTAATCAAGGGTGAAGTATATACCAAAATGGCAGATGTTATACTGAGAATAATCAGTTGTGCCGACTGTGAGTGCCACAGGTCAGATCATCCAGAATCGATGTAGAATAATGGTCGCAGGAAAAACAAAACCCCTGAGTGATAGCTGTTTTCAAGATGCAGCTGGCCAAACAGACAATACAAAATCAAGTAGGTTATCGTATTTGATACACTTAAATACTTGATTTTGAAATCAGAAGTATTAGGGTACCACGTATTAACCCGCCCATGCTTTTAAGACATATACTGCAAATATTTTAGTATTAAAATATGCGATTGAACGAACATAAATACCTACAACATCATCATTATTTGAAACAGAAGCTGACTGATGTTCGCGGAAAAGATCAAAGCCAAAATTGATTAATCTTATTCTTGTCAGACTCTCGGCCACTGGCGGCGGAACTGGGGAGGGGGAGGGGGCAGCGGGGCACGGTGCTTCCTTAAATCAGAAATTTTAACATTAAACCTATGACGTCGACTGGAAAGAAATGAGTTGAAAAGCCCATGGTGCCCCCCCATAAATTGGAAAGTTTCGCTGTCACTGTTCCCGGCTATTCCTACTCCTGTTAGGGAGAGGAGGAGGGGTGGATTCGTCCCCCATTAGATCTTGAAATCTACTCATCCAATTCATAAAACTCAAAGTGGGATCGATTTTCTCCTTCCCGCTGAACTTTATTTAAAAAAACATAGAACATTTTACAATGTTGAAAATTGTGGTTAGGGGCTTGTAGAATGGACTTTTCAATAGTGTTTTACATTTTCCATAACTCGTGGCCATGTCGTTTCATTTTAAAAAAAAACTAGTACGCATTGACAGATAATTGATGCAAATTGTTAAAATCTCTCAGAACTATTAACACCTCCTCCGGTGAGTTCCGAGCCACCTTCACCATGGTGGGAGTGTTTGAACACCCCCCTCGAGCTCGGCACCTATGCGAGATAGCAAAAAACGTAAACACTGGTGGATAGGTCATACAGATTCATGAACAAACTAGATCCGTCGCTTTTTGGCTCAGGTCAATATTGAGGTCATGACAGGTCAACGAAGGTGACATGTTAGAGAAGCGTTTCTGGACTCTGGCGTCTGATAGAGTTGACTTAGAATACATTTTTAGCTACCATTGGCTTCCTCTCGCTAGGGCGAATCAAATAATGTATGCTATGTCTATACTATGTCAAAACATAAAAATGACCTACCCTGTGGTCAGGTGAAAGTCACTTTCTGATCTAGCATAGTCAATATACATGTTACAGGGAGAGTGCGAAATCCGGGAGTTCGCGAACTCCTAGGGATTTCGCGAAATCACTGACCAGCCAGGGAGTTCGCGAAATCCTAGGGAGTTCGCGAAATCCTGGGTGACCAGGGAGTTCGCGAAATCCCTGGACTTAGAAGTCAGGAGTTCGCGAAATCCCGGATAAACACTCAGGGAGTTCGCGAATTCCCTGACATTTAGTCAGCTCAAGGATGACTAGCTAGGATTGCGGACTATTGTTCTTATGATTTATTTCAAACAGAAACCGGACATTTTCCGTAAAAATCACGTATAAGGTAGGTTTTAAGCTAAACATTAGGAAGGTTTTAAGCTAAATATAAGGAAGGTCATAATTGTATTGTTGAGGTCGTAGCGATACATTTATCGAGTTTCGCTTATCAATATTGTACTGCAATGTAAAAGTTCAGTTGCTGATGATTGCAAATGTGGATCACGGGAGAGAAAGACACTGGCCCCTGGCGGTTCCAAAATGCCCTGGTCCACTCTTGAAATTTGGTTCCCACACACTCCCCACAGAATACACCTTCGCCTTCACTGTGATTTGGTACTTGGTTATTTATATTCATGATATATTTTATACGCGGATTTAGGGGGACAAAGGGGGCAGGTGCCCCCCGATCGACCCTCGGCGCCCTCTGAAATGGTCACGGCGCCACTCTGAAATGTCGTTTTCCATCCCCCGTCCCTAGAGATGTAAAAATCGGCGCCCACCGATAGGATCTTGCGCCCACCTGATAGGTTTTTCCGGTAAAAAAGGCACTCCCCTGGTCCGGATGGCGCCCCGCCCGCTCCCCCGGGAAGATGCCCCCGATCGGCAATCTTGGATCCGCCTATGATAGATCTGTATATTTAATATTATACATATGCAGTGCATGGAGTCAGCATAACTACCCAGGTATTCAATAAAAGTGGTCTACGCTATCACCACCTTTCATAATTATGTGACGCTACGGTTATTTTATGTCAAATCTACATCACAGAGTAGCGTTACGGTATTTTATGTAGGTTGAATTATTATGGAATTTTATCTACGGATACGATAAAGAAAATGGTACGAAATCCATGGCTTGATCACTAGAATAAAGCTGGGTGTAACACAGTTCAAGAAATGGCAGAAATATTTGCGCTACTGAAAATGGTATAAATGCTCGGCAATGGCGCAACGCACTTAATTTTGAGCAAACCACGCCATCCGAAAAAGAATGTGCCCGACGCTCACATTTTTGAAAACTCATCACGTGTCTTTTGGCTGGTGGTGTCGATGAGGTGCCGGTCACCGAGAGCAATTGCGAAGTCTCTTATGACTATGCCTTTAATAGCTTACAATCATCACAGTCAAAAACGTTTGGTATGAGTCTCAAACTAGTTTCGCGGGATGCAATTTTTAAGACGTGCAATGCCAGGGGTCTGAGCCACCTTCACCCTGACGAGGGGGTGGGCTACGCCCCTGCCTAAAATCTAAAAACTACGCTAGTTAGCAAAAAAGTAAATGGCGTTAAGTAGCACAACCTAAGCTTTAAAGGAAGTGTTCTATGCATTCTTTTGTCGGGTAAAATCTGAGGGCATTGGAAGCCAAACAATGTCACAATATGGATATGGTGATATAACTGAAATACAGTTCTTCAGTCCTACCATCTGATGTAGAAGAGATACAATATATAAGGATTCACTATCTGAAGCTTTTCTGCAAGCGACGTCGAATGATTAATAATGTGACTATTCTAGGTCAAAGCTAAGATTTGACCTGACCTTGGATCAGGTTAATATCGAATTGGGTCAGAATGCATATCATTAGAACTGCAGAAACAAAACAACCCCAATGATGCCAAAATATACAATTTAGCTCCATTCCTAACAAAATTATGATGTTTAAACCATTTTAGCGATACTTTTCCAACGGTGTCATCATGACTCATAATTTACCTTAGGTCATCGACTTCAGAAATCCTAAAAAAGAACTGTGTACTCAGTCGGCCCTTTATTCAATACGAATTTTAGATTGAAACATTAAGCTGTTCCTTGCTTATGTTGTTTTCTTCTTTTTTGGAGATGATGTCACTTGACCTGCACTGATGTCCTGACCTGAAATGACCTGAACCGAAAATGTTGACAGGAGTTGTAAAAAGCTTCAGAAAAAACTGTACTGGGTACAGCAGGCTGCGCGTAGCCGTTTTCAAGACTTTGCGAAAAACCCAAGGAGCATGGTTACCCAACCCCGCCCCGGCCATGCACGTACTCGGTACGAAGTCGCTCAGGTGCACCAACTGTGAGTACCGTTAGATACAAAATTCTGAAGCGCTTCTTTCCAACTCACTTACCCAGCATCTGCAGAGAGATCATTATCATATCACAATCCTCATTACTACACAAAAGAGAAATGCTGCTTATCTGATGGCCATTTCGTATTACTTTCTGGGTAAGGAAAATACAATAATGCTATATTATTTTTTGCATTAAGTTCATTAATGTATTCCAAAACTTTGGCCAATCTTTACAGGTACGGTTCGGCTATACTAAGATAAATTTTTAGAGCTGCAACAACGAAATAATCATTCTGCAAATTAACTTAGACCATATCTCTGTTTTCAGTTTATCAGTATATCAGAAGTGTTATACAGTTTCAGCTACAGCTGAACATAAGCCGACAACTATAGTTGTCGGCATAAGCAGGACACGGAATAATACAATTGTTACGCATATTTGCAATGTGCTATCTCATTGCCTATTGTCATGACCGTGGCTGGAGCACCTAAGCTTGAAGTGCATTTGCTAGCCCGCCGGAATCGACAATAAAATTTCTGAAAGCCTTGGCAATGGTCACACGATGACAGGCGTGCCGCTTCTTACACCGAGAGCCTTTTCGAGGCCGACACTTCCTCCTGTATCAAAGTATTGTTATTGGAAAATTTGTGGACGTCCGTAGTACATTCCAACATAGACATAGCTAAAATAGACCTTTGTGAAAGTATATCAGTTCTTTGTCCGTTTCTTACGGCACAATAATTCCCATCAGGAGTCTGCTTTGTTAAGAAATCAAGATATTCATTACAGATGACAATGAAAAAGTAGCGGCATCTCTAGTTTGTTTTGAGCCCCCTCCACACCTACGGTTCATATTGCATAAGCCATGCACCTCGAGGAAGGCTAGTGACTCGAATAGTTCGTCAGCGGGCACAAGGACCCGGTGTGAGGTAGAGCTGAGAGTGTAAAATTAATTTTCAAAAAATAAATATCAGGCCGACACACATAAAATCAAGCAAAATACAACATAGAAAGAGAAAACATGGACGGGGAGTGTAAAACCAGATCACTGAAAGATCATTCTTCGGATTTAAACTATATGACATATTGGCATGTTAGGGATTTCGCGAAATCCCTGAAAAGCATTCAGGTAGTTCGCGAAATCACTGAAGTTTCAGTGAGTTCGCGAAATCCCTAGGGAGTTCGCGAAATCCCGGATTTCGCACTTTCCTGTAACATACATACCACTCGACTCTCAATAACAATCCAAACATAATTATATAAAAAAATATTTACATTTCCTACAAAATTATTGACCCAAGTCTGAAAACCTGCTTAAGTAGGTCCAGATGACCTCTCAGAGATCACAGATAAAAACTGCAAAACCAACATGGAAAGCGGCACAAAATACAAAAATTTGGAGAATATGAAGGTGTGCTCAGCTGTATTTATACAAATACAGCCTGATTCCTGTTTTCCCCATGCATTTCCAATGAAGAGGTCATGATTTATATCGTACCCTAGGTCATCGACACAAAAATACCAGAATGTATTTTGTAGCGCTCGGTGGACCCATTATAAGATATGCGTTTTAATCGGATAGATTAGCCCTGATCTTACTTATAATGTCTTAATTTTTTGGAGGTGAGGTCACTTGACCTGCACTGGTGACCTGACCTAAGATGACCTGACCTTAAAATTTTGGTAAGAGTTGCGGATTCGATCAAGGATAAGGTGTAGCAAGTACGGTGGCGCTTCACACTACCGTTTTTGGTGCCGCTGGAAAACCCCGAGGGGGTGTTCAAACACCCCCACTGGGGGAGGTTTAAGATTCAAAATGCAGTGGCGGTTCCAGGGCCAGCGATATATCCTGAAGTGTACATATTGTAAATGTTTCTTGTTGCACGAATTAGCAAGCGTAAGATACTGCGTAGTGTCTTTGACATCAAAACAAATGACAAATTTTCAACAAATCATCAAAGGCAGATGTAAAAAATAAAAGAGTGCACAAAATGTATACTGGCAATGCCTTAAGGCAGGTAAATATGTTTCTCGGCTATTGATAGTTCTTATATTGCCCAATTTTTATCCGGCCATGCCAAACCCGGGAGGGGAGTCTGAACGATCTTGTCTCCTTGATCCGCCTATGGACGAATTGGTCTCTATTTGATATTGGATACGTGTCCCATTCATTGCACTTAGTATACTAAAAAAATTGCATATGCTTGAAGCCCTTTAATTAAATTACCCATAAGAAGCTGTTCACAATGACGTCATCCAAAATTGGGGGTGTTCAGCCCCTCCCCTTTTGTCATAGATTTTCAAAAACATTCTGACCTTCTCCCCTTTTCAGAAAAAAATCATTAATTGCCAGACACCCCTCTCTTCAGAAAAGCTGCTGTCCACTTGAAAAACACTGGTGAAAGCGCAGGGCTGTGGATTGTCCAGGCACCCCCAACGAAACGTTAAAGTATTCTGGAGTATTCTTTAAATTTTGATGTTTTTCTTTTAAGGATTTTAAATCTGCTGTATCGGATGACACACGTCTGTGAGAATGCTCAAACACACTACATTATATTACCCCATTTAATATGGTGCTTATTTGCATTGCTTCAAATTATGAAGAAATGAAATACATGACGCTGGAAAGACGTCAAAGATGCAACAAGTAACAGTAAAAATGAGCACTGACATTTTCAGGCCTTTATTTCAACTGTACTGTATCGCCACTGTCAGGACCAGGCAACACGGGAGAGACCCATGTTAAAATCCGTGCTGCGCCGGCTAATAACGCCGCCGTTAGTCATGTGCGACACATTCACGGCGACGCGCGCCCCCACCGCGCATTTTGCCACGAGACAGGGCCGATCCGGATGTTGAAAATTAAGTCTTCAAAGCGTGATATACAATTCAACACTCGCCCCACCTTCGCCCCGGTGACAAAGGGGAGGCGATGGGGCCCTTTCCCCTTCGACTTTGCGGTGGTGGAGGGGAAAAGGCTGAACAATCCCCTGCTGGATCTCGACTCTTACGTGAGATAGTGAAAAAAACGGACGGTGGTAGATCACCCATAAGCAATTATTAAGACACAATTCAGTACCTTGTTTGGCTCAGGTCAGTATTGATGTAATGAGAGATCAATGAATGTGCCCGTTGAATAATGTTTTCTTGACTTAAGCGTTTGGCTGGAGTGAGTTAGAGTCATTTTTAGACTTTACTCGATTCCTTTGGTAACGGCGAATCGAACGATGTATGACATGACCATACTACATCAAAATGTAAAAATCGGAAAAAGTAAAAGATCTGGCACAACATATTTGTATTTGTATTTGTACAACATCGTTGAACAGTTCCACATTCGGCGTGGCTTTTACGGTTCAGTGTCAGGGAAACACTGGAAAGACTTGCACTTCACTTTGCTCACATACATACATCATGACAGGCGGCAAAACAAGTTTAAGAGATGAGTTGAAACATGTTAAAGACACTCGAACGGACTAGCAAACCTATGATCAGGTACACGTAAAACAAAACTAGGCAGCAGGGGCGGCGACAGCGGAGGTAATACGACAAGAGACAACTATATGCCATTTCACTCAGTGCGTCCTCTCAGATGGCCTAACTTGCTTCTTAAACATAGACAATATGCATACCAATATGCAGTGATAACCCGAACGTACTAATTAATGAACACTAAAATCTTCATCACAATCTCCTGCAAACATGTAGACCCAAGTCCGAAAACCTGCTTTGGCAGTTCCAGATAACCTTTCAGAGGTCACAGGTCCAAAGCTGCACATGACACTAAAGGACGTTATTCTCAGGCGTCTCTACTGGAAACATTTCAACCAATTCCCATTCTCCCCGTGTAGATGTTTCCAGATGGAGGACCTGTACTTGAGCCTAGTTTATCACTATCGAAAATCACGTTATCACAACTTGTGGCTCTCTGGGTGTCCATTATGTGCTATGAATATATCATACTTGGTAGACAATTAAGCCTGTTTCACTGCTTCCATTTGAAGTTTTAGACATGCGGTAAGCACGAAAGAAACGAAAAAACTTGAAAAGTAGTCACTGCACCACAAAAATCCACACTATACAAAAAATAATAGCAGCTTATAGGATAAATTCTGCGTGAAAATGAAAAAAACATGAAGAAACCTGAACGTTCATCAACAGCCCTGGGCTAGCGCAGTTATCGCTCAATAAAAATCCACAAGTCCATGATTTTCATCCCCCTCGTCACAAAACGTTAGAGAAAGGCAGACTTTGCTCCCTCTTCGTCAGAAAAAAAGTCAGAAAATGTCAGACTCCTCCCCTTCGGCCACTGACGTCATATGTGAACAGCCCCTGACATCGGGCTGGGGGCACAGTATGGTTACTTTTGTCCCTACCGGCTGTGCGCCTTAGTACAATAACATGTAATTTGAAATCCCCCATTTTCAGTTGCTGGAACCACCTCTGTAAGATATATAAAAATGTGAATTAACTATCAGCTGACATTTTATTAACAAAAAACCTTTTAACTGCTCTCAATATTGTTAGGGACGGTTTTGCAGTACGGAGAACGCACAGTGCAAGATAATACTCGGTTTGTGAATAGATTCTCCCTAAGTACCGAGCCATAGCATTTTTTCAAAGCGTAGCATTATCAAGACATTATTTCAAAACTCTCAGTAATCTGCCTAAATGAGTTTGAAAAAGTAAAAAAAAGTTTCAAACGTCTATCGCAAACTTTTTTTGGAGGTAACTCAGAAAAACAGGTGGGAAGAATCCGTACCCACTCTCTAGCAGGAGGAGGAATAAACCCTCTTCCTTGTGCTAACCCTTGTTTTCTTTCATTTTTTACTTGATCTATAATCATTGACAGTGGTGTGAACCTAAGTCAATTAGTCTTCCAAATAACAAAACTTGCAAGGCATTGAAATTTTAGTACGCAAACCCTGCTTTACCATCATCACCAAGATGTGTGATACGGTGAACGGAAACGGCACCCAGCGTCGAGTAGGAGTAGGGGAGGGAGGTAGGGGAAGCGGGCCGATATGTCCGTGTTGAGGAAATTGTGATAGAGGGCGCCATTACTTCAATTAATGAAGCGCGATACGGTTAATATGAGCCGGAGAAACTCAAGAACAAACAAAGGCTACAGAATATGCATAGTGGAAACTTTCCTCGGGCGTTTTCTCCAGCTGTCCCCTTCGGCCAGACCACGTAGGGGAGGTGGGGGGGGGGTCCTGATTGACCCACACTCTCCCTCCACCCATGCAACAGCCAGCATGCGCTTGGGCACTCACCGAGGTCGCGTGTCTGGCAGGGCAGCTCCAGGCTCTCGCCCTCCCGGACGCTGAAGTTTCTGGGCTCGGTGACGAACTGGGGCGGACTGCTGGAGAAGTCGTAGTCTAGTGGTGGCGAACGTGCTGCAGCAACAACGGTCCAGGTCAGCCGAGTCAACCGCGCCTGCCGCGCCAGCCGAGCCAGCCGAGCCAGCCGAGCCAGCTGAACCAGCCGAGCCAGCTGAAGTAGCCGAGCCAGCTGAACCAGCCGAGCCAGCTGAACCAGCCGAGTCAGCCGAGCCAGCTGAACCAGCCGAGCCAGCCGAGCCAGCTGAACCAGCCGACCCAGCCAACCCAGCCGAGTCAGCCGAGCCACGGCTGCGCGAGACACTCCAACTCGCAGATGAACTGGCGCCAAGTTTAGAATTCCTTGAAGAGAATATAACGTTTCGATCCTTTCCTTGTTGTACATACACTAAATGTCCAGTGCGGGAATAACAAACACGAGCAACCCGTGTGATCATAAACGATGGATTTTGCTTAACCACAGATTTCCAGTTCTCAGTCAGAATTATAATTTAAGATTTCGTGAGGTCACAATTGAACTAAAAATAGGCCCATTTACTGGCTTATTTCCATGACAGTGCCACCGTTTTAGGAAATTCACAACAATCTGGGTCACAATTATTCGCCAGGAAGAGACGTGTTTCACACCATAATGCAGCACAAAATAAGCCCTTTTATGCCGGAGATGGAGGTGAATCATGTCTCTTCGTTACAGGACGTGATCCAGGCTGCAGCCGAAACGTAACCCGCTTATTGATCTATCTCTTCTTAAACATACCAATGATTTCTTCCCGTTGTTTTCCCGCTCACTCAACACGGGCATGCTGCAGGGCAGTCGGCAACACGGGGGAAGCAACTGGACGAGATGGCTGGGGCAGCTCAAATCCGGCTTCAAATGGGCTACAATGTTTTTGGAGGAAAGAGGGCGCATAATTTTATAAATTGTACATCAATATTCACTCTCATAAGACAAGCCTGATAAGATTTTCATCGTGTTATACTTTTTAGAGCCCGGACATCCTTATTTTTGTTAAAATACACTTCATTTGCTATAATTTCCTCCATATTTCTCTGTCTGTTTTTCCCTCGTCTCCCTAAATATAAAGCAAAATGCCCTAAAACGAGAAAATTTAGCAACAGGCGGCTGCGACGAGATATCATCAAGGCTTGCCTTATTTTGCAGACCGAACCTTACGTTAACACTTCCCTATTGTGACCCATAAACTTGAATCTAGCTGCCTGCTGGTGGCAATACTAGAAAATGTAGGCTAAAGCCAAGTTTCAAAAACAAAAAAAGAAAAAGGCACAATTTCTGGAAAACCGAATGGGACAATATTTTTGTTGAATACGTTTTGCGTGGCGGTATGGGAGGAGAGAGATTTGAACGGGATGGATTAGTGCGGATACTGACATGTTTCTAGCCCATGCTGACCTTCAGCTTTCAGACTCATTGGCTGAAGCGCTCATACTTGAAGGGAATGTGGCAACTTGGTTGAATCCAGGAACTTAGTTTAATTAAGGGTACTTTTAGCCAAAAACCATGAAAACTTCCATGATTACGATGTACTCCAATGTACGATGAGCTCAATATTTTGGTTTTTAAAATTCTCCTCTAGGATGAAAAATAAAGCTCTGCCTGTGGATGACGTCATGTTCTGGCAACTACTACCATATTCAATAGGCTTCAAGGGCTTCAATTGGCTTATTACTCACCGTGACGTTAGCGGTGTCGTCACACCAACAGCTGACAACTGTGGCCGCCTGGCTGGGGTAGATTTGGGGTAGATTTCAGTTAGGTTTTTAGCTTTTCCCCAGGGAAATTTTGAGTTTCGAGACAAATTATATTTTTAAGTAGCGGGTTTTCCGGCATGATTTACAACTTGGCTATCTCAGTTAAAACCACGTTATAAAGGTGCCAAATTCCCTTTAAAGTGACATGGGCGAGTAAGCGACTTGCGTGGTACAAGTTACCCGTTCGTATCCGGTGCGCCTATGTTGTAAGCTTCTGGACCAATTTTTCCTGAGAGGAAAACATAAAGGTGGAATTTAATCCAGCTAGGCCAGGTATACTCCCCTGCATATAGTGGATATATTTTCAGTGTGATAGAATTGTGGTTATTAAATGACTTGTTTTCATAATTAGTGTTCATATTCTCGGCTAGAACAAAAGGATTTGTTTTAAGGATCTATTTGCATTTTATATGCATGTTTTTTCCTTTCTTTTCTTGAAATACCGAGCTCATGGACTGACTTTGTTCTCCTAAAATAGAGGCTTATTTCCATGACCCTAAAAGTTGACCAACGTGACCCCTGTTTCGCCGGGGACTCCCTATTCAGGTGAACTGACCCACGTGACCCCTGTTTTTGCCGGGGACTTCCTATCCAGGCGGACTGACCCACGTGACCCCTGTTTTGCCGGGGACTCCCTATCCGGGAGGACTGATCCATGTGACCCCTGTTTCGCCGGTGACTCCCTATCCAGGTGGGCTGGCCCACGTAACATCTATTTTTCCGGGGACTCCCTATCCAGGCGGGCTGATCCACGTGACCCCTGTTTTTCCTGGGACTCCCTATTCAGGTGGGCTGACCCACGTAACCTCTGTTTTGCCGGGGCCTTCCTATCCAGGCGGACTGACCCACGAGACCCCTGTTTCGCCGAGGACGTTCTTGTCCGACCGGCTGCCCTGGGCGTACGGACAACGGCCCGGTTGATGCGCTGTCGTATGGCCCTTTGATGACCGGTAAAGTCTCCGTGGGCGGCCTGGTGAGACGCATCTCAGCCAAGTTGGGGTGCCTGGGGAGCCGGCCACTCTCTCGCCAGCGCTGCTGGGGTCTCGGAACGGACCGAAACCTGGCGACAGAGTGCGTACGAATAGTGCCATAAACGTTTTACGACTTTTGCTGCCGCGTGTTGCCATTAGCCTGTGACAGGACTTACTGCAGGATGGTAAGGGAGTACTTTTCATCAGTTCTGGTGGTGACTTTATTCCGCCTGCGCCGCAGTATCAGAGCCTCGGTAGAAACTATGGCTGGAGGTCTGGTCCCACGGGGATAATCATTTGCCATGATATGAGAAATTGTAATCGAATAGAAGGAGAAAACAGTACAAACAAGCCAAGCATAAGGAGCACAAGAAATGTTTCAGCTGAAATGAGCACATTTATACCAAATATCACAATCCTGATCGGGAAGCACTGGCTGCCAGCCCTAGTTTCCAGGCCTGTTGTTGCACATTTTCATGCCTTTTCGATGGTTCGTCCAGCTGAAATGGATTTTAGACCGTCCATCGCAGTGGTTACCAGCCTGTTTCGTCATCTTGAACTCTTTGAGCAGCCATATGACCATATTATCCTACCCTTCCGAACAAATACAAATTGAAGACAAATAGGGTCAATAGTCCGGAAGCATTTCGATTGCCTGTGGGGGAGGGAGGAAGGGAGGGAGCAAGAAGCGACGGCACCGAGGGCCCTTGGAATATTTATATGGGTGAGTAGGCGAAGGCGAAGGGTGCCCTATTTTGCATTATTTGATTGGCCACAATGAAAGAAATCCAATGATGCCTAAATATTTTCTCTAGCTCCGCTGTGTAAAAATCTATACGGGAAAATGTACTCTGCCATTGCAAGCCTATAAAACCTTGGTTGACCTCTGCTGACCACAATATTGACCTGACATAAAGATAGTTCGTATAATTTCTCTTGGTCTCGTCAAGAGCTTTCGAACGCCGTCCGTAATTTTTCTTCAGATTTTCTGGGAAATGATATATGGAGGGGGCAGGCGAAATACGCCCCACCCCCTCCCCTCCAACGGGGTGCGTCATACCAGGGACCAAAGCGGGGCGCGCGTTAAAATGTAATTTTTGTCAAATAAATTTTAAATTTTGACAAACTTATTGGCCAGATTGCATAAAATAAGCCACGCCACCGGAATAAGTGACAAAAATATCCCCCTAAAATGTAATATTTAAGAACCATATGCACGATGCGCGTGTAAAGAGAGGTGCCACAAATATATTTGTAACGTTAGATCTCACATTGAACACGAGCAGTGAAGAGGAGCCTGGCGCCAACGCGCCGTGGAGGAGGGCCTAACGTGTTCCACCCCTGAGATCTCGGAAAACAAAAGATTTAGAAAAATGCACGTTTTCGGGTTTATGAGTACTATCGTGACCTAAATTATAGCTAGTTTTATTGACCTATATCAACATGTTCAAAGTCAAATGAGGCCGTAAAACTCAAATCTGGGCCGTGTTGGGGACCTATTGGATAATGCCATGATCATGCAGAAAAAACGGGAATACACTGAAAGCAGACTAAGGTCATCGAGGGAAGCTCCCACACGATTTCCTCAATTTTTTTAGGTCAAGTTCAATCCAGATCATCTGACCTATGGTGCCAGCATATGATATATTCTCAATAATGTGCACACACTGTAACTGGTACTATAGCAACCATGGGACGGGAAATAAGAGTATAACCTTGAATAGTGACCTTTGACCTTAACCTGTGCCCCTTAACTTGACATTAGTAACATTAAATTTGTAGTCATAACATAGCAAAAGGGGGATGCTACCCCCTCCCAATGTACGGTAACTGTTAATTTCCTGGCTTTCCAGATATCTCTTTGTCTTTAAGTTCTTCGTTTGTCAAAAATATTTGTTTTTATATTATAGGTCTCGTAGCTTTCGTTTATGCGCTTTGTGCTGGTGTGATATGTTCACGTTGTTCCAATGTGTGCGTGTAAGCAGCATGTCCTTTTCTCTGGGTAAAAAGGACCCCCTCCCTTCTAACTGGAGGTACGAATTATTGATATGGCAGGATACACTTCGCGCAAATATCATAAAACACAGTGATAATTGGGACGGGAGTGACCCATAGCATTTGCCATTCCTTGTATATAAATCAATTTTATATTATTATCATTTTATGTTTGTTAGTGAAATGGGCACATAGGAAAGGAAGTGTACTCCTCCTCACCTGTTCATGGGTAGGGGAGTATCAAAATTACGTCAGGACGTGTTTGCTTATTAGGTCTCGCCTGGTATTCCAGGAGGACAATGCCATATGAAAATGGTCATTTTTCCACCGGTACAGCAATGCCCACGGACATAAGATCAAGTTTTTCTTTATCAAAGCCACGTAAGAAACTCATGTATGGCTAGAAATATATTTCTATACGTGAGTGATAATTTCCAACACAACCTATAAATATATCACAGTGTATCGTCCCCATAGAGGGTGACAAGACCTGTAACTTCAGTTGGTTCTGCAAATCTGCTTGCTTCGTTGTGAAACATTTTCCACTTTCAGGCATCATATTACCCTGGATCACTCTTGACCTTAGAAATTGACGCGATCATGTTTCACCTTTGTCAAAGTTCCCAAAGAAACCCAATTCACTCGGCGACCTACTGGTCGTTAAATCGAAACTTCACTCCGCTGTGCGTCACAGCGACATGGCGGAACCGGCCTCGCCCAGAACGCTAATTGTTTGATTTAGTTTACCCATTGTGCGTCCGGGCTCAGGTTTTGTTTCAGACCCATGATTATAAGACAGAACTCGGCTGCACTTGGCGCCAGAAACACGGAACTTGTGTCGTAAATACTAGTATCAGTCGGGCTAGTTTGTCCATTATATCTGCCACCGGCGAAAGGTATTGCCAATGAGCATCTGTCGGAGCACAGCCAAGTTCGGCGTCAGAGGACGGACCATCCAAGTTGCCAGCATCAGACATCAGACCTTACGTTGAACCGGCCACGTATCTGGAAAATACTTATCAATGTTCTCTGTTCATCTATTCAGGCTTGTTGATAATGGTTAGGTCGGTGCATGTTTGTTCATTCATGTTTGTCAACAACAGCCACGAATCATGTTCCTTTCATTTTTTGTTTGTTAACAAATTCAGATGATTTCAATGCTTAACTAATCTGTGCATTATTTTTCTTCCAACAAAAACAACAGTACTTCCAATTCTCTTCCCGCCAATCCCCAGCTATCAAAACCTTGTTCGTTCGATTTGATACTGTCCGTTTTAATCGGTTTAGAACTTTAATTGAACAATAACGGTATGGTTAGTCACGTATTCCTCCCAATCAACAAACACAAATGGTGAGCTGTCAGGCGGTACAAGGCGCCGCAGCTCTCTGCGCCTGGAAGTCGCACCGCGGACGCGAGCCCCGATCTGCACGCACCACCAGGTCTGGCGAGGACATCGGTCATGCGTCTTCCCTCTGACCGAGATCCCTATGCGTGCGCAGTTGAAATGTTGATGCCAGCCTTGGTTGCCATAGAGGATTTCATCTGAAGCTAGTCTGGGTACGCCAGTGCGCGCAGTGGTTAGCCTAAGCTGTCTCCAGTAAATTGCAGCTTTACAGCGAACACAACGGTCCCGGCGTCTACTTCACGAGATTTCCAGCGAAGCTCAATTTATCTCCTCGAGCATGCAGAGTGCAGAGCTATTCAAAGTGGGTCCAAAGGTTAGAGGGCAGGGCCATGCCGAGTTTGAGGGGACGGCCGTCCAGAATTGCACACTTAAAGGGAATGTGGCACCTTCACAACGTGATTTTAACTGAGATAGTCAAGTTGTAAAGCAGGTCGGAAAACCCGGTACTCCATATTTCATTTGTCTTGGAACTCGATATTTCCGTAGAAAAAGCTAAAACCTACCTGACACCAGCCCCCTCAGCCCCCCGTCGCCGGCGGCCATTGTTGTGAGCTACTGGTGTGACGACATATGCTGACGTCACGATGAGCATCAGCCAATCGAAGCCCTTGAAGCGTTTCAAGTATGGTAGTGGTTGCCAGATCGTGACATCATCCACAGGCTGATACTTGTTTCTTTTTCTAGAGGAGTATTTTTAAAAACCAAATATTGAGCTTATTGTACATTTTTCAGAGAAATCGTGAGTGGTTTCATTATTTTTACCTAAAAGTACGCCTAATAACACTAAAGTCCAGGATTCGACCAAGGTGCCACATTCCCTTTAATGTGCGACCAAGACGCTGTCGCAGTGTGTGCTCAAGGCGTGACGATGCGATATTCCCCGATGGTATGTTTGGAGGACAGCTAGAATGGTCGGATTTGCCCTCACTTTGGTGACGAACAGGTGTTGACAGCAGCATCACTTCCGTGTTGTTTTATCTGGTGTGATATTTTGTTCTCGGGGAGGTGTGCTCTGTATGACTGAAGAGGCATGTATCCCAAAACAAGGTATGTACTAACACATTCATAGAATAGTGCCTAGCTATTCCCCGGAGATCTTGGAGAATGTGTCGAGTAATGGTCGTCTTTTCTAGATATTTGAAGGAACTAATTATGAATGATCTAAGGAGGAGTAAAAAGCCCCGGAAAGCTACTGTATAAAGCTTTAAGAAAAGCTGAGTGCTGAGTTTTCGGTTTTCGGTTTTCTATACTATGTTCGTGTAAAATTGTACCAATATTCATGTTATATTGAAGAAAATTGAATTCAAAACGCACCTAAAGTCGACCAGTTTCATTTATCTCGCATAAACATTTTCAAGACTGAGGTTCGTTGAACAACAGTTGCAAAATGCAGTGTTTGAATTTTTGATGTCTCGCACAAGATCCCATGCATATGAGCACAAATCACTTCACATTGCGGCAAACATGCAACACGATCAACACCACAGTTGAAAGATTCAAGTTGATTAAACTTTTTAAAGGGAAAGCTATACATTACGAAACAGGGACAAAATTCATAATACATTCTAAAGGTTACAGTGAAAGCACGGGGAGGAGGCTACTCTACGTTAGCCGAGGCCCCTCAAAAAGTAGGAGAGTTCCCCTGGCGTTCTGCTACTTATTTATCAAAGGGTCACGCTCCCTGATGTAAACGGCCTCTAGTGCCGCCAGGCGTCGGACGTCTCGAGCTCGCCCAATGATGGTGGTGTTCTCTACCAGTTGTTCTCTTGTCAGTCGCCTGTGATGTTCGTCCAGGGTGTGGGAGGATGGTGCTCCACTCTGCAAGTGCATTGTTAGTCTTCGTGATAGTGATGTTGACGTGAACCCGATATAATCGCTGTTTGGGAGGAGTGCACAGTGTCCTATTTGACATCTATATACTGGTACACGACGTTTGCTTGTTTTAGTGTTGACAGAGATGAAGTGGACGGGCTCTGGTAATATACCTGAAGCTTGAGCCTCAGGATCGATTGGCTTGCAGATCTTTGAGATGATCATTTTAAGCATCTTTTCTTCAGTCTCTGATAAAAACAAAAGCTGCGATCACGTTCAATTAACACTGTATCAATATATATATA
This sequence comes from Lepas anatifera, assembly GCA_034440635.1. NCBI lineage: Eukaryota > Metazoa > Arthropoda > Thecostraca > Lepadidae > Lepas > Lepas anatifera. The sequence continues at coordinate 1,108,193 of JAOTON010002243.1, forward strand.
TATATATATATATATATATATATATATATATATATATATATATATCTTTTCTATATGATGTTGTATCTGATATCATTATATCTGGATGTATTTGTTATAGTTATAGTAGTTATAGTATATAGTATATACTTTATGTATGTATATGTATGTATGTATATATGTGTATGTATATATGTATGTATGTATGTAGTATATGTATACTATACGCATATAGTATGTACTATGTATACAGTTATAGTAGTTATCTCTTTTAGCTTAATTTACGTTCCCAGTCATCTTTTAGCCCCGTCCCTATGGGCTCAGTGTCGCACCCGAGTGGGCTCTGGTCCCCTTCCCCTTAGTGCACTGAGGTGCTGGGGGAAAATGTGGTTTGAATCATTTCCCCTACTTCAGTGGGAACTTGTGAAAAATTCCGGATCTCAGCTACTGTGAGAGGCATGGAGAAATGTAACGCGAACGGTGGTAGATTGCCCGTAAGAAATTATCACGAACCCATCGCTATTTGTATTCATGGCCTCGTAATGAGTATATCATGGAGACCTTTGCTCCAGCACGAGGTGCAAGGTCTATGTGTTCAACACATGGCCAGGGTTTTGTATCCATCACGGGTACGAGATCAGGCAAAGAACAGCGAACGTCACACGTTTTACGGACAAATCTAATAGATGCCGCTCAAACGTGTGACCTTTTCTGTTTTTTGCCTGGGGACCCTTGTGGTTTGCTTGTGCCTAGTGCCTGAACAAATATTTTCTTCATCACGAAACACTATATTTCCCTTTTTGGCTTAATTCATTACGAAGGTCGTGACAGGCCAAAGCAGGTGAGGTAAGTCATCATGACCAAGCATAAAAGTTAATATCACCGTTCTTTGGGAAGTTGTTGACCTGAGTCACAACACCTGCTTATACCGTGCTTTGCACCGCTCTGCAATATAAAGTAGCGTGCACGGGGGGGGCTTTATAGCCTCGCCACTTTCTTACTTAAGAAATACTGAAACAATATTCTTCATTCAAAGTGGAATCGATAACCCCATCTAAAACAACGCCAGAAAGTTATCCGAAATCCCTACTGGCGTCCTAATCCAGATAAATGTATGAAAATGTCAATATCCTTAGTTTATTCTACCCTGTTCAGGCTAGATTCCACTTTTAATAGGTTGGAACGAGGGCCAACGCCCATTAAATTCTAGAATTTGACTTGTGATAAAACAGAGAGAAATGGGGAATACGCTGCACCTAAGCAAATCCCTCTGGTATTTGCATATTGGTAAGTACGGAGAGCAGATAATGTTTCTAATAAAAACTGCAGTAGTTTTCCCATCAATTTCAAGGCAGAAAGGGCTTCAAACGTCATTCTTTCTGCCCAAACATCGTGCTAAACGCCCCCACCACCGGAGTAAAACATCCCCGCTGCCGGGATAAGACGCCCTCAACATTTTGTATGCAGAGTTGGATGTTGTATATCTCCATGAGCAGGACACACGGGGGCACGGGCGCAGCCAAAGGGGCCTGTCGGAACTAAATGTCAGACAGAACCCTCTTAAATTTCTCCAGCACTCCATTCTGTGACTAGCAGGACCCTTTTACCCATCCGACTCGTCTGTAAACTGTAAACGGCGCCTTTTGAAGCAATGAGGCCCCAAGATCCCCTGTCGACATTAGGGCCCACTGTGGTCTGCTGGGCTCTCTTTAACCGATAAAGCCACGATAGCCAACAGGTCTAGTTGAGCGGGAGGGTCCACTACAACTCGCAGGGCCAGCTATAACCGTCAGGGCCCTGTCGGACCAGCTGGCCCTCTTCAAGTGAGAAGGCCATGGTGGCTTGCAGCGACCTTCTTAGCCTACAGGCCCCACTTTGACTATCAGGATCCTCTTCTAGATGCGCAGTGGAAAGTAGTTTGCCGTCAACGCGTAGTAGAGGGAAGTCCTACAGTGACCCCTCTTGAGATCTAAAAAAACAAACAAGAGAGATAGAAAAACACCCGTTTGGGGATGTGTGAAAACAATGTTAATCTATATTATGGCAAAATTCAATTGGCCTAGGTCAATATCTATAAGGCCAAACCAGGTCATAAAGGTCAAATCTGGGCCTTGCTGGAGACCTATTGGGAAATGCCGGATTGTGCAAAAAAGGCCTGGAATACACTTAAAGTGAATCAGGATATAGAGAGGTCCCACACAATTCCCTCTGAAAGTTGGAGCTCAAGGCCAATCAAGGTCACCGACTTATGACATAACAATGCCACATATTCCCAACAATGTACAATAAAACCGGCACTATAGCAGCCTCTGTGTGGGAGATAAGAGTTTGACCTAAAAGACCTTTGACCTTGATCTGTGACCTTTACCTTGACCTTGAAATTGTGCAGCCTTAACTATGAATTCATACCATAACGTACAGCCGGTTCCACACTAATTGGTAGGTACAAGGCTCAGTTATCGTAAGAAATATCTTAAAAGCGATTTCGCACAAAAGGTTTGTCGTCTTCTCACAAAAGGTTGCGTCTCTAGCGATGTATTTTGACGAGCTGCTTAAATGTGAGACCCTGCGAACTGGATGAGACGTCAATTTGGAAAACTCTGAATAAAAGCTAATTTCACCTATCCCTATGATTTTCTATGTTTTTTTCTCAATTTATTCCGAGTTTTGAACCTGGTGAAATATGTTTACACGCTAGTTCATGCATCCGGTTAAACGCAGCAGGTGAGGCAACAATGGTGTCGGCACGGAACATCACTTGAAGATATTTCGCAAAAACGACCGCGGCCTTATACCTACCAATCAGTGTAGACCCGGCTGTACATCATACCGAACAACGTCATCTGTGCGGACCACTTGGGTTAATGACCTTGATCTTCATATGGGGAGAGACCTTGACATATAATCCCGATGATATGACGTCATTCTGCACTCTGTCCGCAGTACAGGCAACCAGTTGCGACTTTGGGATTGCGACGATCTCAAATTAAAGGTCTGACTTTGAAAGCTATCAGTAAAAAAATTATAGACCGAAGTTTAAAAGTATTTCATCAATTGACGTGCTCATAAGTTCTTTCAAATGTTGCCAAGTAGCATTTTTCAACTGTGAACGATTCTCCGGCCACCTTATAAAAAGAGATGGAGGGACAATCCCCTCCACTGCGCGAGTTAACTAGAGGGGACTCTGAACTAGTAGGACCGACTGTTCTCCGGAGGGCTTTCTATCGCCAACAGGTCCGGCTCTGGTCAGCTGGGCCCTCTACAAGGAGAGGCAGCTGGAGCGGCGGCCGCCCTGAGGGTCCCTGGAGGAACCGGACCGCGCCAAGAGCTTTGTGGCCCATACCAGGCTTTGTGGCCTGCCGTGAAACTTCATCTTAGACAGTGCTCCCTTGGACCCTCTCTCCACTCCACTCCACTCCATTCTGTGGCAAGCATGACCCCTTTGTCCATGGAAATCATGTAAGTGCCAGTGCTCATTGGGGTCATACGCCCTGGGGGCGTTTGACCCGGTCCTGACGGGGCGAGTTCCCCAACACGGACTGATTGGAAAAATGAGAAAAAAACAGAGTGAAGTCTGTCATTTGTCTTTTATTCTCTATTCTGTGTTCTGTATTTTGTGAACTCCTCCATGAGCATGGCTATTCTGGAATTACAGTTAACTAGCAATATTCTGTGTATTACATATAGTTAACTTTTAATACAATACACAGAAATAAAATACGTCAAATGGACATTTTAATACAAAAATCCATAAAAACTTTAATCAACCACATTGCACATTGCCATCATCACAAATGAAAAGAAGCGAAAGCAGCAACACTTATGAAAAACAACTCCGCGTCCCTGAAGCAATCTCACCACCCTGGTGGCCGAAGATAGAAATGAAGGAAATCGCAATCGCAAACAGCTGGTAGATTATCAGGAACGTTTACCATAAGATTCCCACTACATGTCTGGTACGAAATATCAAAAGGGGCGTTTTATCTATAGTTACCCTTAGCATAAATGACGTCAAACCACGAACATGAAGTCAATGTTCATGGAAATTGTTATACCATTGCTTAGAAACGGAATTCGAACAGCCCAAACGATGCCAGTTTAGAAAATTCCCGGGCTGCACTAGCCAATAGAAGTGAATTACCAAAATATGAATGTTTCACGTGTTTAATCACGTCATTATAACGTATGGGTGAGTCATAAGCGGGAGGGGATCCCACAGACGGCACGGGAGATAGTGGGGAGGGGGAGGGGTTGGGGTAGGGGTGCTGCGATCAGACGATACGGGAGATAGTGGGGGGAGGGGGGTTGGGGTAGGGGTGCTGCGATCAGACGGCGCGGGATATAGTGGGGGGAGGGGGTTGGCGTAGGGGTGCTGCGATCAGACGGCGCGGGAGATAGTGGGGGAGGGGTTGGGGTAGGGGTGCTGCGATCAGACGGCACGGGAGATAGTGGGGGGAGGGGGTTGGGGTAGGGGTGCTGCGATCAGACGGCGCGGGATATAGTGGGGGAGGGGGGTTGGGGTAGGGGTGCTGCGATCAGACGGCGCGGGAGATAGTGGGGGGAGGGGGTTGGGGTAGGGGTGCTGCGATCAGACGGCGCGGGAGATAGTGGGGGGAGGGGGTTGGGGCTGCGATCAGACGGCGCGGGAGATAGTGGGGGAGTGGGGTTGGGGAGGTGTGCTGCGATCGGACGGCGCGGGAGATAGTGGGGGAGGGGGTTGGGGCTGCGATCAGACGGCGCGGGAGATATTGGGGAGTGGGGTTGGGGTGGGGTGCTGCGATCGACGGCGCGGGAGATAGTGGGGGGGGGTTGGGGGCGATCAGACGGCGCGGAGATATTGGGGGAGTGGGGTTGGGGAGGGGTGCTGCGATCAGACGGCACGGGAGATAGTGGAGGGAGGGGGTTGGGGGATGGGTGCTGCGATCAGACGGTGTAGCGCAAACTCTCTCCTGCGCCGCCATGCCATTGCCTTAAACACTGATGATGATGAGGACGCTAATTACATCAAATTCGCATTCTTTTCAATACTCTTGGCTACAAAAAGGCAAAAATAGTATTCCTGGAGCGTATTGGAACATTCCGTTTGAATCCATGGGTCACATATAAAAGCTTTCAGTATTATTTCGGAGTGATAACAGATTTTGTAGCTTATAATGAGGTCATACTCAATAAAATAGCAGGCATCTTATAAAAAGTGGAAACCTCTAGTAATACCTGCGTCATGTAGGTTATTGGAGCCCATAAACATATGCACACAGTTGCCTAGTAGTTTCTTATATGAAATAAATAAATACATAATAAAGGACACCATGATGACGTCCTCAGTATTTTAAGACATTGATGAGGTGTTTATATATATATATATATATATATATATATATATATATATATATATATATATAATATATATAAATTACTGCAGAGGTCACGCAAGATAAAAAGGTCAGCAAAGGTCACCGAACGTCAAATATGTTTAAGGTGGTCCTGGAAGGTTAACAGGAAATATTCGAGGTCAATTCATGAAGAGGGAAAGAAAAGTACGGTAAAATTCCAGCACTCGCGTGGAAACCTCTCCTGTCCTCCAAATTACCCCCATATGTCTATGTACAGATCTGAGGTCATAGCTCTGTGACCTTCAAAGCTAAATGCAATTTTTGTCAAAACACCTGCAAGGAATGTACCATAGACCATGCAGAGTTGCAAGACTGTACACTGAACCATAGGCGGACCCAGGGGGGCAAGGGGGGCACGTGCCCCCCCGATCGACCCTCGGCGCCCCCTGAAAGGTCGATGGCGCCCCCTGAAATGTCGCTTCCCACCCCCCCCCAGGATGCGAAAGTCGGCGCCCACCGATAGGATTTGGCGCCCACCTGATAGCTTTTGCCGGTCATAAGTGGCGCCCCCTGGTCCGGATGGCGCCCCCCGGTCCGGATGGCGCCACCCCGGGAAGGTGCCCCCTCCGATCGGCAACCCTGGATCCGCCTATGCACTGAACGATGTTTTTGTAATCCTCGAAAACCCGATAACCTTAAGTGGGATTGCAGCAATGTCCCACCATCCTGTCAGGGCAGGGTTTAATTTCTGCTGTATACGCTAGAATTTATTTCCATTGACAAATTCAATATGACATGTATCCACTAATTTGCTTAAGTATGTTTTAATGTATTAATTGATAATGTTATCATATTTACAGGAAACCAGTTAAGTGTTTCACTTGGATGTCAATGGACGAAAGAAAAAGAAAATAGCCTCGTCTTGTGAAGAGCAGCAGATTGTGACGTTAGAAATTATAAAAAGGACGATGATTTCATAGATTACGCCCTGAGCGGCAGTGGTGGAAAGCGCCAGTAACAGATTGCATCAGTAATTGTTTTTAAGCTGTTGTTCAATTATTCAGATATCGCCTAACTTTTCACTAATATCATCACGTACTATGTAAGTGCCCATCCAGTTAATGGAATAAGCAAGAATTCTGGTTTTCCAAATCCAGGTTATAGGGAAACGGCTTCCGTAGCCGCTTGTGGTTGCACCCAGGGTCGCTCCCGGTCGTTAATTCTCGAGAAACAGACTCCACATGTCTGACGCTTCTGAGAGAGTCTCGGCCTTCTAGCTTCTTATTTAGCTTTCTCAAAAGAGCACAGACGGTCTTCAACTTTTTCTGTCGGATCTGTTCGGCTTCCAATTGTTTTGCTGAGAGATAACCGTTTTTCTTATTATTTAAGAAAATAATTTGCAGGAGAATGTAAAGGGGCTGGATTTTAGGGTCGCGTTAACTGTTTAACATCATAGGGTTGTCTCCGTCTCCAGCATTGTCCACTATTGTCTCCGTCTCCAGCCGTTTTGCTGTTTTTTAGACAGCAGTGTAAAAAAAATGATCCAGTATAAAGCAATATGTTTCAGTCTCCTGTGCAGGGGCAGCGATGGTGTAGTGGTGTAGTTAGCACGCTCGCTTTCCACGCGTCCGGCCCGTGTTCAAGGCCCGGCGCATTCCCTGAACAACGAGCAATCTGGTTCCCGAGAAGCCCTGCCGACAGGGGAACAGTTGGCGACGCCATGTGACCCTGGCGGCGAATGTGTCGATAAGTCCCAAAAGAGAATGGGGTGTTCAAAGCAGTGACGGATCTAGGATTTCGTTAAGGGGGGCAGGCTCGGAGGGCGCCGAACCTTGGGGGGCGCCGAACCTGAGGGCCGCCAATTTCAGTTGCGGATCTAGCCGGTCGGTTTGGGAGGGGCAGACCAAAGTCGAAAAGCAAAGCAAAGCAAAGCAAAAAAACGTCACGCAGTAAAAGCTGCGCTACCAATATCACTTGCCGGTATAATTTTGGGTATTTGAGGCGAAAAGCTAAAAAAAACGTCACGGGGTGAAAACTATGGGCTCGAGATACTTCTTCCTATCCAAGGCTGGCTATACTATGACTAGCTATATCATAACTGAGAATTATTGATATTTACTCCGTGATTCTGATGAAGGGCTGTGCCCAAATATATAATCTTCAGTGTTTTTTTACATTTTCGGATTTGAGGGGACAGGCCAGGGAACATCTTATCAACTTATGTTCTGTTTGAAGTTGAGATTCGAAACACGGAAATCTTGCTTATAAACTAAAAAGGAGAAGGGGAAAAAAGGAGGTCGATCGCTTTGGGGGTCAAAAACATAGTTTTGCCCCGAGCTTTTCCGTTTGGGGGAATGCTTTTTTGCCCCCCTTGGATCCGCCACTGGCCAATTTACCACCCAAAAGGCGGCCAGAGTCAATGAAAAACGCGTTTAAAAAAGGATTTGTAAATGCTTATTTTCATGAAAGCTTCCTCTTAGTGAGGACATGTTCACGTTTACATCAAGCATATTTCGGGCCAGCTAACGACTGGCACCTTGGTAGAAAATGCTGAATGCTGAAAGCACCCACTGACACTAACTGAAGCACGATGAGCAAATAATACAGTTATCTTCGGTCATGGCGAAAACTGAGGTGTCGTATCCACCACCTCCACTTATCACAATTGTCCTGGCCAACGGCTCCATACTGAAATAGCCGATTGACGCAAACCTGAGCCTCATAGGCCGCAGAACCTCTGCGGGCCTGGGCTCCTGATTTTTTGGTGCCTTCCCTGAGTTTATATCGAGTCCCCTCAGCTAATCTGGGACCGCTTTAGTTAACCAGGCCCTCACACTGAACTTGAAACCTATATGTCGCCGCTGAAGCCCATTAAGCTTTTCGGGGCCCTTTTATTGATATAGGGCCCCCTCAACAGGTCCTGGGCCCTCTGAGCTAAAAGCTGGAGCTCTGAGCTCTGAGCCCCAAGCTGGATTAGTTAGTGTTCCTTAAGCTGGTCAGGGTCCCCTGGGTTGGTACCGTTTTCGTTTAACTGATATAGATTGGGGATGAGGTGACTTAGTGGATAGCACCCTTGTCTTCTAAGCCACCGGTCCCGGGTTCAAGTCCCGGCGGAGCCTCTGAATAAGTCGATCTGATCCCCAAAATCCCTTCCAGCAGGGTGAGAGTTGGCGACGCCGTATGATCCTGGTAGTTGGTGCGTCGTTCAACCCCAACAATTATTAACTGATATAGATCCCTTCAGCTTGTTTGGGGCCCGTTGTGCGTATCTGGGCACTAGTTCGTCGAGGCGCCCAGCTAGTCTGGCCCTATTAGTTTTATAGGCCTTCTGAGCTGCTGCAGGGTCCCCTCAGAGTGTCTGGACCCCATGAGTTGAAAATTGGATCCCTGGGTTATTTTTTAGTCCTTAAGCCTATTTAGAAACCGTTTAAATAGGTAGGCACACCACGCTGGTCTTGAGAATCCTGTGTTGGCACTGAGGTCAAATGAGCTCGTCGGGGCCCTTATCTGGGCCCCCTTAATTGGCACGGGCCCCTGAGCTGATTTTGGAAACCCAAAATCCCTCCTACCGGATTCCACCCACGCCAGATTTCTTGACTCCCTGAGGGGCCCTGGGGGCCATTGGGGATTTTTCCCGCGATCAGCGCTGGGGTCCCTCCCGCGGGACAAAGCTCACAACATGTTTCTGTCTCTATACTCTAGCGTCTGCCAGAGTTGAACTAGAATCATTTTAGGCACAATTCGCTTCCTCTCGTTACAGCGAATCATCAAATAATGTATAATATGACTATACTAGGTTAAAACATAGAATGACCTGACCTAAGGTTAGGTCAAGGCCACCATCTAGCCTAGCATAGTCAGTATGCATATCAATCAACTCACAATAACAATAAAAAATGGTACCAAAATACGGGTTTTATCAATATTTCCTGCAAAGCAATTGACCCAAGTCTTAAAACCTGCTTAGGAAGTTCCAGATGAACTCTCAAAGGTAACATGTCTAAACTTGCAACATGAACCGATAAAGAGGCCTAGGATACTATGATTTGGGGAATCCCAAGGTATTTTAAGCGGCGTCTGCAGACATACAGCAATTTTTCGGAAAATTTCCGTTTTACCCCATGCATTTTCAATGGAGAGGTCATGATTCGTACCTGTCCCTAGGTCATCGATGGGAAAAATCCCGGAATAAATTTATTAGTACTTTTAGGCCCATTATATGGTACAAGTTTGAATTCGATAGATTCACCCTTTTCTTACTTACGCCACCTTAAACATTTTTTGGGGTGAGGTCACTTGACCTGCACTGGTGACCTGACCTGAGATGACGCAACCTTAAATTTTGAGAGAAAGTTGTGGAATTGATCAATGATAAGGTGTGACAAGTACTGTGTCGCTTTGCGCCGACGTTTTTCGTGCCACTGGGAGACCTCGAGGGGGTGTTCAAGCACCCCCCAACGGGCCGGAACGGGGCGCGAATACTCTAGAACAGGGCTGAGGCCAAAAGGAAAGGCTCTAAACAATGTTTGAAATTTTGGGGTCAAGGTCCTTCAAGGTCATTGACCTATTACGGCACAACCCAACATATCATGCCTAATTTACGCTATAACTAGCGCTGTGCCCAAGCTTACCAATGACTTTTGATCAAGCCTTGATCATCAAGGCCAGTCACCTTTAAAATTGACCTGTGACCTTGATCTAAACACTGAATAACCTTTACTTTGATGTAATTGCATACGTTATAATAGGTGTCGTAACATTATGCAGCGTCATTTAGGGGCTGTCCAGGAGTAACTGTGCTCATCAGGGACACCTATGCTCTCTGGAGGGGCCTTTGCTTCGATGAGGCACCTGTGCCACCCAGGGGGCGCCTTCGCTCCCCAATGGACGCAACCTAGCTATCCAGGGGCATCTTTGCTGTTCCGGGGGTGCATTTGATACCCATTGCCCAAGTGGAGCTTTTTCTTATCCAGGTTCACCTTGGTATTGAGAGGCGTATTTTTATTCAAGGTAACCTATACTACCCAGTGGCGCCTACCCTATGCAAGGGGCGCTTAGGCTATCCAGGGGGCGGCAACTGGCTATACATAGGGCGCCCTTATGCTCTCCATGGGCACCTCATTCAGAGGGTGCCTCTGATATTCAGGGGCGCTTTTCCTATCAGCAGGGTACCTGTGCCATCTCAGGGCTATTCTTATCAAGGGACGCTGCTGTTATTCAGGAATACCTACACCACTGTCGAGAGTCGCCTTTGCTACCCAGAGGCGCCTTTACTTCTTAGGAAGTTTGGCGCCCGTGCTTTAAGGAGTGCTTTGGCATCGATTGATTGCTCTATTATTGGGCTTAGGTGCGCGTGAACCTTGAGCTCATGTAGCGCCCATATTGTTGCTAAGGAACGCTTATGCTATCAAAGGGCGCCTTTACTATCCAGGGCCTCTGTTTTATTCAAGGTGGTCTGTTCTATCCACGGGCATCTGATATTTCGGGGGCGGTGCCTAGGTTATTCAGGAGGCGGTTTTTTCTCCACAAGGGCGCACTATTGCTTTCCAGGGGCGCCGTTACTGCCCAGGGGTGTCTTTCTATCCAGGGGTGCATATGCTGTCTAGGTGTATTTTTCAATCACAGACATGCTTGGAATACATGCCCTTACGTTATCCTGGGATGCTTTTTGTCTCCGTTAAGGCGCTCAGTTTATCCAAGGGCACCTATGCTGTCCAGAGAAACTTTGTATCTAGGGCTGCCTTCGCTGTTAAGGGGCACGTTTGCTACCCAAAGGAAGCATTTTACTTTCCTGGAGTGCCTATTTCCATCTAAGGGGTACATATGCTATCTTGGAGCGCCTTTGTAAACATGGGGCGCACTTTTCTATCCAGGGGCGCCTGTGCACTTGAGGGGGCGCCTCTGCAATCCAGGAGGGGCCCAAAATAGATGGAGAATAAAAATTCTGAAATAAGGCGCTCGAACACTGAAATAAAGTGCCTAGTTATCAGAAAGAGGCGCTCATCTGCTGAGCGGGGAGGACTGCTGGTTGGTGAGGGCAGCGTTCTCGGAAGTGGGGCGCACATACTGAAAAAGGCACCCGGTTGCAGCGATGGAGCACTAAGCCTTCAGTTATAGGTTAATGAAATGTGGTTAAAGGCAGTCCATGCTCAAATTGAGCGCTCGAGCCCTGTAACAGAGCGCGCGACTGTCGGACAGGTGTGCCAAACCATAGACAGTAGGGCAGCTGAAGATGGAAAGTGACACCTACGATATCCTGGGGGCGCCTGTACTCTCAGGTGAGGCGCTTGTTTTCTTTCTCAGGCGCCTAGTTTATCCATGGCTGCCTATGCTGTCCAGATAATCTATTTCAAGAAGGGTTAACTTTGCTGTCCAGGGGCGCCTTTGCTATCCAAGGGCGCATATGATATCTGTAGGGCGCTTTATGCAAAGGGCGCCTAGGCTGTCCAAGGGCACCGTCCTAACCAAAGGCCGCCTTTCACTTTCCCTGAAGTGCCTATTTCTATGTAAGGGGTGCATATATTATCTAGGAGTGTCCCTTGATATACGGAGACGCCTTTTTGTCCAGCGGCGCCTTTGCTCTTGAGGGGTGCTGCTCCAATCCAGGGTAGCTGAAGATGGATAGGGGACATCTATGTTATACAGGGGGAGCCTGTACTTTCCAATGGGGCGCTCATTTTCCTTCTCAGGCATCTAGTTTATCTAGGGGGCGCCTAGGCTATCCAAAAGCGCCTTTACTACCGAAGGGGTGCCTTCCTAGGGGCGCTTTTTCCAGTGGGCGGCTAGGCTATCAAAGGGCGCCTTTTTCTACCCAAGGTGAGCATTTCATTCTCCTAAAGCGCCTATTTCTATCTAAGGGGTGCTTATGCTGTCCAGGGCACCTATGTTACCAAGATTTGCCTTTGCTGCCCAGGGGCGCCTTTCCTAGCCAAGGGCGCATATTGTATCCGTACGGCGCTTCATCCAGGGGGCGCCTAGGCTATCCAAAGGCGGCTTTTCTATCGAAGGTTTGCCTTCCTAGGGACGCCTTTGCTACCCAGGGGCGCCTTTGCTGTTCACAGCACTTGTGTTATCCAGGGTTGTCTTTGCTGTCCAGGGGCGCCTTTGCTATCCAAGGGTGCATATGACACCCGTAGGGTGCTTTTTCCAGTTGGCGCCTAGCCTATCAAAGGGCGCCTTTTTCTACCCAAGGTGAGCATTTTATTTTTCTAGAGCGCCTATTTCTATCTAAGGGGCGCTTATGCTGTCCAGGGCACCTATGTTACCAAGATTTTCCTTCGCTGCCCAGGGGCGCCTTTCCTAGCCAAGGGCGCATATGATATCCGTAGGGCGCTTCATCCAGGGGGCGCCCAGGCTACCCAGGGGTGCTTCATCCAGGGGGCACCTAGGCTACTCAGGGGTGCATTAGTTCCCCATGGCACAATCCTGCTATCTAGTGGCGCCTTTTCTTTGCCGGGGCGCCTTTATTAGCTTTCTAAATTTCATCTTCAACATTTTACTGGGGCGCAAAAGACCAGTAAAGGCGTCTAGTGTTTGGGCAGGGGCTCTTTCCCATGGTTTTAAGGACTATGTGTTAATTCAAGTGGAATAAGTGGCATCTACCACCTTGGCGCACGAAATGGGTGCAGGCGCGCCGCTCATATTGGGCGCCTTCGGCGCCCGATATGAGCTAAGCTATGCTGAGGCGCTTCGGAGCTAAGGGGGGGCCGGGCCCCTAGGCTCCCCTTGGATCCGTCACTGGTTCAAAGCACAGGTGGCGTTTTATGATCCAGCAGTCCAGGACTCATCCAATCACTACACTTGTTTGGTATTGGGACATTAACCCTCGCCCCACCGGGGGGCCATCGATGGCCCCCTAAGGTTTTTCCGGGATAGCAGGAAAAACGACGAGGCGCAGCACCGCGGTTGAGGGCTCTACCTCTCACTGCATCATTTTCCCATCATCCCTGAAATTTTTTACTCCGGGTCACCCAAGGTCAGGTCACCAGACGAGGTCAACCAAGGTCACCTCACTTCACCTTTAGAGCTCTGTAAGAGCTACATTTCAAAGTCGATCGATTTGAAACTTCCTACACTTCATGACCCCTCCAGGGTCTACAAGGTGTATATCCGGGATTTTTGATTTCGTGCCCTGAGGTCAGGTCACGAGGCGACCTCTCCCATTGGAAAAGCATGGGGAAAAGCTATTTCATGATATAAAAGCCACAAAAATGATTGCAAATACTCAGACTGCTCAGAACAACGTTTTTGGACACCCTTTTCACGGATCCCAGGGGTCATATTTGCCCTTTGACTTTTCCAAGGTCATCCAAGGTCACCAGAGGTCAAAAACAGTATTTTGACAATAACTTTTGACCTAAATGAGCTAGAGCGGTGAAACAAACACCATCGTGTTTGTCTTATCACTGGCTTTCATTTGATATACGGCAAGGTCACTTTTTGACCTTTCGTGACCTCAGGTCATATTAGGTCACGAGGTGACCTCTGGCGGTCAAACCACTGGCGGGAGGTCTTTACGTTCCACATAGCGGAAAAAGTACTGGCAATTTCCTATCAAATGTACTTTACCAGGCCTCAATAGCTCTAATGACATAAGAGTTATGCCCAGTTTGCTTAATCATTGCATATTTGAGTGAAAATAGCCGATCTTGACCTAATTTGACCTCTGGAGGTCAAACCATTGACCTGAGCACTAAAACATGCGAAGTAATTTCTTACTGAATTCACGCGAGCTTTCTATTGCACTTTGCAGATTTGCGCTAACGCCCATATTTGCGGAGTTAGAGGGGGGCCATCGATGGCCCCCGGTGGGGCGAAGGTGGCGCCGGACCCCCGGTGGGCGGGTTAACCAACTTCAGTTCCAAGTTGTAGATTGTTTTTTTCTGTACGCATCGATAAAGGCCTGTTTGCAACGGTTTGATAAAATATGTACACCGGCTGCAGCATGGTACTCAGCGTTGCCGAAGCGTACCAGCCTTACTCACCGAAGCACCCCAGCCTTACTCGTTGAAGCGTCACAGCCTTACTCACCGAAGCACCCCAGCCTTACTCGTCGAAGCGTCACAGCCTTACTCACCGAAGCACCCCAGCCTTACTCGTCGAAGCATCACAGCTTTACTCACCGAAGCACCCCAGCCTTACTCGTCGAAGCGTCACAGCCTTACTCGTCGAAGCGTTACAACCTTACTCACCGAAGCACCCCAGCCTTACTCACCGAAGCACCCCAGCCTTACTCGTCGAAGCGTCACAGCCTTACTCGTCGAAGCGTTACAACCTTACTCACCGAAGCACCCCAGCCTTACTCACCGAAGCACCCCAGCCTTACTCGTCGAAGCGTCACAACCTTACTCACCGAAGCACCCCAGCCTTACTCACCGAAGCACCCCAGCCTTACTCGCCGAAGCGTCACAGCCTTACTCACCGAAGCACCCCAGCCTTACTCACCGAAGCACCCCAGCCTTACTCGTCGAAGGGTTACAACCTTACTCACCGAAGCACCCCAGCCTTACTCGTTGAAGCGTTACAACCTTACTCACCGAAGCACCCCAGCCTTACTCGTCGAAGCGTTACAACCTTACTCACCGAAGCACCCCAGCCTTACTCGTCGAAGCGTTACAACCTTACTCACCGAAGCACCCCAGCCTTACTCGTCGAAGCGTTACAACCTTACTCACCGAAGCACCCCAGCCTTACTCGCCGAAGCGTCCCAGCCTTACTCGCTGAAGCGCCCTAACCTTACTCACCGAAGTGCCTTAAATCACCAACAACATCCTCAGTCTTCGTTTTGGAAGAACTGTTTAACACACTACGGCCGGCAGAGTGTGTTTTCCAGAAGGTGTATTGGATCTCAAAGTTATATGGCTACTCACAGTGACACAAACTTAGCGTAAACAAGACAGTCATTGGTTAGAATGTGTCCTGGCTATATCGCTTCTATCCAATGTTGTATTAGATGAGGAATAGAGTAAAAAATCAGTTGTGGCCGGAGCACTGCTCAGCCTGGATACTCATGCAGCCATGTAAGCACCCCTGTGGCCGCGACTCCGTCACCCTGTTGAATCTCCTTGGGCATAACTGTTGACTCCGAGCAGGAAGCGCACAGGCACCAATCTGTTCCGATCACCATTTACACATGACCAACGCAAAATACACTCGTAGTTGCTGCATACCTTATGAGACTGCCACTGGCGGCGGAACTGGGGGGGGCATCGGGACACGGTGCCCCTTAAATCAGAAATTTAACACTAACCTTATGGCGTTGACAAGAAAGAAATGGGTCGTAAAGTCGATGGTGCCCCCCTTAAATTCGGACTTTCCGCCGTCACTGGGCACTGCCGCAGTGTGCCGTCATTGCCGCATAAACATGTTTACGGTCGGTGTTAACACACCAGAACATCTCGCGCACATCAGGATCAGTCCGATGTTGAAGAATCAGTAGGACTTCATAACAAGGCTGAACCTGATTGGTCCGCTAAACTTTTAACATGGTAATAGTTTGTCTAACCCTCCTATACACATTAGCTGTATTGGTACGTGGAAATCCTTGAAGGTGAGAACATACCGTGAACGTTGGTGCCGGTAGCTGGGCACGTTGGAAATGCCTCTACCGTTGATAGATTAACTCGTGTACCTATTACGTTGGAACAAGCGTCTACTGGTCTACTGTTTTCTGCTGTATTATGCACAGGTACAGGGGACATCCAGTCTAAAATCCACAACTCGAACAAACGATGTGCAGATCGCTGCATTTCCGCACCAATACACTGTGGCCATTAAATAGTTCCCGGGTGCGGGGCACTCCTCTCCCTATGTCACGGTGACATCATCGCTCGCCGCCGGTGCAGCAGCGCTCGTGCGCGCCGGAAGCCATGCGCGTGGTTGTCGCGTATTGCAGTGCCGTCACTTGCCCAGGAAGTCGTTAGTGGCATCGCGAAACGTGCACCGGCTGATGAAAAGGCGCTCCCACCCTAGATTGAAAGGAAATTGAAGACGGGGAGGCTTGGCTCTGAGCTAATAGTGATTCACTGGAAGCCCCGCTTTTCAGTGGACTGAATTAATGAACTTGCTAACCGGGTGGGTGCAGCTCGAGTCAAACGGAAAATGGCGTCAATACTGTCTCATTGTGCTGGGTCAGCTGGAGAATCTTATAATCAAAACTTGTTTTTTCTAGCTGTTTGAATTCAGTGCCTTCGGCTTTCTACTTGATTTCAGTTCATTATGATGGTTGGTTCAGCGGTGCTGGATGCCGCCTGCTCAGACATGTACACCGGGTTTAAGAGCGGATCCCCTGAATGATGTGTGGTCTGCTCCCAAGAACCGCTATCAACAGTGTACGAGTTCATTACGGTTTATAGCCTCGGCAGTGGATGTGTCGCTCAACTTCTCATTCTATGCTGATGCTTCAGTTCATTCCACATAAGTACGCTTTCAGACCAACACGCTCAGTGTGATAACGAAATCGGGTAATGCAGCCTGGAATAACTTCAGCTTGGACAAAAACTCTATTGCATGTGAAACCAGCTGAGCTCCCGTCTACATTTGGCTGATGAAATGCTAATGCTATCGTGGAAGACCGTGGTTCTCGAGAGAACGTTTCTATCTCTGTCCGACCCAAGGAAACTGCCGATGGGCTGAAAACGTGACCGGACTAACCTCATGAGCATGAGCGTCAAAAGTGGGGGGGGGGCACGCCCCTCCAACTCGGGAATCAGGCAGAACGTCCCTCCAAAAACTTCCGCGTCTTGGCATAGGTTTATCACATTGTATCTCAATTATCTGATTGGACCTTCGTAAATGTATATGAGTGAAGTACATCGCTGTAACTACATCGCTTTTAAAAACAGACAATGTGCTAAAATTCACCTCCCGCGGCCATGGCCAGTCCAGGGTCCATAGTCCAATAAACATTCCTCTAAACATTTCCCCGCTCGTGGGGCAAAACTCGCACTGCAGGGCTTGTCCAGACATCGGAAAGGAGTGGCAAACTGAGATTCATACTCGCATTCAGAAACGGAGTGCACCTGCAACCCATCATTTTTTACAGGTGCCCTTTCTCCCTAAAAAAACGGTGGCATGAAGCGCTGCTGTACTTTTCTGCAATCTGATTATTTCCGTTACTTTTCTGAGAATTTGAGGTTCTGGTCATGTCAGATCAACTCACATCAGAGAAATTTTGCAAGTAGGAGCAGTTAGAATAGACTGGAACTTTTTGCCCGGATTCTCATTATATATTAAGATCACTGAGTTCAACAAATTATGGTGACGTTATTTCTTGTAGCAACGACCACTACCAGGATTATTAACTTCCCAATGAAAATGAATGGAGAAAGTGGTTTAAGTGTGCCGTACTGCCGTCCGTTTCTGTTCCGTACTGCCGTGTGTGTGCTGGGGTCCGTTCTGAGGTGTGCTGCCGTTTCTGCGGCATGCTGCCGTCCGGTTCTGCGGCATGCTGCCGTCCGTTTCTGCGGCGTGCTGCTAACCGTTTCTGCAGAGTGCTGCCGTCCGCTTCTAGTGCTGCCGTCGTTTTGTCCGTTTTGTCGTCGTTTCTGCGGCGTGCTGCCGTCCGTTTCTGCGGCGTGCTGCCGTCCGTTTCTGAAGAGTGCTGCCGGCGCCGCGTGCACTGCCGGATGGCCCACCTCCGTCGTCGCCGACGCTCCGTCGCCTGAACACCCAGCGACAGCAGCCGTTTTGACGGCGGCACGTCGGTGAAATATTCACTGATCCTGTCCCAACCTACTTTAGGAACACACGCGAGCATGGAAGTGAGAAATATCTCCACCGCTCCACGCCCAGTGGAGCAGGCAGGGATATTAATCCAATCACGGCGTAATGGCCCGGATAAATGTCCTCGGAAACATCCATTTGTCCCAACCTGGTTCTTAGAGCGAACCATGTGCGTCGGCGTTCTTTTACCCGCATATCACTGCAAGAGCAAGACGGACAAGCATAGACATCGAAAAATGAGAGACGAATGGAAACACCTTATCACCCTTCCCCAAACCTTTCCACCAGAACGTTTTCCGATTTCCGTCAAATTGAGAAAAGTTACACTTTTTACGGGAGCAGGTGTAGGAGGAACACAGGATCCAAAAGCAAAGATATATTAGTTAAAAAGATAAAGTGTTCTGTCAGCGAGGATATAAACTTCCTCCCACAAACTTAACCCCTCTCCCTGCCCCAGTGACCGACCCAGAAATTCATTTTGGGGGACTAGGGGCTCGAGCCTCACCCGCCAGCACCTCGGGCAGTCCCTGGCTCGCGTAT
Organism: Lepas anatifera; assembly: GCA_034440635.1. NCBI lineage: Eukaryota > Metazoa > Arthropoda > Thecostraca > Lepadidae > Lepas > Lepas anatifera. The sequence goes on from JAOTON010002243.1 coordinate 1,126,768, forward strand.
TATCTATGGGGACTCAGACATTTGGGGGAGGCTTGAGCCCCCTAGCTCCACTTTGGATCCACCACTGCCCAGTCCCCTTTTTGGTTGGCGGTGATGCTTTCGCATACAGGTCAAACCGAGCGTAGCAGGCATTATGGCGGTGCGCAGTGGCGGATCTAGGACTGCATTTCGGGGGACCGGGAGCTAGGGTCTCGAGTATCCCTCGCCATTGCCCCGGAACAGACTCCGGCATTGCGATCACCATAGGCACTCTCTCACTTCGGGGGTGTGCCCCTAGCCCCCTTGTAGCGGCCACTGTTGGTGCGGCTGAAGTGCCAGACGTGACCGGGGCCGTGACAGCGCCGGAGTCCAGCACGCTGGCGATCGGCCAGTACAGTCGCCGCTGCAACAGTGATGGCCCGGCCCGGCTTACGAATAACGATGCAACGCTGAGCCGGACACATCCCTTTCCTGCTTGATTACTTGCGTTCCAGTCCCGCCACGGCCCGCGTAGACCACATTGGTGATTTCAGAAGAACTGGTGGAGGCAGGATTTCTGTAAATGACAGCAATAACCCCATGGGCCAAGCAGTGAATTGACAAGTCTGGTTTTACAGCCCAAGCCCCAGAAAACATCAGCGGGTGTTTCCTAAAGCTTTGAAAACAAAGCTTCCAGAAGCTTTGTTTTCAAATATCCTCCACTTCAGCGATTTCGAACTCGTGGTTCAGGCAAATCAGCGCAGATCTTTGTTGGCTGGCAGAGTTTCCGGGCTGAAATCCGTTAACAATGAGCGATCAGAGACCACTCAGTGCTCGCCAGCCACGTAACTTACACTCCTCCACAGAAGGACGCTTCACATGAGGAGCACGCGCCAACCCGCCCCGTCCCCTCTCCCATAACTCCACCCGGGCATCAATAACTACTGTTCTGGAAACCGAACCTTTGCATTCGCCTGGGAGCCTGATGACTGGTTTGGGTTAAAAGCACCGATCGTCTGAACATACAAGCACAGATCGTTTGAATCACAGATCATGCACATACATAGACATCTAAACTATATTTGTATTGTATTTCACACAGTACACTCAATGATTGATTATTGGGTTTTAAGGGCGCGCCAACCTGCGAGGTCATATAGCGCCCATAACACTTCTCTGCAGTCAAAGCTTATAATTTTGTCTGTCTTTGGGGGAAAGTAAAGTCTCGTCTGAAGTGAACTAATATTTACATTAAAGAGTGATTCTTTCACATCGTAGTTATGATTCTCACTGCACGGATGCATGGTCACAAATTCAAACAGGTTTACCGCGCCGGCAGGCGCCGGCGCGGGGCGCCGGGGCATCACTTCCGGCGCCCACCCGCGCCAACGGACCCAGGGGCCCGGGGGCGCGGGGGCAGCTAGACGCCGGACCCAAGCCCGACGTCTAACGGAGGCCCACCCCGTCGCACCGAGACTTGAAAGGCCCCGGAGCGAAAGGGAGGACCCGCCAAATCGGCGCCAGGCGCCTATCAGCGCAGTTGACTACCACAACACACGCTTTTAACCAGGATCAAATATTATCGTAAAGTCAATGTCTCTAAGATAGGACAGCACCCGTTCAACCATACTGGAGTCACGGCCGATCAATTCTAAAAGTGTGGACTCCTGCCGGTGCACGCCAAAATGCAAAGACCTGCGTCTAGCATATTCCGGGCACGAGACTAGCACGTGTCGGACCGACAGGGGCGCCGCACATCGCTGACATTGTGGTCGAGGTTCGCCGCAAAACAGATATCGGTGAGTGGCCAGCGTGTGGCCAGTCCGCAATCGACACAACGCCACCTCCTCACGGCGGTTAGGCCGCAGCGAGGATGGCCACTCACCGATCTCAGGTTTGATAACTTTCAACTTGTTATTTATTATATTATTCCATTGTTCTTGCCATACACTGCGAAGGTGGGTACATATATATGGGTACAAATCTCTAGCGGGGATTCGTTGCGCACGCCTGCAGGGCCTACGGGAAGCACGTCGGGCCGCTGCGTCTGCCACTTCATTCAATTGTATTCCAACATGACTTGGGATCCAGCAGAGTGTTACATACTTTCCCAGTCTGGCGAGGCGGGTTAAGCGCAGGACAATGTTTAAAACAAGTCCATCACTTGGGTTGAAACCACTCACAGCTTGAATGCTGCTAAGGCTATCGGTGAAAATAACGTATTTCGTGGCATCACTAACTTCGATAAAGCATAGAGCCTTATCCAAGGCGGTGAGTTCAGAGGTGAAAACCGATGCAAAAGATGAAAGTGAGAAATTTCTTGTTACTGTATCCGTAACAAAAGCGCATCCCACTCCAACATCAGTTTTTGATCCGTCAGTGTAGAACGACACATGATCTGCATACTGTGCAATGTGTTCGAGCGCCAATTGTTTAAATTCAGTAGGGATAGTATCGGATTTGGTTTTCCCTGCGAGAGTCATGTCGGTTTTTGGGCAGATAAGTTCCCAAGGAGGGATGTCTGAAAGCTCGCTATGAGTCACAACACTCGGCTGGATACCACTTTCGGCCGAGAAACGTTGGACGCGTACGCCCAGTGGAATTCCTCTTTGCACGTTCACAAACAGCCGTAGCATGTTCCGCGAGAAAACTGCGTTATATGTTGGGTGTGACGGAGACTGAGCCAGCTTACAGGCGTAACGCTGCCCGAGCAGGCGCCGTCGCAATCCGAGAGGTGGTTCATTTGCTTCCACCAACAAGCTGGAGCACGGTGTTGTCCTAAACGCACCTGTGGCCACTCGGAGTGCACTATGGTGAATCGTATCTAAACAGCGTTTAGCTGATTCCGACGCAGAATCGTATACAAAACAGGCGTAATCCATCTTGGAACGAACAAGAGACCGATAGAGAATGAGAAGTGTCTTCCTGTCCGCTCCGTACGATAGACGAGATGCACATTTCAAGGCATTCAATGATTTAAAACATTTGTCACGTATATTCCTAATGTGTGCGTTGTATGTCAGCCGTTTATCAAACGTTACTCCGAGAAACTTTGCTGTCGGTTGGAAAGTGATAGTTTTACCGCGCAACGATACCATAGGTTCCGGACAGGTCCTGCGCCTGCGACAGAAATGAACACCAGCGGTTTTTTCGGTCGAAAAATATAGTCCATTTTTACTACTCCAGCGTTCCAGATGGTTCACGGCCAGCTGGAGTTGACGTGATAGTGAAGATGTTGTTGAAGATGTTGTCCATATTGCAATATCGTCCACGAATATGGAACTCTGTATGGATGATGGGAGGGATGTTGTGACGTCATTTATGGCTAAAGCGAAGAGACAAATACTTGAAACGCTCCCCTGTGGGATACCCTCTTCCTGATAAAATGCATTGGAGTACATGCCACCGATCCTGACGCGAAAAGTCCTATCAGTCAGAAAGTTCTTCATAAAAAGACCCATCTGGCCACGAATACCACACTGATACAATTTTAACAGGATACCATGTCGCCACGCTGTGTCATAGGCGGCAATGGCGTCAAAGAACACGGCTCCAAGGTGTCGCCCCTCTCTGAACGCACATCGCACTGATGTATCCAGAGACACCAAGTGATCCACCGTGCTCCGGCCCTTGCGGAAACCGCACTGGTTGTTACTGAGAATACCTCGGCTTTCCAGATACCACATGAATCGCACATTCACCATTTTTTCGAAAAAGTTTACACATGCAAGAAGTCAGCGATATTGGCCTAAAGTGTAAAGGGTCTGAGCCAGACTTGCCCGGTTTCAGAATAGGAATCACTATGGCTTCCCGCCACGCCGGAGGGAAATCGCCAGACTCCCACATCACATTAAATGTGGCAAGCAGTGCCCTCAGCGCATATTGCGACAAGGCTTTCAACATATCATTATGTATAAGATCTGGTCCTTCAGCTACAGAACGAAGGGCACGGATCGCTGCCACCAGCTCGTGCATCGAAAACGGCTGGTTATAAGATGGCGTGTCAGTAGTGGTAAAGTCTATAGGTCTCTGTTCTGCTAAGTTTTTATGTCTCATAAATGTATTATCGTCTCTCAAGGAGCTACAGCGCTGTGCAATCGCATTGCCTATACAGTTAGCCACTTTACCTGGGTTGAATATTGTTCTGCCAGAAACGTTTGGTGTTGGAAGATATGTGGGGACCGACGTGCCGTCAATGCGGCGAATTTGGGCAAATACCTGGGACAATGGTGTACATCTATTCAGTCTGCTTACATACTCCCTCCAAGACTTCTTTTTAGCTTGTTTTATGGTGCGTCTGCAGGCGGCTCTGGCCTGTCTATAGATATTTAAGTTGTATAGCGTGGAGTTTCGTTTAAACTGTCGGTAGGCACGTCGTCGTTTACGAATAGCGTTCCGACAATCCTCGCTCCACCACGGAACCGGTGGCCGCTGCGGATATTTTGATGTTCGGGGGATACTGGCATGGGCTGCGTCTCGGAGTATGGTCGAAAACTCGTCCACTGTGAGTGGCTCTCCTGTCGACATATTCTCTACGTAATCATCTACGAGAGAATTAAACAGGGACATATCTGCGTTTTTAAACTTCCACCGTTGCGGTCTCGTGCCTAAAACAGGTGCACCGTCACAGATCACAAAAACAGGAAAGTGGTCACTTCCCATTGGGTCACTGTTTACTGACCAGCTAAATGTAGCAGCCAGCTGAGGGCTGCAAATGCTCAGGTCTAAGGCTGATTCGCGACCAGATGGAGTGGTAAAATGTGTTGGTTCTCCTGTGTTTAAGACACATAAATTCTCATCTCGAATAAAACGCTCGAGGTGGCGGCCCCGAGTGTTTGTACCTTCGCACCCCCATGCAGTATGGTGCGCGTTAAAATCCCCCATGAGAAGGATTGGGGGTGGTAGTTCGGACATGAGCATATTTAATTCCGGCGAGGGCAGGTCTACCCCAGGGGGCAGGTAGACGGAACATAATGTAATCTGCCGTCGATTGAAGTATATGCGCGCTGCAATAGCTTGTAGCCGTGTCTGGAGTAGGATCTGTTTTGCTGGTAGATTGTGATTTACTGCTAAAAGAACGCCGCCGTAGGCGACTGGGTTGCGTTGCATGTCTTTTCGGTACGTGCGGTAACCTCTGAGGGAAAATTGAGTCTCTTGTGACAATTTTGTTTCCTGCAGGCATATTGCTGCTGGTCCATGGTCTCTTATAATAACTCGCAGATCCTCAGCACTTGTCCGAACCCCACGGCAGTTCCACTGTATAAAGGTGTTCATGAGGAAGGTGGTAGGGAAGGGGTGCAGCTTATGTCCACACAGTAAAAAATTAAAACAGAAACGGGCTTACTAAGCAGATATGCCGACCTAACCCTTCCAGGGGGGCCAGTGCCCCCGGAAGGACCCTTGGCTGGTGCCGCGAAAGTCCCACCGAGCCGGTTACGTATCGGACCGCGGCTTCGTCCGCTTTCTAGCGAGGTACCGCGGGCTCGCGAGGTCTGGGGGTGGTCGGGAGGGCTCCCTGCCGGTCGTTTAACTGGGGACCTACCCCGCGAAGCAGCTTCAAAGTTCTTTCTGACCGCTGCCACCGTCGACGAAGGAGTCTGGGCGATAGGTGTTGGCGGTGGCTCAGTCTCTGATCGGGCCTGTGGCGGCGGCATTGCTGCAGTTGGGGGCGCTGATTCAGCGCCACAAACGGGTGGTTTGATGGGAGGCCGCATGCGGCGCCTCCCCGCGGGGAGGGCTTGCCTCCTTGTCCGACGACTGTCCAGCCGTCTGACCCTTCAGGGTCGGGGTGAGCTGAGGCTGAACCCTGCTCACACTCTGCCCCAGCGCCAGGCGTTGGGGGGTGGGGGTGGGGGCTGGGGGCGGGGGTGGTCCCGCACAGCCCCGCTCCTCCATCAGTGGGGACGAAACCCCGCCTTCCAGCCTCGGCAGGAGCCAGAGGCGAAGAGAAGGAAAGGGGAGCGTCGTTGCGCCCCCGCCCCCGTCCGTCAGTGAGGGGGGCCGCGGAGGAGGTGCCGCCTCCGGCTCAGGTGCCGGGGCGGCGGGCCGGCGTGTGAACACCAGCCCCATCTTCCTGCCAGGCGGACAAAGTCGGCCACGGTTAGGGAACGGATGACCTCCTCCGCGGTCATCCTTGGGGGGTTTGGTATGCCTGTAGAGGTTACCTGGGCGTAACTCTTCCGCGGGTGGGACGCCTCGTATGCTTCTCGGGCCTCGCGAAAACTGATCTGTTGTGTGGTCTTGATTGAGAGTATTTCTTTCTCCCTCAGGAGCTCTGGGCATGAGCGGTCTGCTACCTGGTGTGAGCCTCCGCAGTTAGCACACTTCAGTGTTTCGGCATCACACTCAGCGGTGCTGTGGTGTGCGGATGAACATTTTCCACAAATACGCTTGCCTTTGCAGGATCGAGCAGTGTGGCCATACTTTTGGCACATGAAACATCGCATGGGGCTTGGCACGAAAGGCCTCACCCCGACCCGTGAGTATCCCACAAATATGTGCTTCGGTAATTCATCTGTGTCAAAGGTAAGTATCAAAGTGTCTGTGTCTAGCATTATTTCTCCACTTTTCCTTCGAATCCTATGCACCTCTACAACTCCGAAGTCCTCAAGTCCTTCCACGATCTCTTCCTCAGACAGTCCTCTAAGCTCCTGACTACTGACCACGCCCTTCCTAAAGTTCTTTGTTCTGTGTGGCTCTACAGAGATTGCGATTTTACAGGTCTTTTTGGTTCCGCCTTCCTTCCTACTAAATGATAGTTCAGAGACTAAGAGTGCACGCTCAGCATCCTTTGTGTGCGCAAATTCTACCTCCAAAGACCCGTCGCGTAGTTTTTGACATCTTTCTATTTTCCCTAGACTATCAAGTGCCTCCTTTCGTTTGAAAGGTGATAGAGATGCCAGCGATGTGTCCAGACCTCGCATTACTAGGACACGAGGACAGGACGGTTGAGAGATGGTTTTACGCGAACTAGGTGTCAGTGTCCGCGCAGTCCCTTCCCCTCTAGGGGGTTGGGAGATGTCAGCCTCCTGCTGGAGGTGGTAGAGAGAGGTTTGTGGAGTTTGAAGAGTCCATAGGGAGATCATAAGGTTCCACCAGCCACGTGCGCCCCCTTCCGACGAGGGTGCTACGAGGCGAGACGACGCACGGGCTGGCTATACGGGGGAAACGCCGCCGTTACAGAGGGGGAGAGAGACTCACCAAACCCCCTGCCCCGACGACGGTCCCCCTTGCACCTAGCCTAGACGACCCCGGGCGGGCCCGACACCCCACCCTCCCCGGGTGAAGTTGGGACCTCACCCAAGGAGGGAGGGGCAGCCGAGCCCCACCAAAGGCCGACAGACTTTTACAATGCTGCTACTCTTGTCGATGCCCTCAAGAGTTCCCCGCCCTTGCGGAAATCCAGACCAAAGTAGAGTGTTGCTAGAGGACGACGAACGAACACAGCGCCTCCCTCAGCTCAGCTACCAGGACTCCTTCATCCCGGGGTACGGGTCGGTGCGCAGCTCACCTTAAAAAGACAGGCGCCCTCGCACGGCCTCATCGGAGCAGGCGACTACCACCTGCTCGTCACAACTGATTCCCGGCTGGTCCGAGAGAAGCGAGCCCCCGGCCCGCAGGGCCGGCGATTAGAGGAATCCAATCGCCAGCCACACGAGTCGGAGGCCCACATACACCCAGACCATCCAGGAATCATAGGCACGTGCAAGGACGCCCATGATACTGGGATAATGTGGGTAACTGGGAAGTTATGAGTTGGAAAAGGAAGAGGGTCGGTCTGTGCTGTCCAGCCCAGACACGCGCCGCACGCGACCGAGGTGCCCACACTCAAGACGAGCAAGAGTGCACACACCCCCGCCACCCGCGGAGACACGCCGGGCCAGACAACGCAGACAGTGGGCAGGAGGGGTGTTTAGGAGTGGACAGAAAGGATACGGGTGGAAAGGCATGGAGAGACAAGGAAATAAGGAAAGAAGAGGAAACGGAACAAGGAGTTGGTGGGATTTGAATTTAGGAAGGCCAGGAAAGGATGAGGATGGCAGTTTCGATTTAGCCTCTCGCCCGAAGGCGGGAGGCGAAACCCATCCTGCCAACTGGGGTCGCGGGTGTCGTCACATCCCGTACCCAATTATCCATGTGCCGGACCAGTCAGCAGGTGCCAACAAGTCCAGCAGATGAAAATCGGTCCTGCGGGGCACAGTACACTCAACACAGTGGCATACTTGTATTGTTGTTTTGCTTTGATGCTTACGGCACTCGAACTGGAAGGTTATATGGCACCGAGATAGGTAGGGCAGGGCGAAGCCGGGCTAGGGCAGTACACTAATACTGCCTCTGGATAGGCTCTGTCCCGCGACCCGTTGCATCACTGCAGAGGGTTCACGCGCGCCAGCCGACTGCCACTCAGGCCCTATGGAGGTATAACACATGCCGCGGGCATATGTATCTAGATTGGGCGAAAAACAGTGAGGCAAGGTAATCGTAAGGTAAGGTCAGCGCCCAAGTCTGGCTGGGGTTAGATTTAAGTCGAGTTCTAAATCTGAGACGAGCGTTTTTTAGGGAGATGGGCTCGCACCACGCTATCATTTTAATATTTATACATTTTATACCTCGGGAAAATTCTGGCATGTTCAAACTTCTTAAACTTTTCGAAAAAATCTCAGTAATCTAATCGATCGATGGGGCCAGGGTGGCCTAGTGGCTTTGTTGCCAGTCTTCGGACCGGATAGCATGGATTAACGTGGGTTCAATCCCCACGGCGGGAAACCGCCTTTCGTGTCCCATCTGACCCGGTGGAGAGGATCCTTAAACACCCACGCCAATACTCCCTGTAATTGGGCAAGTGTGCCTGTTGGGAGTAGCCCTAATAGAATAAAATAAATAAAATAAAATAATGTATTTCCTCTACCAGTGTATGTGTAATTGTAAATCCCTGAGCCCTGCTATGCATTGGTGAAGCCCCCTTGAGTTTTTCAAAGGGCAAGCTAAAGCACTCTCCGCTGACTGAAAGTAAATTCCCTGCTCAGTGCAATGCAGGATCAAAGCTTTGACATATGACCCCGATATGCTTGCATAAAAAGTGCGACGATTTATCATGGCAGGAAAGTTCACGCGCAAGCTTCCGCTGGAATTCACATGTTTCTTGGACTAGCATTTGAGATGGGCCTTGTTTATATATAATCACATATTCGCTAGGCTTGAATCTGTGTGATTGTCACCTTGTTGAGTGAGTGTTTCGGTCTTCTGCTGAGAGTTTGCAATGAGCCCGGTTTTTGGCCGGGCAACACCGGATGTCACAGGTATTCAGCCACTGTTCTGCCGCTCTGATTTAGCCGGGCAACACCGGATGTAACAGGTATCCAGCCACTGTTCTGCCGCTCTGATTTAGCCGGGCAACACCGGATGTAACAGGTATCCAGCCACTGTTCTTCCGCTCTGATTTAGCCGGGCAACACCGGATGTCACAGGTATCCAGCCACTGTTCTGCCGCTCTGATTTAGCCGGGCAACACCGGATGTCACAGGTATCCAGCCACTGTTCTGCCGCTCTGATTTAGCCGGGCAACACCGGATGTCACAGGTATCCAGCCACTGTTCTGCCGCTCTGATTTAGCCGGGCAACACCGGATGTCACAGGTATCCAGCCACTGTTCTGCCGCTCTGATTTAGCCGGGCAACACCGGATGTCACAGGTATCCAGCCACTGTTCTGCCGCTCCGATTTAGCCGGGCAACACCGGATGTCACAGGTATCCAGCCACTGTTCTGCCGCTCCGATTTAGCCGGGCAACACCGGATGTCACAGGTATCCAGCCACTGTTCTGCCGCTCTGATTTAGCCGGGCAACACCGGATGTCACAGGTATCCAGCCACTGATCTTCCGCTCTGATTTAGCCGGGCAACACCGGATGTCACGGTATTCAGCCACTGATCTTCCGCTCTGATTTAGCCGGGCAACACCGGATGTCACAGGTATCCAGCCACTGTTCTGCCGCTCCGATTTAGCCGGGCAACACCGGATGTCACAGGTATCCAGCCACTGTTCTGCCGCTCTGATTTAGCCGGGCAACACCGGATGTCACAGGTATCCAGCCACTGTTCTGCCGCTCTGATTTAGCCGGGCAACACCGGATGTCACAGGTATCCAGCCACTGATCTTCCGCTCTGATTTAGCCGGGCAACACCGGATGTCACAGGTATCCAGCCACTGATCTTCCGCTCTGATTTAGCCGGGCAACACCGGATGTCACAGGTATCCAGCCACTGTTCTGCCGCTCCGATTTAGCCGGGCAACACCGGATGTCACAGGTATCCAGCCACTGTTCTGCCGCTCTGATTTAGCCGGGCAACACCGGATGTCACAGGTATCCAGCCACTGTTCTGCCGCTCTGATTTAGCCGGGCAACACCGGATGTCACAGGTATCCAGCCACTGTTCTGCCGCTCTGATTTAGCCGGGCAACACCGGATGTCACAGGTATCCAGCCACTGATCTTCCGCTCTGATTTAGCCGGGCAACACCGGATGTAACAGGTATCCAGCCACTGTTCTTCCTCTCTGATTTAGCCGGGCAACACCGGATGTGACCGGTATCCAGCCACTGTTCTGCCGCTCTGATTTAGCCGGGCAACACCGGATGTAACAGGTATCCAACCACTGTTCTGCCGCCGCTGAACCACCTGTCACTCAATTCCAGGCGTTTTGTCAAGGGGAAATGGGACCCCGCTCTCCAAAGGGTAGATATCTGTGATGCAAAACAATGCGATGACCCCTCTCTCCCTACCCTGCTGGGATTGTTACCCACTGCGCAGCTGTTATTTCAGATGTTAGAAAAGTATCGTTAACCTCATCACAGCCCGATATTTGAGCTGTCAGTTTTTTGTTTTAATCCAAAAAGTGTGTCCAAAAGAAGACAGTATTTTGAGAGCTACCGAAGGAGGAAAAAGTAAGAAAGAAGAAAAGTCATCAGGATGCAATATAAAGTCGTTATTTTCCTCTCCAGGCTTCTCTGATCCCTCAAAACAATGGCACAATGTTATCTGTTTAGGCAAGTAGGCTTCCCAGTTTGTCCACAGGAATATTGGCAAGCTTGGAACTGCTCCGAACTCTTGGCTCCACCACCACTTATGAATTCCTGTCATCTGCGCCGCTGACATCGGTTCGGATTTCTACCACCGCCCCTCCCCTAGTTTCCATGCAATTCTAGATTTTTCGAGACACTAGTTGGATTTCGGATGCACGTTTTCTGAGCTCTCGAATACCATGCGAATCTTCGTCCACCAATAAAGGTCCACCTATCTAAGTAAATAGGTTTGAAATTATTGCCCAACACATTTGCTAAAATTCAAATTCTACGTTTTTTATTAAAAACAATCTAAGATAATACAAAACAAACAATATAATATTTACTGAAACCTTACTGAAATTTGATTTCCTGAAGTATTTTATTGAGTACGATCTAAGATTTATGTTGAGCTTGCGCACTGGCTGGAACCTTCAGCGCCGACGAAGAATGTCGCATGGCATCGGAAATCTTCGAAAATACATTCGAAATCCGACTGGTGTCCTGAAAAACTAATATAATGAACTTGTACGTATCACCCCGCGCACATGTTTGGCCGTCAGCTGGTTCATTGAGCTTGGACATTCCAGGGTAGATCAAGGCCAGTGACCTGAAATTTTTACTGCTGACACCTGCATTTTTTGGAGTTGAGGTCACTTGACCTCGCCTAGTGACTTCACCTGAGATGACGACTTGAACTTTTCGAGAAAATTCGTGCAGCAAATGATCAGGAACAAGGTAAACGACGCACCTACGGCAGCGCTCCGAGCCACCGTTTTCTGACTGCCTCAAAGAAACCCCAGTGGGATGCTCGAACATCCCAACACTGGAGCGATGATTAACACGCGCCCCGCTGGGGGGGGGGCAATTCGCCCACCCCTCTCCTGGATTTCTCCAGATAACGCAAAAACGAAGAAACACAGAACAATGAAACTTACAGTACCTTATCCTGATGAATTCTACGCATCTGACCAATTTAACCTAAAATCACGAGTTTGAAGCGGCACCTACGGAACATCAGCCTACCGATCAATTTTAAACTTTCACAATATGATGTCATTAGGGCCTACAAATCTGCTATCTCGGGATTTCGATACTGTTGACCAAGGGTAGGGAAATTTTTTGGTCACCCCATGATAAGCCTACGGTGAAAAATACAAAGGGCCTCGTTTTCAGTAAAAATTTGATAGATAAACCTGAAAATGATAAAGGTAAAGGAACACACTGACAAGTTGGATCTTAAATATATATTCAAAAGCAAGCACACGGACGCGTTTCGTAACTTCTTCAGCGTGTGTTTGAAGGGTAGAGTTATCCGTTGACGCATGAAGGTTTCTGTGAACTCACGTGGGCTAAACGTGGATAGTATTTGCCAATATTTTTGATATTGCGAAATCTCCTCTCTTGGAATTTAGATTTTCTTTTTGTTCAATTAGGGCCGACTCCAAAAACTTTCTTCTATTTTTTGGTAGCCCTCTGTGGAGAATTTCTGCATTTTTCCAGTTTGGTTAGTGGCCAAATTGTTCGGAGTGTATTACAAATGAACTCGTGTTTTTATTATTTCTAAGGTCTGATTTGTCTTCGTAAATTCGTTTTTGCAGGCCGCGATACGTCTCCCCGTAGTAGAATCTTGTGCAGTTTTGACATGTAATTTTGTAGACGATGCTGTTCTCATTGCTGTTTTTCGAATCTTGCTTCTTTTTGATAAGGTCTCCTATTTTCAAGCCTGTGCTTGCAATAAACCTAATCTCTGCTTGTTTATGTGTCCTTTCTAGTATTCCGTGTTGAGATGTTTTCGGTCCTACAATAGTTCTCAGTGGCGTTGCTCTTGCTTTTCTTGAGTTTCTAATCTTTTTTGCCTTCAAAAGACATCTCACGATAAATGCTTTAGGGTATTTTAGTTTTAGAAACGACGAGAAAATGTGATTGATCTCCTCTTCGAGGTATTCGTTGCTGCACACACGGAGTGCACGGAGGAAAAACCCAATGATTACTCCGGATTTTACTCGCTCACTATGGGCAGAAAAATAATGTATGAAATCTTAAGAGTTAATTGGCTATGTAATGGCCGAAAAACTTAATTTACATGTTATCCCTATGACGGCATGTTTTGACCTCTTGTGACCTTTAATGTGAACTGACAAAAAAATTGTCCAAATATTTTCGATGGAGAAGTGGATGGGCTATCCAACACCATTTACCGTTTTTCGCTACCTACCGTGGTTCTCGAGATCTTAGGGAGGGGGGGGGCGGGTACCCGCCCCTCCCTCCCGTAAAAGCGAAGGTGGCTCCGACCCCCGTCAATGCGAGTGTTAAGCTTCTTTTCTCATCATGGTCCTTTCACAACCCACAAAGTATTCAGCTCCGAGAATAATCAGCAGCAAAAGTATGAGACACAGCGCTGTTCCCGGCGAGTTTACCACGAGAATACAGTCGCTCATCAGTAGGAGAGCAGGGTCGGGATTGCCTTGTCTTGTAAACCCCAGCGGAAAGTGGCAATCTAGGTAAGCTAATTACACCCACTCGGAAATGAAGGGTCCGCTGCCGCGCTCGCTTGACGCGGCTGCTCATGTCGGTTGAACGCTTTCTTCGAATATACCTGTTTTGAGCTTTAGCAATGCCGTGGTGGCGGAAGTTTCTTGTTTAAGCTTCTTTGTGCTTTGACATAAATTTGGAGGATCCTGGCTGAGGCCATACTCAGAAGATCACTGTAGACGTTGAAGCCAATTTCAAATGGCAAAATATCCAGGGCAGCTACAGTTCGAATTGCAATTCGAAACCATGCCGGCAGGAACAGTTCTCTCTACTCTCAGAGGTCCTCAGAGATGCTCTTCTGCTTGTCGGAGGCGATTTGTGGGGGTTGGGTGAGCGTTATTATGGAGGACCGCTTGGGAAACCGAGGCCAGGTTAGTAGCAAGCGAGGAGAACGCGCCGACTGGACTCCGCGCCCCTCCAGCCAGTGTCGCCCCCAGCTGGTAACGCGGCACAGGGGGCTATTGACTCCCTTGATATTTATGGAGCACCCTTCCCAATCAGCCAAGGAGGCCCGGGTTGTGATATGAAGGCATTTAAAGGCACACCCAGGTTGACAACTGGTAGATAATTGGGGACCCAAACTAACGGCCAAATTTTGTTCTTAAACAAGTTCCAGCGACCTCAGAAGGAAAACGCGGGCAAAGGAGGACGATGACATTGAATATTGATGCCAGCATGTGTAACAGGATGTTTTCCAATGCCCGTTTTTAGTGTTAGAGCGGTCTGACATGACCCTGGCATAGTATACTATTTATAGTAACGGCTGCATAATAACTAAGAAAACTTTGAAGTGGGTGCAAAATTTCGGCATCCATGTGTAAAATTATTGCTGATAGAATGCGTGCCGTGGTTGAGAACATGTTCGGTGATGATGTGTTAAACTCGTGAACTAATATAAATACAGAAATGCTCATCCACTATTACTTTTTACGACCGACTGGGTGGGGAGAGGGGGCCGTATGACCTATGATGTCGGCGCGCCCCTAAACCCCAAGTATGATGATGATGTGGAGAAAGAGGTCGCAAGAAAAAGCACACTAAGATACGGGGCCACAGGTGAGGAGCCAATCTACACTAACACGATAAGACGACATCAATACATGTGTATTGACTAGAGGTGGGACTTTCCAGGCCCGGGGCCCGGGGCAAAAGCCTGGCCCAGGCCCGCGGGCTTGGACCGGGCCTGAAGGCCTGACTTAGGCCAATCCCGGGCTGATAACGGGTTTCACCCAGCTCATTCCGGGCTTCAACTGAACTGGGACTTCAAAGTCAATTTTCTGTAAGTTAAATAAGCCTTTTTCAGTACAGACCTAGTTTTTTTCCACTGAAACATAATCTTATTCATGCACCTGCAGCTTTTGAAAATGCATTTACAATTAATTTTGAGACATGGACTTTAAGAAACACATCAGGAATGTAAAAGCATGAAGCTCTAACTTTCTATCTGTTACTCATGTGGGTCAAAAGCAAGTTACTTAAGCCTGTATCAATATTTATAATCAAATATTGAATAATGCCTACAGTTGCACACATCCATGCTGTACTGTCATCTTATGAACATCCTAATGACTTCAAAATCTTCAAGTCATATATGGGTGAATAAAATATAAATTGTGGTAGCCTATTTGTTACTTCCATATTGTCCGTATACCATTTCAAAGGAAGTCATTTAACCCATTTGTTGCTGACATATTGATACTAACACCTAGCTCTAGCTAGAACATTCTTTCCAGAAGCTTTCTGCTTCAGGTAAAAAGAAAATGCCATCTATGGAGCCATTCCCATGTCCTCTGCCAAAAATGGCGAAGTGAATGACAGGTACAAACTATTTATTGGGAGCCCATAATTGTCAAACTGGCCTGATAACAATAGATGCAAGAACAAATGTTGATAAGTTTGACCCTTCCACAGCTTCATCTTGCTCCTTCATTGCCCAAAAGATGCAGAATCCACTCGGAAAGGCTAGTATAAGCAAGGAATAGGCACAAAGAAAACATGTTTTTGATCGAAGTACTTTAGAATATAAATTAGTCTGTTGTGGGGAGATACGGGGAGAGCAGTCAGCCTTAGAAGGAACCTTTGAAATTGCACCAAAACATGAATATACTTGACATCATGTGTTGCATTTTCCTTGTGGAGATACTTCCTGGCCTCTATGAAATACAACTTCTATTATAAGCTTTGAACATAACAGCACTTCCTCCCAAGATACCTTTACTTTACACCTCCCTCCCAGCACACTAAAAATGTACTACGGAAACATAGAAACACAGAACACAAAAACAATATCCAAATTATGATGGTCTTCAGACACGCCAAATTCAGCGGGCTTCAGAACAGCTTGAAAAGATTTGCAGTCAGAAAAGCGTCATATATGAAACAACTGCGCAAAAGGGCTATTCTCAGGAACTAAACAAATGCACTACACAGCTTTTGCTGATTTTTAAATCCCTGAAATTTTGAGAATATATTTTTAAGAGTACTGAAATATTTAAACTGAAATAAACTTACTATTCTAGTAAATTTTAGTGGAAAATATTTTCATAAATGATTGCTATAACGTAGACAAGCACGGCGCTTCAGATACCTTCTAAGCGCTAGCCCCTAAAATACAACAAAACAAACGGAAATAGTGTTCAAGCCCGCATGGTGATGGTAATGTGGATGGACTCGAGTTGTTTTTTGTGTCAGATTTACTTTTTGGTGGAGATTGGGTGCAACCTTTTATACCATGTTTGGTGCGAACATGTGGAAAACTAGTGGTTCTTTATCAAGATAGGCTGATAGACCTTGTTGGCCTGTTGGCTTACCTACTTTGCAGATCGGGCTGACCCAAGCAGAACAATTTTGACTATATTCCAAGCTGTTTACTGGCTAAATTAAAAGGAAATACTCACATGTATCAATTCAGGGACAATGTGAAGGATTTTGGTTCATTCACCGCCATTCTGCCATGATATTCTGAAGTTTTAGCTGAAAACTTGTCACTGCTCTCTCCTCTATTCATAAACATTATTGGAACTCAATTGTGAGGCTCGTGCCAACACAAAATGATTTTTAAAAGGGCAACCATGGAGGAAATGTCCGATATGAGTGGGCTTATTTCATCCTGATTCTTTTAGCTGCCATGTGCATATCTCTATCTCGAATGCCCATTGTTTTATAAGGTGATGCTGGTCATTATCTGAAGTAAGCTTGCATCATAAGCAAGGCATGTTTCATATTGTGTTTTTCAGTATCATTTTCTGCTGAATTATTAAGATAGCTGAGACTACTGATGCCGCATGCACCTTTTAATATGGTTTTGGGTGCAACCAAAACTTTTTCCAGGATAAATTGGCTTAAAATATGTATTTGAGACAGCTTTAAAGTAAATAAATGCTGCATACAGTCGTTTATGGTTTTTCCATGAAACCGGGCCTTCCGG
The DNA here is from genome assembly GCA_034440635.1 of Lepas anatifera. Lineage (NCBI taxonomy): Eukaryota > Metazoa > Arthropoda > Thecostraca > Lepadidae > Lepas > Lepas anatifera. The sequence continues at coordinate 1,143,747 of JAOTON010002243.1, forward strand.
GCTTGATAAGCCATTTCTACCACAAAACGGGCTTGTGACGGGCTTCTAAAATCAGCAGCAGACCGGGCCCGGGCCCGGCCTGCAAAATTGCCTGAAACTCCCACCTCTAGTATTGACACCCTGATTTAGTGTACTTCGCAAGAAATACACTATAAAGCAGGGTCAGGTGCCCTTGGAATGGGTGTCATGACTTCTTTTGATGAGGGTCGTCACTCCTTTTGATTGGAGTCGTCTCTTCTCCTAACCCTACAAAAACTCTCAAATACGGTGTCTGACCGTGTATTGACACCGGATTCGGGGGTAGTGACGCTGCTTGGCGGGGTTGGCCGAACTCCCCTTCAGTGGGGACTTTTTGACGGTGTCACCAAATGGCAAAAATATGCCATTTTTTATATCAGTGTAGAAAGAAAAATAACAAAAATAGGTAACTGTGACTTTGAATCCCAACAATAGCCTCTTTTTCCAAAAACACTTCATTGGAATTTGTATTGATTTGTGGTGCAAGCGAAGAGTTTCACCGTAGAACAAACCGTTACCAGGTCATGAAGTCACGTGGATATGGAACATTTTACCTCTAGCAAAACAAAACGAACGGAGACGAACCACTGGCTTAGTGTTGCTGGCCTTTGTTCGCAGAAAAAGGCAAACTCATTCTTTGCAATAAAGACTGCCCCTAAAACCAACCCAGTCTGGAATTGCTGCAAGGTGCCACATTTCCTTTAACTGTGAGGAGAACAGCTCACCCAAGATCCAACTGGTTTATCTCTCGCCCCCGGGTTTCCTCTGAACCACCTTCGTCAAACCGCAGTGCTCTTTTTCTTCGGAAATCACCGTCGATTTTGTCTCCCACGGGAAATATTAAGCCTATTCCCTACGTGTTTGGGTATCGTGTGGGAAATGACGACACAACAGTATCATATGTTCTCGCCTGGGTCGCTGTTGAGGTTATAATAGCTCAGATAAAATATCTTAGACACCTACAATTCGAGGGTTTACCTTTGACCATGAGTTAAGTAAAAACAATATTTTTGGACATGCCTAGAATCTTCTTGTCCCGCCATGGCAAGGCGACTGGTATGACCATACTAAGTCAGCACGTAAGCATGGCCAGAAATGTAATGTCAAGCTTGTCTTACGACATGAGATAATGCACAATGCATACTCATCGACGCGTAGTGATAGGGCGACAAAATGACGTCACAATGAAATCTGTATTACCGTTGCTTGCATAGTTATTGACCAGAGCCTGAAAAATAATAGATAATACATTTTAAGGTGTTTTAAGATGTTATTTCCTAGATCTTTGAACCAGACTAGACCAGATCAGACCAGATCCTTTTATTGACCAGATCATTTTTGTTTTTCCGTACATTTTTACTGGATATGGCATGGTATTCAGCTGAGGCTTAACATCCAATTAGCACAGACCTGTGGCACTCGCTGGTTTTATTATCTGACATAAATCACAGATAAATAGGATAAACCTACCCTGGCCGCTGCCACCCTTCGCATTTTAGGAAGTGAATTCAGTTGACCTGGTTGTCTGGCCTGGCTTGATTTGACTTAAGGCTGAAAGTCTGGAAAAGACGCAAAAAATATCAGGAATAGTGTATGCCCTGTACCTACCTATGTATGTGCCCTGGAACTGCGCACCGCCCTTTTCCAGCCACATCGGAAAGCCCGAGAAGTATGCTCACCCCCCTCTTCCCCCACTTCCCCCACTCTGATGGAGGGTTGAAGAAGAGGTATGAAAGCTCAACGCGAATTGGGGCTGCTCTCATCGATCTCTCCCCATGTGGATACGGTGGCACTGTATTCACGCTTCCCACGCCATCCAACCGTAACACATGAGCTCAAATTACACACCCCTGGCTGTACAGCGCTCTCGCCCTCCCGGCGCTCCCGGATACTATAACTTCTGCTGTGAGCGAGGCTTTTGAGCCATATGTTGGATGAAACCCCACTGGAAACCGAGAGGGGAGGGGTCGGGCGATCTGGCCTGAGGCTCCGCGCGACGTGCCAGCTGCTGCTAGGCTAGGGCAGGGGCGCCCCGTCCCGAGGGAAATTGGCCGCGGCGCCTCGTCTGAAACCGATCGGCGGCTCTGCAGGCCGGCTCCCGCCGAGTTTACTCGTGAATCCAGCCCTTCGCTGGCAGCTACAGTGGCGGTGACCTTCACAAAAGAGGTCTGCTGCCGATATATCGCCGACACCATGCGGCCGCCGGCACTGCCATATATCGGTTTACAGCCGCACTTTGCGGTGGTAAGGCCGTGGTTTACGGCCCGGTTAGGGAAGCCTGCGCCGACTCGGTGGGTGCGGTTGTGGCGTGGCGCCTCGTTCTGTATCTCCCAGGCACCTTCTCGCCATGCCTCACTTGATCATGACATCGGCGAGGCAACCGCACTGCCTGTCTGCGGCAACCGTGGTGAACCAGAAGTGCTGTTTACACGCTTATAATCCGCACAGGGCCCCCGAGCTATGGCTCGTGCGAGCACGAGGCTGCACGGTGCCAGGATTGAGCTTTTTTGGAGGGGGGGCATTCGGTAAAATTGGGATGCATCACGAACAGCTTTTGTTTTTTTTCTCAACACAACTTCCATATTCTAATGTCACCAAATCGAGTGTTCGGCCTGTATACGGCCCTCTCCTTTTCGCTTGGCGCGCCCCTAGCAGCCAAACAGTTATCCTCATATGTTTTCCGTCACGAATTCCAATGGGGCCGGGGACATTCTCATATGAAAAAAGCAAAACAAGTATTGCAGAAGCGACTCAGTTAATAGCCTTACACCAAACATTTGACTGGTAAAAGCCATTCCTTCTGATCTATAAACTCTCACTGATGTGAGGGGCGGCTACAAATCGGGATTCTTTGACAACAGTTTCTAGTCTGCGGGCTCTTCCATCGCATGACCTGGCACCCTCAGCCTGAACCCATGGGTCTGATCATTAACAGACCAGAATCGCACTCCAAACGCCGGATAGTGTGTTGGTATCTCAGCACCGGGTTTCACCGACTGCGCTTCCCGCACCAAGAATTACTCATCGTTGGGGTTTAACGACGCAACAACTGCCAAGGTCTTACGGCGTCGCCAGCTCTAACCCTGCTGGGAGGGTTTGGGGGATCAGATCAACTTATTCAGAGGCTCCGCCGGGACTTGAACCCAGGATCCGTGGCTCAGAAGACAAGGATGTTATCCACAAATCCACCCATCCCCCAACACCATGCTGGGAGGGATTTGGGGATCAGATCAACTTATTCAGAGGCTCCGCTGGGCCTTAAACCCGGGACCGGTGGCTTAGAAGACAAGGATGTTATCCACAAATCCACCCATCCCCCACACCATGAATAACACACGATGAAACATGCAGGTACACGTGATTACATTTCTTAACATCTCGCACAGAATAAAGTGTGACAACCTAACCACATATTTTTTACCTAAGCAATTTCATCTAAAAACTACACGCTTCAAAAACTACACGCATGCAGATGTACAATCTGCAACAAATATATGGATAAACAGTGAGTAAACAAAATTGTAACTGATGGATGTGCGGTGTTGTGGTGAGTGTTTATGTGTAGTGGTTTGGTCGTAAGTGGTATAAGTTTATGTGCAGGGTACTGGCTGCAGGAGGCACCACGAGGAAAACTTTATAAATGTGTGGTCTACGGTTTTGCATTTCTGTAGATTCTTTAATTTTGCACTCTACCGAATGTTTACAAGCATGAGGAATTTATATTGAAAACTCTTGGCCTGTGATGCGTGTAGTGGGGTGATGCAATATGGTGTGGTCTCCGAGATACTTACCCTTTTCTTTTCTCCTAGCATGTTCTAAATGTTCCATGAAGCGTGTTCAAATTTGGCGAGTTATTTCCCCTGCATAAAATATGTTGCATAGTAGGCACGTGATAAGATATACTGTATCTTTGATGTGGCACCTCTGCTGTAAACCAGCGTCGCATGTGCAGCATAACTTCCTGACTTTTAGGGCATGGTGGTGGCTGCACTGATGATCTTATGAGGATGTTTAAAAGTGTTAGTCACTCTTCCAGGCTATTGAAATGTCTAGTCTGTGTATTTGGCTGCGGCGGTGATCTTGTGGGTGAGCTGCACATCAATTTATGGGAGAGAGATGTAAGTTGCGTTCCTGTTCCTGTTCTTGGGACATGGTTGATGTGGTTTATATTTGGCAGAAGTTTGCATGTTTTTGATGAGTTTAGCTGGGTATCTGTTCGACATGAATTGTTTCATGATTTTTTTCAATGCTCAAATATTGTTGGATAAAATATTGAGAATTGCTTACATGACCTCGGATGACTTCCCAAACGTTACAGGTCAAACCATTCAGCTTCAAGCTTAGGAATGGGTCAAGCAGTACACGTGATTTTTAACCTGTGAAGTTAATCTGGGGTGTTCGCACCGAGAAACGCACGTTTGCATTTTTTCCCATCGGCTTACAATGGGAAGTCATGGCCCGTACAGGCTTACATGACACCAGATCTTCGAAATAGGTCAATTCCTTTTCCACACATTTTGGTCCTTACTGGCATACGTATGTGCTATGAATCCTAGATCAATAGCTTAAACAAATAATCACCACTGCCACCTTGAATGTTTTTGGAGGAGAGGTCACTTGACCTAAGCTGGTCACATCATCTAATATGACTTTGACTTGAAACTTTCCGGAAAGCTGCAAAGCAAAGTTCAGCAGACAGGTATGTAAAATACGGGGCGCTCCGCGCCGCATTATTTATGAATCCCCACTAGGGTGAAGGTTAACTCGCGCCTCGCTGGGGTCCCTTTCAAAAGGCAGGGCCACGTATTCCTTTTTATTTGCTGCGAAACTAAAGAAAAATAACTCGCAGTGTTTGAAAAGCCTTGACGAGATGAATATTAATTATAAATACTCTTTTGAGGTCAGTTTAATATTGAAGTCAACAGAGGTCAAAGAAGGTTCCAGTTACTTACAGCAGGGTATTGCAGCTCTACCCCTGTAGATTTTTACTCGGCGGAGCCAGAGCAAATATTTAGGTATCCTCGGAGTCCTAACTTGGTGACATATCGAATGATGAATGATACAGGGAATGAGGTAGCTTAGTGGATAGCACCCTTGTCTTCCAAGCCACCGCTCCCGGGTTCAAGTCCCGGCGGAGCCTCTGAATAAGTCGATCTGATCCCCAAAATCCCTTCCAACAGGGTGAGAGTTGGCGACGCCGTATGACCCTGGCAGTTGGTGCGTCGTTAAACCCCAACAATTATTTATGAATAATACAACCACTATAAGTCAAGCTTTATGAAAATTTTGGACACGGGAATGGCAAAAGAACGCTTTGGGAAGATTTGAACGTCTTTACAACTGATGCAAATTAATCACCAGACACCGTAGAAATAAAAAGAAAAAAACTCATATCAAGGTAAAATAAAATGTATTATGAGTAGGCAGACAAAACCAGGCAGAGAGAGAGAGAGAGAGAGAGAGAGAGAGAGAGAGAGAGAGAGAGAGAGAGAGAGAGAGAGAGAGAGAGAGAGAGAGAGAGAGAGAGAGAGAGAGAGAGAGAGAGAATTGAAGGTAATAGGCTCAACGGTCCCAAGTGGCCCAAGAAGCTCTCCTGGAGTCACCCCGTCCGGCGTTAGGCAGTCGAAGCTGTATCGAATGCGAATTGTTTATGGCCAAGTCTATTTAGTATGCGGCCTGGGCTGGGGCTTTGAGTGGCGATCATTAAGGCTGTCTTGCTTGAATACTGCATGCATCACAAGTGGTTGTATTATGCAGCAGATCGTGAGAGCTCTAGCACAGGACAGATAAGAAAAGAGAAGTCTAAAGGAAGTGAAATTCTGAGCAATTTGAAATAGAAAAAAGGCGAAATTAATTTCCATTGGGAAGACCTAGAGATCAGAATATTCAGACATCCGTCGATGGCATTGCACTACAGTCTTGCTGACATTCAGGCCCATTTGGGTTACAGCTTTATTTTCTTAACTCGCCGCCCTGTTCAATTTTGGCAGAAAGTTGTGCTTCGCCAGTATTAGGCTCCTAGGATCCGGTACAATTGTCCGAAATATGTCACTTATTTCCGATACATGAACAGCCTTGGTAACCAGGCCCATGGTACGCACCACTATGTCCAGACGAAATATAGAGCGGCTCAGACGAATGTGCCGACGCGAAACGTACCGCTGTGAGAAACAAACTCAGTTTAATTTATTTCACAAAAGCTCATGAAACAGATTCACGTAAGTTCATAAACTTCATCTTCTGTCATTTCTGAAAAATAATGTACTTTCAAATTTCTGATGTCCAATGCAAATATTGTATTTTTAATTAACCTTTGTCCAATGGTACGGACCACCCTCTTGTCCTTATTCTAGAGAAGGACCAGAATCTAGAGGCAGAACGGTACTAGACATCCGCAGTCCTGCATACATGAGTCGATTGGGCCGTTCCTGCAGTCGGTACCGTCCTGAGGCTGCTCATGTATCCAAGGTAACTGTTCCGTGATGCACGGTATCCGGGGTACCTGTTCCGTGATGCACAGTATCCAAGGTAACTGTTCAGTGATTCACGGTATCCAGGGTAGCTTCCGTGATGCACGGTATCCGGGGTAACTGTCCAGTGATGCACGGTATCTAGGGTAGCTTCCGTGATGCACGGTATCCGAGGTAAATGATCCGTGATGCACGGTATCCGGGGTAACTGTTCAGTGATGCACGGTATGCAGGGTAGCTTCCGTGATGCACGGTATCCGAGGTAAATGCTCACTGATGCACGATATCCGGGGTAACTGTTTCGTGATGCGTGGTATCCGGGGTAACTGTTCAGTGATGCACGGTATCCAAGGTAACTGTTCCGTGATGCACAGTATCCAGGGTAGTTTCCGTGATACACGGTATCCGGGGTAAATGCTCAGTGATGCACGGTATCTGGGGTAACTTTTCAGTGATGCACGGTATCCAGGGTAGCTTCCGTGATGCACAGTATTCGGGGTAACTGTCCAGTGATGCACGGTATCCAGGGTAGCTTCCGAGATGCACGGTATCCGAGGTAACTGTTCAGTGATGCACGGTATCCGAGGTAAATGCTCAGTGATGCACGGTATCCGAGGTAAATGGTCCGTGATGCACGGTATCCCAGGTAACTGTTCAGTGATGCACGGTATCCAGGGTAGCTTCCGTGATGCACGGTATCCGGGGTAACTGTTCAGTGATGCACGGTATCCGAGGTAAATGCTCAGAGATGCACGGTATCCGAGGTAAATGGTCCGTGATGCACGGTATCCGAGGTAAATGTTCAGTGATGCACGGTATCCGGGGTAACTGTTTCGTGATGCGTGGTATCCGGGGTAACTGTTCAGTGATGCACGGTATCCGGGGTAACTGTTCAGTGATGCACGGTATCCGGGGTCAATGATCCGTGATGCACGGTATCCGAGGTAAATGTTCAGTGATGCACGGTATCCGGGGTAACTGTTTCGTGATGCGTGGTATCCGGGGTAACTGTTCAGTGATGCACGGTATCCGGGGTAACTGTTCAGTGATGCACGGTATCCGGGGTCAATGATCCGTGATGCACGGTATCTGGGGTAACTGCTCAGTGTTGCACGGTATTCGGGATAACTGTTCAGTGATGCACGGTACCCGGGGTAACTGTTCAGTGATGCACGGTATTCGGGGTAACTGTTCAGTGATGCACGGTATCCGGGGTAATTGTTCAGTGATGCACGGTATCCGGGATAAATACTCAGTGATGCACGGTATCCGGGGTAACTGTTCAGTGATGCATGGTATCCAGGGTAACTGTTCAGTGATGCATGGTATCCGGGGTAACTTCAGTGATGCACGGTATCCGGGGTAACTGTTCAGTGATGCACGGTATCCGGGGTAACTGTTCAGTGATGCATGGTATCCAGGGTAACTGTTCAGTGATGCACGGTATCCGGGGTAACTTCAGTGATGCACGGTATCCGGGGTAACTGTTCAGTGATGCACGGTATCCGGGGTAACTGTTCAGTGATGCACGGCATCCGGGGTAACTGTTCAGTGATGCACGGTATCAGGGTAACTGTTCAGTGATGCACGGTATCCGGGGTAGCTGTTCCGTGATGCAAGGTATCTTGGGTAAATGATCCGTGATGCACGGTATCCCGGGTAACTGTTCAGTGATGCCCAGTACCCAAGGTAACTGTTCAGTGATGCACGGTATTCGGGGTAACTGTTCAGTGATGCACGGTATCCGGGGTAATTGTTCAGTGATGCACGGTATCCGGGATAAATACTCAGTGATGCACGGTATCCGGGGTAACTGTTCAGTGATGCATGGTATCCAGGGTAACTGTTCAGTGATGCACGGTATCCGGGGTAACTTCAGTGATGCACGGTATCCGGGGTAACTGTTCAGTGATGCACGGTATCCGGGGTAACTGTTCAGTGATGCACGGCATCCGGGGTAACTGTTCAGTGATGCACAGTATCAGGGGTAACTGTTCAGTGATGCACGGTATCCGGGGTAGCTGTTCCGTGATGCAAGGTATCTTGGGTAAATGATCCGTGATGCACGGTATCCCGGGTAACTGTTCAGTGATGCCCAGTACCCAAGGTAACTGTTCCGTGATGCACGGTATCCGGGGTAACTGTTTCGTGATGCGTGGTATCCAGGGTTTCTTCATTGTGTAAGCCATTCTTGGTGAAGACAGTATAAGGCTTGTTTGGGTTGCGTTGTTTTAAGAGTGCTTGGAAAATCCCTTGCCTGTATAGCGACAGGTGTTCCCGGATACTGAGGTACACCGCTTGTCAACTGTTGTCGCCCGTACTCCTCTGCGCCATCAGTTGAAAGCGACTGTCGTGCAGACGTTGACTGATGGATGTTTTTTTTAAATTTTTTTTTAAATGTTTTTGGGGGAGGGGGGGGGGGGGGGACACAAAAAAAAAAAAAAGGGGGGAAGGGAAGAACCAACCCACCCCACCAACAAAACAAACAAACCAAAAAAGAAGGGAAAAATTAAAAAAAAAAACAAAAAAACACAAAGACACCCGGGCCGGGCCCCCCCCCCCCGGCCACCCCCCCCCCAACCCGTACCCCGCCGACAAAAAAAACGGGAAAAACAGTGGGGGGCGGGGGCCCCCCGAAAGAACCCCAACCCCCCCCACCCAACCCCCCCGAACGGCCGGGGGGGGGACGAGGCCCCAAACCAAACACACACCGCGCGGCGCCTTTGAAAGTGACGAGGACGGCTTCGTCGATGTCGTCTCGCGCTACTGCGAGGTCAGGTAGCGTCTTGTTTAGCACAGACGTAGTAGTGCCAACAGCATCTTTTGTCATTTTTGTTCGACTGGAGGCAGGCACAGTCCACAAAGAAAAGGGTTCTTCTGTCGGGCCTCGGTGGTAGGTCCGTCCACCTCTCCCTCCAGATAAGCAATTCTAGCATCCCTCTCACGCACACTTTGTTCAAGGTCGTCTAGTAGCCTGTCTCTGTTCTCCAAGTGATATGCTAAGTCCTGGATTCTTCCAGTCAAATCACCAATCTATTTCCACAAGTTTTTTGAATTTGTCTCCCATGTGGCGTTTAATCAGCTGCACCATTTTGAGCATTGTTGCTTTCACGGACGCCTCTGTCAGGGGCTGGTCGGGGTCAGCGGCGTCCGAGTCCGACGGCACGGATGGTACCGGCGATGCTGGTGACGGGGGTCCTTCCGGACGTCTCCTTTTCGATGGACAGCCTGGTCCCTTGTTTGAGTCGAGTCGTTGTATCATCTGCTTCACAAATTGCTGGGATCTCTCACCTTTAGCGGTACTGGCGCCGCCATGTATTTTATTTCAGGGCAATATTGAGGTCAGCATAGGTCACAGAATGTTCCATAGGCTTACAACAGGGCAGTGTACGTTTCTACCTCCAGAATTTTACGCAGCTAAGCTAGAGAGCATCTTGATACATCATTGAATTCCTCTCATCGTGGGTAATTGAATGAGGTATAATATGACCTTGCAAGGTCAAATGGTGAGAATGACCTGTCATCGAGTTAGGTCAGGTTCACAGAGTGACCTGGTATAGTCATTTTGCATATCAATCGACTCCCCGTGACAATATAAGCACAATGAAAGCAAAATTGGAGCTTTATCTCAATTCAGTGAGAAGTTATTGGCAAAACAGTCGCTGTATGCTCCTGTGACCTGACGTGCCCTTGAGAGGTCCAATGGTCAAAAACTTGACTTTATGGTCAAGATCGTGGTAAGAATAGACGGTTTGAGGATTTTCAGCTTCATCTATCCCGGGTTTACTGAAAACGAGCCCATTCTATTTTTCACCATAGACTTATAATGGGGTAATTGACCCCACCTTAGGTCAACAATGTCAAAATTTCGAGACAGTAGATTTGTAGACCCTAATGACCTCTTCATATTGTGAGAGTTTCCAACTGGTCGGTTGGCGGATGTTTCCCAGGCGCCGCTTCAAACTCGTGATTTTAGGTTTAGAGATTGAGTCACTTGACCTTGAACAGCTCCTTGACCTGGCACGACCTGACCTGAAAAATTTGTCCATATGCTAGAAATTAATCAGAAATGAGGTACTGTAAGTTTCGTTGTTCTTCGTGTCTTTGTTTTTGCGTTATCTGGGGAATATGTTTGAAATTAATCAGGAATAAGGTACTGCAGGTTTCGTTGTTCCGCGTCTCTTCGTTTTTGTGCTATCTGGGGAAAACTAAGAGGGGGCAAATTTTGCCCCCAGCGTGGGGCGCGTTAGTTATCATGTGCGCATGATCGGCAATCTATACGAATGGCCTCTTTACGGTTATGGGCGTGGCTCGACCGCAGGCTCCAATAGAATAACACGGGGAAGCTGCTGTCAGGTGCATCTCCCAGATTTGCCAGCTTTGCTGGCACTCACAGTGATGACGCACGTCCTCAGCAATACCACTCTATTTTTATCATCGAAACTAATGGAAACTCGTCCCTCTGTTGGGATTTACCTGAGATATTCTGAGCTGGGTCGACACTCCTCAGCTGTCTCCTGTGGACACTCGCCACCCTCTTAACCCGCGCCCCATCGGGGGTCCAGCGCAGTGGCGCAGCCAGGGGGCACAGGGGCACGTGCCCCCCATCGGTGCCGAGGTGCCCTTTTGATTGCCAGGTTGTGTGCCCTTTTTTGGCCGTGCCGCTCGAAATTTAGTGCCCTACGTCGTTGAGCCTAGATGGAACTAGACTACATTTAGCGATTTGAACTATTGTTTGACAATTAAGTGCCTTTTTGGTCAGTTAGGGCATTCTGTCGCCTTTCCAAGCACCCAGGAAGAGTATAGGCACGTAATCCGTTTCCAAATAATGCCTCATCGTCGCCAATAATCGTATGGGCAGAGCTAAACTGGTGCCCCTTGAGCTCATCTGGTGCCCCCTGAGCGCTGGTCTTGAACCCTGGAACTGATCATGTGCCTTCTGAGCTGATCTGATGCCCTCGTAGTCAATCTGGTGCCCCCCTGAGAAAATAATTGTGCCTTCTGAATCTATTTAATGCTCTCTGAGTTAGTCTGATGCCTCCGAGCTTGCCTGGTGCCCTATTAGCTGTTTTAGTGCCCCTTGAGCTGATCCGGGCCCCTGAACTTATCTAATGCCTCCCGTAGTTTATCTACTGTCCAGGGCCGCAGCCAGGGGTCACAGGGGGCACGTGCCCCATCGGTGCCGGGTGCCCTTTTGATTGCCAGGTGGTGTACCCCTTTGGGCCGTGCCGCTCGAAATTTAGTGCCCTACGCCGTTGAACCTAGATGGAACTAGGCCACATTTAGCGATTTCAACTATTGTTTAACAATTAAGTGCCTTTTGGTCAGCTAAAGCATTCTGTCGCCTTTCCAAGCACCCGGGAAGAGTATAGGCACGTAATCCGTTTCCAGATAATGCCTCATCGTCGCCAATAATCGTACGGGTGGAGCTCATCTGGTGCCCCCTGGAGATGATCATGTGCCTTCTGAGCTGATCTGATGCCCTCGTAGTCAATCTGGTGCCCCCCCTCCCCTGAATAAATAATTGTGCCTTCTGAACCTGTAATGCTCTCTAAGTTAGTCTGATGCCTCCGAGCTTGCCTGCTGCCCGATTAGCTGTTTTATTGCCCCTTGAGCTGATCCGGGCCCCCTGAACTTATTTAATGCCTCCCGGAGTTGATCTACTGTCCAGGGGTGCAGCCAGGAAGGCACAGGGGGCGCGTGCCCCCATCACTGCCAGGGTGCCCTTTTGATTGCCAGGTGGTGTACCCAATTTGGGCCGTGCCGCTCGAAATTTAGAGCCCTAGCCGTTGAACCTAGATTTAACTGGACTGCATGTAGCGATTGAAACTATTTTTGGCCAACTTTATACCTTTCTCGGTCAGCTAGGGCATTTTGTCGCCTTTCCAAGCACCCGGGAAGAGTATGGGCACCTAGTATGTGTCTACCTATTGCATCATCGTCGCCAATAATCGTACGGGTGAAGCCAATCTGGTGCTCCTTGAGCTCATCTCGTGGCCCCTTGAGCTGATTACTTGCCCTCTAAGCTGATCTGGTGCCCCTGAGTCAATCGAGTGCCCCACTGAGCAAATAATTGTGCCTCCTGAACCTATATAATGCTCTCTGAGTTAGTCTAATGCTTCCGAGCTTGTTTGGTGCCCTGATAGCTGATTTAGTGCCCCTTGAGCTGATTCGGGCCCCCGAGCTGATATCATGCCTCCCCAAGTTTATTCTGTATCCTAAGTCAATATGGTGCCTCTTCAGCTGATTAGGTGCCCCCTCAACTGATTATTGATGTCTCCTTAGATGGTCTGGTCCCCCCCTGAGCTGGTTTGGTGGGTCCTGAGTCCACCTTGTGTCCCCTGAGCTGTTATGTTGCTCCCTGAGCTGATTTAGGCTCCTGCCATAGTCTGGGGGGCTGGGAGCTGATCTGGACCCCGAGCGGATCGATCTGGTGCCACCTGAGCCGCACTAATGCCCCTTAGTCGATCTGGTGCCTCCTGAGCCCATATGATGCCCCCCTGAGAAATCTGGTGCCCTTTCAGCTGATCTGGGCCTCCTTACGTGATTTCATGAGCAGATCTAAAGCCCTGAGCTGAGCTGGGCCCACAGAGGCTGATGAGGGCCCCTGAGATGGTATGGGCTTATGAGCTGATTAAGTGCCTCCTGACTTGATCTGGTATTCCCAAGCTGGTCGGGGACCACTGATCTGATTGTTTGTCGCCGGAGCTGATCTGGTGCCCTATGGGCATCTGTTGTCCCCTGAGCAGCTCTGGGGCTTTTGAACTGATTGGGCCCGGAGCTGGTGAGGGATCCCTGAGCTGATTTAGTGCCCCTGACTTGAACATGCCCCCTGTGCTGATCGATCTGGTGCACCCTGAGCAGATATACTGCCTCCTGAACTTAACTAATGCCCCCTGAGTCGATCTGGAGCCTGCTGAGTCATCAGTGTGTCTCCTGGGCCCATCTTATTCCCTCTGAGCTAGTCTGGTGCCCCATGGATAATATTATGCCCTTTAAGCTGACCCGGGCCTCCTAGGTTAATTACGTGATTTCCTGAGCAGCTCCCAGGCCTTGAGCTGAGCTGGGCCCACAGGGGTTGGTGAGGGTCCCTGAGATGGTATGGGGCTCCTGAGCTGATTAAGTGCCTCCTGACTTGATCTGGTATTCCCGAACTGATCTGGGCCCCGAGCTGGTCGGGGACCACTGATTTGATTGTTTGTCCCCTAGGCTGATCTGGTGCCCTATGGGCCGATCTGGTGTCCCCTGAGCAGCTCTGGGGCTTTTGAACTGCTTGGGCCCCGAGCTGGTGAGGGATTCCTGAGCTGAATTAGTGCCCCTGACTTGATCTTGCCCCGTGACCTGACTTGAGGCCCCTGAACTGATCTGGGGCCCCAAGAGCTGATCTGGGGCCCAAGAGCGGATCTAGGTTTTGAGAGTACCCTGAGCTGGTCCGTGCGCTGAGCTTGTGAGAGCCCCTTAAGTTGGCTTGAGGCCCCCTGAAGTGATCTGGCGCCTTAAACTGTTCTGGGGCTTCTTGAACTGGTTTAAGGCCCCATGAGTCTATCTGTGGCCCATTGAGCTAGTCTGATGACCTCATCTCTGGGACCAATGAGCTAGTCTAGTCCCTGGGTGAAGCATGAGCTACTCTGTGGCCCTGATCTACATCAGGGACCCCTGAGATGATCTTGAATAGATAGATAATAAGAACACAAGGCCAACTCCCATCATCTTGGGGCGGGGTCACTGAGCTAGTCTATTCCCTGGAGGCACATCTGGGGGGGATGGGGGAAGTTGCTCTGGAGGCCTCTGATCCACACTTTGGGGCCCCAGAGCTGGTCTTGAATAGATTGGGAATAAGAACCCAATGGAAACTCCCCTTGTAAAACGGAGCTAACGGGGAATGAGGAATCTCTAAAACGGCTTGTGATACCTAGGCACCCCTGGTTATATAAATTGCTTATTATACTGGTGGATTCTGGGAAGGGATGATAAAAAGGCATGTGCCCCTGAGCTCAGAGCACAGTCCCCTAAACCAGGATTTCTACTAATTAATTTAGATGAAGAAATTGTTTTCACAATTTTCAGCCCTGTCACACCATCCCCATCCAAACCACCGGCCTGTTCACCTTTTATTTACTCTTAACTGGGACCGAGCCTTGCGAATATGGAACTTAATAAACGCGTTCAAAATGATTCTCCCAAATTTTTCCGGCAGCAAAAATGTGTTCTTCCAAAGACACTATACTACTCCTCGTCCCACGGCGATTGTGGGAGGCAAGGAACTTAATCCGCATTCAGCTAGGGCTCACTCGTCACGACAAAACCAGTGGGCATAACAGAAAATTTTCGACTCCAATATGCCTTAACCTGCACATTGTAACAGATATCACATGCTCCGCTGATTTCTCTGATGTTAAGTACTTGCATGAGATGGCTGCCCTTAAATCTATCCAAAAAAGTAGTGTTTTGGCTACTTCCATGACATTTTGGTGATATTTCGTTCCTTTTTTCGGTTTTTAATCGAGTTTTCCTTCTCCGTCAATGATTTCTTTGCATTTTTATTGAACCAAAGATGCCCAAAAAATTATATAAACAAAGATATAGTAAGTTTTTTAGGTTACGTTAAAAAGTGCCCTTTTTTCCCCGGGGTGCCCCTCAAAGTTGGTGTGCCCCCCATACGAAAGCTCTGGCTGCGCCCCTGGTCCAGCGCCACCTTCGCCCCACCGGGGGCCATCGATGGCCCCCCTCTAACTCCGAAAATATGGGCGTTAGCGCAAATCTGTAAAGTGCAATAGAAAGCTCGCGTGAATTCAGTAAGAAATTACTTCACATGTTTTAGTGCTCAGGTCAATGGTTTGACCTCCAGAAGTCAAATTAGGTCAAGATCGGCTATTTTCACTCAAATATGCAATGCTTAAGCAAACTGGCCATAACTCTTATGCCATTAGAGCTATTGAGATCTGGTAAAGTAAATTTGATAGGAAATTGCCAGCCCTTTTTCCGCTATGTGAAACGTAAAGACCTCCCGCCAGTGGTTTGACCTCCAGAGGTCACCTTGTGACCTAAGATGACCTGAGGTCACGAAAGGTCAGAAAGTGACCTTTCCGTATATTAAATGAAAGCCAGTGACAAGACAAACACGATGGTGTTTGTTTGAGCGCTCTAGCTTAATTAGGTCAAAAGTTATTGTCAAAATACTGTTTTTGATCCCTGGTGACCTTGGATGACCTTGGAGAGGTCAAAGGGCAAATATGGCCCCTGGAATCCGTGAAAGGGTGTCTAAGAACGCTTTTCTGATCAAGCTGAGCATTTTCAATCGCTTTTGTGACTTTTAGATCATAAGACAGCTTTTCCCCATGCTTTTTCAATGGGAGAGGTCACCTCGTGACCTGACCTCAGGGCACGAAGTCGAAAAATTCCGGATATACGCGTTTTAGAGCCTGGAAGGGTCATGAAGTATAGGAAGTTTCAAATTGATCGACTTCGAAATGTAGCTCTTACAGAGCTCTAAAGTTGAAGTGAGGTGACCTTGGTTGACCTCGTCTGGTGACCTGACCTTGTGTGACCCGGGGTAAAAAAATTTCAGGGATGGTGGGAAAATGATGCAGTGAGAGGTAGAGCCCTCAACCGTGGCGTGCGTCTCATCGTTTTTCTGCTATCCCGGAAAAACCTTAGCGGGGGCCATCGATGGCCCCCGGTGGGGCGAGGGTTAAGTGTCGATGTTTCGTATTATGTAGGCCCCCTGGGCCTCTGGAAGCAGGAGCGGATCCAGGAGTTTTCACTAGGGTGAGGCGCAGCGCTGGAAGGCGCTACTTTCCTGGCTGGGGACGCCATTTCCAGGTCGGTTGGGGGCGCCCAGTTTTATGTTCTTTGCTCATTTAAATGTTTTTGAGAACGGAATAAGTTAAAAAAGGAATATGAATTTTGAAGTTTTGTCTGAAAAATTCTAAGGAAAAGGCTGTGAAAAAGGCCTCTAAAAAGCCGAGGATGCCTTCAATATAGATATCAGGGATGTTAAATGTGACTGTATTTCTTTAGCGTTTATTTCGTTGGTACAATATAATAGAGAAGCAACCACTCGGACACACGGTTAGACGAGACACCCTCAGCCCGGGGTACTGGATGCAGACTATTTGCTTCCTTATCAGCGATCAAAATTACCTCCAGGGGCCTTAAGCAGTTTGCAGAAACCCCACAAATATTCCAAATCGTTCCGTCTCGTTCAATGGACCTCTGATTGCCACTGGAGCTTATGTTTCTACCAAACAAAAAAAAACCTGTGAGATCAAATTTCGTTATACTTTAGGAACCTTCAGATAATTGAATGAACTACTAACTTTGCCAACATGATGTTTGATTGGCAAACAGGATCTCAACTGCCCATAACTGTTCAACTATCGTTGCCTAAGAGACACGCACACTTGAAAGCGACACAGGGACTAATGCTCGGTGCTGTCTCTCGCGGGCATCGCCGGTATCGACGGCTCACTTCGGACCGAGAAGGAGAGTATCGTATAGCATTTCTCTCGTCTGACCTCGGTTTCAGGATTTCCCCAATGCCCCTGAGACATTCTGCCCCGGATCTAGTCACAATTTCCTGTTGTGAAATGCATTTTATGGTACTTTTAAAACCCGCCCCAGCGGGCTCTGTGAGCCACCTTTGCCCATTGGAGAGGGGGTTCAAACACCCCCTCGATTTCGGCTTCTATGCTGGATAGAGAAACAAAACTGCGAAGGCTAGTGGATAGCTCAGAAGAATTCATGAAAATCTAAACCAGTCACTTTCTGACCCTGGTCAGTATTGAGGAAATGACAGGTCTCAAGAAAGCGGCAGGTCGGCGAAGAGTTTCTGGACTCTAGCATGTGACAGAGTTAAATTGGAACAAATGTTTGGGCTCCATTCGCTTCCTCTCGTTACAGCAAATCGAATGATGTTATAATATGACTATTCTAGGTCAAAACATAAAAATGGCCTGACTTAAGGTCAGCTCAAGGTGTCTGTCAGACCTAACATAGCCAGTATGCATATCAATCGAATCGCAATAATAATGGAATAATAATAATGGTGGTCCAACATCACCTCTCAGAGGTCACAGGTCCAAACTTGGAACATGAACCCGGAGGTGAGCCCAGGATACTACGATTTGGAGTGTAAGAAAGTATTTTTAGTTTTATTTACAGAAATGGAGCATTTTTCGGCTAATTCCCCCGTCTTCTCCCTGAATTTCCAATGCAGATGGCATGATCCTACCTAACCCTAAGACATCGATATGAAAAATCTCGGAATATGTTTTGTAGTACCCGATAGGCCCATTATGTGATGAGTTTCAGTTGGATAGATTCGTCCTATTCTTACTAATGCTATCTCAAAATTTCTTGAAGGTGAGATCACTTGGCCTGCACTGCTGACCCGACTGGAAAGGACCCAACCTTAAAATTAAGGAAAAGGTTTCGATTTGATCATGTGCCAGCACTTTGAGCTGCGTTTTTTGTGTCACCAAAAAAACCCGAGGGGGTGTTCAAACACCCCCTCCCCAACCGAGGCGCGGGTTTATTTCTTGTAGCAAGCATGTTAAAGCTCGAATGGGTCACATAAAGCTAGGCCTACTCGATACTGCGGGAAATAGAAGCATATACAAACTGCAAACGATCAATTATATACATATACAATATACCATATGCATACGTAGGCTGTAGCAGTCAGAGTTGTGGGACTCGCGAGTCGGAGTCGGAGTTTAACTCAAATTCTGGCGCGTTCGAATCTGAGTTGAGTTGAGTCCAAAAATTAGGCAGTTGAGTTGAGTTGAGTTGGTTCACACCACGTCAATGAGTTGAGTTGAGTTGTGAAGACAGCAAGTCAAATAAGTTGACGAAAGAAGTTGACTCAGTTTGTAAATGTGCCGAATAAGTTTGAATTTGCCTACCTTTTGCAAACATTTTTTAATCTCCTTTGAATACCTTTTCCTCCAGCGTTTCAATTATTTCAACCAAAGTTTTAATTGGTTTGGATATATTAAATTAATTATACAGTTCAATTGGTTCAATTGCTTATTTTAAAGGCCCATCCGGTCTGAAGAAATCTCTAGGCACAAATAATACATGTACTCGAAAAATTAAGCAGGCTCCTAACTCTGGCCTTGTCAAGAGGTGGAACGGACGGCAAAATGCATTTCAAATATCTCAAAACTCCTCATCATCAATATCCAGCATTACTTCTTTTCAACCACCACTCACAGTTAGCAGAGACACTCAAACGTGCCACCAATCTAATAAAAGAATAAGCACAGGCAAGAGTGCGCCACTGCTGTCATTGACGAACAAGTTTAAACAAGGATAGGCTCAAGCTGAAGTAGCTTCAGGGCAAAACATTGTAGAAGTCACGTGATAATTCATAAGGTGATGTGAGTATTTCTAAACTACATATGACATTCTTTCTTTTGTCTTTAATGCGCCGTCTGCAGCTGCGGCTTTAATTTTGTCTATTAAAAGCAGTTGGTACTGTTGGCATAAAACAGTTTGAACTCTGATTTGACATAATATTGAAATACCATTGTTGCGCGAATCAGACGTAATTATTTCTTGCTACTGGTTTTGTCTGATTGTCGTCCGTATTTTATTTGGAAAACCGTATACATTGGCAATTATCTATCACCTGTGCTCCCATTTTGAAGCGTGATAGGTACGTGCTGTATTGGAGGATTTCAAGCTGAAAATTGCATTGGGTTTAAGAATATGAATGTATGAAATGCAATACGATACAATTTCCATTTCTATTGTCCTATGTCATACCTATATTGATATGGTGTACTATTTCCTAGGTTTTGCTGTAGGTCTTAGAATTTGCAATTGCAACCAGGTACTCTAGTAATTATAGCTTAGATTTTGGTTCAGCTCATGACATAGGAATGTTTCATTTAGCAAAATTATCTAGCATCGTTCTTGAGCAGAAGCAAAAGGCAATACCCTTATCATTCCTGAAAAAAATAGTTTAGATCATGTTTTTACCTTGGACCTTTACTGACAGTATGGAGGTGCGATTATGTCCCTATGTTGTTGTAACCTTACCCATTTAAGTCCCTTTCCGTTCCATGTACCTGGTTAAACATGCAAGGTTTCTTTTAGAAATCATAGCGACATGGTGTGGCAGCTTTATCTGGCAGTGACAGTCTGGAAGAATAAAAAAGATTTACATGGCTCCTGGCTATAATTAATTTTTGATTTTTCAATAAATTAATATTCAATTTATTTATCTTCAGTTTCCTGTATGACTTTCTGTACAGCTTTTCTTTTAGTTGTTTATTGGTTTATTCATTTGTTATTATCATTTGTTTGTATTATTTATCATTTATTCATATATTTTGAAACTGAGTCGAAGGGGATGAGGTGGCTTAGTGGATAACACCCTTGTCTTCTAAGCCACTGGTCCCGGATTCAAGTCCCGGCGGAGCCTCTGAATAAGTCGATCTAATCCCAAAAATCCCTTCCAACAGGGTGAGAGCTGGCGACGCCGTATGACCCTGGCAGCTGGTGCGTCGTTAAACCCCAACAATGATTATAAAATAGAAACTGAGTCGAAGATTTACTCTCGGAACACTGTTGCGGATATAGACTTAAGAATAAATGAAGTGAAAATCCTGAGACTAAAGCAAATTAAATATTTAGGAACACTAATAGATGAAAACCTCAAATGGGACTCTCACATAACATCTTTATCATCCAAAATAAGTCGAAATCTCGGAATAATGAGCAGGGCAAAACATTATCTTTCAACCCGTGAACTGATGTGTCTATATAATACGTTGATATTACCTCATTTAAATTACTGTGCAATTGTTTGGGGAACAAATTACGAATCCAGACTCGACAAAATTGTTAAATTGCAAAAAGAGCAGTCAGAATTATCGCAAAGAAACCATATTTTTCTCACACCAATGATATTTTCTTAGAGTTAGGCATCCTAAAGTTCCCCGATTTGGTTTCCGAACAAAAAGATCATAATTCTGTCAAAGGTTGTTGCTGGCTTGTCACCTCCTATTCTGAGTTCACTTTTCCGTCGTCAAAATCCAGGGATAACCAGGTTGGTTCAACATTTTGAAATTCCCCTTACTCCAATTAATTATCGTAGATTTTCCCTTTCATATACAGCTCCGAGTGCATGGAACGAAATTATATGCTCGCTGTTTCCCAATATTGATGATGTGCCCCTGAACAAGGCTACTCTAAAAAACAAATTAGAAACTTCTACCTCCTGAAATATCGCAGAGATAATGAATAGTCAAACGTGCTGTGGTGCTATAGTGCTTGCGTGTGTACGTGTGAATGAGCCGTGCGTGAGTCTCTGTTGGTGCGTGTGAAAAACGTTTGTTTCTTTTTTTTGTATGTATGTGCATGGTTATGAGTGTCATCACTTATCTTCGAATTTCGTCTTTTGTTTTTGTTTCGTGGTGATCTTTCTTAGTAAATCCCCGCTTCCTTGTCATTCGCCTTACAACTATCACTTTCCCCGCAAATCCCCTTCAGTCAACCCCTGTTTTCTAGTAGATGTTACTAGTTCGTCTACCTGTCTGCTAGATTCCAGGGAATTACTAACTTAAATCCGCATGGGGTAGTCTGCATGGAAATGAGCACTAACACTAAACGATTAGGGTGTGATCAGTCTCTCTTTTTATTAACAGTGGGTTAATGGTCGAGGCTTTTGTAGCATTTTACAGAAGCCTTCTTTAAGCAACCTTTTTTATAACAATTACTTAAATAGTAACACAGTTGTTTTTTGCTATCTTATGTTTTTGCTTCATTTCCTAGCAGGGCGTGCCGCGACTCGTTTAAATTTATGTTTCTGGTGTTAACGTAAGGGTGCTGTTGTCGTTGGGATCGCGGTGGGGGCACGCCTGGCTGCCTTTTAAAATGGGGTGGCGGACCTTTTAGAAAAAAGATTGAGTTGAGTTGAGCCGTGAGTTGAGTCGGAGTTGAGTCGGGAGGATTTAACCTTGAGTCGGAGTTGAGCCGGCTCACTGAACTCTTGACAATGAGTTGAGTCAGAGTTGAGTCGACCACTCTCAGCACATTAGTTGAGTTGAGTCGACTCAAGAAAATTCTGAAACGCACAACTCTGGTAGCAGTTTGCGCTGAGTTAAATTCTGCCCATAGGCCAGCAATGTAAGACTTAAGTATAGTAAGTTTCATTTCAAAATGGAACGAAACATCACAATTTCACATAATTTAAGGCTGAAATAGGAACACGAAGTCACTGGTTGAAACATATGAGATAAGGCTATATTTTTTCCTTGTAGCCCGATTTATTTTACCGGGACCGATGCCGAGACCACGTTAGGACTTGCCGGGACAAGTCGAGGCCTGCCGGCGCCGGGACCAAAGTTTAGAAAAAGTAGAACCTCTTATAACCACAGAGTCTGTATTTTCCACAAGAAGCCTGCCAAGAACTCCAGGATTCAGCTTCAAAAATTAATTGGAGTAAATTCTTCAAGCACCAGTTGTCTAAATTTCTTGAATCGATTCTGATTTTTAACATCTGGAGAACAGGAGGCGCCACTGCAATGTCTGACGCGGCAGGCATGCCTAGTTCCATCCACACAGCTGTCCGCCGCGGCCACCGACGCTGAAAGCGCTGCCACTCGGCGCCGCAGCCCCCTCGGCGATCTCATGCGCACCGCTCTCGTTCTGATTCGGGCGACGACTGATCCGTCCGAGGTTGAAACGACCCCGGAGAGTCGTCTCAAACTGGCCTGCTCTGCAGTTGCTGCCGCCGCCGCTGTTAGACGCAGTATGGCGGCCGCCATAATGTCCTTAGCCGCCGCCATATTGGCTGTAGTCGCACCTGGTGCATCGAAACGAGCGTCCTTTTGTCCTATTTTCGAAAACTGGGACTCGCCAGAACAAAGTCTTGCTGAATTACTAAGGTGAAATCCCACTGATCGAACCATGGTACGCTTGTTATAAGTTTCCTACATGTCTGGAGCTTCTCAAAGTCAGGTGACGGCGTTGGAGGGCATCCACTTTCTTCCCATAGTTCGTTAAAACCTTTGGGTGTAAACGGTGAAGGAAAACTAGTGGTGCAGGATGTTGATCAGTTTCTTGTAAGCATGATATATATATATATATATATATATATATATATATATATAAGTTATAGACTGTTGTAATTTTGCAGCTTTGGAAAATTGCTCCTAAGCTGGGACTCGAACCCAGGTCTCCGGATTTCCGGCCCGGCATGCTAACCACTACACCACTCAGGAGCCTGAATTTTCCTTTCAAGCTTGCGTATTTATACTTAATTTATCGGCAGTTGTTTTACTGGGGCATTCTCATGCCAGTCAGGTCTCAGTGTACCTCCAGTATTGATATATAAGTTATAGACTGTTGTAATTTACAACAGTCTATAACTTATATATCAATACTGGAGGTACACTGAGACCTGACTGGCATGAGAATGCCCCAGTAAAACAACTGCCGATAAATTATATATATATATATATATATATATATATATATATATATATATATATATATATATATATATATATATATATATATATAGCCTTGATTTGTGCAGATCTGTGTTGCATTGTGACATCTGTCTGCTGCCCTGAGAACTGTATCCTACCTACCTGCCCTGGCTTGACTGGTTATTTGATGCCTTCAATAGCCTGAAATAACTTTAATGAGACTGTATCACTGCTATTTTCTGATGTCAGATCTTGGGCTGCCGCTGTCTGCTGCAATGACCTACTGTTCAAATTAATGATGATTGGAAAATGTAGGTAGTTATTGTACGTTAATGTTGATTTTCGGTGCTTATTTGCTAACAGGTTACATATTGATACCTGTTGTTATACTCACCAGTTACAAGACCACTGATCTTGGCAGCTTTCTCTCTTCTCTGGGGAACTTACACCTTTGTCCTCTTAACACCCATGGATCTTCATCATTCACCTTCTGGCATGTAGCATTGCCATAATTACCATAGTACCTTTCCACCCACTGACAGTCCTTGACTGGCGGGAGCTGCTGATTTCCGCGGCACTCCGCGGCACTGTTCCTGCCTGTCATTGTTAAGCACCTTTTTCAACGTAGCGTTACCGTAATTACCATACAATAATGCCTTTCTACCCACTAACGTCCTTGACTAGCTAGTCCTTGACTGGTGGGAGCTGCTGATTTCCGCGGCATTCCGCGGCACTGTTCCTGCCTGTCATTGTAAGCACCTTTTTTGAATGTAGCATTGCCATCATTATCCTACAATAATACATTTCCACCCACTAACAGTCCTTGACTGACTACCCTGCTTGACTGATCCATTGACTGACCCTTGACTGGCGGGAGCTGCTGATTTCCGCGGCACTCCGCGGCACGGTTCCTGCCTGTCATTATTAGCATTAAAAATTAATTTCACTCATTAAGGAATTATGCAACCCTCAGCCTTGCGAATTATCTCTTCTCATCATTTGTGAATCATATTAAAACAAACATAAAATGTATAGCAAGTCTTTATTATTAATTTGCATGCGTAAATTAAAACCTAAAATAATAACAGAACTTTCCAGTAATTAGACTTGTACTGCGATTTAGATTTTGGAGATTCTGGTCCGTACCATTCTCTGAACTCCGGTCTTGAAGCGAAATCGTCTTCGAATAGGTGATTTTCTTATTCCTAGGCGGCGTATCTGATTCGCTTTAGGTCTTTTAGGCACTGTTTTATGAGATCCTGGTTAATTGAATGAATAATTATGGACTGGAATTCCAAGATAGGACGATTGATCCCTTTGCTTCCCTGACAGTGGACGACAACTTAGGAGCTCACTATGATTTTGATAGAATAAGATCCATTTGTTCTTATTACTCACCCTCGAGATTGGGCGGTCAGTTTTCATCGAACCAGCTCAATTTTTGTATTTTTCATTTAAACATCAGATCGCTTTTGAACAAGCATAATGAGCTTTGTGATTTACTTAAAGAGATAGGTATTCCCTTTCATGTGATAGCAATTTCTGAAACTTGGATTAACAAAGAGCTTGAAAATTTATTTATAATTCCCTCATATAAAGCTTATTTTTCTCGTCGTGTCGGCAAAAGGCGAGGGGGTGCAGGCATTTATGTAAAAGAGGATTTATTGCCTACCCAGTTACATTGACCGTCATTCTCAATTGCCGAAGTAGTATGTGTCAGTGCGAAAACTCAAGACAAGTCGTTCGTCGTCTGCCAAATGTACAAAGCACCAAACACAGATAAATCCAAATTTATTGAAGAATTGAATATTTGTCTCGAATGGCTACAACAACTTAATAAGACTATATATATAACTGGTGACTTTAACTTCGATCTAATTTCCATCGAAACTGACTCTTGGGCTCGCAGTTTCTTTTTATCCATGTGTTCCTTTGGATTTCTCCCAACGATTTCTAAAACAACGCGACACCAGGCGAACTCGGACAGTCTACTCGACAATATATTTTCTAATAGCCTAGAAATCGTGGAAGTCTGGTGTTCTAGTATCTGACATTGCAGATCATTTCCCTGTAATGCTGAACACCAACAATGAAGTTAAGGTAAAGAAATCAATTCCAAAATTAACTTGCTTTGATTACCGTAGAATAAAGGAACTTAATTCTTTCTTAAGCGCTGAACTAGTTTGTATTGAAAATGAAATCGACCCAAACTTTCTCGCTACAACCATCATAAATAGCTGCAATAAAGGTATTGAAAAGCTCTCACGCCAAATTTGCCGTAACAGGAAAACGGAACCAAGAAAACCGTGGATTTCACCTGGGATTTTATCCTCAATAAATGTTAAAAACCAACTCTACATTAAATCTTTAAAATCAAAATGTGAGGCAGATAAGCAACAATACAATAAATACAAAAATGTTCTGATTGGAATTATCCGTAAAGCTAAGAAACACTACTATGAGACAGAATTTGAGAAATGTAAGACTGACTCGAAACAAACTTGGAAAACCATAAATGAGTTAAGAAATAGCCGAAGTAATGGTAATGATATCCCGGAAACAATTCATACTACAAACGGAGTGAAAATACAGGATAGTGAAGGGAAAGCTGACGCCTTTAATAATTTTTTTCAGTACTATTGGAACAAAACTACAAGAAAAAATCACACCTTCCCCCACCAATCCCCTAGATCTAGTCAATGACTGTGAAAATGAAATGGAGCTTAGGCTTACAGGTGAAGAAGAAGTAAGTAGATTAATTGAAAATATGAAAATGTGGGAGCTGGTTGTGATGGCATTAATAGCAAAATTCTCAAGAATGCATATAGAAGCATAATACAGCATCTAGTGAAACTATTTAATGCATGTCTTACCACAGGAGTATTTCCCGATGCCTTAAAAATAGCAGTTATAAAGCCTATCTTTAAGGCTGGCGATCGTCATGTTGTTACCAACTGTAGACCCATTAGTATTCTTCCCGCAATATCAAAAATTCTTGAAGAACTTCTTCACTGCCGAATTATGGAACATCTTGAAATAAATCAACTCATACACAATAACCAATTCGGATTCCAAAAAAATCGTTCAACATTTATGCCTATACTTCTGCTCCAAGACTTTGTTACTAAGGCTTTTAGAAAGGGGAACTTGTACTGGGGGTATTTTTGGATTTAAGAAAAGCATTTGACACCGTGGATTATAACATTTTTCTGGGAAAAGCAAAAAAATATGGAATAAAAGGTAAATATTTAGAAATTCTCTCTTCATATCTATCCAATAGGAAACAATGTGCTCAAGTAGAAAACAAAACGTCAGAATATATAAAAGTTAATATGGCAGTCCCGCAGGGGTCTATACTTGGGCCCCTGTTGTTCATTATATATGTTAATGATCTTCCGCTTATCGGTGAAAATGCACTATATCTCTCCTATGCTGATGATACGGCCCTGCTCTTCAAACACAAAGATCCAGAAATACTTAAATCGAACGTCAATGAAACTCTCTTGCGGCTTTCAGACTGGTTCTGTGCAAACTATTTGTCTCTCAACCTTGAAAAAACCTTCACGCAACATTACTCGCCTTATCCCAAAAACTTTCACTTAAACATAAAAATAGGCCAGCATGCAATTGAAGAAAAAGAGGAGATTAAGTATCTCGGGATGATTTTCGATAAGCAACTAAAGCTTTCTGGGCATATAAATCATATTTCTAAAATAATAAGTCGAAACATTGGCATTATTTGTAGGATTTGATACTTTATTTCAGATCGTATAGCACTTCTCCTTTACTATGCATTAATTCAACCTTACCTTAACTATTGCTGTCTCATCTGGGGTGTGAATTACTCATCTCAACTCTACAAAATTAACATCCTCCAAAAAAAGCCGTTCGACTCCTTGAAAGAATATACGTCCCTGGAAGCTCAGAACCAGTTTTCAAAAAGTACTCGATCCTCAAAGTGTCTGAAATCGCAAAAACGCAAATGTTAATTGTAGTTCATAAATTCCTTATTGGTCAGCTTCCTGAAGCCATACAAAATTTGTTTTGGCTCAGGGAACCGGGGTATCGTGAGGTAAGAAGAACCCCCCTACTGGATCAACCATTCTCAAATAGGAATTACCGCCTTTTCACGACCCCTTGCTTGGCCCCGAAGTTGTGGAACAGTATATTTTCCGATAAATTCCAATTTGTTGAGGAAATCCCAAGAAGTAAACTAATTATCAAGAGAATGTTGAAACAATATTTCATCAGTCAAAGTCAATAAAATATTAAATTTAGAAAGCTTATAGTTCATTTGAATGAGTAGAACAATACTAAATAAACAACGAGTACAAAAATAAATTGTATGGCTTCAGTGCTCTCCAAAATATATACAGTTCTTGAATGACTTGAACATGCTTAGAAATATCAACCACGTATTCAGTCAGCGTATGCTTAAACTTAAATTTAGTCATGTTCCCACTTAATCGTGCAGATAACATTTATGTTCTCGCGGGGGTGCCGGGGCCTCCTTGGCTGTGATCTTGTTCGGCGGCAGCCTGGGGGACGGGGGAGCTTTGAATCACCTGTGCCATACCGATATCCATTAGGGACAGCAGATGTTCCAACACCAACAGATTTGGCTCCCTTTGGGTCTGTCAGGTTTCGGTCGGGCGGGTTGCACCGGGGAGGTCCTGGCGCCTTTGCATCTCTCTGGAATCGTAACGCGTTATAACCAACGTATATTAAACATGTCTGTGGTTCAGCACCCAGTGTCGAGTCACATTGTGGTGCTTCCACACCTGACACACATATCAATTCATGCCTCACTTCATGCTCTCATTTTCAGTCACTCGCATCTCATCTTCTTCTTTTCAGAATAGAAACCGGGGGAGTATAAAAGGGTGAGTAAAGACCTGACTTTTTCTTTTTCTGACATCCACATCATTTGGACCGACAACCAGACGAGAAAATCCCCATTCCCTTCGTTGCTCCCGGGGGCTGGTGAACAACAGGTTTTCACCTCGCTTGCTGGCCGGGGGGCAACGGAAGGAATTATATTCATTCATGCTCTCATCTTCAGTCGCTCTCACCTCATCATCACCCCAAATATACAAAACACGTCGTTGTAGTACGGGCAGTAAATATGTCTCAGGCTCAGCACCCAGTGTCAAGCTGCGCACTGGGTGTTTCCACGAGAGACAAACATTATAAAAAAAGAAAAAATATATATATAACATCTGGAGAACAGGAGACACCACTGCAATGTCTGACGCGGCAGGTTATATATATATATATATATATATATATATATATATATATATATATATATATATATATATATATGTTACAGGCAGGGTGAAGAACCAGGCATTCTGCAGAATGCCTGGGCATTCTGCAGATTGCCCAGCCAGTTTGGCTTTCTGCAGAATGCCTAGGCAATCTGCAAAATGCCTAGGCAATCTGCAGATTGCCAAAGCATCTGGGCATTCTGAAGAATGCCTAGGCATTCTGCAGAATGCCTAAAATTTCAGGCATTCTTCAAACTGCCTAACGCAATTTGCTCAGATAAGTATCCAGTCGAGCAGTTATTCGCTACCAAACAATCTATTTCATCTTGCCCAGTGTTCCATACACTCTGCGGGCCAGGAATCGCTTTATGGAGCCTGTTGTGTTCCCAGTTACCGTTTCCAAAAATACATAGGTTTTGTGACTAATTTCTTTGATCAGATACACATTCAGTAGTTTGATTTATACTGAGAAATTTCACTACTGGTGGGTCGGATTAGACCTCCCTTGGTTTTTCGCAAATGTTTCCGAGTCAATTTAAGTGAGAGCCTCGTGACTTTGCACTGCACACCTCTAGAGTAATTGACTCCACAACGTATGACCAAAATTGGCATAAGGCAGGCCAGGTCAACGGGTTTTGAAGACATTTCGAAATCCATGTAAGACGATTATAGTATTCCAAAATGAAACTGACAAAACCTGGGTGTAACTCGGCTTCTAGAAGAGCTTGATCAAGTTTATAAGCGTATATTATTTGTTAATTAAAGTTTATATCATGCAAAACCTCTTGAAAGGGCAAATCGGCATGCTGGCATCCATTGTGAGGTCAGTTCAATAAAAAAGGTCACCAAAGGTCACCAAAGGTCATTTATTGGAGTTGTTAGTGTCTATAACTTTTGAACAAGATATGATACATCAATAAATTTGGCATCATAGTGACGAGCATGACGCAAGGAGTCAAATGATGTGCAGCATGTTTCTGAAAGGTCATTAATTGGCCTTGCCCTGAGGTCAAATTTTGTTAACTTTGACCTGAGACCAGGGTCGAGATGGTACCTTTCAAGGTCATGTTGCATATCATTTGAATTATTGGGTCAGGACGAACACATTGATGCCTTTGACCTTGTTCTAGGTCTAATGGTTCCTGAACTGTGAAGGGTTTCAAAATGGGACAAAATTTGACCCATATTAGTGGATAGCACCCTCGTCTTCTAAGCCACCGGTCCCGGGTTCAAGTCCCGGCGGAGCCTCTGAATAAGTCGATCTGATCCCCAAAATCCCTTCCAACAGGGTGAGAGTTGGCGACGCCGTATGACCCTGGCAGTTGGTGCGTCGTTAAACCCCAACAATGATGAACTATAACTATTAGCTTTTTACCTTTATAACTCGCTAACCATTACACATAGAACAAAGTCAAAGGCATCGATGAGTTCATCTAGACCCAAACATATGAATGATATGCAACATGGCCTTGAAAGGTACCATCGCACCCTTGACCTCAAGCGAGGGTCAAATCAAATCAAAACATTTTCAGGCTCATGCTGTACATCATTTGAATCTTTTGGTCATGCTCGTCACTATGATGTCAAAGTTACTGCTGTAACTTACCTCGTCCAAAAGTTAAAGACCCGAACAACTTCGAAAACTGCGACTTTTCGTGACCTCTGGTGACCTTGTTATTGCCCTGACTTCAAAATGGTTGCCAGCAGACAGGTTTGTCCTTTCAAAAGATTTCCCATGATGTTTAGAAACCTAATCTAGTTCTTCTCTTCTAGACGCCGAGTTACACCCTGTCAGCCTCGATTTGGAATACTATAATCGTCTTACATGGGTTTCGAAATGTCTTCAAAACTCGTTGACCTGGCCTGCCCTATACCAATTTTGGTCATATGTTGTGGAATCAATCACTCTAGAGGTGTGCAAAGTGACGAGGCTCTCACTTAAATTGACTCGGAAACATTTGCGAAAAACCAAGGGAGGTCTGATCGGACCCACCAGTAGTGAAATTTCTCAGTATAAATCAAACTACTGAATGTGTATCTGATCAAAGAAATTAGTCACAAAACCTATGTATTTTTGGAAACGGTAACTGGGAACCACAGGCTCCATAAAGCGACTCCTGGCCTGTGGAGTGTTTGGAACACTGGACGAGATGAAATAGATTGTTTGGTAGCAAATAACTGCTCGATTGGATGCTTATCTGAGCAAATTGTGTTAGGCAGTTTGAAGAACGCCTGAAATTTTAGGCATTCTGCAGAACGCCTAGACGTTCTTCAGAATGCCCAGACGCTTTGGCAATCTGCAGATTGCCTAGGCATTTTGCAGAATGCCTAGGCATTCTGCAGAATGCCAAACTGGCTGGGCAATCTGCAGAATGCCCAGGCATTCTGCAGAATGCCTGGTTCTTCACCCTGCCTGTAACACACACACACACACACACACACACACACACACACACACACACACACACACACACACACACACACACACACACACACACACACACACACACACACACACACACACACACACACACACACACATACTTACAGGCCGTGCAAAATGAGGTCCACGTCCCAAGTGCACTACTGAGGACCACCTCCTGAGATTGTCAAGAGCGACTTACTGTTTTATACTGTTGATGCTCTTTAGGGCCGAAATGAAGTACTTTATGAATTTTGTTGGAAATGTGTTTTTACAATCTTCCAGAGATTGCTGAAAAACCGAGGACATTAGAGAACAGCGAGGTCCGATTGTGTGACTTTTGCTTAACGTCGGTGTATATCGAGGCCCGAATTTCATAGGCGGATCCAGGGGTTTTGGTCGTTGGGGCAAAAATTCTAAAACTAAATTTTTTACCAAAAATCTTAATCTGGTTCAGATTGTGAAATTTTGGTGAACCTGAAAATGACCCCCTTGACCCGCCTATGATGTGTGTGACAGTGCTAAACAAAGGTCACTACTTAGGTCCAGTCCTTGGACCAGTTGTGTACCACTTTTTGCGCTTTGTGGTAGGGACAGGTATCAGTGCCGAATCCAAGAGGGGAATAGAGCGACTCAAGCCCCTATCCCCGCCCCAAAAATGACCGAGCTTCCATAGTAAATGCATAGCCGGAGGTAGTCTGAGGTTAGGGGCGCAAGCTTCCCGATATTTGGGGGTTCGAGCCCCATGCTCAGAGAAACCCCTCAATAGCCGATCGAGCCCCCCCTCGCCCTCAATCCCACATTGCGGGCCCCTTGGATACAGCCAGGCTCAAGCAGTCTACCTGGGCTGACTGTGGCTGCAGCCGGGCTCCCTGGCATGCTTGCCAGGCCCCTGTGGGCTGCCCATAATCTCTGTGTCCGAACTGGGGCCATATATTCAGCAGTCTCGGGCCATCTGTAGTTCAACCGGGCCCCAGTTATTCACCCAGGCCCTCTGTGACCAGGGATGTAAATTTGTGAAAGTCACATGACCTTTAATGTCGGCGCGCCCTAAACCACCAAATTTGTGAACAAGTTAAAGGGTGTTTTTTCCCAGCCGAGTCGTAAAATTTGTTGATGGGCTGAGAATAGGTGCGTTTACCCCCCACTCCACACACCCCCTCCCCCCCACGCCCGCTCACATAGATCTGGGACCGGTTGGGCGGCAGATCTGGTTTAAACATCCCGAATTTTTAGGGATGCTTTTCAAAGTTAGTGGTGTTTTCAAAATGTTTAGGGATGCTCGCGCACCTCTAAAAGTACACAATGCTACACGCCTGCCTGTGACTTCAACTGGGCTCCCTGTTGTTCAGCAGGCGCGGGTCCCCTATGGCCTCAGACGAGGCCCTGTCATGAATGCGGGCGCCTGAAGTCGACCTGGACATCTAGTGTCTGCATTCGGACCCCCTGGCATACCTTTGAACCCTGTGTTCCAAAATGTCCCCCTGTAGAGACACCGTGGCCCTTGTGTTCTGCATTGGCCCCTTTTAGTCTGCACAGGCTCTGCTTGGTCTACCCGGGCCCCCGTTGTCTACCCCGGCCCTTTGTGGATCAGCTGCCCTCTTGTGGTTTTCCGGATCTCCTGCGGTCAACCCCATTTTTCTGCCCGGACCTCTGGCGTCCTACCCGGGACTTCCTTGGTCTGCCTGCGTCCTTTACAGCTTGTCTCGGCCCCGTGGTCTGCCTGTGCCCCTTGTGGGCTGCCCGGACTCTTATGGGTTTCCAAAGTTCCCTGTGGTCTTCCCGGGCTCTCCATGGTCTGTCCGGGCCCCGTGTGCTCTGCCTGTGCCCATATGTTTGAACACCCCTTCCAGATTGGTTCCTGCGCGGTATAGCGAAAAACGCTACGGGTGGTTGATATGGCATGAAAATGACGAAGAAGCTTCATCAGTCACTTTTGTTCGGGCCAATGTTCAGCTCAAACACGTTAAAGAAGATGACAGTTGATGGTATGGTTGTTTGTTACTTAAAAGGAAGGTGACACCTTTGTCGAGATGCTGGAATTTAGTCTAATTAGGGGAACTTTTAGCAAAAAAATCATGGAACTGTCCATTATTTCTCTGAAAAATGTACAATAAGCTCAACATTTTGATTTTCAAAATGTTCCTCTAGGGAAATAAATACATATATGCCTGTGGATGATGTCATGATCTGGCAACCACTACCATTTTCAATCCGCTTCAAGGGCTTCGATTGGCTGATACTCACCGTGACATCAGCATATGTCGTCACACCAACAGCCATGACAACTGTGGTCTGCTGCTAATGGTACATGAGGGGTACATTTCAGGTAGGAATAAGCTTTTTTCTACGGAAATCTCGAGTTCCAAGAAATATTATATATTGAGTACTGGGTTCTCCGACTTGCTTTCCAACTTCGCTATCTCAGTTAAAATCATGTTATGAAGGTGCCACATTCCCTTTAAGAGGTCTAGCCTCTGACTGCTTTTAGGTAGAGCCAACATTAAAATAGGCGTCATTCGATTCCTCTCGTACCGGCCTGTAGCCCAGTATCCCAGGGCATATTTTAAGGAATTGGGACTGGTGGGCATTCGGCTGAAAAGGGCACGAATTCCCACCAAAAGGGCACTCCAGAAGCATCAAATGACTGGTGACTGGTGGGCACTGAGCCGTTCAAGGCCGTTCACTGGTGGACATAGCACTGGGGACTGGTGGGCAAAATGCCCACCACTTTGTAGCTTAAAATATGCCCTGCAGTATCCTAAGCCATATTTACAGAAAGGGAGACATTTTTACCAACCCACGTTCTCCATGAATCTTCATGGCAGATTTCATACCCCATATCTGACCTCAAGCCAGGGATCTTAGAAAAATCCCAAAACATATTCTGTAACAATGTAACATCCAGTGGGGCGATTGTCTGATGATTTTGACCTAAATTAACGCTGCAATCTTCAACATTTGTGTTAGGTAGGATCACTTGGCCTAGCCTGTTAAATTTACCAGATATGACTGAAGCTTAAGATTTTGAGGGAAGTAGTACAATCCATTAAGGATCAGGGGTGCCAAGTACGGGCGGCACTTCGCGCCACCGTTTATTCGGACCTGCAGGGGGAGGGTTAATGTTTGTATCAATCTCGCGAAGGTTGGTACATCAATAATCAGATCATTTTCGCGGTAGGTACAGCTTTAAAATATTTACATCTAAAAACGAACGTAAATACTTTTTTGGTCACATTTTTATTAAAAAAATTCCGGACCCCCGGGCAAGATTTTGTGCTGCTAGAAACCAACTCTGGAGGCCCTGAGATCAGCTCCTGGGCCCTGAAGCCAAGCGCATGGCTTGGGGAATGCGAGACTAGTTCTTGAGCCCCCAATATTTACTATTGAGACCCTCCGAGATAAGTGCTTCGATGTTTCAGAGCTTATGTGCAGTGCTGGGCGCGTTCCTCGATTTTTGGTGGTGCGTTAGCGCTCCTGCGTTCCTCCGGCCGCAGTTAGTGCTCTTCTGGAATAGTGCTCCTCAATTTTTCACTCGGTGCGCTAGCGCTCCTGCGTTCCTCTGTTCCAAACTAGTAACCCGCAATTGACCTGGGTCCAGAGCCGAACGCTACTGACCAAGGGGATTCGCCCCCTCTCCCTCCCCAGTTAACTCAGCTTCTTAAAAAAAGAAATGAAAAGAAAAAATGTCGCATTTTATTAAAAAATGAAATAATGCGAGTTAGGTACACCGCACAAACTAGTTCAATCCAACCAAGTTAACGAAAATGTTCAATCTTAGATAGGGCATGGAGATCGAAAACAAAATAACTATTTCTATGACCAACACTGATGCGTGAAATCCACTCAAGCATAGGTATTTGCAAGTATATTCACGTAACATACTGTAACAAACACTTCCAACAAGCATGGCAATACTGGCGCCAGACGTTGTGCACCTCTGTGTTGCAAGGATAGGCTACAGAGGGCGCTGCGAATGTGCATTTTTCCGTATATTATGCAGTTAAGCTGTCAAGGTGTATACTTTTATGTAGTTCAATTTCTTCAGTGCAGGGTTCACGCTTCATACAATGAGGAGCGCTTCAAAATTTAGGCAGTGCGCTCCTCTTACTTGCGCTCGTTGGAAAAAACTTTCCGATCCTGCGCTCTTGCGTTCCTAAAAAGGCAGTGCGTACGTACGCAAGAGCACAGGAGCGCACGAAAGGAGTGCACTTGCCTAGCTCTGCTCATATGATAAACTCTGAGAACATAAATCAGAAATCGAGGAGGTCTGGCGAGGGGCCCCGAGCGGAGGGCGCTGTTTGGCCTGCGACTCGAAGGTAGGCCGGTCGACCAGTGGGTGCTGCAGCATGTCGTCCTGTAGGGCGACTGGGCGCCGCACTGCCGCCGCTTGCGGCCCTTGGGTACGTTGGTCAGGCGGTTGCTGGGAGGACGCTGGTAACAGAAGTTCTGGCGCGCGTCCACGCGAGAGAAGGCCACAGGGGTTATGAAGAGGTTGGCAGGCCGGTGAAGATGTCAAATTTTTCCTTTGCCACCAGAGACGATGCTGGGGGTTTGCCGCCCCAACGCAGCTGCGGCGAAAGCAGCAAGGAAAAGTCAGTGCCCACCCGGTCAGGGCCCAGGTCAGAGGTGAGCGGTCACGCCCTCCGGCAGCCCAATGTCCATGTATTGGTATGTCCATGTACTCAATGTCCAGGCACCTCCCTCGCCCCGGAGCCACCGTCCAGACGCCTGGTGCCGATGGAGGGGAGCCTATACTTAGAGGCGTTGACCAAGTGGTAAGCCTGCGAGCGGTAAGCGAGCCTGCGACTCGAAGGTAGGCCAGTCGACCAGTGGGTGCTGCGGCATGTGGTCCTGCAGGCGGGAGAGCCCGGGTGCCGCACTGCCGCCGCTTGCGGCCCTCCGGTACGCTGGTTAGGCGGTTGTTGGGAGGATGCCCGTAGTAGTTGTTCCGAGGCGTGTCCACGCGAGAGAAGGCCACAGGCGGTATGGAGAGGCTGGCGGGCCGAGTCGGGTAGGCTGCGTCCATGCAGGAGGTGGGTACTACGTCCGTGTAGATCGAGCTACCAGACTCGTCCATCGGTATGAGCTGGAAGATGGGGGCGGCAGGCAGCAGAAAACCAGAAGGTAGACCACCAGGAGATGTCGTGTCGTCTCCTGGTCACAGAGATAGGTGGGCGGTAGACAGCGGAAGCAGGTGGATAGGCGCGTCCCAAGCAGACGTCCAGGAAGGCGGCATCGCGGCCCCCGGCGGCGACACCGCCGGGCAGGAGTAGCGCGGCAGTCAGCCGCCAGCGACGGGGGACGCAGCCCGGCCGACCTCATCAGCCTTCCCGGAATACGCACACTCCGTAGGTCCACGAGACCTCGTCCCCGGCGGATCAGGACGCAGACGAGCGCGACACCACAACCGCAGCAGAGTCGAAAGGCCGGGCGGACGCGCCCTCACCACACCCCCGCCGGCCTGCGGGGGCGCGGCCGGTCGCGGTGGATCGCTTCCGGGCCACCAGAGATGATGCCGGGAGAGTCGCCAACTCAACGTAGCGGCGACGAAAGCAGCGAGGGAAAGCCGGCGCCCAACCAGCCAGGGCCGAGGTCGGAGGTGAGCGGCCACGACCTGAAAATATGCAATAGTTAGGGATGTGCGGGGAAACAGGGTCAGCGGCAGACCAGCAGGAGGCGGGCGAACATTGGTGAGATTGGTCAAGGGCATACAGACCGTGCAGTGCGGCTAGCAAAGGGTGGGAAGACTACGAGCCCGACGTCGACCCCACCAACCCGGTGTTAGTTCAAGCTTGAAACCTTAATATTTTCTTAAAAATGGCCACCCCAACCAATGAACAGCCCTCCGCCAACACATTAGGGCCCTGTCCCAGGTAAAGAAAGAAAGTAAGAAAAAGACAGTTTGGACCAGGAGAAGGGGGTGCACTAAAGGGACTAGTCAAAGACAGGTTTTGGAACAGATCAAAAAGTGGCGTAT
This sequence comes from Lepas anatifera, assembly GCA_034440635.1. NCBI lineage: Eukaryota > Metazoa > Arthropoda > Thecostraca > Lepadidae > Lepas > Lepas anatifera. The sequence continues at coordinate 1,180,352 of JAOTON010002243.1, forward strand.
TGACTAGTTTTCACAATTTTCACACCACACCACACCACCTCCACCAAATCACCGGCCTATTCACTTTTTTTAACTGGGGCCGATCCTTGAAAATATGGAACTTAATAAACGCGTTCAAAAGGTATCAGGCAAATTATTCCGGCAGACAAATATTATTCTTCCAAAGACACTATGCCGCCCCTCCTCTCAGGGCCATTGTGGGAGGCGAGGAACTTAATCTGCGTTCAACCAGAGCTCAATCGTCACGACAAAACCAGTGGGCAGAACAAATGATTTTTCCACTCCAATATGTCTTAGCCTGCACATGGTGACAGATATCACAGGCTCCGCTGATTTATCTGATGTTAATAACTTACATAAATTGGCTGATTTGTCGTTAAATATATCCAAGACAGTCGTGTTTTGGCTATTTCCATGGCATTTTGGTGATTTTTTTCATTTTAATCGAGTTTTTTCTCCGTCAATGCCATAATTACATTTTTCTTGAACTAAAGGTCCCCAAAAATGATACGAATAAAGATGTAGTAAGTATTTCAGGTTACATTAAAAGTGTCCTTTTTCTCCCGGGGTGCCCCTCAAAGTTGGTGTGCCCTCCCATACCAAAGCTCTGGCTGCACCCCTGCGGCTCACTGAAATTTTGATGGTGAGTTAAGTTGGAATTGAGCGAATTGCTTTCAGCTCGCGACTTGAGTTGAGCCGAATAAAAAATCTGAAATGCACACCTCTGCTCTCTACTAAGCTAGTGAAAAACCTTGATGTTTGAAGTGATTGCTCGATTTTCAACTTGTATCCTAATATGAATATGTGCTTTCTAGTGAAAAAGCTATCAAACAGCTTATTTTTAAAATATATAAAAACCTTCAAGAGATCTATTAAAGGACATTCTTCTCACTTTTGCGCTTAAATTATTTGCTCACTTAAATTATTTGCTAACCTCAGCCAGATTGGCAATTTTGACCTGTAGGGAATTTTCATGGACCCAAATTTTTATCATCTGAAGCTTAGACTAGACAAAATAAAAATACTTGCTCTCCAAATCACCTATATACAGAAAAATAATGCATGAAAGTTATTTGGAGATTTCTTTTTGTAAGCCATAGCGGAGTCGTACATAATTCGTTCGTTGCGAGCACTTTCTCCACTCGAGATTAAACAAGTTGATCATGAGCTTGTTTAATCTCGAGTGGCGAAAGGCCGCACAACGAATGAATTTTTTGTACATTTTATCTAGTCCAAGCTTCAGAGAATGCGAAGTTTGTGTCCATGAAAACTCTAAATGTGTCAAAATTGCCATCCTTAACCCATATGCGGATCCAGGATTGCCGATGGGGGGACACCTTCCCGGGGAGGCGCCATCCGGACCAGGGGGCACCAATTTTGACCGGCAAAATCTATTAGGTGGGCGCCAAATCTTATCGGTGGGCGCCGATTTTCGCATCCCGGGGGAAGAGGTGGGAAGCGACATTTTAGGGGGCGCCATCGACCTTTCAGGGGGCGCCGTGAGCATTTCAGGGGACGCCGAGGGTCGATCGGGTGGGGCACGTGCCCCCTGGATCTGCCTGTGCTTGAACCTTAATGTGAAGCGAATACTAGCTTTTCCGCCTTGGTACTAATATATGCTCATCAGTGACAAAGTAACCAAAGATCAAGTACCCTAGTGAAAACTTATCACGCGCATTGACGGGGGTGGGTACCCGCCCCCCTCGAGTTTGCCAAAGATAGCAGTAAAACGGCGGTGCGTAGCGCCGCCGTACTTGGCATACCTTTTCCCTCATCCTTTTACAACTTCTGTGAAAATGTTAAAGTTAGGTCATCTCAGGTCAGGTCACCAGTACAGGTCAAGTGACCTGACCTCAAAAAAAGTTTAAGAGTCGGAGTCGGAGCAGGGTGAACTTATCCGATTAAACCTCATATCACATAATGTTCCCACCGAGTTCTCTAAAATATGCTCCGGTATTTTTTATATCGATGACCTAAGGTCAGGTACGAGGCATGACCTCTCCATTGGAAATACGTAGGAAAAATGGTTTTTACTGTATAACTCAGTAACGAATAGTGATAGAGCGTTTATGTTAACTTTATTCGACTCGCCTTGGTTTTGCGGTTCTAATGATATGCATTTTATATAATTTGACAATGACCTGATCTAAGGTCAGGTCAAATCCTTGATTTGACCAAGCAAGGTCAAATTATATATCATTCGATTCGGCTTGCTGCGAGGATTCATATAGCTTATGTGGTTTTGCTCTATCTTTATTTGTTCAGATGTAATGGCCGAAAAGCTTAATTTACATGTTATCCCTATTACGGCATGTTTTGACCTCTCGTGACCCGAAAAGTGACCTGACAAAAAATTGTTCAAATATTTTCGATGGAGAAGTGGATGGGCAACCAAACGCCGTTTGCCGTTTTTTGCTACCTACCGTGGTTCTCGAGATCTTAGGGGGCGGGTACCCGACCCCCTCGTCAAAGCGAATGTGGCTCAGACCCCCGTCAATGCGCTTGTTAACAAAGAAAATATCTACTTGAAGAACTTCAACTTACTTTTCCAATAAGTTATTGATTAACCTTAGTTTAAAGCAACTATTCGCCTTTCGGCTTGCATCACAACAAAATGTGTGCTTTTTAGTAAACAAATCGAAGAGCTTGATAGTAAAATGTTAAAAATATCAAGAGATCTAGTAAAAGACATTCAACTCAGTTCCACACAGAGTTATTGACTAACCTTAGTGTGAAGTGACTACCCGCGTTTCGGCTTGGGTCCCAATGCATAGGCGGTTCCAGGGGGGCAAAGGGGGCACGTGCCCCCCGATCGACCCTCGGCGCCCCCTGAAATGGTCACGGCGCCCCCCTGAAAGGTCGATGGCGCCCCCCTGAAATGTCGCTTCCCACCCCCTCCCCCCAGGATGCGAAAATATGCGCCCACCGATAGGATTTGGCGCCCACCTGATAGGTTTTGCCGGTCAAAAGTGGCGCCCCCTGGTCTGGATGGCGCCCCCCGGGAGGTGCCCCCCCGATCGGCAATCCTGGATCCGCGTATGTCCCAATGTGCATATCAGTGACAAAGCAATCAAATAGCTTGCTTTGGATCATGACTGATAAGTGAAAAGTTGCTTTGTAGCCGAGAAAAATGTAAAACAAAAATATTGAAAGCAAGTGTTTAGTTCTTCGGACTAGGCTTTCATTCATGCTAGCCTTAATAGAAAAGCAAAAGTGGCTAATCACTTAGGCTGCACCATTTTTGGGTAGACTTCTAAGGTAAGTGAAAATTAATTGAGGACATGCTGGTGGAGTACTCTAAATTAAAAATAATAAAAATATACCCAAAAGAAATAACTACATTGAGAGATGTAGATAGTCCTTAGGACTAAACTTTCACTTATACTAGACTTAACACGCACCCCGCTGGGGGGCGAAATTCGCCCCCTCCTGGTTTTTCCCAGATAGCTCAAGAACAAAGAGACGCAGAACAACGAAACTTACGGTACCTTATTTCTGATTAATTTTACACATTTGACCACATTTTTTAGTTAAGGTCATGTCAGGTCAAGGAGCTATTCAGGGTCAAGTGACCCGACCTCAAAACCTAAAATTACGAGTTTGAAGCAGCGCCCAGGGAACATTAGCAAACCGATCAGTTTGAAACTTTCACAATCTGATAAGGTCATTAGGTTCTACAAATCTGCTATCTCGGAATTTTGATATTGGTGACCTAAGGTGGGGTCAATTTTTGTTTACTCCATTATAAGTCTATGGTGAAAAATAGAATGGACTCGTTTTCAGGAAATACTGGATAGATAAGGCTGAAAATCCTCAAAATGCCTATTCTTACCACAATCTTGACCATAAACTTAAATTTTTGAGCATCTGACCTCTCAAAGGTCATATCAGGTCACGGGAGCAGAGAGTGATTGTTTTGCCAATAACTTCTCATTGAATTGAGATAAAGCTCCCATTCTGCTTGCATTGTGTTTATATTGTCACGGGAAGTCGATCAATATGCAGCATGACCATACCAGGTCACTCTGTGACCCTGACCAAGATCGAGGTCAGGTCATTTTCACTATTTGACCTAGCAAGGTCATATTATACATCATTCGATTTGCCGCGATGAGAGGAATGCAATGATGCATAAGTATTTGCTCTAGCTCTCCTGAGGGCAGATTTAGAGAGGGAAATGTACACTGTTCTGTTGTAAGCCTATGGAGGATTCTTTGACCTATGCTGACCTCAATAGTGACCTGACATAAAGATACTTCGTATAAATTCTCTTCGTCTTGTCAAGAGCTTTCGAACGCAGCCCGTAATTTTCCTTTAGCTTTCGTGGGGAACGAGATACGGAGGGGCGGAAAACGCCCCCACCGGGGCGCGTCATGCAAGGGACCCCAGCGGGCGCGTGTTAATGGAAAAGCGAAGGCGTCTAGTCATTTGTCCAATGAGTCTGAAAATAGGTAAGTCTAGGTATTTTGGGCATGTCTGCTTGTGATCCAATATGTGCTAATCAGTGAGATCACCAAAACGCAGATCTACCCAATTTTAACCCTCATAGGGTATTCATAAAGCATCCACAACATTGGGTACCTATTGCAACAAGCCGCCACTGAGAGTGGGCATGTCAATTCCAATGGTCTGGATCTTTCTACTTCAATTATTGATACGATTTTGAAGTCAGCATGGCCTCTAAGAAAGCTTCTTAGGCTAGGCAGAAATTAGAGTAAAAAGGCAAAGTAGCTACCTATCCCAGGAATAATTATCGAAGGATCAAGTAACTCATGTAAGGTCTAAAAAAATTGAATTTCTTTTTTGTGTCAGGAAGTGATCCAAAAAGGAGGAAAAACTGGCGTGCACTTAGTTCCATCATAGTCCTATGGAATCAGATTGTTTTAGCAAACATCACATTCATACGTCCTACAGACCATGGGTGGATATCTCTGTTCTATTTGGAAGGGGAGGGGTTTTTGGATGGGTTAACAACACTAGTAGATAGGTAGGGTAGTACAAGTTCTATACAAACCCCTATGGGTGTAGAGGTGTCGCCACAGATCTTTCGAGTGGGGGGGGTGGGGCCGGCCAGTGACGAAGCTCTACGTTCATGCTACAGACTGGCCCCAGGGGTGGATCCAGGGGGTGACAAAAAGCTCCCTACCCCAACCACCCGATTTTCGCCCATTTTCTTAAACAACCATATCAATATGTTTTTCACGATTCTAAGCTCCACTAACGACCAAAAACCCCCCTGCCCCCCGACCACCCGATTTTCGCCATGTTCTTAAAAAAACATTTAAATATGCTTTTCATGATTTTGGGTTCCATAGCTCCCTAACCATTCGCCTGTATCCATTGACGGACGCAGGGGGGCATTCCGGCCATTCCCCCAAAGCGCTGGAGGGGTGGGGGCCAAACTATCTTTTGGCACCCCCAAACTCCTGAATTTTTTTTAAGGTGTTAGGTCTTTAGAGCAAAAATATTCACTCGCCCCCCCCCAGAAGAGCGATCATGAAGTTGGAGAGGCAGCTTATACTAGGTCTGTCGAGCACCCAAATTGCACGTAACACCCCCCGCCCCCTCCCCCAGGAGGATAGGCAGACATGGGTTTGCCCCCCCAAAACTTGGATCTGCGTCCGCCCCTGCCTTTATCCGGCCCCTAATTACCCAGTAATGATGTCCTAAAGATTTATTTCAGCTTCGGGCATCCAGGAAGTCATGCCACTATACCATAAGCGGATCCAGGGGGACACGTGCCCCCCCCGATCGACCCTCGGCGCCCCATGAAGTGGTCACAGCGCCCCCTGAAAGGTCGATAGTGCCCCTGAAATGCTACTTCCTACCCCCTCCCCCAGGATGCGAAAATCGTCGCCCACCGATAGGATTTTGCGCCCATCTGGTATGTTTTGTCGGTCAAAAGTGGCGCCCCCCGGGCCGGAAGTCGTCCCCCCCGATCGGCATTCCTGGATCCGCCTATGCACTATACTCCCCGATGTAATCTCTGTACCTAGGTTCCTACCTACCTGAACACAGGCGTAGAAACAGAGGGACCAGGGGCCATGGCAGCTCCAAAATCTGGCCAAAACAATTAATAATCACACTCATCTCAGCCAAAATAGGCGGAAGTCGGACATTTTAATAATCAGACGGTGCAGACGGCAACGAGGAGTCCAAATTCAAAGAATTCTTGGTCGTAGCATGGAAAGTTCCTTGTCAGCTTCATTTGGAAGTTTGGCTGGCCCCTCCAATATTCTGGACGTTCCTGCGCCTATGTGCCTGAACCTACCTGTTGGCACTTCCCAAAACTACCAGTCTTGAATCCTCCAGTGAAAAAAGAGACATTAAAAATTGTTCACCTCCTCACACTCAACTAAAATATCACACCAATAAAATACCTAACTTCACAAGCATGTTTCACGGCCTTCTGCGATTGCACACATACCTGCGGTCTGAAAAACTGAGCAGCAATGGTGGACGCCGGACGGTATAGTGGTGAGAAACCAACTGTCAACACTTCCCCGGTCACTACATGTTTGTTAAAAAAACTAAATGAAAAATTCACCAAAGTTGTATATTATGCTTGAGTTAAATATTTTCGATAATTTTGTAAGGAAGAAAAATAGTACTTTGCTATGAAACAATAGTTGAGCACTTAACTTTCTTGCGGTTCACCACTATTTTTCCGTCTGACAAACTCACACAAATGGCTTCGTCCGCGTATCACACAAAGCCGTCACACAAATCTCATAAAATCGAAAAAAATGAGGACCGGCTAAAAATAATATTTTACGACAAGAAACAATCAAAGAACGCAATTTCAGCATTGAAAATACCGAGCCCCAAAAAATGTCCTCGGTAGTGGCATGCGGACCTCGGTAGTCCGACGTGTAATCATAAACTAGCCTCGGTAGTCACGACGTACAAGTGCACACACACACACACACACACACACACACACACACACACACACACACACACACACACACACACACACACACACACACACACACACACACACACACACACACACACACACACACACACACACACACACACACACACACACACACACACACACACACACACACACACACATATATATATATATATATATATATATATATATATATATATATATATAAATAAAGAGGAGTGTTGTGAAAAATTCATCCGTCTGATTTATTTATCTACTTTGTCGATTTTTATCTAATTCTATCGTTAAATATAATCAAGAACCGTTAAAACGGAAAAGGAATCCTTGGACAAAGGGTTGTCACATCAAAACAACAAACACAAAATTGTTCACTCTTGACAGCAGTGTTGTCGTCGACGAAAGATTATTACTTCTTCTCAGCTCACCTGAGTATTTTCCAAGTCCTCTTTTTGTTGTTTATAGGAAAAGGTGAGATTATTAGTATTTCTCTTTCACACCCAAGCACACATGTAACAATTGCGAAGCTCTACTTGTCAATTAGTGACGAAAGCGGCTGGTGAAGACAGAGAGGGAGAGGTTACCAGTGGACGGAGCGTAAAAGGCGGGGAACAGGGGCACGCAGTCTTGTGTGCGACGCGCTGGAAGGTGGAAGAAAAATACCTCCCGCCCACCCAATAGAAACCACCTCTCTTCGATGCTCGCTCCGCCTCCGAAGCCTGCCGGTTCCGCGTCCTGGTTAACCGTCGCGGATGGGCGTGTGTCTGGTTACGGATGCCGAGGACGTGACTCGACATCAGGTCACACGCTTTACAGCCACACTGAGACCACAGGGTAGGGAGCGAAACAGGCACTCAAAACCGAACAAGTGTAAAGGGCTTTTAGGTGTATCGTAACAATTTGTAAGGCCGCGAGCGCACCGACTGATGGTATCATACATTATAGGTGTGAAGTCCTGCTTTGGGACCTTGTTAAAAAAAACGTCAGAATGAGATTAGTAAGGGGACTCAGAAGTTAGAAGGACTTGTTGTAAATTACTTGGAAGTAAGCATTGCTGGTAGAATACCGCAAATAAATATTGACTCCTGTCTTACTTCTTGTCTTCCCAATTTAGTTCATGCACCACGGAGGACTTCTCGGACGTCTACATGCACGTTCAAGCCCAAAGCATGTAGTTGGAACACTGCGGCACTAAGAGAAGTGTTTGTCGAAACTGAAGCCTTTTAAGTTTAATCCAACTCTTTGAGCGGCGGCGGGGCCGTAGGCGACGCCTGGGAGAGGCTTTCTACCTCGATATCCCGCTCCGTTCAGCCGATATAATCCAGTTTTTCCCTCTGTCTTTGATCTCGGACTTTCAACCCTGCAGATGTAGTCCAGGTTCCACTGAGGCTGGTGCTGATCACGGACTTGTCTGCGCCAATATCTGATTCGTAAGGCTTAAGCCATTAAAGCGGTCGACGTTGAAGCAAGTGAGCCGGGCGGGAGGCTGTTCACAAATCGCGCTGCGTTCGGGAGAGAGTCCAGGCGAAGTTCACCCAGAGTTGCGCTGGGGTCTGCGCTGAGCCCAAGGAAAAGGTGAGCTCCGCCGGAACTAACTTGGACGAGCCTATTGTCAGCGCTCAAAGGCTAACTTACAAGCACTTTACCCACCTACTTCCACTGCTGGAAGAGTGTAATTAAAGTCATTAAAGTGGCACGGTTCAAACTGAAGTAATTGCTCAAAGTTAATTGCAGTTTAATGTTTTTGAACATATTTTTCTCTAATTAGTGCAAAAACGTGAATTGTTTGTTTGCCCAACTTTAATTGCAGTAAGCTGAATCCCTCAACTTCAGCCCCCCCCATCAGATTAGTTGGTACAGCGTTGGCCTCTAGAACCTGTACACTACCAATGTACAGAAAATGCTTGGGGATTCCGAGCGAGTGGAAGCACGCTCTCGTAACACCCATTCCGAAAAGCAAGGTAACTGCGAAACCATCTGACACTCGACCTATATCAATCCTTCCGGCCATTTCAAAATTGGTTGAACGTGTTGTGCAAAAACAACTTACCAAATGCCTAGAAAACAATAAATTGTTTTCGGACGCTCAACAGGGCTATAGGAAATTTCACTCCACTGAGTCTGCTCTTCATTCATTACAGATGCAGCACTCCAGGCCAACGACAAAGGCGAAATTTCTATACTTGTGCTCTTGGATCTCTCTAAATGCTTTGACGTTGTTCCCCACTCGAAATTGCTCGAAAAGCTATCTTTGTATGGCGTCGAAACAGCCTGGTTTCGCAGTTACCTTGAGGGACACACCCAGCAAGTCCAGGTGCGCAGTGGGGCAGACGGTGCCTGAGAAGTGTAAAAAAGACGTGAAAATAACATCGGAATTTTTTCAAGGTGGGGCCTTGTCTTGTTTGTTGTACATGGTGTACGCCAATGACTTGAGTCTGTGTGTTGGCAGCGACGTGACTGTGGTCCAGTACGCTGACGACACGCAGATTCTCGTCAGTGGTAAAAAATGTGATTTGGAACAGTTGGTTGCGCGTATGCAGGTCACCCTCTGCACCATGTACCAATGGTTTTGTGCCAATGGCATGAAGGTTAATGCCCAGAAAACCTAGATGGTGGTTCTTGGTACACCGGTCATGCTTCGCGACATTCCACCAGTAGCCATCACTTTCTGCGGTACCAAAATTCCCGATGCCAGAGTCGTTAAAAATATAGGGCGTACCATGGATAGGAGCATGAATTATCAGTCACCCGTTGATGTTATGTCTAAGAAGTGTATCGGAATTTTTATAGCGCGTAGCCATGCACGTCACGTAATCCCTCGCGCCGCCCTCAAGGTCATTGTGGAGACACTTGTTTTGTCCATCATTCGTTATTGTATGTCTATTCACGGTTCTTGTGGAGAGGTGCAATTGCGCCGTGTCCAGAAAATCCTAAACTTTGCTGCACGAGTTGTGACTGGTCGGAGGCGATATGACCACATATCTGACGCGATTTCGGAGCTTGGCTGGCTTACTGCCAAGCAGCTGGCTTGTTACTCGACTGTGCGTGCCGTTGAACGGATTGTAGTGACTGGACTCCCGGAATATGTGTGGCAGACCTTTGGCAGGAGGGCCAGCCAGTTGCACCAGCATGACACTCGCGGCGCAGCATTGTGGACCCTCCCTTTAATACGCACGGAGTCCGGCCACCGGCGTCTGTCCTATCGTGGGGTGGCAGCACTAAACCAGAGTGGGCTTCTGCCAGGTGATCCACATTTTAAGACCAGTCTTCGGAATTTTATAAAATCTCCGGCATGGTGTGACTGATGTGATGTGTTTTTTTTCGTGCTGTGTGATGTGCGAGTGCATAGGTGTTGATTGCATGTCTTTTACGTAATCTTTTATTATTCTATCATGTCGGCGTGAACAAGTGAAAAGCCCTCCTGCGTGGACCTTGTTTGAATATATTTGAATCTGAATCTGAATTGAATCGGGAGCGATAGGTGGGTAAACCCGAAGTCCTTTCACATGCCCGATGTAGGTGGACTGGTAACTAGCCTGTGAGAGCGCGAGCTCGGAGGACCTGCCGCCCCTGGACTTTCTAAGAAGTTAAACGTTGGCCTTCAAACTTTCCCGTCATAGCGGCAGCTGCCGGTTCTGGTGGTAGCGTGGGAACTGTGAGACTGTGATCTTTACAGGGAATCTGGATCTCAAAACCTGGCGATACAATAGCTGGACAATATTAAAGACCAGTAAAGAATCAAAACTGGAGCTCGAGTACTAAAATATACACTGACAGTAAAACATTAATAATCAAACTGCGATAGCGGGAAGTCACTTAATTCAGTTTAATCTACTCCCACCTCACCGGCAGTCGTTTGCCATTTCCAGACATACTTTGGCATAAGCTTGCTGGAATCAGCTACCGAAGTAAAAATGGAAAGCGGAGTCGCGTACAACGTCAGCCCCCTCCGGCGGGACTGTGACGCCAGCCCCCTCCTGCGGGACTGTGACGCCAGCCCCCTCCAGCGGGACTGTGACATAATCCCGCTGCTGTGTGTCTGTGACGCCAGCCTCCTCCTGCGGGGCTGTAACGCCCAGAGTTGTGCGTTTCAGAACTTTCTTGAGTCGACTCAACTCGACTCATGTGCTGAGAGTGGTCGAATCAACTCTGACTCAACTCATTGCTAAGAGTTCAGTGAGCCGACTCAACTCCGACTCAAGGTGAAATCCTCCCGACTCAACTCCGACTCAACTCACAACTCTACTCAAACTTCGACTCTGTTTCAAAATATATAAATAAATTATGAATAACATAAACAAATAATAACAACAAATGAATAAACCAATAAACCACTACAAGATAAGCTATACAGAAAGTCATACAGGAAACTGAAGATTAATAGGTGGAAGATAAATTAATTGAAAAATTCAAAATTAATTAATTATTGTCAGGAGCCATGGATTTTTTTATTCCTCCAAACTGCTACTGCTAGATAAAGCTGCCACACCCGTTGCAATGATTTCTAAAAAGAAGCCTTGTATGTTTAGACAGGTACATGGAATGGAAAGGAACTTAAATGGGTTAAGGTTAACAACATAGGGAAATAATTGCACCTCCATACGGTCAGAAAATGTCCAAGCTAAAAACCATGATCTAAACTGTATTTTCAGGAATGATAAAGGTGTTTCTTTTTGTTTCTGTTAAAGAACGATGCCAGATAATTTTGCTAAATGAAAAATTCCTATGCCATGAACTGAACCAAAATCTAAGCTATAACTACTAGAGTACCCAGTTGCAATTGCAAATTCTAAGAGCTACAGCAAAACCTAGGAAATAGTACACAATATCAATATAGGTATGACATAGGACAATAGAAATGGAAACTCTATCATCGTGTTGCATTTCATACATTCATATTTTTAAACCCAATAAATTTTCAGCTTGAAAACCTCCAATACCTATCGCACTTCAAAATGGGAGCACAGTTTTATAAAAAAACTGTAAATGTATAGGGTAGAGTGGGGTAACGCGCCCACCTGGGTAAGACGCCTACTACTATGTCCAGGCTGATGTAAGAACTATAGCCTCCATCTAATATTTTTTCCGGTAACGGCCTTTTTGATCTGGTCCTGGGCATGACTGGACGCACCCAGTAAACTCCGGTATTTTTCAGCAAACATTTGTTGTTTTTTGCATCTCCGGACATAAAAACAAGCTATCTTAAAGTTGCGATTGTACTCTATGCGATGTAAATGTGCTCACCCTACCAACTTTGTCACTAAATTGTCTTACAACGTAAGTATAATGATATTCCTTTTGTTCACGTGAAGCAAACGTTACAATATACGCTGGGAGTTTTATGACGGCCTTTTAATCCGGGGCTTGGGCGTTTTACCCCGCTATCGGGGTAAAACGCCTTTTTACATGGTTTCAAGAAAAAATAAATTTCGCACACTTTGCATCGTGTCAGAATCACCAATTTCTATCTGAGTGTAGAAAAATGATGGCAGAACTCAACGAAGAAAAAATAAAGTAATTCCGTCCTGGCAGGATGGGGAACAGACGAATTCTCCCTTAACGTATGCGTCTTACCCCACTCTACCCTACGGCTTTCCAAATAAAATACGGACGACAATCAGACAAAACCAGTAGCAAGAAATAATTCGTCTTATTCGCGCAACAATGGTATTTCAATATTATGTCAAATCAGAGTTCAAACTTTTTATGCCAACAGTACGAACTGCTTTTAATAGACAAAATTAAAGCCGCAGCTGCAGACGGTGCATTAAAGACAAAAGAAAGAATGTCATATGTAGTTTAGAAATATTCACATCACTTTATGAATTATCACGTGACTTCTAAAATGTTTTGCCCTGAAGCTACTTTAGCTCGAGCCTATCCTTGACTAAATTTGTTCTTCAAAGACAGCAATGGCGCAGGGGGGTCAACGACTTCTGAGTCTCTTTGCCGATGACGTCACCTGGGGCAAACAGGCGTCGTCATGGTTACGCCGTATGCTTGGCCGGCGCCCCTTAGAATTGAGATTTGACGGAAGGCTCGTTATTTTGGGCAAAAACATCGATCCGAATCAGTTCTGAATAAATATAAAAACCTACATATCCCGACCAGGCCTACATTTCAAGAAACCCTTTTAAGCGATCTATTGAAGAACTGAAATGCTGGTCCAGATTTTGAAAATTTCATCTACCATGACTTTAACTAACTTACATTTTAGCTTCCACTGCTTTTTCAAATATTGTATGATTCGATTCGTAGTTTGAGGTAAGGTCATCATAATAACGTTATGCATAAAAATATTCTCATTTCGACGTAATCTTAGTCTACAATAAATAGTTTGCATGTATCCGATCACATTTTCCACTAAATTCTGCAAATCTAAGTCAAATAAATGTCTGCAAAGTGAATGCGCGAATAATCCATTCAATGCATCATGAATAAATATCCCGAACTCATCACTTAGTTTTATGGCGAGCATTCTTTTTCACTTATAATAATAATTATTGGGGCTTATCGACGCACCAACTGCCAGGGTCATATGGCGTCGCCAACTCTTTCCCCTGTTGGAAGGGTTTCTTGGGAGCCAGCTTGCTCCTTGTTCAGGGAAGCCGCCGGGCCTTGAACCCGGGTCGGCCGCGTGGAGCCAGCTGCGCTGACCACCCACTACCGCGCCCCCTTTTTCACTTATATGACCCCGACTCAGCTTGCACTTACAACCATGTAAGGTAAGGTGGGGTCGGTAAGGTATACATACGGACGTTTATTTAAGTTTAGTATGGAAGATATCGAGCCAAGAGCGAAGAAATGTGGTGTCCCTGCACCCTAGCTACCAATCATGTATTAAAGGGAATGTGGCACCTTGGTCGAATCCTGGAATTTAGTGTTATTAGGCGTACTTTTAGTAAAAAATAATGAAACCACTCACGATTTATCTGAAAAATGTACAATAAGCTCAAAATTTGGTTTTTAATAATATTCCTTTAGAAAAAGAAATAAATATCAGCCTGTGGATGATGTCACGATCTGGCAACCACTACCATACTTGAAACGCTTCAAGGGCTTCGATTGGCTGATGCTCATCGTGACGTCAGCATATGTCGTCACACCAGTAGCTCAAAACAATGGCCGCCGGCGACGGGGGGCTGAGGGGGCTGGGGTCAGGTAGGTTTTAGCTTTTTCTACGGAAATATCGAGTTCCAAGACAGATGAAATATGGAGTACCGGGTTTTCCGACCTGCTTTACAACTTGGCTATCTCAGTTAAAATCACGTTGTGAAGGTGCCACATTCCCTTTAAACATCGATTGCCCTCTGCATGCATTGTAATGCAGCATCAAAGACTATGATCAGCGCAGGAATTATATTTCGTAACTGCTGCTTACAGAAACAACTATAACAATAAAAACAATACAAATAAACAACTGCACATTCGAAACATAGAATCATTAAAATTGCATCGTAACATCACTGCGCGAATGACCTGCGCTTTCGCGCTTCTCTGCGCCGAATGGTTTCTAACCACCTGGAGCAGTTTACATGTTTAAGACGGATGAACGTCCGTGTCCGTGCGAAGCGCCGAAGAACTGGTTCGGGGAGGTCAGGGTGCTTGCTCTTCAGCACACATACAAAGCCGGAGATAACCCCCGGTTGGCGGCTCAGAGCATCCGGGTGCAGAGCATGATGAATGCAGAAGTCCTGTTCCAGCTGCTTGAATTTAGAAAAGAAGGTGGAAGATGGAATGGTGAGGCCGCCCAGGCTCTTCAGCCGCGTCCAAAGCCGCGCCAGTGGAATGTCCTTCGTATGCTCCGAGGGCTTTCCCAAGCTGGAGTCGCCCTTCCGGGCTACATAACCGGCCAGGTAGCCCAAGGCACTTTCCGTCGCTGGAACGCCTGTTTCCCTATCCGCGGCGCAATGTATGTCGTGTCTGTTCTCCTTATCAGTGATTTTCCCGACTTCTGATAAGATATCAGTAGCTTCGGGGATGCCAGCATCTTCGCTGTTGACGTTTTCCTCGCTGTTATGCTGGTCGGTCTCCAGAATTTCTAGTGCCTGAAGCTCCTGTTCGACTACGCCTTCTTCCTCATCGTGTCCGGCGCCCTCTGATCCTCCGAGCAGGTTGACGTTACGGCGGGTCATCATGAGGAGCGTCAAGAGTCGGAGGCGATTTTTGGCTTCGGTTGGAGTGGGATGTGTGTTAGCTCCGCCGCCACCGCGCTGAAGAACGCCTCAAGTCGGTCCTCGGACAGACGCCTTGTTAAAAGATACGTGTCGGCCCCTAGGCACTCCTGCAGGTCCTTCAGAATACCACGGACAGCGTGGATGCCAACAAGAAGCCCCTTCTGAAAGGGGTAAAGATGCCTGGCACCTTCGACACGCAGACCTTCTACCTCCGCCTCCAGCTCAGCGAGTGCTTCCTCCTGCTCCTCCGAGCCTCTGTAGCCGCGGCGCAGCGGCTTGACGTCAGAGGGGTGGCCGGCGTTCATGACGTCGAAGCCGCTGTCAATCGCACGCAGGAAGCGTGCCTCCTCCGTGCGTCCGAGGTAGCGCTCCATGGCGAGGGCGGAAGTTGCACTTAGCAGCTGCACTGCTGGGCGAACCCTTTGGCGTGCTTGACCCGTGACCTGGAACAAATCCATTGCTGGTTTTGCTATTTGCCCTTTATAACCCCCATATACATATGTTCTAAATATACCCACTGAGCTCAATAAGGACGGTAATAGAGGTGCTGTTGACCCCTTATACCCCCGTATATATTTTCCAAACAATTCCACTATACATATATATATATATATATATATATATATATATATATATATATATATATATATATATATATTTGTATTCTTTGGCAACAGGTTTTCAATCAAACATTGATGGTTGAATGCCCGAGCATACGATGCTTTTATCGCCTGTTTTTTTCGTTTTTCCAGTTCTCTGATTAGTCGCTTACTATTGTTGGAAAGTTTATGAATAAAACACCCGTATGTGGAATTGTTTGACATGTTTCGAAAGATTCAACTTTCATCACCAGAAATACAATTACACAAAACATGAAAACTAATCGGATGTCGTTCGAGTACTGTTCACATTACAAAGAATCTAAGCTTTTGAATTATTCACTAAAAACACTGTAAATGGTTATGGCACACTTTCAACAAGCTGAAGTTAACTAGGCTGGAGAGAGAAGAAACATGTTTAAGTTTATGGGTTAAATCTCTTTTGCGAATATAGAAATTACACGAACGGTATCGCAAAAATTTAAATACCATGTAAGGTTACGATCAAATTCATACAAAATTCATGACAGCTAAATACAAAAAGCACAATGAATGAAGGAGTGAATGAAGATGAATAACTTAAAGTGAAACTGCGAGAGATCATGCGAAATAGAGCATTAGAAGGCGCTGCCGAAAAGGTGTGTCTCAGCAGTAAGCTTCAGCTGTTTGTTGATCACTGGTAACTCTTGCTTTACCCAGAGAGCTTCCAGGATCCAAAGCTTTTACTGGCTGGGGTTTGAGTCTAGGACTGTCACATTATCCTCTAAGTCTTGCCTAGATATTTGGTGTTTGTGTTGGTCCATCATGTGCTGGTACGGGGCGTGTCCACCCTGGAGGTGCATGGTCATGCGGCGAGATAGCGTTGTTGTTGTGGCGCCTATGTAGTCTACAGGTTCTGGACAGCGCTTGCAATCGCTGTGGGGGCAGGAGAACCTATAGAATACATTTCGTCGCCTGTATCCATTCTTCGGGTGCAGGTTATTTCGCATCACCAGATTTGATACTTTCCGACTCTTGTAATAGATGATGAGTTGGATATTGGATCTTTCTTGCACAGGCCTGACGTTTTCTCTGATGATTGATTTTAGAACTCGCTCATCAAGCTTATAGGATGGCGATATTAGGCCTTCATAGTAAAGCTTGATTGGCACTGTTGTTGGGTGTGTCGCGTGGTTCTCAGTCTGCTGGTGATGGTCAATTAGGGCCTGGGTCTCCTTATCGACTTCTGTGTTAGAAAAACCGTTGTTGATCAGCATTTGCTTGATGGTGCTGATTTCTTCGTTGCAGGCGCTCCAGGTGCTACAGTACTTCTGTGCGCGGCGGATGTAGACTTATGGTATCTTTGCGATATCGTTCAGGACATTCACTTGCGCCGTTCATGCACCGTCCGTTGTTGGTGGGTTTTCTAAACACTTTTGTTTGAAATTTTCCGCTCGAAGCATCGATGTCGAGGTCTAGAAATGGAAGTTTTTGGTTGACGCCGTACTCAATTGTGAATCTGAGGACAGACATCTGTTCGAGTGCACTTTTAGGGGCTTCCAGGTCTTCTTTGGTTTCTGTTTGACAGAATATGTCGTCTACGTATCGGCAGTCTACGTATCGGCACATGATGGACCAACACAAACACCAAATATATAGGCAAGACTCAGAGGATAATGTGACAGTCCTAGACTCAAACCCCAGCCAGCAAAAGCTTTGGATCCTGGAAGCTCTCTGGGTAAACCAAGAGTTACCAGTGATCAACAAACAGCTGAAGTTTACTGCTGAGATACACCTTTTCGGCAGCGCCTTCTAATGCTGTATTTCGCATGATGTCTCGCAGTTTCACTTTAAGTTATTCATCTTCATTCACTCATTCATTCATTGTTCTTTTTGTATTTAGCTGTCATTATGAATTGTGTATGAATTTGATCGTAACCTTACATGGTATTTTAATTTTTGCGATACCGTTCGAGTAATTTCTATATTCGCAAAAGAGATTTAACCCATAAACTTAAACATGTTTCTTTTCTCTCCAGACTAGTTAACTTCAGCTTGTTGAAAGTGTGCCATAACCATTTGCAGTGTTTTTAGTTAATAATTCAAAAGCTTAGATTCTTCGTAATGTGGACAGTATTCGAACGACATCCGATTAGTTTTCATGTTTTGTGTAATTGTATTTCTGATGATGAAAGTTGAATCTTTCGAAACATGTCAAACAATTCCACATACGGGTGTTTTATTCATAAACTTTCCAACAATAGTAAGCGACTAATCAGAGAACTGGAAAAAACGAAAAAAACAGGCGATAAAAGCATCATATGCTCGGGCATTCAACCATCAATGTTTGATATATATATATATATATATATATATATATATATATATATATATATATATATATATATATATATATATTTATTTATTTATTTATGTATTTATTTATTTATTTTATTTTATTTACTTATATTTTATATATTAATATATCATAGGGCTGCTATACCTACTCCCCCTTTGAAGTTGTAAAAAATTCTTGAGAAGGCCATTATCCGCGCGATCGAGTTTTACCTCAACATGTGTTGTCGGATGCAGCTTATGGAGCACACGAAGCTCAGCACTGCCGTCAACAGCAAGGAGTTGCTGCATCAATGGCCTGGTCAGCTTTCCGGCGGACAGTGTGTTGATACCTTTGTCCAGGATATGATTGCGAAGGTTTTTTAAGGCATGCGGAGGGTCCGCCAGCACCCAAATCCGTCTGAAGACACAACAGTTTCCTTGATATTTCGACTTTGAACAAATCACTTTCTGATCAATGGAATCGGTCCTGCTAAACCTCGGAAAGGAGGCCTTTCGTGCTCAACAAGTGTTGCTTGCTACAGTGATTTAACACGGTATTTGTGGCCGCCGCCTAGCATTCGAAAGCTATTAACATCCATTTTGTTACATACACTTGTTAGATATGTTCAGTTTTAATCCGAAGATATATGTAAGCATCATGGTTTCCATGGGATGTGGATGCCTTAGAAGACCTGTGTCTCTTAAAACACCCCCTCCCGGATTCCATGGAATATGAAGTCAGTCATCGCACCATCATTTTCCACTATCTACAGTAAACCTTACAGGGATAGGTACCTCCCCGGACGACTGGTCCAAGCTAGTTCAATCGTGATTGGTAGAACAGCATGTAAAGAACTACTACTTTCTCTCTTTTTTCATTTATCTAAAACATTGTGGTAAAGGAAATATCATATTATGAAATACATATCTTGAGGACCATCACCGGGTCCTTTTTTATTCGCTTGTTATGAGGGAAACAACCGGATTGTTCTACGTGAAAAATTTCCCCAAAATAAAATATGTGCTGTGACGTTAAATTCCGGGGAATCCACGACAAAGTAAATATTGTGATTAATTATTAACTGGGGTCCACCGACAACTTCCATACACGTTACCGAGATGGATGAGCCGGGTTCGGGAAGAAGACTTCTGGGTGAAGTCCGATTCCTAGCTCCCGCCAGAGCCTCAGGTTGGTACCACCCATGTCGCTTACTAGCGACACCACGCGGTCACCAGCTTCCTCAACAGACATGACGGCACGTTGAACCAGATCTTGTATAAAGTCATCTTCCTCTATAAATCGATCTTCTATAAAGTAAAGGAATCTTGGCAATGGCGCACTCTTGCCTGTGCTTATTCTTTTACTGGAGTGGTGGCACGTTTGAGTGTCTCTACTAACCGTGAGTGGTGGTTGAAAAGAAATGATACTGGATAGTGATGAGAAGTTTTTGAGATATTTTAAATGCATTTTGCAGTCCATTCCGCCTCTTAAAAGGTTTAAGACAAGGCCAGAGATAGGAGCCTGTTTAATTTTTCGAGAACATGTATTATTTGTGCCTAGGGATTTCTTCAGACCGGATGGGCCTTTAAAATAAGCAATTGAACCGTTTGATTAATTTGATATATCGAAACAAATTCAAAGTTTGATTGAAACAATTGAAACACTAGAGGAAAAGGTATTCAAAGAAGGTTAAAAGAGGTTTGCAAAAGGTAGGCAAATTCAAACTTATTCAGCATATTTACAAACTGAGTCAACTTTTTCGTCAGCTTATTTGACTCGCTGTCTTCACAACTCAACTCAGCTCAACTTATTGACGTGGTGTGAAACAATTCAACTCAACTCATCTGTCTAATTTTTTTACTCAACTCAGAGTCGAAAGAGTCGGAATTCGAGTTACACTCTGACTCCCACTCACGAGTCACACAACTCGGACTGCTACAGCCTACGTGTGCATATGTTATGCATGTACCGGGTGTCCCAAAATAAAATACCACATTTGAAATGTGTATATCTGCGAAAGTATTTACGATAGAAACATGAAATCTTCACCATGTTACTTTGTATTTCAAAGTATTTGTTATGTCACCGTAATATTGACGGACTTCTCAACCATAACGCCCCTACAGCACGTGCTCCAGATGTGAGCCGTTCCTGGACACACATACCTCTGCTCTGTTTAGCCCTTCCTCACAAACACGTTCGCACATTCCAGGCCTGATAAGGCGAACTTGCTTCCTGATGCTGTTCTTCAGGTCTGTGAGTGTTTCAAGTCCTGGATAGTACACTTTGCTTTTTAGGTATCCCCACAGAAATAAGTCTAGGGGGTCAAGTCCGGTGAGTGTGCTGGCCAGTCAACTTTAGTCTTCTTTGAGATCACCCGCTCATCAAAGTGATCCCTAAGCCATGTTAGGGTGGCTCCTGCCGTGTGAGGGGCTGCCCCGTTTTGTTGCAACCACTGCTGCTGCAGGTTATCCACACATTTTCGCTTCAGTGCTTCCCAAAACCGCTGGAGTACGGCGATGTAGCGCTTGGTGTTTACTGTCTGCGTTTCTCCTCCGTGGCTCTCAAAGAAGAAGGGCCCTATAATACCCTGACTGCTCAAAACGCACCATGCTGTCACCTTTGGTGAATGCAGAGGAGTCTGGAGAACTTCGTCGGGTGCCGATTTGCCCCAAAAGCGAAGGTTGTGGCGTTAACCTGGCC
Source organism: Lepas anatifera (assembly GCA_034440635.1). Taxonomy (NCBI): domain Eukaryota; kingdom Metazoa; phylum Arthropoda; class Thecostraca; family Lepadidae; genus Lepas; species Lepas anatifera. Next base: position 1,201,064 of record JAOTON010002243.1, read on the forward strand.
ACAAAGATGGAAGTGCGCTTCATCCGAAAACCAAACGTGCAGAAAGTGGTCTAACCTGGAGCATTTCGATTTGAACCAGTCACAGAACTTAACTCGCCGTTCTTGGTCCAATGTCGTCAGCAGCTGGTGTGAAGATATCTTGTATGGAGTCAGTGCAAGGTTTTTTGTCAAGATTCTGTGTGCTGAAGACTTGCTGAAGTCCACGAGACTTACCAAACGACGAACAGAGGTCTTTGGCTGCTTTTGAATGGCCCCGGCGATTTTAGCGACGGTTTCGTTGTTTATGGACAGCTTTCTTCCCGATTTTCCCCTACGTTTGTGCCGCACTGTTCCAAATGCTAGAAAATGTTCGGGCAATCTCAAAATTGTCTTCCTAGTGGGAGTGAGGCAGTGGGGGAAAGTCGCTTCAGTTTTCGCTGTGTTAAGATCACAAACTTCGTCTGGACGTACAATTTTAGTTTTTACTTCCGTATTCAACGGTGCCATATCTTAAAATGAAATGAAGGGGACAAAACAAAATTTCAGAATTTCTACAGCACGTGGATCAAAAACTTCCATGGTTTTATCAATGAGGGCACTACAACTGAAGGAGAAAATGTGGTACATTATTTTGGGACACCCGTTACATGTATATAATGGATTTACTGTACATGCTTCTATTCCCGCAATATTGAGTAGGCTTAGCTTTATGCGACCCGTTCGAGCTTAAACATGCTCGTTACAAGAAATTATTTGTGCCTAAGAACATCAACCCTCACTTCGGTTGGGGAGGGAGTGTTTGAACACCCCTCGGGTTTTGTTGGTGGCACACAAAACGCAGCACGAAGCGCTGGCACATGATCAAATCGCAACCTTTTCCTAAATTTTAAGGTTGGGTCCTTTGCAGTCAGGTCAGCAGTGCAGGCCAAGTGATCTCACCTTCAAGAAATTTTGAGATAGCATTAGTAAGAATAGAACGAATCTATCCAACTGAACCTCATATCACATAATGGGCCTATCGGGTACTACAAAATATATTCCGGGATTTTTCATATCGATGTCCTAGGGTTAGGTACAGTCATGACCTCTCCATTGGAAATTCAGGGAGAAGATGGGGGAATTAGCCGCAAAATGCTCCATTTCTGTAAATAAAACTAAAAATACTTTCTTACTCTCCAAATCGTAGTATCCTGGGCTCATCTCCAGTTTCATGTTGCAAGTTTGGACCTGTGACCTCTGAGAGGTCATGTTGGACCACCATTATTATTATTCCATTATTATTGCTATTCTATTGATATGTATACTGACTATGTTAGGTCTGACAGACCTTGAGTTGGCCTAAAGTCAGGCCATTTTTATGTTTTGACCTAGAATAGTCATATCATAACATCATTCAATTTGCCGTAACGAGACGAAGCGAATGGAGCCCAAACATTTGTTCCAATTTAACTCTGTCACATGCTAGAGCCCAGAAACTCTTCGCCGACCTGCCGCTTTCTTGAGACCTGTCATTTCCTCAATACTGACCAGGGTCAGAAAGTGACTGGTTTAGATTTTCATAAATTCTTCTGAGCTATCCACTAGCCTTCGCAATTTTGTTTCACTATCCAGCATAGAAGCCGAAATCGAGGGGGTGTTTGAACCCCACTCTCCATTGGGCAAAGGTGGCTCACAGGCCCGCTGGGGCGGGTGTTAAAAAGTAGCATAAGATGCATTTCACAACAGGAAATTGTGACTAGATCCGGGGCATAATGTCTCAGTGACATTGGGGAAATCCTGAAACCGACGTCACACGAGAGAAATGCTATACGATACTCTCCTTCTCGGTCCGAAGTGAGCCGTCGATACCGGCGATGCCCGCGAGAGACAAAGCACCGAGCATTAGTCCCTGTGACGCTTTCAAGTGCGCGTGTCTTTTAGGCGACGACAGTTGAACAGTTATGGCCAGTTAAGATCATCCTGTTTGCCAATAAAACATCATATTGGCAAAATCAGTAGTTCATTTAATTATCTGAAGCTTCCTAAAGTATAACGAAATTTGATCTCACATGTTTGTTTTTGTAGAAATCTAAGCCCCAGTGGCAATCAGAGGTCCATGGAACGAGACGGAACGATTTGGAATATTTGTGGGGTTTCTGCAAACTGTTTAAGGCCCTTGAAGGTAATTTTGATCGCTGATAAGGAAGCAAATAGTCTGCATCCAGTGCCCCGGTGACTCTGCGTCCAGCAACCACTCTGCGTCCAGAATGGTTGCTTCTCTATTATATTGTACCAATGAAATAAACGCTAAAGAAATACAGTCACCTTTAACATCCCTGAGATCTATATTGAAGGCATCCTCAGCTTTTCAAAGGCCTTTTTCACAGCCTTGCTTTACTTCTTTACTAACTTTAATTCTTTACTTCTTTTACTACTTCTTCTTTTTCCTGGAGTGGTGGAACCTTTGAGTGTCTCTACTAACCGTGAGTGGTGGTTGACAAGAGGTAATACTGGATATTGATGATGAGGAGATTTCGAGGTATTTAAAATAGAATTTGCCGTCCGTTCCACCTCTTAAAATGTTAAAGACAAGACCATATATAGGAGCCGGTTTAATTTGTCGAATACATGGCTTATTTGCACCTAGGGATTTCTTCAGACCGGATGGGCATTTAAAATAAGCAATTGAACTGTATAATTAATTCGATATGTTAAAACAAACTAAAACTTTGATTGAAACAATTGAAACACTGGAGGAAAAGGTATTCGAAGGAGGTTAAAGGAGGTTTGCAAAAGGTAGGCAAATTCAAACTTATTCAACATATTTACATACAGTGTCAATTTTTCGTCAACTCAGTTGACTCGTTGTCTTCACAATTCAACTCAACTCAACTCATTGATGTGGTGTGAGCTGACTCAACTCAACTCAACTCAGAGTTGAACGAGTAGGAATTTGAGTTAAACTCCGACTCCGACTCACGAGTCGCACAACTCTGGTGACGCCAGCCCCCTCCGGCGGGACTGTGACGCCAGCCCCTCCTGCGGGACTGTGACATAATCCCCGCTCCTGCGGGGCTGTAACGTGACCAGAAATTCGTCATTTACAAATCGCCCCGCACGACTATCAAAGTTGACAATGCTTGTTGTGCTAGGGCTGCTTTGGTTCTGTCCTCCCCCACCCCCTGTATTTACAGCTGATATTTTTATATGCGAACTTCTCTGAAATTTTCACACACTTGTGCTTCAATTGCTTCGCTTACCTACAGCACTGCGCCTTCTGTCAAGGTTTTATTCAGTTTGCAAGACAAGTTATTTGGCTCTCTTATTTGAGCTAAAACACTGCTCACATTAATGACCGAAGCCTGGATGGGTGGGGTAAATAGACCTGGCAAGCCACTCTGAAAAACGAGCTCAGGTAACCTGGGTTTAGAACATCATATTCGCCAAGTGTCATACTCCGTGATCATGTACAAACATGGAGCACACGTGCGCTATCAAACAACAATATGCAGGTTTCTATCGTAAGGTGTTATTATTCTACTACGTTCCCTCTTTCATTAGAGTGACGGTCCTACTCAAACAGTAATAACATCATAAAGCTTACATTTTGAATTCTTGAGTGATTATTTCTCTCATTTTAGTGCAATTACCACACCTTTGATACCTTGCAAAACCTTGCAAAAGAAAGACCATCTACGACATTCACTGTGGAAATAAATATTGAATATATTTGGTATTAAAGGAAATGGACCACTCGGTGAAAATTATAAAAAGAAGTACCTTTCGACAAAAAAGGGTCTGAAAATCTGGAAACCACACATTTTTCCACCGCCACCCGCTCAAAACAAAAATACTGTTCTTTTCTTACTACCCTGGGTTGATTTAAACATTACGTGTAATCACGAAGCTAAGCTGAGCTCACTACTGACGGTAGGTAGGGTTGCAAAATCTGTATCATTTCCTAACATTTATCACATAGTATTTGTTGTCAGGTGGAAAGGGATTCCTTGATGGTTTGAGATCGGGACATTGTGTTTTATTTTGAACCTTAAGGTGTGCGGAAATTTAATACTGAGAGCTTTTGGTGAAATAAAATACGCAAATAGTGGGTTTTCGACACGCTCTAAAAAACCGCTAGTTCAAAACATATTATGTACTCGTAAGTGAGACACTCCATTTCGCCCAAAGTATTTAGGTATGCCTTCATTTTTGTGGCTGGTCAAGCAGTGCAACGTCTGTATTCTGGAAGCAGCAAAGACATGCATATCAATCGCCAAAAAGCTCGCAGTCATAAGCGTCTGATACAAAGATAAGAGCTGGTGGAGCCGATTTTGTGGGCAACCGCGCTCTGCAGGGAGAAATCGTGACAGCTGACGGCTGCAGGCTGCCGCAGCTCGCTGCAGGGAGCTGCCAGAGCTGATCCCCGCTGAGACAGACGCTTCGCTCGATGCGCTGGCCGACACTATCTGACAGAGGGCTTCTGTTGGAATTGGTGTTGTCAGTGGTGGGAAAATGGTTCGGCTAGCGCGTGCTGGATCAAGTTGAAGTATTTGCGGCGGGGTTAAGCAGCTCAGAGCCCACACCAAATGCTGTGTTCCCTGTTACTCTGACGACCAGTTATTCAATAGATACATTGGAATGAATGTATATATGAAATTTCCAGACACGTTTTCTGTCAACAAAGCAAATATCTATCAATTTTTTATGCAAAATTAATCCCTAACTTCCCTATTCAGAAGTATTTAAGCTTTTTTCACGGCACTGGAAAAGCGATGTTCCAGTGTCCAAGGTATTCAAGGAATTCCAAGGAATTTTTCGTTCGAGAAAACCATGCAGGTAGGTCAATATTGAGTTTCACTCTCGAGTGATCCGTGACGAGTAAACCCGATTTAAAAATGATAAGTTGATACGGTGATGATAAGTTGATAAGTTGGCCTGTCCCCTCGAATCCGGAAATGTAAAAAAACACTGAAGAATCTTCAAAGTGTTGAAGATTCTTCAGTGTTTTTTACATTTCCGAATTCGAGGGGACAGGCCACCTTATCAACTTATCATCATGCTCCTCGCTGCAGCACTTCAAAACCTATCACGATTTTAAAAATGGTTTATTTAAGCACTTTGGATCCACAAAATCTGGATGAAAAGCCGTTGCTCTATCGCGATGTCACGCAAAACTGCACGGCAACAAGCCAAAACAAACATCAATTAATATACCATTCGGAGTGCATCTGTACATCGTCATAGTTGCCAGTTTTCAATCTTCAAATAGGCCAGGTGGCCCACTTTTTCGTGAATAAAAGTCAGAGATCAGATTTCCAGTCAGAAATCGATGTCGATATCGATCGATATCGATCAGATTTCTTGCCTCAAGGCTAAAACCGGTCTCAAGGCTAAAACCTGTTTTACAGAGGTTCGCTGTTACGGACTTGACAAATGACATGTGACAGTTCATGATGTCACAACTGGGTCTAAATGCCAAACGTTCTCAAAATATACCAACATTGCAGTGTCATGATATTTTGAATTTCGCTCCGCTACCACATGCAAAGTTTCGAAAAACATTTTTCAAATATCGACCCCATTCCCAAAATAAGGTCTCCAGCGGCCAGACGGCGTCCGTGGAAGTCAAAGGTGACAGGCGCTGGCGGTGGCCGGTCTCTCCGCAGAGCCCTGAGGGAAGAGACTGCTTTGGACGCACAAGCGCTGCCGTGCGCCGACCGTGAGAGGTGTTGCCTCTCCTACCATTCTCCTGTGCAGCGTTGTTTTAGCTGGTACTGGAGGCGCCGAGTGCTCGTGAGTATGGAGGGGCATGCGAACGGGCTGTGCCAGAATTAAATACAATTGTTGATCCATTGCTTTAATCAAACTTGGTTGGTAGCGCTTGTAGATGTATGTACATACATACATATGTACGTGCTCAGCATCGGGGCTGACTGAGACGGAGAAGAATGTCACGCGTTGGCAGCTGAGTGTGTATATTTTCCCGCCGAGTTTAGTTTGGTTCGCACGGCGTATCAAAACATATTGTTGCGTATTTGTTTGCAGTCTGTGCCATGTGGGATCCTCCCACGGGAAGGTGCCGCTTCTTTATCCACTATAGTACAGCGAGTAAATATAATTTTGCAGACATGGCGCTCCGAATGATTGGACAAAGCCCGGAGGTTAAAAAAACTCCTAAAAATGTTCCGTTTCAAATCCCTGGAAAGGAACGCATCAAACTACACACGCACCTCTTCTATAGTGTGGAAACGTGACTACACCGGTCAGCCGCCCCTGTGGTGTACGGAAACGTAACTGCACCGGTCAGCCGCCCCTGTGGTGCATGGAAACGTACCTACACCGGCAGCTGTTCCTGTGTTGTATGGAAACGTACCTACACCGGCAGCTGTTCCTGTGTTGTATGGAAACGTAACTTCACCGGTCAGCCGCTCCTGTGTTGTATGGAAACGTAACTTCACCGGTCAGCGCCTGTGTTGTATGGTAACGTAACTTCACCGGTCAGCCGCTCCTCTGTTGTACGGAACGTAACTACACCGGTCAGTCGTTCCTGTGTTGTATGGAAACGTAACTACACCGATCAGCCGCTCCTCTGTTGTACGGAAACGTAACTACACCGGTCAGTCGTTCCTGTGTTGTTGGAAACGTAATGACCGATGCCGCTCCTATGTTGTACGGAAACGTAATACACCGGTCAGTCGTTCCTGTGTTGTATGGAACGTAACTACACCGGTTAGTCGTTCCTGTGTTGTATGGAAACGTAACTACACCGGTCAGCCGCCTCTGTTGTACGGAACGTAACTACATCGGTCGTCGTTCCTGAGTTGTATGGAACGTTCTAGACCTATCAGCCGCTCCTATGTTGTACGGAAACGTAACTACACCGGTCAGTCGTTCCTGTGTTGTATGGAAACGTAACTACACCGGTCAGTCGTTCCTGTGTTGTTGAAACGTAACTACACCGGTCAGCCGCTCCTCTGTTGTACGAAACGTAACTACACTGGTCAGTTGTTCCTGTGTTGTATGGAACGTAACTACACCGTCACTGCCTGTTCCAGGGGTGTAATTTTGTGAAAATGTTTAGGGGTGCCTTTTCCTAGCTGACCCATACAATTTTACTGGCGGTGTTAGGGGATGAAAAACTTAAAAAGGGGTAAAAAAACTTATAACTTTGTCGCAACATCTTTAATTACGTCTTTTTTGCTTTATTTGCACTCCATACTGTTCCCCTGCGGGCCAGAAGAAGTATCCTGGCCTTCTGGTTTGACCGTTTGGGGGAAGCATGGCCCTAATGCCCCCCACCCCCCTTGCATCCGTCAGTGACTAGACATACTTTAACACGCGCATTGCGCATTGACCCGCCACCCCCTCGGGTTTTTCGGAGATAACAGAAAAACGGCGGCGCTTAACGCCACCGTACTGGGCATAAATTTTCCCTCATCCGTTTTACAGCTTCTGTGAAAATTTTAAGGTTAGGTCATCTCAGGTCAGGTCACCAGTACAGGTCAAGTGACCTGACCTAAAAAAATAGTTTAAGATAGCATAAGTCGGAACAGGGCGAACTTATCCGATTGAAACTCATATCACATAATGGTCCTACCGAGTTCTCTCAAATATGTTTCGGTATTTTTTATGTCGATGACCTAAGGTCAGGTACGAGGCATGACCTCTCCATTGGAAATACACAAGAAAATGGTTTTTACTTAATAACTCAGTAACGGATGGCGATAGAGCGTTTATTTTAGCTGCATTAGACGCGCCTTGTCTTTGCAGTTCTAATGATATGCATTTTTTTATAATTTGACCTTGACCTGACCTCAGGTCCGGTCAAATCCTTGATTGGACCTAGCGATGTCAAATTATATATCATTCGATTCGACTTGCTGCGAGGATTTATATAGTTCAAGTCGTTTTGCTCTATTTTTACTTGTTCAGATGAAATAACCGAAAACCTTGATTTATATGTATTCCCTATGACGGCATGTTTTGACCTCTCGTGACCTTAAATGTGACCTGAGAAAAAAATGAGCCAAATATTTTCGATGGAGAAGTGGATGGGCTACCCAACGCCGGTTACCGTTTTTTGCTACCTACCGTGGTTCTCGAAATCTTAGGGGGGCGGGTATACGCCCCGTCGTCAAAGCGAAGGTGGCTCAGACCCCCGTCAATGTGCGTGTTAAGCCATACGCCCAAAGATCGTGGTGGCGGCTGCAACCCTAACTTTCGGGCTATTGGGGCAGCGCCCACCATTTTCCAGCTGTTTCCGTACCTCGTTTTTGGTAACAAATTAAGCGATAAGTCGAGTCACCTTTGGCCCCAGCGACGTCGACGACCCTTTCCCACAACTTCAAAATAGTTCCTGCGCCTATACTTTAAGCTTCCTGCTCATCAAAAGGTCAGAGCTCGCAAAGCTGCAAACGTGGTGAAACCAGGAGCTTTTGGTGTCTTTTTGGCAGAAAATATGTTGTACGCAGACAACCAGCACCTTTAAGTGTTACTGTTTGCATTTTATCGCCATTAAAGGCTTATTTATGGTGTTACATTGTTGTTGGACTAACAGAGCTTTGAACGCTTATTTAATAAGGGGAGCTTCAAGTGCCGGCGTGATTTGTAATACACAAGACATTTTCTCCTGAGAGCCTTACGTTGTATTATAAACGGGATGTAAAGTTAAAACAGTGATTTCTGGTCACTTCAAAAATCATGTAGGGGTTCACATAAAGCTCTTGTTGGCAGGGTTGAGAACGCGTGGCCAGATGTGCCCCCCCCGCTCACTTTTGAAAACGTTCCGACGCGCCTGGTTTAAGTAGCCTGTTGTTGACTGTTCTTTAATAGCCAAACTGAGGTCGAAAACTGCGCTAAGCTAGAGCCATAATGTAAGCAAGTCCTCTCGTTACGGTGAATCAATTTATGTATGGTATGAACATGCTGTGTCAAAATCTAAGAATGACCTAACCAATGGTCAGGTCAAGAGCATGATCTGGTCTGACATAAGTGATATGCATACCAATCGACTCGTAATGACAATCTAAGCGAATTGGTACCAAAGTGAAATATCGATCATCATTTCCTACAAAGTTGTCTGGGTTTCCTCCGAACCCATGTCTGAAAAAGGCTTGAATAGTCCCAAATGACCTTGCAGAGGTCACAGATCCAACATGTCAAGTTGGACCTTTGGGGTGACTCAATATACTTCTATTACGCGAACAGGAAGCTATTTTAACCCCTGTCCTACTGGAGGTATTTTACTCCCTCGCCCTACCGGAGATCGATTCGACCACCTAACCGTTTGAAAGCTAAGAGAGGTGGAAAGACGCAGTAAAGCGCAGCGTGTTGCCTGTGACCTGAACTCTCCGACCGTGTACAATTTTTGTTACCCTAGGTTAACTATAGTGACATTGTGAGGTCTCAAAATGGTAAAATTTTGATACATTTAGAAAATCTCTTGTAATTCGGGAGTCAATAGACCTAGAATAAAGCCCGAGGTGTCAATGCGTTTGTCTTGACCCAAGGAGTCCCAAAATATGCGGCATGACCTTGTAAGGTCATGCGTGACCTTGACCTCAGGTCAAGGTCTAACCTAACCTAAGGTTAGGTTAGACCACCTAACATAACCTTAGGTCAAGGTCAAAGTCAGGTCGCATACCAATCGAATCCTTGGGTGATGCTCGTCACTATGATACCAAATTCATTGCTGCATCTTGTCCCGTTCACGAGTTAAAGCCAACAACAGTTTCTAAAACGGTAACCTTTTCTGACCTTTGGGGACCTTTGATGCCTTTGTTATGGACTTGGCCTCAAATGGATGCCATATTCCAGATTAACGTTTCAGGAGCTTTCTAATGCTGTCTAGAGACTTTATCTAGCTCTTCTAGAAGCCGAGTAACCCCCGGTTTTTTAGACTTATCTTTAGGACCAAAATTGCCTTACAAGAGCTTAGAAATGACGCCATAACTTGGTGACCTGACATGTCATTGACTTGAAATGTGGTCGAGATGTGTCATTAATTTATTATACAATTTCCACGCAGCATTTGGCTAAAACAAACTGTTTTTGTGCCATCGCGAAGAATAATTAGGGGCGTCGAACCATCCCCGAAGGACGAGGTTTAAACAATATAAACTGAAATATAGCCATTTTACAGTTTTTACCATGTATTTCCATTGAAAAGGTGACACGTAAATGAAACTATGTCCCCGATTTCCAAAAACCCGGAATATATGTTGCAGCACCTGGTAGGCCCATTATGGTGTAAAGTGTCGGATTGCTAGGTTTAACGTGTTCTTACTTATAAGCAACTTAACTTTACTTTACTTATTGCATAAATGCAATCCAATTTTTAGATGAAGTCACTTGCCTGGGCCTGATGACCTGACCGAACATGACCAAACTTAATTTTTTAAAGATACGGAATTGATCAAGGAAGAGATATGCAAAATACGGGGGCGCAGCCCCGCTGTTTTTCCGCTATCCTTGAAAAACCTTATGGAGACCATCGATGCTCTTCTCGGACGGGCTAGTGTTAAGCGCAATCTACCCTTCCCAGATATTGGTTAAGGTTAAGGTTAGGATAAGGTTAAGGTATTATGGGCTGAGGTTATACAGAGTCTATTTGAATGCCCACTACATGGTAAGGACGTGTTAGGACAGGATATGTTTGTCCAGCTTTGCTTTGAATGCATTAGTAGATGGCGTACTTATCACATGTTCAGGTAAAGAGGTAAAGAGTTCCACTTGTTTACAACCCTGTTAGAGAAGAACTTGGATCTTCTGAAATGTGTTGCCCTCTGCTTCTTTATCTTGAGAAAATGGCCTCTTGTATGTGTTGGGTTCAAAGCGAAGAAGTTGTCCGGGTCTGTTCTCAATATCCCTATTAATATCTTGAAAGTCTCTATCATGTCTCCCCGATTCACCCTGTCTGTCCCTGATGGTTGTCATCTCCAGCTTCTTAAGGCGTTCTTCATAGGGTAATTGACTTATACCCTGGACTGTTTTTGTACCCCTTCGTTGAACCTTTTCCAGTACATCCAAGTCTTGAATCAAATAGGGACCAGCCTGAACACAATATTCAAGGTGTGGCCTTACATACACATTAAAAAGTGGTTTGAAGTTTTGCAGGGTCAGCTTGTCAAATGTTGTTTTAATCAGTCTGAGAGCCCCACTCGTTCGATTTGCAGCTTTTTTACAATGCTCAGATGGTTTAAGATTTGATGTTATTGTAACTCCTAGATCTCTTTCAGAGGTTGTTCTTTCCAATTGAATAACTTTGTTGTCAGAGTTTGTCATGAAGTATTGGTGACATGGATTGTGCTCTCCACAGTGCATGACCTTGCATGTTTTGCATTGAATTTCAAAAGCCACTTCTCAGACCACTTGCTGAGTGAGTCTAGATCTGTTTGGGGGATCTGGCATCTTCCGATGTTGTTATTTGCCGGTATATTTCACTGTCATCAGCAAACATCATCATTTTGCATTTGACTATGCTCGGGAGCTCGTTCACATATATGAGGAATAATGTGGGTCCCAGGGCTGAACCTTGGGGTACGCCGCTGGTAACTTTATTTCAACTGGATGTTTCACCTCTCACCGAGACTTGCTGCGCTCGATTAGTTAAGAAATCTTCGATCCAGTTCAAAATTTTATATCTGATTCCATATGCTTTCAGCTTAATTTTGAGTCGTTGGTGTGGTACAGTGTCGAAGGCTTTTTGGTAATCGAGGTACACAACATCCAGTGATTGGTTCATATCCAGGTATTTGGTCCAGTCTTCAAGGCATTCAAGAATATTTGTCTGACATGACTTTTGAGTAACAAATCCATGTTGATGTTTACTTAGTAGATTATTGTTGATAAGATGCGACATGATGCCTTTTTGATAATCCTTTCCATTACTTTACAAACTTGACTGGTTAAAATTACTGGACGGTAGTTCCCTGGAATTTTCTTCGAACATTTTTTAAAGATCGGAACAACACTTGCCCTTTTCCAATCCAAAGGCAATTTTCCAAAATCAAGAGATTTCCTGTAAATGATGCTGAGAGGTAATGCAAGCACCTCTGCACCATTCTTCAAAACTCTTGTTGGAATATTGTCTGGTCCAGATTTGTTTTCACTAAGGCCTCTCAATTCATCCGCTACCATCACCCTTGACATATCAATATCGCAAAGCTGGTGATAGTCATCTACCATTTCAGGAAATGTAGGTAACCCATAATTGCATTCCTCGACAAAAACAGAGCAGAAGAATTTCTGCAGCTCCTTAGCAGCTTCCTTGTCGGAGTCGGTCACAGTGCCATCCTGTTTTTCTAGCTGGCATACCAACTCCCTGACCTTGGTCTGTTTCCTTATGTATTGGGAGAGTTCTTTGGATTTTGTTTCGAAATTTTTGTTAACTTGGCTTCATATTTTCGCCTTGCTGCTCTAACAGCTTTTGCAGTTTTGTTTCTTTCCGTCGTATACTTTGTGTGCATATTCTGCAGCATCTCTCCATCGTGTAAACTTAACGAACTATTTGCCTTCAAGTGCAGGTAGTCCTTCCATGCTCTGAATTTTCTCTTTATTGACACTGATTTCCCTCCCTTTTAAACAAGCTTGAATAGATGCACAGCTACTACATATTGCCTTTTTGACCCTGCTTTAGTACGCATAGCAACTATTGACAGGTCTGATCTAAAAAACATCCTAAACAAATTAATGAAGAAATTACAGCATACACCGAGGCATTTTGGGAAAGAAGTCCAGCACTGAACTTATTTTTTCGTTCTGGAAGACATGATCAAGGAAACAACGACCAGTCTAGCTGCACTCGATGGCATTGCTTCTGAGACAACGGCGACGCGGCAATTAAAGGGAATGTGGCACCTTCACAACGTGATTTTAACTGAGATAGCCAAGTTGTAAAGCAGGTCGGAAAACCCGGTTCTCCATATTTCATTTGACTTGGAACTCGATATTTCCGTAGAAAAAAGCTAAAACCTACCTGACACCAGCCCCCGTCGCCGGCGGCCATTGTTGTGAGCTACTGGTGTGACGACATATGCTGACGTCACGATGAGCATCAGCCAATCGAAGCCCTTGAAGCGTTTCAAGTATGGTAGTGGTTGCCAGATCGTGACATCATCCACAGTCTGATATTTATTTCTTTTTCTAGAGGAGTATTTTTAAAAACCAAATATTGAGCTTATTGTACATTTTTCAGAGAAATCATGAGTGGTTTCATTATTTTTTACTAAAAGTGCGCCTAATTACACTAAATTCCAGGATTCGACCAAGGTGCCACATTCCCTTTAACATTTTGGAAAACGCGCTTTTTCGGCTTTGGTCGCAAGTAGCACCTACCAAATTTCCATGGTTACTCCTGCCGTCTAAATATGATCTCATGCGGTTATATGAAACCTCCAGGTCACTTAAGTAATCTTTTACGCCCGAAATTATCTCTCCAGAGGAATGGTTTCAAGAGAGCTCCGAATCTCTGATACTTTCCACTTAATTGCTACATAATCCTGGCATTAGGTCCTATTAGAATGTTGCAGAATAGTTTTAGGGGTGCTTTTGGACGTTAAGGGATGCTTTTGAAAGTTTTAGGGGTGCTCGCGCACCAGTGGCGGATCAAGGGGGGGCAAAAAGGCAATTGCCCCCCAAACGGAAAAGCTCGAGGCAAAACTATGTTTTTGCCCCTCCCCCAGCGATCGACCTCCTTTTTCCCCGACTCCTTTTTAGCTTGTAAGCAAGATTTTGGTGCTTCAACTCTCAACTTCAAACAGAATTAGTGAAGTTCGGTGTAAATATTGGGGCTTGGATAGGAAAAAATTATCTTGAGTCTATACTTTGCACCCCGTGTCGTTTTTTTTTTGCTTTTCGTCTCCAGTTCCCAAAATCCTACCGAAAAGGCATATTGTAATGCAACTTTGCACTAAGCGACGTTTTTTTTGTTTGCTTTTCGACTTTGGTTTGCCCCTCCCAAACCACCCGGCTAGATCCGCCACTGTCGCGCACCCCTAAAAGTATACAAAATTCCACTCCTGCTCTGTTGTACGGAAACGTAACTACATCGGTCAGCCGCTCCTCTGTTGTACGGAAACGTAACTACACCGGTCAGCCGCTCCTATGTTGTACGGAAACGTAACTACACCGGTCAGCCGCTCCTCTGTTGTACGGAAACGTAACTACACCGGTCAGCCGCTCCTGCTACCCCGGTGTGCGCCAATCAGCGGCACGTGCGAGCCGCCGTCAGATGTCGCCGACGTCAGCGGACCCGGCACCGACACCACGATGACAATGCTCCCCAGGGCCAGACCAGGGGGACGCATTGTCATCCGCAGAGGGTGCGCCAGGGGGTGCATTGTATGTCTGTCACGCCCGTGGCAATCCGTCATTGTGACTGTCCGATCACCCCGTAAAACCACATTACCATACGGTTACGCCGGTGCAATCACGGATTATCAGGCCACGTGAGGACAAATAATGGTAGACACGTCACATTAGCTTCGTTCTGCTCTCTGCTACGGAATTGGCGCTGGCCCAGAGCCGGCGGCACCGGAGGCGCGCTGCACGGACAATCCGGTCGTTTATTCAAATATTGAGCGGGTTGGGCAATAATCTATATTGTGCGATGCACATCCAGGACCCTGTTTCCGACACTTTTGTAAGTCTGAATTGGCGGGGATAGTTTGTGCTTCACAGGAAAATTTAGTGATAGCACGTGCACAAGTTGAGCGTTTGTTTGGTTTTGCAGACAACAATCCCCCGACTAGATAGGGGAAAGTGGGGGGTCACGGACACCGTAACGATGGTTTGAGTTTTCGATGACTTAATGAGCTTGTTTCGTTCCTATTTTGGCTGTAGAGATACTTCAGACATTTATCTACCACTGTGCAAGCAGCCATGTGTCTGTAATTATCATATCAAAATTTGCGCAAAGTTTAGAAAAAGTAGCAAAGTCCATTTGCCCATTTAATGGGGTAACATGGTCACCCCATGGGGAAAGATGGACAAGATGAACAAAGTGATCGAACCAGGCCTTGAATATTTCCATCTGCATCCACCCACTAGGCGACTGTCGTCCGCCGCGGGGAAAGGGTATTTTTTAGTTTTTCCGTCAAAGGGTCAAAGGGGTTCATGCCTTTTCTTAATTTTTTAATGACGGTGGATAAAAGTATCAAGGGCTGTCGTGGAACTGTGCATAGGTTGATCCAGGATCGCCGATCAGGGGGCGGGGTATCTTGGGGGGAGGGGTGCCATCCGGATCGGGGGTCGGGCGCGCACCCAGGGCGAAGGCAGCGGGCCCGGTCCCCCAAACGCTTTGGCTCTAAGGTGCCGCTCCCATCCATGTGGAGCGCCGAAGGCGCCCATCGAGGGAAGGATGAGCCTTCACTTGACTTTTAGAGGCAGTGCTACACTGACTGCCGCCCCTGTACCCAACATGCCGCCCCTACACCAACTTTGGTGCCCTGCACCAACAAGCCGCCCCTAAAAAATTACACTGGGTCTGTGGAGCAAACAATTCACTGCTCCCCCCAGGATGCAAACATTGGCTGCTATTTGGGCGAACAAGTGCGTCCCCTGAGGCAAAATACGGCTCCCTCTACTGGCCTGCGCCCCTTTCGTCAGCCGCCCCAACCCCTTCTCGTCAGCTGCCCCAACCCCCTCCCCCGCCCCCAAAAATCCTGGGTGCGGAATTCCCTCGCAGAGGTTAAGAGCGTTCGGTCTCCGGCTGTGCTCGTTACGTGGGGTCCCATCAGGTCACGTAGAAAGTACGGTCTCTCACAAACGGAGATATAAGCCCAGTAGCTAGACTCACTCCAATGTAACAAGCCCACTGCCCACAATGCAGGCACCAGCGGGCATGCTCGACGGCTGTAAGCTGCGATGCCTGGTGACCGACCGGCCCAGCACAGCCGGGACGGGTAGGGGGAGGATGAAATGTCAGCGCAGTTTAGGATTGCAATAAATATATTTTGCCGTATCAGGGCATCTCACCTGTGAGAAGGTTCAGAAAAATTGTAATACAAAAACACCATTTAGAGTTTTCCTGTGTGCTTCCCTGCTCCATTCGGTGGCGGCAACCAAATAATTCATAAGTCGCGATGTTACTTTGCTGTACACTGCCAAAGTGAAGAACGTCATCACGCTCCTGAGGAGAGGGGTTGGAAGCGACACTTTAGGGAGCCCATCAATCTCTCAGGGGGCACCATGACCATTTCAGGGGGCAATGAGGGTCGACGGGTACACCTGCCCTGGATGACCCCAAATTCAATTATATGTTCTCCAGCATTTAGGGCCCTGTGTCCCCGGCCCCAGCCATCAGCCTTTACTTATTTAAGCTTATATTATATGAAATTAAATATACTCTCGTGCGGGGGTAACATAAACACCATGTCCATCTTGCCCCACGTGGTGTCCGTCTTACCCCACTTTGCTCTTCCAAAACAAACTTGGATATGAGTCGGACGTCATTGCGATTACACAGTCAGCGACTGCGGTGAACAAAATGTAACATCTTGAAGAACTATATTACGTAGTACCAATAAAGTATCTATAGAAACATCCGTGCAATGACCTTACGAATTCAATTGTGAAAAACACTTGAGTTGCAGTTTTACTATTATGAAAATTGTATAAAACCTAGAGAGCTCACCGGACCCAACGTTGCTATGCGACCGCACACACTAAAAGGAGCGTATTACACGCTTTTCCGGTCGTGACACTGTCAGTTCATCCCAAACAGGGGTGTCCGTCTTACCCGCGGTGTCCATGCCCCACTTTCCCTATTCGATTTGTGAGCAAACCACCAGGCACGAAGTTATTGGCCGGACTGATAAGCTACGAACTTCTGAACAGTTTTAACGGCGCACATGGCTCATACTGTAGGTAAAGAGCCACCGTGGTGAAAGGAAAAAGATGTGTCGGCTTTGTCCCGTGCATGCCGTTGATAAAGCTGCTGCTCTAGAAAGCCCGGTATTAATCTGCCACAGAACTCGCCCTTGTTCAGTGTCGCATTGTACCTCTGATAACAGCACGCTGAGAAAAGCAGCCGGGCTCAAGTATGGCAGATTGAGGTGGACTCCCGTCCTACCACCCGCAATCTGTTTCCTTAGAATTGTTTCTCTGCGGTCGCAGAACATTTTTTTATAAATTGTGTTCAAGATGTTCTAAGTACGGCTGTTGGAGTCGGAGTCTCACTAAAGTCATCAAGGGACTTGTCACGGAGACCCCGACCCCGCCACCCGAACAAGCAACTCACACAATGCAGGGTTAACTTAGAGGCCAAAGTTTAACGTCCCACAAAGCACAGGGATGGCCGCCCCGCTCAGGTCACCCTGTCAACAGTCAGTTGCTAGCCGACCTGTACGTCGGGCAGTGGCGTAGCCAGGATTTGGCCAAGGGGGGCCCGACTAACTTAGGGGGGGCCCAGGCGGGGCCCCTTAACATTTACATGACGGAAATTTTTCTATGCCGTTTTAAGTGTTCGTTCTTATTTTGTTTATAGTTTGATTTTTCTTGGTCCGACCAAGTGTTGGCAAATTTGGGCCACCAAATATTAAGGCTGGCCCATACCTATATGGCAGCGTGGATATAATAACGGCTTTGTGGCACGTTTCGGGAAATGAAATGTGGCTACGTACGTGATGTTAAACCTGAATCTACCTCAACTCACTCTGGTAATCAGGCATGAAGTTATGGAAGGTCAGTCGTTTTGAGTACGAAGAAATGGTCTTCTACAGGAAATAATTACCAATTCTTTCCGGGTTTCGAATTCATGAACTCTTTAATCAGAAAATTTCCAAAGAAATGGAAAAAATTAATGAAAATACAAGGGATATGGTAGTGTGTTCCGGACGTCATATAACGTCTATTCCGCGGAAAGATCCTGATGAACTCACCACAGTTTCTTTCTTACCCTTGCTATGTTGTAAATGAACAAATTACCAAAACAATAGGCGCCTGAGATATCTATCGCCTTGGATCACTCTGTCATTGCTATTTTCAGCCTTTTATACCTATTTTTCTTTTTGGGATTATGCTCATCAATTTCTGTCATTGCCTTTGTTTGTCTGGTTTCCTACGAAAATATTTGAAAGTTGTTTATTTCATAATAATTAGGACGGTAGTTATTGGGATTAAGCTAATAGATTGAAAATCAGCTGAAGTGCCAAATTCCCTCTTCGATTTGCTATTATGGATGCTAAAACTAGATTAATTTTTGCCTTTCCTTCGGTAATGGTGCCTGATTGACAGGTTTCAATTTGTCTTTTTTGGTACGTAATGGGCATATATACATTTTTCCGAGGCATATGATTTTCGAAAATCTTCTTTGAGCCTTGGATCTCAAGCGATATCTCTGAATTGTATTCTAAAATATCAAAAGAAATGGAAAGGAAAAAGGACGCTCAATAAAAGGGATATAGGAGTGTGCCCCTGATGCTATATAAAACCTATTCCGTGGACGGTCCTACTGATGAAACCGCTCACTTACTCCTCCCTAACCATTGGTTGGAGATCCCGGGGTTTGGGGAGGTGCGCACTTCCTTGGACTTTGGATCTCTGATAGGTAGACTTTGGGGAACTTTTTTCCTTGGACTTTGGGTCTTTGTAGAGGGCTTGTATTGCTATGCCAGTGTTAAGCCATCCAGGACCACCACCCACCGCTCCCTCCCCCTGCCCTCTGGATCGAGCAGAGATCTCCAGGGGCCTAGCACTTCACATGGCGCCGAAACCAGTATCTGGCGACCACCGAAAACAACACCTTTCCCGCAAATCAGTACTTACGTCCCCCAAAAACAACATTTGTGGGTACCATGAGACTACCTACTGGAACCCCCTGGAACTTACTCTCATGGGGCCTCAGGATAACTCTGAGCCGGGGGGGAGGAAGGGGAGGAATGCTCGCTGAGACTAGCTCTCGAAGACACCTGAGGGCAGCCTCAGGGGACCCCTGAGACTAACTCCTGGAGACCTTGTGAGACTAATTGTCTGCTAGGTAGCGAAAAACTGTAAACGGCGTTGTATAGCCCATCTACTTCTCCATCGGAAGTATTTTAATCATTTTTTTCAGGTCACATTTAAGGTCACTAGAGGTCAAAACATGCCGTCATAGGGATAACATGTAAATGAAGTTTTCGATCATTACATCTGAACAAGTAAAGATGGAGCAAAACGATTTAAACTGTATGAATCCTTGCAACAAGCCGAATCGAATGATATATTATATGACCTTGCAAGGTCAAATAAAGGATTTGACCTGACCTGAGGTCAGGTCAAGGTCAAATTGGGCAAAATGCATATCACAATGACGAAGCAAATATAATTCAGTTAAAATAAACGCTCTGTCTCTATTCATTACTAAGTTGTTCAGTTTAAACCATTTTCCCATGTATTTCCAATGGAGAGGTCATAGCTTATACCTGACCTTAGGTCATCGATATAAAAATACCGGAACAAATTTTAGAAAACTCGGTGGGGCCATTATGTGATACGAGTTTCAATCCGATAAATTTACCCTGTTCCGACTTATGCTATCTTAAACTTTTTTACGTCAGGTCACTTGACTTGTACTGGTGACCTGACCTGAGATGGCCAAACGTTGGAATTTTGAAGAAAAAGAAAAGTTGCAAAATTGATAAGGGAAAAGGTACGCCGAATAGGGCGGCGCTACGCGCCGCCGTTTTCATGTTTTCTCCGAAAAACCCGAGGAGGTGGGTACCCACCCCCCGTCAATGCGCGTGTTAAATTGCATGGGGTACTAAGCGACCATCTACTAAACCGGGCGAGTCGAATATGCAAATTTAGTTACTTGGCATCTAATTTCTTAAAAACAGCCAGCTGTTACATTTTTCACATCGCAGAGACACAAACCGGAGGCAGTTAATTACACCCCTGTCTGCGTCTAATGAGGGTGAATATCCATTTGGATACTGGTGAGCTCTTTAAGGCGGGGTCGTCAAATTAATGGGCAATAATTATGTTAACCTGGACCTGCTTAATCCGACCACGTTCTTGATTAAGCTGAAAAAATGGATTTCGGGTAACCTCGACCTTTTTGGTTGTATTTGTCACTGACGTCGGGTTTTGGAAGTGCCAAGGCCTACTTTGCATATCCCAAAAATGTTTGTCTCTGCTTTCAGATTGGCAGCAAAGTTCTCCTCTGGAGCTATGGTGTACCCATTGGCGGATACAGGGGCGGGTTTGGGGGCTCAAGCCCCCCCGTCAATTTCTGAGTGTCCAGCAGAGGTCAAGAATCTCGCCAACTCACCCACGCTCGTGGGTAGCCAAATGAGGTTCAAGGACCAGAACTTAGGTAGCCAATCACGGAGATTTGACAGAGATCAAGAATTGCACTTACCAGCACAAAACAAGTATCTCCACGATCTTACCGCCACGTAAAAGAACTATCCATAATATGCAATGCTACCTTGACTGATTTTAAGTAACATTATAACTTTAGTGACAGACGATGCAAATTAGTGACAAATAATTTATCCTTACTCACTCGCGTTATTTCACAGCTAAGCTAGAGATGGGTAGGTAACCACATCGCCAACGAAATTGACCCATATAAAGCCATGAGAAAAGGTACTCTAAATTGCGATGACATGAAAACGGTAATATTCATTATTTTATATGAATTTGACTATTTATTTTGAATAAAAAGAGAAAAATTTAAAATCTATATCAGGATCTATAGTGAAATTATTCTGCATAGGAGAGTAAATTCACTGCTTACGTTGTACTTGAGGGCTTGTTTTGCGGAATTAGAGATGGTCTGGTAGCCAGGCCGCCAACGAAAATTACGATTAGGGAGCACCAGGTAGCCACTGGGTAACCACAAAGTTCTGCGTTTCTGGCGCGGAAGTAGCGAGAAGAAAGCAGTCAGATATACGTGTTGTTGAAGCTGCTGTTTGGGTATCTTACTATGAGGCTGTAGATTATGACCTAAATCAAAATAGGAGGTTTTGTTGCCAGTGGTAAACCCACTACCAATTCTTATATATTATGCCGCAGCCAGAGAAACGCAGGGCAAAGTGAACTCTGCCAGATCTCAAAAGCTCAGGAGGGTAGTGTGATTTGAGGGTGTCAATAAGAGCACACATTTTAATCATGTGCATGTGAGATATCAAAACTGTAGACCTGTGGAGATGAGAGTTGCAAGTTTTGGCTTTGCACCTAGAAAATTAGATGCTGTTTGGTGCCCATGAAGTCAGGTAAACTGCAGGTAGGTTTCTTTGGTGCCTACCTGCAGTTTTGGTGTCAATTTTATCAAATCAAACTTAACAAAATTGTAATCATTCCACAAAGGTTTCCATTCAGCAGGTGAATGTGGTGCTGCTTATTGATCTGCTTCAATATTTCTGGAATTTGCTGGATGATGCTTGTGGTATTAGGAGGTACTTGTCCTCTGGCTGAGTACCTATATTTGGTTGCATGCATTGGAGATATTTAAATTATATGTATTCTTTTAACAGAGTGTTAATTGAATGTATCCTTCAAGTAGCTTAAGTCTCAGCATGGTGACTGCTACAGTCAAATGGTGGTTGTCTGCTATCTTAGCAATGATGATCTAAGCAATGATTGATCATAGCAAGCAGTTGCAGTAAGGGTACTAGACTCTGACGGCACATATTATTTTTCATGTATTTTTGAATTAGGTACTTGATAACATTTTTGACTGATTAATATCCTCAGCTAATGGACGCATGCTTGTATTACAGCACACAAAACTTGTAATCACTGCACATATAATTAACCTTTTGCTGTTTGGTACTAAGAGTATGCTATATGTAATTCATTAGTCTCCAAATCACTGTAAATTTAATTACTTTCATAATTCCACTTTTTGAGAATACCTTTTCACTCACTAAGACAGTTATTCTGGGAGCCATTTAAAGCCTCAGTTCATGCAAAAGTTAATTTCGCTTCAGGTAGCCATGTTGGTCGCGTCAAGGGATGTGGGTAGCCAACCTGACATGTTCTTGACCTCTGGTGTCCAGTGGGCTGTAGGCTTCAGGTTTGGAACATGCTGGAAGTGATGAAGTCCTCGGAATATTTCACCGGCATTAGGAGACCCTTGGTTCGAGTTCAAGCCCAGGAGCAGTTTTTCAATGCAGTAGTACAGCGCTAGGTCCTATGGTGACTGTCTATTGTTGGACGGACATTAAACGTAATGTAGTGGGGCGGCTTAGCTCAAATTTTCAAGAGAATTGTGCATTTTGTGATACAAACACCAAATTGGGCCCAAAGTTACATTTCTATGCTGGCATAAGTTTCAGATATTGGGCCACTTGAAATTATTTCTTTATGTCCACCATATTGGATTTCGAAATGGCCGCCACTTGAAATCTACGTTTGCTTGTATCTATTGACATAATGAAGCTGTTGACTTGCCACTAGTATCAAAATGTATGTTTTGGGGTGAAAGGAAGCAAATAGCATCACTTGACATTTGGTATTGCCAATATTGGCCGCCACACTGGATTTCAAAATGGCCGCTGTTTGAAATCTACGTTTGCTATCATCTATGGACATAATGCAAAAGTTGGCTTGGTTCCGATATCTTAATATATAATTATATTTATATATAATATTAAAATTATTTAATCATTTCATATTATATATATATATATATATATATATATATATATATATATATATATATATTGTTACGAACGCCCTAGTAAGGGAAAACCCGTTGAGCAGGATAAGCCAAGTATATTTCCAAGTATATTATATATATATATATATATATATATATATATATATATATATATATATATATATATATATATATATATATATATATATATATATATATATATATGGGGCAAATAGTCAAATGGTACCAATTTGAACCTAATATTACCTATCACAGTCTATTATAAAATTGTGTTTTAAATTTATCTGGCCAAATATTGTGTTCAACAGAAAAACGACATTGGAAATAATTATTTCCTTAAAGCATATGTTAAGCAGGGGCATCGCTAGGATTTCGCTCACGGGTAGGGCGGGGCCCCGAAAAGGGCCCCTGCGACAGTGCCAAAAGGGTCCTGATGGGTAAAAAGGACTTTGTTTGTTACATAATAGAGTGCTGAAGAGGGCTAAGTGTCTGGTATTAAATTTCAAATTTGGCCACAGAGCATAGCGCGGACGAGCCGCGATTCGCGCGGCCTGTGTCCTCAGGTGGGTCCTTCGGGCCCTCAGGGGGGGCGGCTGTCCCTGCCGCCCCATCCTGGCTACGCCCCTGATGTTAACTGTGTGTAAATGCCTTAGTTCTGTCAATATCTCAGATACTGGCATACTACATGATCAGCATCTTAGGCTAGGTGTACACTGATATTCTACAATGGTCTGCTATCTGATAATTGTTAGGGTTTAACGGCATACCAACTACCCCTATTATACAGCGTCACCAAATCACACTCTTTTGAGATATTTTAGTGATCAGATCAACTTATTCAGAAGAAAAAAACTTATTCAAAGGCTCTGCCATGGCATGGAACCGGGAACTGTGGCTCAGAAGGCAGCCACTTCACCACTGAGCCACACACAACCCTGGTCTGCTATCTGAGGCTAGGTATATACCGGTACCGAACATACGTGAACATGAACTAGATCGTGCTAAGAAATTTAGCATTGCCACAAGTACGTGTATTTTGTGCACCCAGCATCATTTGCAGGCCGTTTCACAATCACAGAGGGTAGCTTTATTAACTCTAGTTTTGTTTCGGAAACGGTACCTCCAAATTGGAAGTCAGCGTTAGTCATTCCGCTGCATAAAAAGGCGATCCATCTATCGCAGCTAACTTTAGACCGGTCACAACGATTCCCACTATTAGTAAAATTTGTCGAGAAACTAGCATTGAACCAACTTTCGCAATATCTAAATCAACAGCACCTCCTGGCTGATGATCAGCATGGGTTCAGATCTGGGCGTTCAACAGCTACAGCCCTTATCACCATAAGCGATGAAATTCTAAAAGCAATGGACCGTTCGGAAATTACTCTGCTCACCTTGATTGATTTGAGTCGATTTTTCGATGTGATTGACCACACAGCACTTTTGACAAAGTTAGAACTCTTGCAGATCTCTCCTGGTTGGTTTAAAAGCTATCTCGATGCCCATGTACAAAAAGTGAAAATCGGAGACAAAATTTCGGAACCCCTACCAATTGATATTGGCACTTTTCAGGGCACTTGTTTAGGCCCGATACTTGCAAACATCATGGGCAACGACCTATCTTGTCACGTTCCAGATTACTTAAAAGGGTTTAGGATCCATTGTATTAGGTATGCAGATGATATCCAAATTGGTATCTCTGGGCCACGTGGACAAATATCGGACATGCTAGGAAGTTTAGAAAAAGTCTTAGATATACTGACCACCTGGTTCCAACAGAATGGCGTGAAGATCAATGCTGGCAAGACAGAGGTGATTCTCTGTGGAGACCGCAGGCAACTGAGTTGCATACCGCAGCCGTTACGGGTCAACTTCATGGGTGAAGAAATTGTAAGCAAAAGTGTTGTTAGGAATTTAGGTGTTTACATGGACTGCCACTTATCATGGTCACAGCATGTAAAATTTGTGTCAGACCGATGTTTTGGAATTCTGATAGCCCTGTATCATGCCAGACAATTTCTACCTGTGGAGGTGCTCCCACGCATTATTGATTCTTTAGTGTTCTCTCATATCCGTTACTGTATTCAGGTTTATGGCAGCACAAATTCCGAATCCAAAGATAGAATCCAGAAAGTTTTCAATTTTCCTGCACGAGTTATATCCGGCAGAAGAAAATTTTTATCATATTTCGGATGTTATTAAGGATTTGAAGTGGCTTGACGCCCGGGAGTATTTTGACTATTTTAATTTATGTCTGATGCATAGGTTGATCACTTCCGGTGAGCCCATGTCACTTGCCTCTTGCTTGCACTTTAATAGGGACCAATTAGAACGCGAAACAAGACAGTCAGGACATTTGGCATTGTCAAGACCACGAAACAACCATGGGAAAAGAAATTTCATTTACCGTGGATCTCCGCTCTTCAACACATCATGCATGTCCCTCGGATCTCCTCACGAAATGAGGTACGGATTGTTTAAAAAAGCTGTAAGGCAAATGTTGCTTGCGGAGTAGTCTTTCTTTTTAAGTGCACGGTACCGTGTTTATTTTTAGACATTTTAGTTTTTAGATTTTTACCTGCATTTTTTGCCATTGCTTTTATTGTAATGTGTATGACGAGGTGTAGCAGCACTGATTTTCGATTTTTGTGATGACAAGGACCTTTGAATAGCCCAACATGTGTGGAATGGTCTGCTTTTGTCAATAGATACATACATACATAGCTGAAGGGTAGCTTTTTTGCACTTGTAGCACCTCACACACCCCTCCTTACGCTACAAGTCCAGTTGGTTTGTGGAGGGAGCTCTGGTGCTGGCAGCAGTGTCTGACCCAACACATGTCCCCCTTGATACACTGCCCTTCTGACATGTTACTCCAGCGCTGCTTTCGTCGGAGGGATGAGCTGCACATTGTTCCGCCTTGCAAAGAGTTTCCCCCTGGCATCGTCAATGTCTGTGCATTTACTGTTTGGATCAAACTTTTCTAGGACGCAAATAGCATCGTCTGGCATGGCGTGCGGTGCAG
Organism: Lepas anatifera; assembly: GCA_034440635.1. Classification (NCBI taxonomy): domain Eukaryota; kingdom Metazoa; phylum Arthropoda; class Thecostraca; family Lepadidae; genus Lepas; species Lepas anatifera. The sequence continues at coordinate 1,226,653 of JAOTON010002243.1, forward strand.
AGGACAGCAGCAGCAGCGCTTCAGTGAGTTCTGGTAGTACCGTCCAGACTGCCCACGCAGACTTCTTGCCACGTCTAGCAAAACTAGACATAGGGTCGCATCCAGTTAGAGCGTGCAACATGGGCAGTGCACGGGCCTTCTCTCGTCCCATTCCAGATGCTATGGCATGTGCTGCTAAGTACCGAAAACTCTGACTTGTTTTAAAGGCGAGTCACATTGTCTTCTGGTTGCAAGGCATGTGCCAGGGACACTGCCAGCACCACGACATTGGTGTCAACAGTCCGGATGAGTATTGCATGGTGTCCATGCTTGGCTGCGTGAGATGCATGCAGCAACAGCTGAGTGTCGGTTTCTGCATGGTTACTGGGGCGAGTGAGGTCAGATCTGGCAGTTAGGCATGCTGAGCACTCTCTCAATCAGTAATGACGAGTTGCTTGTCTTACTGGTCAAACCATTCTGTGAAAGCTGCTGAGAGGAGTCTGAACAGCTCGGTCTTGTTGCTGTCCACTCGTAGGGTAGTTCTGTCAGGTTCTTGGTATGACTCTGGCAGCCACCACACGTCTCCACACGCCTTGTCTTCCCTTTGCACGTGCATAACTTTATGATGACTTGTGTCTGCTGTTTGCCATCTCCAGTGTTAGTTCCCATCCCTCATGTGCCTGGTGAATCGGGATTGAAGATAACCCCCTTCGTGTTTTCTGAACAGTGAAGTGGCCTGCCCAGAATTTCCTGACATCTGGGTGTTTTGTGGTGAGTTCAGCCATGTCTTCCAGGTCCACCGGTATCCACCTAGCATAGTGGGTGTGCTCCAAAGCGTGAAACCTGGGGACTAGCTCTGTCAGAGCACCGATATATTTCCTTAACGAACTCTGCCTGCGAGAACGGACATTTATTAAAACCAGCAGTTCCAATTCCAGCACGGTTTCCCAGTATTTAACCTGAAGAACGTCTTCTCTCTGGCAACACCCGTCTTCGAACGGAGGAGGGTCCTTTACATCCTTGATTTCTCCCACACAGTACCGGTCGTAGGCACGGTGTTGCAGGATGTACAGTGCTGCTGCAGTCACTTCATGGGCTCTTATTGTGCCCAAGACATGGGATGCTCGTAAGAATGAGTCTGCTGTCGGGCCAAGGGGCGCATAAGCTCCCCTCCTCGATATTTTGACGACATTTCGCCCCTGACAATTTTGATGGCGAGAATTGGCGTCCCTACGATAAGATTTGGCGCCCACTGACGGGTTTCGTGCCCACACGTGAGGTTTTACCGCCCAAAATTGGCGCCATCTTTGGCCCAAATGGCATCCCGGCCATGTGCTCCCCTGATCAGTGATCCTGGATGCACCACCACCACCACGGCTGCATTAGAACCAGAGATAATTGCACATGTACGTTTTAAGTGGTGGCCATTTTGAAATCCAGTATGGTGGCCAGTACTTGACAATATCAAATCGCAATATGTACCATATACTTTCTTGCCCTCAAAAACATACATTTGCGTACCAGGATCAAGTAACAGTCTCATTATGCCCATAGACTATAGAAAATGTAGATTTCAAGTGACGGCCATTTTGAAATCCAATATGGCGGTTATAGAGAAAAAAATTTCAAGTGACCAAATATCTGAAAATGTTTGCAACATGTCAATGTACAGCTGTGCCAAATTTGGTGCTTGTATCACAAAATGCACGATAGGTTTGCTAAGCCGCCCCACTAATGGCGGGGTATCAGTCCCAGACAAAAGAAACCAGCTAAAGTATTGACCGCCCTTTTAGTGAATGCAACATCAGGATCTTCAACACATTTAAAAGCATGGATGGAGATTCCGAGGGGGTTGGGGGTCAGGACTCCCTGGATTTTGGTTCTCCCACAGGCTTTGGAAAGGGCTTGTATTGCCGTGTCAGCGTTAACCTGTGCAGGGCGTTAACTTAACCGGGTCCTTGGGTCGAGAAGAAATCTCCAGTTTTGTTTACAAGTATAACATCTGCTCCCAAATTGGGAAAGCATCGCTTAAAAAAAACATCCGCAAGCACAAAAACACAGCCTGTTAGATCCATCACTTGGCTGTTCTGTCATTCTTACCTACCCAACAGACGAAGTGAGGATGCCCGCAGGACAGAGATGTGGCGATTTCTACACGCATGCAAAGGCTCTCACTTATTGCTAACTAAACTGAGGACCAGGAAGAAACACTGCACGCGCGTAAATTTTATCACAATCCTGCACTGGAAAAATGTCCATTTCATTCCATAGAATATTCTGAAGCAGCATGAAGTTGGAAGAATACCCAATATATCTTTAATACAAGGCATGCACATTACACAAACATACCAAATTTTCGGATTCCAACGTCACGCTGCCAAGCGCCCCAGACTTTGATTGCTCTATCCTTCAAGAGTTAACGGTTCCCCCAAGCAAGGTTCAAGCCCTGCTATCTAGTATTGGAAAGCACAAAGCGTGCAGGCCCGATAATCTGAGCACCAGAATTTTGCACGAGTGTGCTGCCGAACTGGCGGTGCCTCTCGAAATCATTTGCAAATTGTCAGTCACTCATGTTGCTTTCCTGCATATTTGGAAGGATGCAAATGCCATTCTCATTCACACAAAAAAAGGAGACAAAAGGAACCCAGGCAACTACATCGGAATTTCGCTTCTTCCCCTTTGTTCAAAAATAGAACGGTAGTCTGTGACTCTTTTTGCCCATTGCCCTCCATCTACTCCCAGCAGTCAACATGGATTTCTCCCAAATCGTTCATGCGTCTCAAATCTGGCGAACTTTCTAGAACACAGCTGGGATTCGATCCAGGAGGACGTGCAGACTGACTCTGTCTAGACTGATTATTCTTTGGCTTTTACGAGTGTGAACCACGCACTTCTTTACAAACTAAAATATTTCAAAATTACTGGTTGTGCACACCCCTGGATCAAATCCTACTTGACTGGTCGTCGCCAGTGAGTTATTCTTGAGAGCCAATCTCCCGACCGCAGTCGGAACCAGAGCATCAGTCCACTGGTACGCTATAAGGTCCGGGGTGCCTGAGGGCAGCGTGTGTGGCCCGCTCTTGTTCATCTGCTACACAGCTGACACTTCCCTTACCATTCGAACCAACTGTATAAGGTTTGCTGACGATCTTAAATTCTATCACCGAATTTCGATAAAAACAAAACTTGACGCCCTGCAGGCTGACATCAACAATTTAGTAGCATGATCTAAAATTTGGCGTTAAAAATTGAATCCGAAAAATGTAGCGTTATGTCATTTTCTCTCCGAGACTCTCCGATCCTTACCACGTATGTACTGGATGGTCCGCCGCTGGAGCGCCGTACAGAGACTAGGAATCTCGGTGTCATACTCGACAGTAGGCTGACTCACGGTTCCTATAGATACGGTTCGAACATGACAACCAGCTGACTGCCTGATTTGGCAGCATGTTGAGGGTATGGTAGCATTCTGGAGGGTTCTGGCAGCATATAGTAGCATCCAGCGTTCTGATTGGTTGAGCAGTCTGGCATTCTACTCGAAGCGGGTATCTAGAAGATTATATCACATATTTGAACAAGTTATGCGTTATTATATACCTTAAAATAACACTACAATTGGTTTTAAAAGAAAGAACAGACTTTATTCGCTATGGATCAGTAAAAAATTGAGCTTAAACGTCATGGTTTTGTCAAAATCACGCGTCCAGCAAACCCTTACAAATTCTTGACAAATTGACATTACATGTTATAATTTTCGTAAAAATACCTCTAAGAACCACGTTCTGGAGGTGAAACCCCCTGTATTTTGATGGTTTCCAAACGGTTTTTCATGGAAAACTGGAGGTCTAAATGATTTCCCTGCAGAAGATGTCTGGTAATTTGTGCTTTATGGCATGTTTTCTGAGAATCATTGTTGTTACAAAACAACAACGGCGTTGTATTATAATGTGGTGCTTTGTGCAGCAGCCAGCGGGCCAAATGCAAGAAACTATTCTGTTATTATCTCTTTTTTGTCTTTGTTTCGTCATTATGTTTCGATATTCTGGCTTAGATACTCGTTTTTTACTGTTTTATTATTCTGATGGACTATCAAAATCGTGAACAGTAGGGAAAATCCAGCGTGCAAAGTATGAAATTTTCGACGAGATCTCGTTGGTGCGAGTGCCCTTGGAGACAGGAGCGAGTGGTGCGAATTTTATCAACCTCGTGCGAATTTGTGAGACTGTTGCGAGGAAGGTGACACTGGAAACAAATCAAATAATGGCTAAATGAATATAAAGACATAGGAGGGGCCTTATAAAAAGCCAAATAATTCTGTGGGTAGGAATGAATACGTTTTTCTCCCTGGTATATGGCAGATTGGTGCGATTTTTTGGTGGCTGGCGGTGTGGGAATTTTAGATGGCTGGTGCGATTCGTCTGGCCTGCTGCCATACTTTGAAGACTGGGGGAAAATAATGTTGATGTCTTGTACATACATTCTCAGGGGGTGGGGACGTTTGATGTGAAGCGAAACCATTCACATATATTGATACTAAAAAGGCAGCACATAAAGCATTCAGGTACCCAAAAATTTCAACCAGTGCCGGGGGTTGTAGTTAGTCTGTGTAGCTGCTGTGCTTGATCTGGGTTGTTGCCAGGCTTTGCAGACTGGTGTGGTGCCAGGCTTTGTAGACAGTGCAGCGGTCGCGGCGCCAGTGGCCGGACGCGCCTCTGTGCTCTCCTCACCCAACTCACCCAGTGGCCTTGACCTGCGTTGTGCTTCTTTTTCTCTTCTCTACAGCGACTGTGATATTCGACGATTGGGTGGATGATGGTGCGACTTGAGTGATTTTGGTACCTCGTGTTATAGACTCATTAGTATGTGAACAGGCCGGAAGTTCTCAACACTCCAACGGACACCATCGATAAGTACTAACTAGCTCAACCAGCAATTCATTTGCTGATCAACCTACTGACGAGTCTTATCATTTGGTCAACTCTACTGCAGATATGCCTCATCGTGACATATTGCGCCAACTCGTGTTTCTCCTAGTTGTCCATGTTTTTTGTCGACTTGCGTGCCCTGCACCGCAACCCTGGCCCGTCCGCCTGAAAATTCCCTCAGGGCATAGGCAGGAACAGCCAATCAGCGGAGCCCCTCCATCCAGCGTCACCAGTGACGTCAGACCCACGTCATCTGACCTGGCTTCGCTGACGCGCGGAGGAGCCGCATCGGAGGCTGGAGAAACCGGGAACCGGCGTACCCACCGAGGCAGGCGGTCACGTGTTAGAGGTCGCAGAGGCGGGCTCAGATGGATTAGAGCTAGGGGAGCCAGGACTGGCGAGCTCATGATCGGACAGCTGAACATCCAATCTATCAAATCGAAGATGCCCGAACTTAGGTGTGACGTACTTGATGTTCACCGCTTTCGTCTATTTGCTCTTAGCGAGACGTGGCTGACACCTACTCTACCATCGCGCCTGCTACATATCGATGGCTGCTCTATTCACCGTTGCGATCGCCCATGCACCAGTAAGCTTGCAAAAGGTCATGGTGGAGTGGCTATACTGGCTTTGGATACACTTAACGTAGAAATACTCCCGACACCAACAACATGTAGGAGTCAAGATTCGAACCTGGAAATCATTTGGGGCTTAATTCGAAACCCCAATGTCAAGAACATATTATTCGCGTCTGCTTACCGCCACCCAACAGACCTAGTGCCGCAGGCCTGCGCTGACTTTGATGACTTAGAGGAGCAGATCTAACACTTTTCGGCTCTCCATCCTGGCGTGACTGTAGTTATCGCAGGAGACCTCAACGCGTGTCTTAAGGATAATGCTGGTACCAACTCTCCCACTACCAGACTGAGACGACTAATACATGGATATGGATTGAACCCTGTCAACACGACTACCCCAACTTACAGAACGGGGTCACTACTTGACGTGATTCTCACCAATCGGCCGGAACTGACCATCACAAGCGGAGTGACTGAGTGCCACTTTGGCAGCACCCATGGCTATACCAGGATGCTCATGCGGAACGGTGGAGGCCGTGGTGACCGACAGCGACCAACCATCGAAAAACGCAACCTGAACCGGGTCGACCAGACTGCTTTTAACATCCAGTTGGCCAATCACGACTGGCGGGAGGTTTACTCCGCCGATGGACCTGCTGCTAAGTGGGACGCTTTGGTTCGCATTTTTACATCTCTGCTAGACACCGTGGCACCCGTTCGGCGAGTGCGTTTGCCACCACCAGCTGCCCCGCACGTGACTGGACCGACCCGTGAGCAGCTCAGCAAGCGCCGCGCCGTCCTGGCGGCCGGGCCGGCAGCCCGCCACGAGTACAAGGTCATCAATCGGCAGTGTCGGGCAGCTATAAGCGTCGGGACTGCCGCAATGACCGTGTGAACGAGGCCGGTCCGAGCAAGACAGGCAGGTCATTCGGCCGATTATCGGCAGTAAGAAAAGTACCACTTCTGTACCGAATGTTACACCAGACGCTCTTAATCAATTCTTTGTAAATGTTTGACCTCGCACCGCAGCTAGTGTTGCGCCGCCGCTCTCTAACTTACCAGTTAGGCTCCCGCGTGTACCTGCGTGTGGCTTGAAGATCGGACCAATTTCAGCTGACGACTTGTGAATTACTTTAGGTTCCATGAAACCCTCTACTTCTGTCGATGTTTCTGGTCTTAATATTGTGATTTTTCAGCGTTTTTACATTGGCGTTCAAAAGGTGTTACTTCATATCATTAACTCCAGTCTTGTGACCGGTTTAGTACCACGACAGTGGAAGCACGGCATGGTTGTTCCAATACTGAAAGGCGGAGACACAACCAAACCATCTAACTGGCGTCCTATCACCATTCTACCAGCAGTGACAAAAATTACCGAACGTATAGTCCACAACCAACTCAGTACGTATTTCACCAAAAACCATCTGCTTTCACACACGCAACACGGCTACCGGAAGAATCATTCCACCGAAACTGCGCTCACAGTAGTTACTGACCAGGCGTACCAGGCCATGGATAAGGGGCATATTTCAATACTAGTTCTTACGGATCTTTCAAAATGCTTCGATGTAATTTGTCACAAGAAATTGCTGAAAAAATTTGAGCAATATGGTGTTGACGACCACTGATTCAGGGATTACCTCCGTGATCAATATCAACAAGTCAAAATTACGAACGGTTTTAGCGGTGGCGCAACAACACAGGGGAATGGCAGTCCGAACCTCTCCAAATCACTCCAAAACTCGGTGGGCGTTTTCCAAGGCGGAAGTTTATCCTGTATCATGTTTTCAATCTTCGCAAACGACATGAATTTGTATATTAAGAATTCCGCCATGGTTGAATTCTGTGACGACGTTCAGCTCATCATATCCGGCCCAAAACAGAACCTTGATACTATGGTATCATTGCTTGAGCATGACATAGCTGTACTTTTAGATTGGTTTTCTCAAAACGCTCTCAAAATCAACCCAGCAAAAACCCAGGTCATCGTACTCGGAACCCGTACAATGCTCCAAAATTTTCCAAAAATTAGTATTCGGGTGGGCAACACAATAGTAACAGAAACAAGGGAAGTTAAAAACCTAGGCGTGCATATGGACCGGAACCTGACGTTCGAATCGCATGTTGATAGCATCACTATGAAATGTACTGGCATTCTCATTGGACTCATACACATTCGGCACATCATTCCAGTCAGTACTGAAACTATTAATACAGTCACTCGTCATATCTCACATCAGGTACTGTATTTCAATTTATGGGACTTGTGGAACAACTCAACTCCACCGAATTAAAAAAGTGATCAACTTCTGTGCTCGCGTCTTAACTGGGAAGAAAAAGTTTGAGCACATTTCTCGGGAAGTAGCCAGATTACGACTGCCTGACCCCGCACAGCTGCTTACCTACCACCGGTTGAGCATTGTTCATAGCGTGTTGATTACCGGTGAACCGTGTGTGCTTGGTGAAATGTTTACCTTTACTGACCATAGCTACGGTACGCGACAGGCGGGATTTTTACGTCCAACCCGTGCTAGAAGCAACGCAAGGAAGCGAAGATTATGCCATGCTGCCATTGCACAATATAATGACCTGCCACCTGATCTAAGAAGCAATACCAGAATGTCAGGTTTCCGAAACTCACTGAGAAGTTTATTGGGCCTGTAAGTGTAAGCTCGCAGTATTTTATATCATATTACGTGTGTGATTGCATTTGAGTACTTGTGCTTTTACTGCCTGTATCGCTGACTTCACTGTTACTTTTACACTATCCACGACCCCTTCATTGAGTTGACGATGAAACATGAAAAGCCTTGTATCGAGTGTAAGGATGTTCTGAAATACATTGATTGATTGATTTTGGGAGGCTGAACTGCTCTTTCAACGTTCTAACCCGGTCCCCTGGCCTTCTTTAACCCATAATTATTATTTTGCAGAATAAGAATAAGGCCTTTTTGTTTTGTTCCCAAGTGTTCACATCACAGTTGTAGAAACTGCTTCAAGTTTTTCTCTTTTCCAAGAGATGCCAAGCTATAAAGGAAGTGGCTGAAAAACATTATGTAAGTTACCTATACATTGAAGAGGTTATCTTAGTGAAATCCAAATTATTTTTGGAACCGTAAAACTGAGCAACTTTGGTCCATGGGGGCAACTTTGGTCCATGGGGGCAACTTTGGTCCGCCACCAACAAATGTTAAATTGTTTTCTGGAAATGTTTTGATGGGGTGCTCTGCCAAAAATTATGGTGGGAAAGATTGTTCACATGTGTACTGCATACTGATAAGGAGAACCATAGTTTTAGTGACTACAGGAAGTAGTAGGTGCTTTACAGATAAATAGCTTTATTTTATGACAAAAAACTAAATTTGCTAGGATAATGTATGGGACATTTCAGGTAAGAGGTATAACCAAATAAACCATGTGAGCATGGAGGACGCAGCTTTTAGTAAAACATATAAAAAATAATCCTGTTCCATGCACAATATTTTGTTACAGTGGGGGTGGTCAATGTTGCTACTATATTTAAGGCTGTATATTACTATATATAAGGCTGTAAAAGGCTCTATAGCCTTTTACAGCCTTCTTGAATCGCTTCGATGTCATTAGTTTATCATTTAGTAATATGCTGGTATGTATGGGTTTTTATGGGACCTGAAAAGGAATCATTAAGTTGAAGTCAGATTGGACGATCCATTTGCAGATTTTATCATATTTTGTGTTCGATCGTCACAATACATTTTTGAGACGACCATAAGCGCACTAAATACCCCTAAAAATTCACTGAAGAACTATGACCTCCGATCAACAGCCATTAAATGTTCGGAACCCATATCCACTACTCCCCGGGAAGCTAACACTTGCTACAATGCTGCAGGTTTCCCCTGCCCTCCTCTCGATGCCTCAGACGGTGGGTGGGAGGTTTCCATGTGATTCCTGCTACCTTCGACGGGCTACTGCGGTTCTTGGAAGGTGCAGCCCGGGACATACCGCCGCTCCAACGGAACTGCGCCATCCTCTTCGACGAAATTTCTGTGGACACTAAGATGAGCTACGACCCAGCGCGTGACGTCGTCATCGGACCTTATAAGCAGGCCCAAATCATCATGGTAAGTAGAGGATCCGGACTTCTTGGTGGAGAGATCTTTGGTATTGGGTCACCCCATGCCAACTCGACACACGGCACCCACTCAGATAACCTCTTCAGTACACGGCACCCACTCAGATTTCCTCGTGTTTTTTTTAATATTACGGATATCGCCTAATTTTCGTAAATATTTGAAAGAAGGATTCATACCTTTATTTGGATGCCAGCTTGCACAATGCAAATTTTTAAAACCGCTTTGAGGTCATAGTATGGCTTAGATGGGAATGCAACAGCATTTAGCAAATATTGACATCATCATATATCCGAAAATATGTGAGGCAAGTTCCCAATATTCTCATATTCGTGTTCCCAGCCCACGGTAACCCTGTATGCAAAGTATCATAAAGATCCGAGATGGTGCCGTGTAAAAATTGGCACTTGGTGTGTCGAGTTGACATGGAATGACCTTACTTTAAGTGGCTCGTATCATGCCGCCTAGATGTTGTTAATGCTGAAGATGAAATCGGAGTTTTGTATGTTTTTACAAATTTAACGAACTCTTTCGGCACGATTCCAAAAACAAGGATTCTCCGGTGCTTCCCAATGAATTTTCTTTTTCAGACGTCTTGTAGGGTCAAGAAATCTGAACATATCTCCTATCTTGCTATTGTGGGCCTGTGTCTGAGAGAGTCATGTGGCGATATACTGCTGCCCATGCTCGATCAGGCCGGGATTCACTAGCGAGAACCATCAACGACTGGTTTATGCAACGCCGTTCTAATTTCGTGAATTAAGTGTTGTGAAGAAAGTAGTGTAACCGGGGAGAAGACAAAACGGTGTGGCAACACTGTAATGATAAGCGAATGTATTTATATTCGTGAGATAAGACTGGGGAATTGGCGCTCGAACTTAAATTGCACCACCGAACTTCATTAAAGGGAATGTGGCACCTTGGCCAATTGAAGCCCTTCAAGCCTATTAATATGGTAGTAGTCGTTCGAGAAAACCTTCGGGGGGGCACCGATGCCCCCGATGGAGCGAGGGTTAAGCATATCAGCACATTTCCGAAACAGCTTTTTAGTAATTTTTACTTAATGCGTGTTAGTACATGTGTGCATGTGTGTGAGGTATACCCATGTTATTTGAATAATCTTTGGACTACGCTGTTGTATGTAACATGACTGCATTACTAATTGGGTGTCGGTGCCTGTTGAAGCTGTAAAATATACAGATACATATTGCCATTATCCTTGATTCCTGCATTTGAAGGTGCGTTCGATCTGCGGAGGCTGGAAACAGCCAGTTTTCGTCGGGTTCGACGTGCCCGTGACATCCCACACTCTGCTCTTCCTCTTCCTCATTCACCATGACACACAAAAACATTTTAGTTTAGCCCAATGCTGCGTGGAAATTGTACAAAAAAATAATTTGAAAGGTCTTGACAAAATTTCAAGTCAATGTCATGTTGGGTCACCGAGTTATGACGTCATTTCTAAGCCCATGCAAGACAATTTTGGTCCTAGAAATAAGCCTGAAAAAAACTGGGCGTTGCTTGGCTTCTAGAATAGTTAAATCAAGTTTTTAAACAGCATTCGAAAGCTCCTGAAAAGGAAATCTGGAATATGTGATCAATTTTAAGTTCAAGTCCATAACGAAGGCACCAGGGCTCCCCAAAGGTCAGCAAAGGTTACCGTTTTAGAAGCTGTTGGTGAATTTTATAAGCTGGTGAGTTTTAGAAGCTGTTGAATTCTCATAAACGGGACAAGATGCAGCAATGAATTTGGCGTCATAGTGACGAGCATCACCCAAGGGTTCGAATGGTATGCGACCTGACTTTGATCATGATGGACCTAAGGTCAAGGTCACGTGTGACCTTACAAGTCCATGCCACATTTTGTTGAATTCCTTGTATCCAAACAAACACATTGACACCTCGGGTTTTATTCCAGGCCCATTGGTGCCCGAATTATAAGGAATTTTCTAAATGTTTCACAATTTCACCATTTTGTGACATCACAAGGTCATTAGTTAACCTAGCGTAAAAATAATTTTACACTGTCGGAGAGTTCAGGTCTCGGGCAACACGCTAAGCTTTACCGCGTCTTTCCACCTTTCTTAGTTTTCAAGCGTTGGGAGGTCGAATCGATACTCTGGTAGGGCAAGGGATTAAAATACCTCCAGTAGGGAAAGGGTTAAAATAGATTCCTGTTCTTATAGTATAAGTATATTGGACCACCCCAAAGGTCCAACTTTACATGTTTGATATGTGATCTCTGTAAGGTCATTCGGGACTATTTAAGCCTTTTTTAGGCATGGGTTCGCAGGAAACCCGGACAACTTCGCAGGACAGCTTGGCAAGAAATGATGACAGAGATTTCACGATAGTACCATTTCGAATTGTCATTACGAGTCTATTGGTATGCATATCGATTATGTCAGACCAGATAACGCTCTTGACCTGACCTTTGGTTTGGTCATTCTTAGATTTGGACACAGCATGTTTATGCCATACATAATTTGATTCGCCGTAACGAGAGGATTCGCCTAAATTATGGCTCTAGCTTAACGCAGTTTTCGACCTGTTTGGCTATTAACCATCGCCCTGGCGGGGGTGTTTGATTACCCCCTCGGGTTTTTCCGGCAGCACGAAAATAATGGCGGCGCGAAGCGCCGCCGTACTCGGCATACCCTCTCGATCAGTTTCGCAACTTTTCTCAAAATTTTACGGTTGTATCATTAAGGTCAGTCCACCATTACAGGTTAAGTGACCTCACCTAAAAAAACGTTTAAGGTGGCATACGTAAGAAACAGGTACATATATGGGATTGAAACTTTTTTTACATGCAATTCTATTGCTAGAAAAGGTCCGCCACCCATTTAATCGGGTAGCCAGGCGTGCCCCCTCCGCGATCCCAACGACAACAGTACCCTTACGTTAACACCACCAGAACATAAAATATTACAAGTCGCGGCACGCCCTGCTAGGAAAAAGAAAGTAACTTAAAGAAAGCATAATAAATATCAATACCATTAGTAAAAACTGCCAGTAGTAGCTCCCTGTAAATATACAGGGAGCAGGAATACAGGTCTATTTAGGTTAAATGCACAATAATTTAGCTCATTCCGGTTAGATTGTTAGTCTTTTTCCAAACGGGGCTACCCAAAACTGGAGATTCGTGTTAGCCCCTCCGAGATTCTGGCGAAAAGATAGAGGCCTAGTAACATTCGCCAGAGAACTCGGAAGACAGTAAGCAAATTAGGGCAGACATGCAGGCATAGGCAAGCAAGCAAGCAGGCAAACTAGCAAGCAAGCACAGCAGGGAGTCAGACACACGCGAGCACGCACGCACGCACGAACGCACACACACACACACACACACACACACACACACACACACACACACACACACACACACACACACACACACACACACACACACACACACACACACACACACACACACACACACACACACACACCACACCCACACCCACACCCACACCCACACCCACACCCACACCCACACTCACACGCACACGCACACCCACACGTACACGCACACACGCACAACGTCCATGCAACACGCACAAACCCACACATATACACTAGGAAGCATTTATTGGGACACAATTACAGTCTTCCATGTCAAGACTACAACATATTCATGGAAACAATTGAGAGTATTCTAGGACTATTAGGTTCCAGGTTGTATGAAAGTACAACTTATACCACATAATGGCCCCACCGAGGGCTAAAGCATATATTCCGGGATTTTTCATATCGATGACCTAAGGTCAAGTATGGACCATCACCTCTCCATTGGAAATGAAGTGGAAAACAGAAATAGGGCTGTATTTGTGTAGATACAGCTGAGAATACCTGCATATTCTCCTAACCGTAGTATCCTGGGCCCATTTCTAGGTTCATGCTGCAATGTCTTACATGTGACCTCTGAGAGGTCATATGGGGCGATTTAAGCAGTTTTCAGGCTTAGGTCAATAACTTGGAAATGATGAAAAATCTTTTATGTTGATATTATTGTGTTCGAATTGCTACTGCGAGTTCATTGATATGCATATTGACTATGCAATGTTAAAAGGGGACCTTGACCTGACCTGAGGTCAGATCATTTTTGTTTTTTTCCACGTTTGCTGCTTTTCGAGCTTTAACCTTTGATGAGCAAGAAGCTTACAGCATAGGCGCAGGAACTATTTTGAAGTTGTGGGAAAGGGTCGTCGACGTTGGTGGGGCCAAAAGTGACTCGGCTTATCGCTTGATTTGTTGCTGAAAACAAGGTACGGGAACGGCTGGAAAATGGTAGACACTGCCCCCATAGTCCGAAAGTTAGGGTTGTGGCCGCTACCATGATTTTTTGGGTGTATGTCCATTCACTAGTGGATCAGGGGGGAGGAATTAGGGCCATGTTCCTTCAAATGCTCAAAACAGAGGGCCAAAGTATTTTTCGGCCCGAGGGGGAAGTGTGGAGTGCAAATAAAGCAAGAAAAAAGTATTTATAGATGTTTCGACAAAATTTTAAGGTTCTTAACGTTTTTTTACTCTTTTTAAATTTTTTAATCTAACACTGCCCGTAAAATTGTATGGGTCGGCTAGGAAAAAGCACCCTAAAAATGTTCGCAAAGTTACACCCCTGGATCAGATTGTGGTAAACCATGCATCTAAAAATATATGAATCATATTTAAGCACCACTCACATATAGACAGATCTTAAGATGAAACTTGAAAGTCAGCAGAAATAGAATTTGCTACAATAAAATACAGTACTTCATATATGTATTGACGTACCCAAAAAAAACATCCCAAACACAATACATTTCAGAGGGAAAAAAACTTGCCACAGAAACGAAAAGAAAAAAATTGGAAGGTGATTTCAGATATGCCGGGGTGAGCGGGCCCCAAGAAGACGGGCGCAGAGCAACGGGCATGTACGGCAAGGGGGAGGGGTACCGCAACGGACGAGCGAGCCACGAACGGAGCGTAGGAGGCCTACGACCCACGCGTGCAGATGGCACACCTAATTGTCGAGCTCAAATGTCTCGCGGATTCGGGGGACCGGATCGGGCACCATGCACGTTTGCAAAATTGTATTACAATAGAGTGCACGAGCACAGCGGCGACTAGGGAAACGTGTGGGTGAAACTGTTAGGGTGAAACAAGGAGTGAGGAGAAGTGAAAAGGGCATAAGAATACAAGATCCATCGGCTGATGGATCAATGAAATGCCGGCAGCAGGTAAATACAGCAATTTTTTTCCTGGCATCAGGAGTACAAATATAGCAGTTATCATAACAGTAGTAGCAGTTATAATAACACTGCCATGGCAGAGGCAGCCACTCACACCCGTTGGAGTGTACATAGGGTGTCAGAAAAGAAGACAAATTGACAGTTTTCCGGAAGTAGTCACGGCTAAATCAGTCCCAGATAGAATCAGGAAACACAAACATTCTTAATTACAGCCGCACAAGCATTGTGTAATGTCATGCGTGCTCCATTGGATACTTGCCATTGTTCGACATGATTAATAATATTTCGTCAAAGCCTAGCCCCTACATGCTGACACAAACAACCTTTTTTACCACACAATTTAATGTCATGTATATACATATTACACACACACTATATATATATATATATATATATATATATATATATATATATATATATATACAATGTATACATTTGTTTAATAAATCAGCCATAGCGTGATAAAAATATTAAAGGGAGATACGCGAAAAAATTATTACTGTGGTTTCTTGCTATTTGAAAAATCCTGATAACTAAACTATCAATTATTTTTGTATCTTCGGCAAAATTTTGGGAGGCCACTCACTTATTATCGAAAAATGTTAACAGTTTCGATAAAATGCCCATCACTTACCCATGCCCATACCCATCACTTACTTTTCGAAAACTATTAAAGTTGAAAAGTAATGTTTTTTTATAATACAAATGTCTGTTCTCCTGTATTTGTCTTTCAATTAATTTTAAAAAGCTTTTAAAAACTACGAAATGAATTAGTTTGCCCTAGAAACGGAAAAAACATAATTACTCAAGTCTTCAGCGGTTTCGTACCACGGGTCTTGAGTCATTTTCTGCTTCAGCCCCAGGATGACAAAACTTTTGCGTCAGATAGGTCACGCGACCCCGGTTTGAGAATTCCTAGGCTTCCGATTGGTTGATTGTGATTTCTTTTAAGCCCTATATTTCTGTTTCAGAAGAGTTTTGGAATGTTGTTTTTCTAAAGTAATTTTTTCTGTAGTAGTCCAAAGTTCCATATCACTATTTAGGATAGATATGACCTAATTCTTAGAGAAATTGATAGCCTTGGCCGTGTGTACATCATATACATCAATATGAGGTGTACCGGTAAAGTCGTTTAGAAATGTTGACTTTGAGAGCAATTTTGAGGCATTTGCAGGGCGAATTCGCAAAAATGAGAATGGGACTTCTGAAACAACTTTTTGTAACCTTTTCATATAGCCAATACAATTTTTTCGCGTATCTCCCTTTAATAGGAATAACAAATTATGGGCTCTTTGTTTGTTCTGAAAAAATGAGGGAATTAGTTTAGCAGTCCAGTGCTGGCAATGGTATGTAGTATAAGCAGTATGCAGTCTGTTTCACAATTTTGACCCAAAATAATACCAGACATATTACAAGTATATTTCGTCATTAAAACAGAAGTGAAAGCTCCTCAGTATCACATTCCATACATGGTGCTGCAGAGCATGCATGTAGAAAGAAAACCTTACTATTATGGTATAAGCAGCAAGTTGGCATAGCTTAGGATTTAGACCGATCAATTTGTCATTTTTAGACTAACAGGATGCTTGTAGGTATAAAAAAGGTCTGTAGGGTCCAGTGGCGAATCTAGTCGGTCGGTTTGGAAGGGGCAAACCAAAGTCAAAAGACGAAAAAAAACAAAAAACAAAAACACACAAAAAATGTCAGGTCGTTGAAGCTGCTCTACAATATCACTTGCTGGTAGAATTTTGGGTATTTGAGGCGAAAAGCAAAAAAAACTTATTTAGATGAAAAATATGCGCTGAAGATAATTTTTTCCAGTCCGAGGCCCAGTATTTACACTTAAATGAACTGATTCTGTTTTAAGTTCAGAGTTGAAGCACCAAAATCTCGATTATAAACTAAAAAGGAGTGAGGGAAAAAGGAGGTCAATCACTTTTGGGGGAAAAACATAGTTCTGCCCCGAGCTTTTTCCGTTTCGGGGGGCAAATGCCTTTTTCGCCCCCCCTTGGATCCGCCACTGGTACAGTCCCATCTTTCTTTTAACATTTCAATTGTGCAGGAATTCAATAAAGCTTCATTTGAAATGAAATATATAATAAGTGCCTAAATATCTTTTATAGAACTTCTATCTCAATTTCACACCCATGATACAATTGCAACATATATTTACACAGATTCACAAGACTTGGAAGAGTTTACCCTATTTATAAACATCCCACCCTGACAGCATATAATAAACAGCCTAACAATCCACATTCTGGTCAATCCTAGACAGACTGGAAATAGCTTCAATGTTGCTGCTTGGCCTTAGTAGGTACCTGTCCCCTAATTATTATCTTGGTATGTCTGCATAATCATGATCAATGGATCTTAAAAGTCCTCCTTAAACTTAAAAGCAGACTCCTTACTTTATTGAAATCAAAACAGAATGCTCCCAGCATCTGGAAAGGACAGGAAAAGGATGTCATTATCTAAACAGGATATCACACTCCTACATTCCCTACACTCATTCAAAGATAGAGATACCTGTATGAATATATTAATTACAAGCTGGGTTTTTTAATTTTATTCCCGGCTCGTTTATATCCTACACGTAACCAGCGCCATAATTCCAGAAGAGTAGCGGAGATGTTTCTTCCTGCCGAATAACACAATTATTCTTATTTGGGTTTGAAATAACTGCGCCAGGTTCGAAACGGGATTCTGAAGGAATTATCATGAAATTCATCGTGGATTTTCCTTAATATAAAAGCATGTAAGGGACTTAAAAATGTACCTAGAAGATAGCCTGATCAATTCTACATACTAAAAACCAAAAATATACCCTTAAGCACAACTTATATTTTCCCACTGGCCCGTGCCCCAAACCCCTGCAAGAAGTCCCATTGGAATTACATGTTAAATTTTTCTGAAAAAAGTCTCTTAAGAAACAGAAATGGAACCTTCAAAAATCCCCAAACTTCTAGAGAAATAGCTCATGTCCACCCCCTGGGCTGACTTTCGCTCCACACAAAGGCCACAATGTGGCCAAGAACTCTAGGGACATTTCCAGAATAGGCATTTGCACACACTTTGGAGTGTAGTGTATGTTCGCGGAATGACTGCATTTTTCAATTCATTTATTATCTGACTACTGTTATACATCACGTGACTGCATCAGTAATTGGGCAATACCTGTTGTTGTTTTTACCATTACAGAATACAAAATACGTCCACAAGAGCATGCACCCAAGCTATATAATATTTACGTTTTAAAATACAGCAGAACTTACAAACCCTTGCATATTTCAACCAAATATTAATCATGAATTCTTGAACTTGTATTCATTTAGTTTGAATACCTCTCGTATCTATGTTGATATTATGTCTTTTAATGAATAGGTAAATACATACGAGTACGTCACTTATTCAAGGAAAGCAAGACGCCACTGTAAACACTGTGCGCAATACTTGAATTATCGCTGCCAGTAACTGTGATGTACATACATACATGCCTCTAATTTGGTTGCAATGTTATGAAGTGAACTGGTCCCTCCTTTGCAAATAACCCCCCCCAAAAAAATCAGCTTTGTGAAGGCATTCCCCTCTGCTACTTTACAGGGTCTTTTTCGAAGGCGAATAGAACGTTAAATGAATTCAAGCTCGACAAGTCAAGAATCATTTGCCAGAATAAAGAGAACCAAAAATTCAGATGAGTGTCAAAACACGTCAAAACATGTTTTTTACGCTTTGAGTGCAAAAACACACAAACTTTGCGAAGTTTTTAATTTTGGAGATAGGTAAAAGTATTTTCTGGCCTCCATATGACGTCACAACATGGCGACTCGCAAGTATACCTATACCTTGCGGCATTGTAGATCCATTGTTGGAATTAAGCGGTCTTTCGTTGGAGCACCGTGATGCGCCTGTCTCTTCCCTTTATGGTGCATACCAATGGTCTGCCTCACACCGGTGGCCCCTCGGGACCGCCCATTCCAGTCGTTGAGACAGGGATACTTAAGCGTAAGCTGGCACACGTTTCGTCCAATCATTTCACGTCTCGCAGACCAAACAGCTTGATCAGGTTCAAGATTCTTTACTGCTATGGTCGTTTACGATAAAAAGTGGCCCAAGGTACCAAATATTCAGGTTTCTAAGATAAAAAAATCATAGACTCAACTTAATTCTTCTACATGATGATGATGAATTATTAAACCGGAATTTGACTCAATTCAATACATCTTACATTAACATGTATGCGCATGATGTCTCCAGTTTTAAGTTCCTTGTTCACGAAATCCTATAAATACCATAAGGTACCCCTCGCCTAATCGGATTATCTGTGCTAGTAACTGCGATTTTCCTCTAATATGTTATTATAAATGTGTTATCAATATTATGAATTAAACTCCTTTGTTTGTTTGTTTTTTTGGACCGGTAGAAAAGCTTCAGTTCTACGAAGAGAATCCCATCTCCTGCTTTTCGGGACCTTTTTATTAGAATAATGGAATATAAAACTAATAAGAACTCAACAGATTTAGAGACCTTCCACATACCCAAAAAAGATCACAGATTATACTATATTGCTCAAAAGATGTTTGCTGTGTTTCGTGCGTTAGCGACACCTCTAAACTTGATCAGGTTTTGAGTGCTGAAGATTGGTAATGAGATAAGCTGGTAATCGGGTACCCTGATGACGTGACAACATGGCAGCCCGCGACCAGGGGCTGGATGAAATGGCTAGTAAGTGGGGAACGTCTCAGAGAAGTCCTTCACATTGAAGGAAAATATTATCGGTAGGCATGGACATCGAAAGCCGTGGAGGAGAACAAGTGTGCCGTCCCCGCCAGCTGGTGAACGAGGGAAGGCCTCCTCAAAGTTTTGGGACTCGACCTAAATATTCTCCTTTGTTCTTTATTACCTGTGTATAATACCCAAATTTTCTTTCAAGAGTTGTTTAAGACACCAGTCGTAATTCGGTTGTAATTTCGGAGCTTTCGAAAGTCATGCGACTACCTTCATCAGCGAAAGATTGCTCAGCCAGCGCCTAATTTAATGCTACACAAGTTTGAGAAAACATCGCATCACACTCGTGCTAAAAATTCAAATTCTACTTGCTATCTGTTGACAAAGAATAATGAATATACAAGTTCAGCAAATTAATTAAGTGAGTTAAGAGTCGGAAAGGCAAATACAGTACACACACGGGAAGGTTATACGTACACAAAAGTCTAGATCATCCTACACCTACGTCAAAGACCGACAAGTAAGGTACGTACCAAACCAATGTTATTTCATGGCGTATAATTATAAGAGTTTAGTGCCAGGCGTACTTGACAAAGTTGCAACCTTCAGATACTTTTATTTAATTATTTGCTATTGTTTTAATATATTCATTATCATTATTATTATTACTTTTAATGAAGAGCGTAGAACCTGGTAAATTTCTGGCATCGGAATGCCTGAGTTTGTGCTTAGAAGTTTGTCTTGTTGCGTTTTTGCGATAAAGATGCCTTCTTTGATTTTTTCTTTTTCTCTAATGGCTTTCATATGCCAGGATTTTAACGTCATCCCATTTAATGTTGTGTCCGGTTTCTAGAACGTGTTTAGCTAGTCCAGAGTGGTTATGGTCCTCGTTTTCTATAGCTTTTCTATGTTCCTGTTGTGTTTTGATGGTCCTACACGTTTCCCCTATGTGCGTTTTTCCGCATTGACATGTGTACTGGTGGACTACTTCTTTGTTTTGGTGTTTGTGTCTTTTGTCCTTTGGTTTTACTAGTATATTTTTAGAACTTGTTGCCAATTTAGTTTGTGTTTCTGCGTATGGCTTTATTAAACGCACGATACGTTCTGAAATTCCTCGGGCATCTGGAATGACTACTCTGGGCTTAAAAAAGTAATAATAACAATAATAATAATAATAATAGAACAATAACAAATAATTCAATAAAAAAGTATCTCAAGGTCCCAAGTACGTCAAGTGCACCTGACACTGAACTATTATAATTATACGTCATGAAATAACATTGGTTTGGTACGTACCTTACTTGTCGGTCTTTGACGTAGGTGTAGGATGATCTAGACTTTTGTATACGTATAACCTTCCCGTGTGTGTACTGTATTTGCCTTTGCGACTCTTAACTCACTTAATTAATTTGCTGAACTTGTATATTCATTATTCTTTGTCAATAAATAAGTAGAATTTGAATTTTTAGCACGAACGTGATGCGATGTTTTCTCAAACTTGTGTAGTATCAACCCTTGCCCCGGTGGCGGGTACGAGCCACCTTCGCCCTGGTGGGGGGGGCTAAAAAAGACCCCCACGATCTCAAAAACTAAGAGCGCTAGAAAAAAGCGCAAAAGGCAATTGAAAACTTCAAAAATGATATCGAAAATACTTCGGTCATTTTTCTTGTCAAGTCAATATCAAGGTCACCAGAGGTCAAAACAGGTCAAAATCGCTAATATGAGGTGTACTAAGAAAACCTCATATATCTCAGAAACTATGATAGCTAGAAACATTTTCTTAACACCATTCGAAAGCTCTTGAGATGCACTTTCATTACAATGGCATTTATTTCTGTGTCAGGTCAAAGCCTAGGGAGCTACAGGTCACTAAATATTGGGCATATTCTTGGGAATGTCCATAGCCACCCATGCATACGGGCGTTTACTGTTTCACTAATAGCTTCGAAACCAAACATGATACAGCCATAGTTTATGCCCCATTGCAATCCTCTCGTCAATACGAATCGAATGATATATGATATTGCTATGCCAGGTCAAATTTAAGAATTTGACCTGACCCAGGTCAACGGTCTGACCCAACTTGACCTGGTATAGTCATGATGTATATCATTTGACTTCCAGTGACTATACAAACACTTTGGTGACAAAATAAAAGCTCTATCTTAGTTTATTCAAAATTTATAGAGAAAAACAAAAATATTTATTTGACCTAAGGTGACCTTTTAAAGGTCACAAGTCAAAAATGTTGGCATCAGCTTCAGAAATGGGTTAAGAGCCAGTCGCAACCGATGTTTGAAGTTGATTCCATCCATACGTACTGAGAAAAGCTCATTTCGTGATTTTCCCCATGTATTGACAAAGGGGAGATCATGCTCTGCACATGACCTTAGGTCACCAATATCAAAAATCCCGGAACAAATGTTGTAGCTCCTGGTAAGCCCAATATGTGGCATGAGTTTCAACTTGATCGATTAACCCTTCTTTTAGTTATGCGGTCCTAAGTATTTTTTTGAGGTGAGGTCACTTCACCTGGCCTGGTGACCTGACCTGATATGACCTTGAGCCAAAATGTTCAGAAAAGATGTAAAAATGATAAAGGAACAGCCAGACAAAGTTTGGCGGCGCTGCGCGCTGCCGCTTTTTGGTCACTTCGGAAAAACCCGAGGGGGTCTAAAAAGACCCCCCACCCGGGCGAAGGTTAAATTAGGCGTTGGCTGAACAATCTTTCGCTGATGAAGATAGTTGCATGACCTTCGAAAACTCCGAAAACACAACCGAAATATGACTGGTGTCTTAAACAACTCTTGAAAGAACTTTGTATGTCCCAGTCAACCGCGATTTACCGCAACATACGCAAATCTTCCCAATTCTAGTGCGTGTATGTGTTTATGTTTTTTTGGCGCTTTCAGCGACGTGGCTATATGCCGAATTCTAGTGATGGTGAAGCGCTCCGGTAGTGTTTCCGAAGATAGCCAATATGTCCGAGCTTCACCTTCCAGCACCTCCCATACCCTCCCCCTCTTCATCGTCGCCAGTCCGAGGCGTAGTCCCCCTTAGTAACAAAAATCCGTGCTGACGCCCCTGCCAGTAGGATTTCCCAACGCCCCATTTGGTTACTTCTTAGACCCTCTGCACAGCAGAATCGACGGCGCTATATACATTAGCGTTTGGCACGCTGTTAAACTCAAACAATTTTCATTATCAACCAGCACTGGTGTGTTCCTGGAAGTGGCTCTGGCACCTCCGACCGTTTAGCTGTGGTGGCCGCCGGCGGAGGCAATACTCCAAATAGTTCTGGCCCGGCCATTGCGGCTGGTCGTTAGCGGCTCTCATCAGGCTTGAAGACGAGGGTCCAGGCGGAGCCGACCGGTTACGCAACAATGTCTGAACTGGTCACGCTGCACTAGTTTCAAACACTGCAGCAGCGCACGGCAGCGGCTAGTCACTCGATACGTGTTGAAAACATTCACGTGTCAAGGAATTCGCCATTTGAAACAAGGTTGAACTATTTTAGGCAGAAACGTGGGCAGAGGTAAGTGCATGGACAGAATATGAACCCTGGAGGTGAAGAGGTCAGGTTTCCCTCTCCCTGTTCAAATATCGGCTTCTCCCTGAAACACCCGCGACGTCCCTCGAAACTTGGCTTCCCACTCCATTCCTGCGGAGTGGTGGAAGTGGCACCTTCCTTCACAATGAATGTGTCCTGCATCACCGGACTAAAATCGCGCAAAACGTGACACTCCTCTCACATAAATGGTACTCTCTCCCGAAGTAGTCTCTCTGCATTGACAATTCTGCATGTTTGTCGAACTTCCCTTGTGAAAAGTGTGGAAGCTGAGTGTGTGTTGGAACCACATCTTCGGGTTGGACCTGGAGGGCACACATCCAATCCAATGGGCTATCGGCATAGCAACAGGGTGGGCAACGGAGGCCATACAACGGTCCCAATCCCCGAGAATCGTTTTTGGGACCGGTTAGTCTGTACCACGTGCCGATGTTTTAGGAATCAAGTAAAAAAGATGCGGTGGCGTGGGGGAAGAGTATTCGACATCTGCACCGCTGACCCGGGTTCAAATCCCCAGCGGGTTTTCTGTATGAGTCTTCGATCCCCATAATACCCTCCCAACAGGGTGAGAGTTGGTGGCACCATAAGGCCTCAGCAGTCGGCGTGTCGTAAAGCCTCAACGGAGTCAAAAAGTCTAAATAGATTAGGAAATAATTCTAAGCCGGGAATGGGATACCTGGCACCTACCGTGCTCTTTTGGTACCCACCACCGCCTGGAGGAGGGGTTCTATCGGACCACCTACCCCCAATGACCTTGGAAACCAAAGGTTATACGGGAAAACCGGAACGGCGCTGATAGGCCTTGCCTTTCTGGGGCGCCAGAGTGCCAACAACTATCAGGTGGACGCCATATCCTATCGCACGGGCGCTGATACTCGTATCTTAGGTAGATGGGGTGGGCAGAAGCCTTTCAAAGCGCGCCAGCGACCTTTCAGGGGGCGCCTAACCATTTCAGGGGATGCCGAGGGTCGATGAGAAGGGAAGTACCCCAATTTTCCCGCCCCTGGATCCGCCTATGTTTCAAATTATTCTTAGGAGCTTGATCTATCTCTTCTAGAAGCCAAGCAACATTCTTGTTTTGTCGGTCTTATTTTAAAAGAACAAAATCGTCTTACATGGGTTTATGGCATGACGTTATAACTCGTTGACCTGACCTGACCTGACCTGATCTACATCTTGGTCATAAGCTGTCAAACTGATCACCCTACAGGTACTTATTGCACTCCTGTAGAGGCATGCGAAACGACCGAGCAGCCGCGGCACCCTAAACCCTCAACAAACAACAAACAACTACCTGCAAACAACAACACTCAGCCACCCAACAACAACAAACAACTACCCGCACGGGTGTCGTGCGAAGCGACGCCTCTCTCATCTAAATCTGTTCCAGCTGCAGTCTTTGCTGAGGGTGACTCCTAAGTATTTCGCATTCCGGACTGTCTCCAACGTGAAGAACATATTGGTATGGTAGGAGTTCTTTGCCTCGGGTTGCCTGAAGTGAGGTACACTTCTGTGGATGAAACTTCATTTCCCACTTGGTCTCCCAGAGTACAAGCTCGTTGAGGTCTCGTTGGAGGCTTTGTTGATCTGCGACACTCGTTACAACACTGTAGACTGCAGTGTCGTCAGCAAACAAACGTGCACGTGCCCTTAAGTTGTCCGGAAGGTCATTTATATAGACCAAGAAAAGGCACGGGCCGAGAACACTTCCCTGTGGGACTCCAGACTTGACATGAATGAATTCAGATCTGACCCCGTTGACAACCACTGCTTGCCTCCTATCGCGAAGGAAGTCGGAAATCCATGTGCTGAATTTTCCCCCATGCCATAGTGTTCGAGCTTGTTTAGTAATAGGCTGTTATTCACCTTGTCAAATGCCTTGGCAAAATCCATTATTAGAATGTCTGTTTGGAGCCCTTTGGCAATGTTTTCGGTAAGCTCCTCGGTGAATTCAAGAAGCTGTGACTCGCACGGTCGTCTCTTCCTGAATCCATGTTAATCGCTGCACATGATATTATTATTTTTCATATGGGTCATAATAGCACTGGTAAGTATATGCTCCAGTAACTTGCAGCATACACTCGTAAGTGAAACCGGGCGATAGTTTGCTGGATCTTGTTGCTGTCCTTTTTTGAACACTGGTGTTACGAGTGCATCCTTCCAGTCAACAGGAACCAGGCCGGTGTCCACCGAGGACACCGGTGTATTCACAGAATATACCAGCATCGGATACCCGCAAAAACATGTAACATCCTCCGTGCATAGGTACGCTTCTACGAGGAAACTGACGCCAGAAAAACAAACATACAAAACAAAAGACGCAAGATGACTAGATGTCAGTAAGTCGCACGTTTCTTTTCATTGTCAAAATTGTAGCAGGATTATATTTGATCCACGACACAGAGAACGAATCATTCATTGATAAGTAAAACAGCCGAGATACCACCAACCCACTTACCCCTTCCTTTACCATCCTCTCTCCACACCAACGGCAGCAATGTACACACAGGGGCGGACGCAGACCCGAGTTTTGGGGGGCCAAACCCATTTCTGTCTCTCCTCCTGGGGGTGGGACGTGAAATTTGGGTGCTCGACAGACCTAGTATAAGCTACATCTCCAAGTGCATGATCGCTCTCCTGGGGGGAAGGGGGGTGAGAGCGAATATTTATTGTAGGGTAATAGAGGGTAATAGAGACTTTTTGCTCTACAGACCTAGTGCAAATCCCTTTTTCAAAAATTTATCCGGCGTTTGGGGGCCAAAAGATAGTTTGACCCCCCCTCCAGCGCTTTGGGGGGCCATGGCCGAAATGCCCCCCTGCGTCCGCCAATGTGTACACATACGGTTAGTAGGTAGTAGACACTGTGCGCCTGGACCTTTTCCTATTCATACACCATAGTCCACTGAGTGTTGGTTGCCAGTCCCTTTGGCCAAGAGGGAGCTAAATTGACTCCGTGAAAGCGACAAAGTATTTTTTTATTCTCCGGTCTTCCTTGGCTTTTTCAAGCCCATCTGGCTAATACTTGGTCCCTGTACCCAAATCATTCATGGCCTTACCTTGATCGGTTTTCATAGAGGGCACTGGATCAGCCCCGATACAAACAACGACTTTAGGCAGACTCGGGCAGTTTGAAATTCATTTTATCGCGGTGGGAAGAAAACTAGCGAGTGAGCACTCAGCTGAAGAATATCGCGGACGCGCTTAGCGATCGGCAGTCAACGAGGCGCCATGAGTTGAAAAGATGCTAATTTGTTTGCTCGGAAGCACAACTAGGGATGCAAATCCATGAGGCACGGAGCGAGTGCCAAATGGATTTGTAAAATCTTTTGTTTTGCACCAGTTTAGTTCCACCTCTATAGATACAATACGCGGGGTCCCTTTCTGAAGTTGGGGGGGCATTGCCCCCACGTCCCAAAAAGTTGGAGGGCAGCTGTCCCCAATGCCCCCTCCCCCCGGTTCCTACGTCCCTGAGCTCTAGATACCGAAACATTCGGAAACACCATCTCATTCGACCGTTGTCACTGCCTTCAGCTCCACAGAGAAAAGTGTTTGTCAGTATTTCAGTCAAGAGTTGGTGCAACGCCTCCTTATCATATTACCATGAACACAATAAGCCAGCAAAAAGGTGCTAATAGATATATCCTTGTGATAGCAACGCTCTCCGATCGAAGGAATCTACACTTGTTTCCGGGAAAAGTTAAGTGAAGGGGGTAAATAGTTCCGAGAGCAGATTGCAGGAATACTTCTCTGAATAATAAAATGGCATCGATTGTAAAAATGCCGGAAGAATGTATTTTTATAGAAAATTCAGATTGCAGCCCGAGATTACGCGGATTTTAATCTCAAGAGTACCGTGAGGTCAGATCAGATCTCATTATCATCAATCTTACGATTATCATCACGTCTGATCAGGTCTCATTATCATCAATCTTACGATTATTATCACGTCTGATCAGGTCTCATTATCATCAATCTTACGATTATCATCACGTCTGATCAGGTCTTATTATCATCAATCTTACGATTATCATCACGTCTGATCAGGTCTCATTATCATCAATCTTACGATTACTATCAGACCAGATCAGGTCTCATTATAAAAAAATCTCGTGATTACCGTCAGGTTTGATCAGGTCTCATTATCAACAATCTCACGATTGCCATCAGATCTGATCAGGTCTCATTATCAACAATCTCCAGATTACCGTGAGGTCTGATCAGGTCATTGTCATCAATCTCACAAGCATTATAAGGACATGATGATAAATTGAAACGTATCCTCTCATTATGGCTCGCAATTTGAGTTTTCTATAAGAAAAACATACCACTGCCTTGCTAACAATCAACACCATCGTGTTATTCATTACTGAAGATGTGTTTTTAATTAAAGGCAAGCAATTGATTTGCTTTAAGAGATCAGTATACAATTATTCAAGTACAGTAGGTAAAAGAAGAGAAACATTCCAAAGACAATCGAGGATGTGACTGCAGGTCTGATATCACGGCTTAACACGCGCCCCGCTGGGGGAGGGCGAAATTCGCCCCCTCCTGGTTTTCCCCAGATAACGCAAAAACAAAAAAAACGCAGAGCAACGAAACTTACAGCACCTTATCCTTGATTAATTTTACGCATCTGATCAATTTCTTGGGCCAGGTCATGTCAGGTCAAGGAGCTATTCAAGGTTGAGCGACCCGACCTCAAAACCTAAAATCACGAGTTTGAAGCGGCGCCTAAGGAATATCTGCCAGCCGATCAGTATGAACCTTTCACAATATGATAAGGGCATTAGGGTTTACAAATCTGCTATCTCAGAATTTCGATATTGTTGACCTAAGGTGGGGTCAATTTTTCGGTCACCCCATTATAAGCTTATGGTGAAAATTTGAAAGGGCTC
Organism: Lepas anatifera; assembly: GCA_034440635.1. NCBI lineage: Eukaryota > Metazoa > Arthropoda > Thecostraca > Lepadidae > Lepas > Lepas anatifera. The sequence goes on from JAOTON010002243.1 coordinate 1,254,669, forward strand.
GTTTTCAATAAATATTGGATAGGTTTATCACGATCTTCACGATAAAGTTGATTTTTTGACCATCTGACCTCTAAAAGGGAGGGCAAAATCTCAACATACTACACTCAGGGTGGAAACGTGTATATCAGACGACAGAGGTATGCTCCTGCCCTGATGGTAAAAACTGGCATGACCAAGGATGACATAATTCAGATGTTAGAAAATCAGCCAACATCATATGCAGATGCAGTCCAGCATTCCCAGCGAGGCAGGGCACAGGATAGCGCCAGTATGGCAGGTGTGTCACAAGCAGGTGAAGCCAGACAGCAGGAAAATTCTGAGAAAACTAGTGTTGATATACCTGCAGCTGATCATGGGGAAGAGACTGATGCAAAAGATCAACATCCTGCACAGGTCACATCACCATCACATGCACACACTGAGCAGCCCAGGCCATCAAAATTGCATGAAAGCTTGCACAGACATAAAGGAAACCCACCAGCCACATCACATGCTGAGGGACCTGCTACACATCATGCATATCCCAAACCAACAGGCTCACTGCAGCATACATATGCACACCAGACATCATCTGCTCAAACACCTGAAACACAAACAAAAGGCTCCTCCTCATCACCCGGACCACAGCGGGGCAACTCCAAAGCATCAAATGAGTCAACAGCAGGGGCTACGAATGCAGAAGACACAGCACATATCTGTCATGAGTCTTCTGACACGGATGATGAAAAATTCACATCTCCTCAAGGAAACACTACTAAGACACCATCACCAAAATCCACAAGGAAAGACAAAAGAAACCTAAGGAGAAAAAAACAGATTCTAGGGACACAATGCTCAGATTGATTGGGCAGAGATGACGTTCTGTTTCTGACAAGCTCCACATCAACTGTGTTCAGACCCCATGGAAAAGCATTCAAAATTAGAACCTGACTTTCCTTGAACAACCTTGGCTTGTCTGGTTGTGATATGAATATGTATCCCTTATTCATGTTTGGAAATTTGTATGGTTGTATTTTGCCCTGATGGCTTAAGAGAATATGAACATGTTTAAAAATATATATGTAATGTAATAGGATGTATCATATCATGTAATGGGATGTGTATATGGGGAGGCTCAGATAACTGTATTCAAAATGCTGCATTGCTTTACTGCAACCATAGGCGTAGGAACCGGGGGGCCAGGGGGGCCACTGGCCCCCCACTTTTCAGTGATGGGCCCCCGCAACGGAGATAAGAATATCAAGAACTGTAATATCAAGCAAGAAACTCTAACTGGCCCGATAGCTTGCCCCGGAACTCCGTTAAACTTACCTGTACCCCTAAACTAAGTTGAGGTCTATTTTAAGGTCCCCTGAGCTGCTGGGGGCCCCTGAACTGGTCTCTGATGCCATACGAGCTAATCTGGGCCCCTTGAGCTGAACTGAGCGCCCCTGAGGTGGTTTGGGCAGCATGAACTGTTCTAGGATGCCTAAACTGAGCTAGGAACCGTGACCTTGAACAGGGCCCTGTGAGTTGGCCAGGCCCTATATCCACCGACCTGGGGGCCCCTGAGCTGAGCTGGGACCGTAAAGTTAATATTGTTCCTTGTGCTAATCTGGATCCCCTGTGATGCACAGAAGACCCTAAACTTATCTGAGGCCCCTGCACAGTAATAGGGCCCCTGCCTTGAAATTGGATTGTAAGCTTTAATTGAAACCCTGAACTGTTCTGAAACCCCATATATGCCGACAAGGGGCCCCTGGATGATCCGGGCCCTAAAGCTTATCTGGTCATCAGAGCTAATATTGGCCTCTGTGTTGAACTGAGAGCCACTGAGATGGTCTGGGACCCCTTATAAGGCTTTAAAGCCTCTGACCACTAGCTTGAATGGGCCCCTTGAGATGTTCTGACAGTGGCGTTGCCAGGGGAGGGGGTCCCTGGGGTCCGCGGACCCCCTTGGGCTGACCTTATGCACTAAAAACACGACCATTGATCTCGGGGCCCCCTGAGCTTGGTCTCGGGGCCCTCCCGAGCTTGGTCTCAGGAGGCCCCCAATAATCGGTATCGAGGGCTCCAGAATACAGAAATATTGATCTTGGGGGACCCTTAGGTTCAGTCTCAGGGGATCCCGAGCTTGGCCTCAGGGCCCCCGAGCTTGGTCTCAAGGCCCCTCCCCTGAGCTCGGTCTCACGGGCCTTTCTGATCTTGGTCTCACGGGCCTTTCGATTTTGGTCTTAGGGGCCCCGAGCTTGGTTTCAGGGCCCCCTGAGCTTGGTCTCAGGGGCCCTGAGCTTGGTCTCAGTGTCCCCGAGCTTAGTCTCAGGGGACCCCCGAGCTTGGTCTCAGGGGTGCCCCCAAGATTGGTCTCAGGCCCCCCTCTCCCCGAGCTTAGTTTCAGGGGGCCCTCGAGCCTGGTCTCAGGGGGCATCCGAGGGTATCTGATGCATAAAGCTGACCGTATGCACTGGAAAATACCAGCACTGGTCTCGGGGACCCCTGATCTTGGTCTCAGGGGGCTCCCGAGCTTGGTCTCAGGGGACCCCCCGATCATCGGTATCGAGGGCTCTGGAATACCGAACATTGATCTCGGGGCCCCTAGCTTGGTCTCACGGGCTTTCCGAGCTTGGTCTCAGGGGCCCCCGATCATCGGTATCGAGGGCTCTGGAATACCGAACATTGATCTCGGGGGCCCCTGAGCTTGGTCTCAGGGGCCCCCGAACTTGGTCTCAGGGGACAACCGAGCTTGGTCTCATGGACCTTTCGATGTTTGGTCTCATGGGCCTTTTGATCTTGGTCTCACGGGGTCTCGAGCTTGGTCTCAGGGAACCCCCGAGCTTGGTGTCAGGGGCCCTCGAGCTTGGTCCCAGGGAGCATCCGAGCTTGGTCTCAGGGTCCCCTCAAGCTTGGTCTCAGGGGCCCCCGAGCTTGGTCTCAGGGTTTCAGGGCCCCCTCGGGGTGCACCCGACTATTGATATTGAGGGACTCATGAGTGAGGCACGAGCATTGATCTCATGGACGCAGAGTTTGGTCTCAGTGGCCCCCAAGCCTGGGTTCAGGACCCCCGAGTATTGGTATTGAGGGACTCCAGAGTACCGAGCATTAGTCCGGGGGGAGGCCTCGAAATATTGATCTTGAGGGCCCCGGAACATCGGTGTCGAGTTACTCCTGAGAAAAGCGCGAGCATGGGTCTAAGGGTGCCCCTGAGCCTGATCTAAGTGGGACCCCGAGCTTGGTCTTAGGACCCCCGGGCATCAGTATCAAGGGGCTCCGGAGCATTGGTTTAGGGGAGCAATTATTTTAGGGGCCTCCAAATGGTGATTTCGGAGGGCCCCCGAAAGTGTGTATGCAGTGGTGTAGCCAAGGGGGCCCTAGGCGTCCGCAGACCCCCACCCCTTGGGCCAATCTGAACAACTGCAAAGGATTCTCTGATCACGTGGCCCCCAGAGTTAGTCTCAGGGGCCCCTGAAGAAGATTCGTTCTCAGGGCGTCCCGGGTCGGCCTCACGGCCCCCGCCCTGAGAGTCGGTCTCAAGGCCCCCGAAAGTAGATTTCGGGGGCCCTGAGGGTTGGTATCAGGGGCCCCAAAAGTCGGTATCAGGGGCCCCGGGAGTCTGTTTCAGGGAAGGTGGGGGGGGGCGACCTAGTCTCAGGGGCCCCCAGAGAGTGGTTCTCAGGGCCTCGCAAAAGTCTATTTCAGGGGGCCTCCGAGAGTCAGTCTCAGGAACGCCAAAGACTCAGTCTCAGAGGTGATTCCACCCACCCCCCGGTGTGTTTGTCTTAGGGGCGCCCTAGAGTAAGTCTCAGAGGGCTGTTGAAAGTCATTCCCAGTCCCCCTCCCCCACCCCAAAGACAGCCTCAGGGGACCCCAAGAGCTAATCTGGATGGCCACGATAGTCAGTCTCAGCCTTCCCCCTCCAGAGTAAATCTGGAGGGGGCAATAATTAGTCTCAGAGGTGCTGCCGAATAACTAATCTCAGGAGCCCCGAGAGATTCTCAGGGGCCCCCAGTTTTGATCAAGAGGCGCCGTGAATCGGTCCCAGAGAACCCCTGAGATCTAATCAGGAGCGGCCGAAAATTAGCTTTGTGAGTGCCGCCAAGTGTTGCTCTTAGGTGGCCCCAGAGCTCGAATAAAAATTTTCAAAATCATATGCCTCGGAAAAAATGTATCTACCCCTATTGCGTACTAAAAAAGACAAATTGAAACATGTCCATCAGGCAACATTATCGAAGGAAAGGCAAAAATTAAACTAATTTTACCATAAGAGCAAATCGAACAGAGAATTTGGCACTTCAGTCAATTTTTAATCTATTAGCTTAACACCAATAACTACATTCCTAAATATTCTGAAATAAACAACCTTCAAATATTTTCGTAGGAAGCCAGACAAACAAGGGTAATGGCAGAAATCGATGAGCATAATCCTCAAAGGAAAAATAGGTATGAAAGGTTGAAAATAACAATGACAGAGAGATCCAAGCCGATAGATATCCCAGGCGCCTTTTGTCTTGGTAATTTGCTCGTTTACAAGATAGCAAGGGTAAGAAAGTAACTGGATCTCAACAAGATCTATCGACGGAATAGAGGTTATGTAACGTTCGGGACACACTACATGTCCTTTGTATTTTTTTCGTTTTTTCCGTTTCTTTTGAAATTTCCTGATTAAAGAGTTCATGGATTTGACACTGGGAAATAATTGCTAATCATTTCCCGTTAGAAGATAATTTCTACGTACTCAAAACGACTGACCTTCAATAACTTCATGTCTGATTACCAGAGTGAATTGAGATAGACTCGGGTGTAACATCATGCGCGCATCAACATTGAACTTCCCGAAATATGGCACAAAGCTGTTATTATAGCCACGCTACCATATAAGGTATGGGCCATCCTTAATATTTGGTGACCTTAGTTTGCCAACATTTGGTCGGATCGAAAAAATCAAGCTATAAACAAAATAAGAATAAATGCTTAAAAAGGCACAACAAAATTTCCTGCGTGTGAATGTTAAAATACTATACAAAAGATATAGGAGATGGGCCCCGGTTACTAAGGGGACCCCCGGTCTGGGGCCCCCGACGGTAGTCGGACCCCTCCTTGGCCGAATCCTGGCTATGCCACTGTGTTCTGAGACTCTATATCAGACACCCTGGGACACCCTAAGCCTAGGTGGGGCCCTGAGCTAATCTGGGTACCCCTTTGCTTAACTGGGGCCCCTGATCTGGTATGGGGGCCCTGAACTCTTCTAAGGTCCCTGGGCTAAGCTGGGGGCCGTGAGCTTGAATGGAGCCCCTGAGCTGGTATGAGAGCGGACCCTATATCAGCCGATCTGGGCCCCTGAGCTGAGCTGGCCTGTGCTGAACAAGAGCCCTGAGCTGGTCTGGGGCCCCTGAACTGTTCTAGCGTCATTGAGCTAAGCTGGGACCCGTGAGCTTGAACAAGCCCCTTGAGCTGTTTTGAGACCCTACATAAGTCGACCTGGGGACCCCCGAGCTGAACCGGGCCCCTAAGCTAATCTGGCACCCTGTGCGAATCTGGGGCTCCACTGCGATGAGCTTCTAGGGGTCCTGTGCTTATGTAGGGTCCCTTGATAAGCTGGTCCCTAGGCTAATGCACTCGTCTGGGCCCTTGAGCTGACTGATCTAGGTTCCTGAGCCATGGTCTGGACCTTGGGGCCCTCCGAGATAATTTGGCGGCCCCTGGGCGGCATAGGCATAGGAACCGGGGGTCAGGGGATACTGCCCCCTTTTGAGGTGGGCCCCCGCAACGTATATGCAAATATCAGCAAGTACGCTGCCTGCAAGCCCCTGGAGGAGGAGCGCTTCGTGAAAAAACCAAGGCACCTACAACCCGAGTGTTTCCAAATGAGTCCCGAGAACTGGTCCCAATCAAACTCCATCCCATATCAATCCCAACACAAAGCATGAATCGGATACGGACCCCGCATCAAATTCCGAGCAACAGTCGTCCCTGAGCCATTGAAAGGCGTGACGTCCTTCGATGCGAGGGTTATATGGCGTCGCCAACTCTTTCCCTGTTGGGAGGGGTTTCTTGGGAGTCAAATTGCTCCTTGCACAAGGAATCTGCCGTGCCTTAAACCCGGGTTGGTCGCGTGGAAAGCAAGGATGCTGACCACTATATCACCACGCCCACACCTCCACAGCATCACAAAGCTGGCCATCAAGTACCTACATTGCACTTGCAGTCATGCTGGAGCTCTGCATTTTAGGCATCGAAATATAGCTAGACGTATTTATTGTGATCAGCCTTTACCTAAATTAATCTCTACTGATAGAAAGAAGGGATCCGTAACAGCCTAAATAAATGTTCCCATTTTTTGTCATTAAATAAGCAAAATGTTGATTAGGCATAGCGAAGTGAGGCTGTTTGGTATCAAAGCATTGTCTGTAGTTTTCTAAACAGTTTTTAATTTTGTAAATGTGATAAAAGGGCCTAAACATCTGTAAATATAAGAAATGCACTCGTGGTAAAAAATTATTGAAATCCTCCAAAAAAGCTTAAAAATGTATTTCGTATTTGAAAAGGGTCTAGGTAAAAAAACCTAAAAGAATGTTTTTGCGTTTTACTATGATTTATTGGATCATAATAGGTAAAAATCAAAATCATGGGGCAAAATTTAATTCCTCAATTTTCCATACGTTGGCATCCTATTGTGCATGCGTGCCTTATTGACACCAAACGAGCTAACTAATTTTTTATAATTATGGGCCCCATGGACTGGGGCCCCCTTGAGGTGGGCCCCTCTAAGGTTGGCCCCCCACTTTTCAAACCGTTCCTACGCCCCTGACTGCAACCACTTAGTGGCATGATATCATGAATTTTTTCTGACTATACTTTTGGTGAAATTAGCATCACTGTTTTGTTTATTATTAAGGATTTTCCTGTTTAGCTGTTGAACCTTAGTATCTTCTCCTTTTATTCTCATATCTGCTCAAAATCCAGTTTCTTTTAAACACAGTCCATTTTTGTTTCTGTTCTTGTCTGCCCCAGGGTCTCTGCTTTTGCTGCCTTGCTTTTTAATTTTTTGTTATTGGTTTCTTGATACACCCTGTAACTATTCTGTTCTGTTTCCTGCTTGCATTATATTTCTGTCAATCTGTTCCAAATCCTGTTGGTCCATATCCATGTCTTCCTGGCCGTCTGTGGGCTTAATAATGTTGTCATGGGTAAGCATGAACAGGGTCTTCATAGGACAGGTACCCTGCATTATGCAGTGAGCTAGTGCACAATATAGTTGAGTGAGTCCTGACCCTGCTGCTCATAGCAATGATGTGGATGGTGAGACATGGCCTTGAAAGTAAGATGGATATTGGATTAATATTGTAGAGAGCCCAAGCTGTGGTCGAGAACCTTGGTATTGGTGGCGCTGTCTTTCAGTCAGCTGACGGTTTTCAATTCATTGTGGAGCTTTCTCCCTGTTCATATGGTCCTCAGGCAGTTGCAGGAATGCTCGGCCAGCGTGCGATTTGAGCATCTTCTGTATACTGTCGAGTAAATGTGTGTATGAATGAGTGAGTGGGTACTATAATTAGTACCTGTTTTATCCGTTTTAAACCTGGGCACTGAGGACTATAAATGAAATAATTGTTATGTCTATATATGGTACGTGCAGATGAGCGTACTTCACCGTCCGCTGGCTGAGAGTCTAAGCTCTACAGGCATGAATCAAACTATGTTCATGGAGCTGTTTGGAGTGCTGGCTCGCAATCAGCTGTAGGAGACATGGGCTACAAATGTGGTGAGAAAGAGACACATGCTGACCCTAATGGAATGCTGTACGGTTCGGCTTACTCATAGGTGTATACCATTGTTTAGCCCCTTGGTCAGGAAGTCTCCCACACTCCCTCAGTGAATCTCTTCCTTACTTCCTTCCACCCTCTCTCCCTGCTCCTCCTTCTTAATTCTTTCCATCTTCTTCCTCCCTGCTTCTCTCCCCCTCTCTCTCTCGCGCGCGCTCTCTCCCCTTCCCTTCTAAACTCCCTTTCTCCCTTGCCTCCTTCTTTCTTTCTTGCTCTTTATGATAAATTATAGATATTTTTGTGACAACCAGCCTCCAATGTTTTTGTGTGTGTGAAATATTGGTTGATATCTAGGCCAAGATTATATTTATGTAAACTTGACCATAAAAATTGTTCTTATGTCAGCTTAGGAGGCGGGTGCGCCACCTTGAATTTTTGCGGGATAGGGACAGAAGAAATGGTGTTATGGTACATGTGTTATCACCTTCATTTTGATACAAGTAGCATTACCAGCAAGCATCAGTGGTTGTTCGAGGAAAGAAGGTCTTCATGTGAAATTGTTTTTTTTCTCTTTTGTTTTGCCCTGGCTGCTTATTGGGGGCTGGCGCCGCCGCGGCTTGCCGGCGGCTGGCCGTCCGGCCGTGGGCGGGTGACGTCCGCTCTGCGGTTGCGTGGTTTCGTATCCGCCGGTCGCTGTACCGGGACGGCCTCCCGCCGCCCGCCGCTGCGGCCACTCTGCGGCTCCGGGTCTTCGGTCGCCGCGGTCGATTAGCCGCGGCGACCGAATCTTCGCGTTTAATCTTACCTATATCTTAGTATTTAATAATTCTTTCTAGTATCATTAGTATTTATAGTATTGTTCTAGATTCCCCAGATGTGGGACAGAAAAAGCTTAAGGTATATCTAGTAGTTTTTTCAGTTTGTACGTATGAATCTTAGACAGGACGTCGTTGCTCCTTATCAAGCGTTGGTCGTTCGGGGTTGCCATAACTGCATTTTCAATTCTGATAAAACTGAACACCAAACAAAGCTATATACACACAGCGATACATGGACAGGTGCAAGCCAAGACCTAGAAGATATCTGTCGTGATGTTCTCTGAAATGTTTGAGAATCCTTTTAAAGATATAGTACTTGAAGATACTTCTGATTTAAACCAGCAATTTATTGAAATAACAAATAAATGTGAATACTATGTACCTCCCATTAAAATGAATATATCAAATAGTTTTCAAATTATCCATATAAATGCGCGATCAATCAAAAACAAGTTTGATGAAATCAAAACCTTTCTATCACAATCTGGCATAACTTGGTCTATTATTTGCATCGCGGAGACATGGCTGAAAAAAGAAATCGAAAAATATTTTGATATAGATGAATATGAACTATATTCATCGAGTCGGGAGAATAATCAGGGGGAGGAACAGCAATATATGTGAACAAAAAATATACCTCTAGAAGAAGGGCAGATCTAGAGTTTGAACAAATAGAATCCACTTTTGTAGAAGTAGAGAACGCAGGAGATAAACATGGGAAACATTTCGTGGTTGGTGAGGTTTATAAACCTCCAAACCAGGATAGCAATAGCTTTCTGGAACATTTTGAAAAGGTTTTGGACTCAATAAATCCGTGTAAAAATGACTATGTATTGGCAGGGGACTTCAACTATGATTTATTAAAGACTAAAGATGACAAAAACGCACATAAGTTTCTAACCCTGATGTTATCATACAACCTTTTGCCTCTGGTCTCAAGGGCAACTAGGTTTGCATCAAATTCTCATACCTTATTGGATAACTTTTTTGTCAGTAATACAGATCAAGTTGCACATTCAGGTATAATTGTAACTGATATATCTGATCATTTACCTATATATATAACTTTAAAAAAAGATTAGTTAATACAAAAACGGCAATTATGATAAAGACTTTAGACTGGTCCAAAGAAAAAGAACTCAATGATTATATTGTTTCGGAATTAGCCAATTTTCAAAACATCAATGATCCTGATGAGGCTTGTGAAGTTCTTATAAATACTTATAAAACTGGAATTGATAAATTTTCGAAATCATTTAAACCATGTAGAAGGAAAACCCCAATTAAACCGTGGATTTCTCCAGGGATACTAGCGTCTATAAATTATAAGAACAAACTGTATCATAGGTATATTTCACACAAAAATAGGAAAAAAACAAATAGTGAAAATGATCCTGTGCTGAGACAACATGAAAATAAATATAAACTTTATAGAAACTACCTGACTAAAATTATTAAGGAAAGTAAGAGGAAATACTATATGTCTGAGTTTGAAGCTCATAAGGGGGGATGGAAAAAAAACGTGGAAACTTTTGGATGAAATTATGAATCGAAACACTGTGAAAAGTACATCATATCCCTCTGTGTTTTTTGATAATAGTTCCGGGGAGCACAAAGATGATGACATAGCGAATGGATTTAACGATTTTTTTGCTACAATTGGATCAACACTTGAAAAAGACATTCCTGTTTCGAACATAAATCCTATAGAATATCTCGAAGATTACTCACACCCACCATTTACGGCTGAACTTTCAACAAACCAACAACAGATAGAAAATATCATCAAATCACTAAAACAAGTGGGTGGTGGCATTGATGGAATTAGCACAAAGATTCTACATCGTACATATAAAAGTTGTCTTTGTAATTTGACATATTTTTTCAACCTATGTCTTAAGAAAGGTATATTCCCAAAGATGTTAAAAGAAGCAGTAGTGGTCCCTATATTTAAATCAGGTGAAAAAGATAGATTTACGAACTATAGACCCATTTCATTGTTACCCATCTTCTCCAAAATTTTGGAACGGGTACTATACCAATATATATCTGATTATTTGATCGAAAATAACATCTTATATTCATTTCAGTTCGGCTTTAGAAAAAAGCATAGTACGTACATGCCTCTGGTACATCTTTACGAGAGCGTAACAAAATCTTTAGAAAAGGGTAACACATCATGTGGAATTTATTTAGACTTGAAAAAAGCATTCGATACGGTTAGTCTAGGCATACTATTGCAAAAATTAAATCACATTGGTATTAAGGGTAAATTGTATAATATTATTTCTTCATATCTAACTAACAGATTTCAGAGGACTAAAATTAAGGGGGTCATCTCTCATGCAAAACAATTAAGGACGGGAGTACCACAGGGATCAATACTAGGACCACTATTATTTATTATATACATTAATGATCTGTATCGAGTGTCCATTGGAACTAGATTTTACTTATTTGCAGATGATACTGCTATTATAATCTCGGGGATGATGTGAGAAGTGTACAGTCAAAAATCCATAAAGTTCTTCCAGAAGTGTCAAAATGGTTTCAGTCCAATCGTTTGTCTCTAAATGCTTCAAAATCTCATTATCAGCTTTATTCTAGCGCTAACATTAGAAATTTTGATGTAAGACTAAATGGAATGCAGCTTAAACGTGAAGAAACTGTAAAGTATCTTGGCGTTTATATTGACGAAAAGCTTAAGTGGAATTCGCACATCCTTCATGTGTCTTCGATTATAAGTAGAAATTTAGGAATCATGAGCAGAGCCAAGTATTTCCTATCATCGCACGAACTCACTCATTTGTATAACGCCTTTATATTGCCCCATCTAAATTATTGTGCAATGGTTTGGGGTAGTAATTACGAATCCACTCTCGATAAGATCATCAAATTACAGAAACGTGCTATTCGAATCATCGACAAAAACCCTATTATTACCACACAAATGAATTGTTTCTAAAATTAAAAATACTTAAATTCCCTGAACTAGTCTCAGAACAAAAAGTTATTATATTGTCGAAAGTATTGGATGGTACAATGCCAGATGTGATATCGTCTCTTTTTCAGAAATACAGAACAACTAATACGAGATTGATTAGACACTTTGAAATACCTCAGGCTACAACAAATTATAGGAAATTTGCTCTGGCATGCTCTGCACCTGAAATTTGGAACAAAACTATATGTCCAACCTTTAAATGTATAACGGAAGTTCCTCTAAACAAACATGTGCTTAAAAAATATATCAGAGAAGTATTCTTTTGCAATTATAGAATTCTTAATAATGAGCCTCGATGACCGGCGCTGATGGTGGTGATGATGCACCGGAGCACAATGTGTGTGGGTGTGGGCGTGCGTGTATGTGAGTGGGATAGTGTGCTTGTAGGTGGGCGAGAGGGAGTACTTGTGGGTGGGAAGGTGGATGTCTGCCGTGCGTGGGTGGGTGACTGCGGTACTCGGTGTGTGTGGGTGTGTACGTGCGCGTGTGTGTGGATGTTTAGGCAGGCGTGCGTGCGTGGATTCGGATGTGTGTGTGTGTGTGTGTGTGTGTGTGTGTGTGTGTGTGTGTGTGTGTGTGTGTGTGTGTGCGTGCGTGCGTGCGTGCGTGCGTGCGTGCGTGCGTGCGTGCGTGTGTCTGACTCCTGCTGCGCTTGCTTGCTAATTTGCCTGCTTGTTTGCTTGCTTGCCTATGCCTGCATGTCTGCCCTAATTTGCTTTCTGTCTTCCGAGTTCTCTGGCGAATGTTACTAGGCCTCTATCTTTTCGCCAGAATCTCGGAGGGGCTAACACGAATCTCCAGTTTTGGGTAGTCCCGTTTGGAAAAAGACTAACAATCTAACCGGTAATGAGCTAAATTATTGTGCATTTAACCTAAATAGACCTGTATTCCTGCTCCCTGTATATTTACAGGGAGCTACTACTGGCAGTTTTTACTAATAGTATGATATTTATTATGCTCTCTTTAAGTTACTTTCTTTTTCCCAGCAGGGCGTGCCGCGACTTGTAATATTTTATGTTCTGGTGGTGTTAACGTAAGGGTACTGTTGTCGTTGGGATCGCGGAGGGGGCACGCCTGGCTACCCGTTTAAATGGATGGCGGACTTTTCTAGCAATAGAATTGCATGAAATTATTAAAAAAAAGGTCATGTCAGGTCACAGGAGCATATAGTTATTGTTTTGCCAATAACTTCTCACTGAAATGAGATAAAGCCCTCATTTTGCTAGCATTGTGCTTATATTGTCACAGGGAGTCGATTGACATGCATATGACCATACCAGGTCACCCTGTGACCCTGACCTAGCTCGAGGTCAGGTCATTTCTGCAATTTGATCTAGCAAGGTCATATTATACATCATTCGATTTGCCACGATGAGAGAAATCCAATGATGCATAAATATTTGCTCTAGCTTTGCTGAGTAAATATCTAGAGGTGGAAACGTACAATGCCCTGTTGTAAGCCTATGGAGCCTTCTTTGACCTATGCTGACCTCAATATCGACCTGACATAAAAATGTTACTTGTATTTTCTCTTTGTCTCGTCAAGAGCTTTCGAACGCCATCCGTAATTTTTCTTTAGCTTTCCTGGAAAATGAAATACGGAGGGGGCGAAAAACGCTCCCCCTTCCAGCGGGGCGCGTCATGCCAGGGACCCCAGCGGGGTGCGTGTTAAAGTCTGCGTTTGAGTTCAGTGAGAGGCAGCGTGGTGGGCGGCGGGGCCTCTCCCTCCCTCCACCCGACGGCACGCCGCTAATGGCCCATATTTATCTGGCTGTCTGTGGGTTTCGGTGGCAGGGTGGGTCATTCCTGAATGCCGAAATCTGCCGGGAACAGCGAGCTGTTCTGCCGTGCCTTCAGTCAGGAGTGCATGGTAAAGGGGAGGTCAGAAAGATTATCACAATAGAGCGCGAAATGCTAACATGATGACAGCAAAGAACAGCAGATTTATCAGACCTACGCCAGACCTACCAGACCTACGCCACGATTTATCTGACATTCAAGCGTACCATGTTCTTGCACTTGCAGAGACATGGTTAACGACCAGCATCCCATCACGACTCCTGAATGTTAATGGCTACACGATTTACCGCAGCGATCGCCCAAAAACCAGCAAGTTGCCTAAGGGCCATGGAGGAGTCGCGCTACTAATACGAGAAGACTTTGACGTCGAAATATTGACCAACCCAGTAACTACCACAGCATGCGCCTCCAATCTCGAGATCATATGGGCACTCGTGCGACCGGGAAAATCCAAGCGTTTGATCGTGGCATCGGCATATCGCCACCCAACAAACACAGTCCAGCAACTGACGGCCGACTTTGAAGATCTTGAGCACCAGATCCAATACGTGATTGCAGCTCACCCTGGTACAACACTGATTATCTCTGGTGACCTGAATGCATGTCTCCTCAAAGATGACGATAACGCAAACAGTGCTACCTCCAAACTACGTCAGATAATACTCACATATGGGCTACACGCGTGTAATCGAACCGTCCCGACCTACAGACCGGCAAGCACACTCATCGACGTGATTTTAACGAACCGACCAGAGTGGATACTGAAGAGTGGTGTCAGCAGATGCCACTACGGAGGGCCACACGATTTTACCCGTGTGTTAATGCAGTACGGCTCGAAAATACAATCACAACAACCAATGATCGAGACACGACGCCTTAACCGGATAGACCAGACTGCTTTCAACCTGACGTTGGCGGCTACAAACTGGGACTCAGTCTACCGAGCACCTGGACCTGCCGCCAAGTGGGACGAGTTCCGCCGGATTTTTACATCACTACTTGACGCTGTAGCACCTGTGCGACGGAGCCGGCTAGCCCCGCCCTCTGCACCCCACGTGACCGGCCCGACCCAGCACCTGCTGGCCCAGCGCCGCGCCGCGCTGCGTGGGATCGGGGGCGGGCGGGCGGACTACAAAGATGTCAACAGGCGGTGCCGTACAGCAATACGGAGGGACACGCGTGAACACCTGCAACGTCAGCTCGTGGAAGCTGGCCCCAGCAAAATGTTTCACGTATTGCGACCAATAATTGGCAGTCGGAAAACAACTAGTAGTGTGCCTAGTGTTACACCTGATGCTATTAATGAGTATTTCGTGAATGTCGGGCCCAGAACCGCTGCTAGTGTGACACCACCAGTAGCCGCGCCAACCACCCGGCTGCCACGCGTCCCCTCCTGTGGCTTGAGAGTGAGGCCGGTGACACCGGATGACTTGTGTATCACTGTGGGATCCATGAAACCATCTTCATCTGTTGACAGTACTGGTTTTAGCGTTTCATTGTTTAAAAAGTTCTTTTATGGCATACACCACGTTTTACTCGACATTATCAATTCTAGTTTAATCACCGGCGTTGTACCACAACAGTGGAAGCATGGTATTGTGGTTCCGCTCCCAAAGGGAGGTACTTTATCTGAGCCATCGAACTGGAGACCTGTAACAACTTTGCCTGCGATCATGAAAATTACTGAAAGACTAGTCCACACTCAATTGAATGCGTACCTGAATGAGCACAAACTGTACTCAAATGCCCAACACGGATACAGACACAACCATTCAACTGAAACAGCCCTCACTCTCATAACCGATGAGATCTACCAGGCCATGGATAATGGAAACATTTCACTTCTTCTACTTTGCGATCTCTCAAAATGCTTCGATGTGATCAACCATACTAAATTACTCGAGAAATTACATGCCTACGGAGTGGAAAATCATTGGTTTTCAGACTACTTGAGACAGCACCAGCAGCAGGTCAAAATTACAACTAAAGAGGGGGTCAAAATCTGGTCAAAATCTCTTCCAAACACGATGGGCGTATATCAAGGTGGATCTCTCTCTTGTTTGCTCTTTTCGGTCTTCACTAACGAACTGAGTCTGTATACCAAAAAGGTCAAAATTGTTCAGTTCGCTGACGACACCCAGATACTCATCTCAGGCAAGAAACAGGCCATTTTTCGAATGATTGCTGACCTAGAAGATGAAGTTTCTGTATTGCTCGATTGGTTTGCTCACAACTCGCTGAAATTAAATGCCTCCAAAAGTCAACTCATTGTTTTCGGCACGCAGGCAATGCTAAAAATCTGCCAAAAGTTAGCATTCGCGTTGGCAATGTTGTCGTGACCGAGAGTAGGGCAGTGAAAAACCTAGGACTCTACATGGACAGATCATTGACATACCAAACACACATTGACAACTTAGCTGCTAAGTGCACAGGCATGTTGATAGGACTGAGAAATGCTAGTCATGTTTTACCTCGATCTGTTCTGAAACCAGTCATCAACGCGTTAGTCATATCTTCGATTCGTTACTGCATTTCCATTTACGGCACGTGCTGCACAACGCAACTCCATCGTGTACAGAAGCTCATCAATTTTTGTGCCAGGATCATTACCGGCAAGAGAAGGTCAGACCACATATCACAAGATGTTCAGCGCTTAGGGTTTTTATCTGCATCTTCACTGACCTCATATCATCAACTATGTTTAGCTAAGAATGTGCTTCTTACATGTCAACCAACCGACTTGAGCACGATGTTTCAATTCGTTCACCATTCTCATCATACCAGACAGATAGGACAGCTTCAGATACCCCGAGTTAGAACTAATGTAGGAAAGCGCAGACTTGCGTACGTTGTTGCTGCGAAGCACAATTCACTGCCCACCGAAATTCGCGATTTGGGAGCGAAGAGCCTGTTCAAACGTGCTTTGCTAGAAGCTTTACGTGGTGACGGTTGAGGGGCTACGTGTGTGATGATGTGTATGTATGTTTTTACTTTTATTCACCTCTCTCTTACTTTTTATTTCCACAATGCATTGACGTGGGAGCATGAAAAACCTCGCTATCTTGAGGATGTTACCGAATAAACTGACTCTGACTCTGACTCAGATGGCGAAACCCAGTGCTAAGAATTACATCACAGTAATGATGCACGTGTAATAAATTTCGCTTGGCAGTCATTACTAAACGAAGATAAGCTTGTTACTAATATTCTTAGCTCCTCATTTTTTATTTGGCTTCAGGCACCTCTCCTTTTTCGGGGTATGTTTCTCTTTCTCTGTGTTCTTTCCTCTATCTCTTTTTCTATGTTCCTTTCTCTTCTATCCCCCCCAGGTGTAGGAAGGGACCCCTTCGTGCAGCTTCCACTGAAATGTTTCTCCTTACTCGGGTCGGAAGGCCTGAGGCCTGATGTTGTCTCGAACTCGTCGCCTATTTTTCCTAGCAGCCGCCGGCACCCGGGCCCCATCACGGAGGTCTCGCGTTTTACACTGTTTACTTCACAAAGTTGCTTAAGCTACCGTAAAAGCCTCGGTCCTCTCGCTGATCAAATACCTTCCAAGTATGGCAGTATATAAACAGCCAACAAGATTCATAAGAATGTATGGGTAGTTTATCATTGGTGGCATTTTTGGCTAGAATGTTTTCCCGGTGGCACATAACTTCAGTCTCTTGATTACACTCGGTGCGGGAAGGTATGAAAAAAACGGTTCAAACTTCGCTGTAACAAGAGATGTCTATTCTATGGAATTTGTGCCACGCTTTAACCTTCGCGCAGGCGGTGGGTATGAGTCACCTTCGCCCTGGAGGGGATAAAATACCCCCTTTAACTAGAAAACTAGGATAGCTATGAAGACGAAAAAAGCATAAGCCCGTCCCACACATAATAGAAGTTACATTGGTTATGTTTTTGTCAGGTCGATATTGAAAAAAACTAGATAACAAAATAGGCCAATATTGCTTAAAGGATATGTATTTACAAAACCTCGGCAATTTCAGAATCTAAGACGCCGTAATATAATATAAAATAATATAATTTGCTCTTTTATTTACATACCATCCAAGTTCGAGTCCGGTCAAAAGATCGGACACTTTGGGCACTAAACTTCATGAATTTTAGCAAATACTTCAAGGCCAAAATATCACGCAGCTTTTATTTATTATGAGAACAATAAGTTGTTCATTTTATTAATCAAACATGGAGCCAGCTTAGACTTAGACGGCATTTGTCCTGCCTAAGAGGCAAGATAGAACAGTGCTTGAAATATGTTGGAAAACCATGTTTATAGTGCCTACCGTGTTTACCATATTCATATGTAGAGGTCATTTGAGGTCGAGGACGATGTGACACCTATATTACGGGGTACTTCCTCTTTCGCGGATAACTTCCTAACGAAACAAAATACGATTCTTATTGGGGCAAAATTGTAATAATCGTGGCATTACAAGACGAATGATACATATTTCAGTGCTAGGTCAAATCCGAACGTTAACCTGACTTAAGGCCAACGATCTGGCCCACAGTGACCTGGTATGGTCTGGTCATGATGCATATACATCATCCGACTTGCGGCGACACTGCAATCACAATGGCGACAACACGAAAGCTCTGTCTTTGTCTAGTCAAAATTTGTTGACTGAATTATCTAAAATTGCGTATTTGATCTCGGATGACCTGCCAACGGCGACAGGTCCAGGTTTCCAGTTACAGCCTCAGAAATGGGCCGCGAGCGCAGGGTCCAGAAGTGCTATCACTGATCGCAGTCATACGCACTGCAAAACACGCATTTCAAACTGTTATCATAGGCTTAAAATCGGGAATTCGTGGGCCGTACATGACCCTGAGCCACTAGGTCCCGTGCATGACCCCAGGTACAAAAAGGCCGTTACCACATACGATGGTACTCGCTGGCCTATACTGTGCTATGAAACTCAGATCCACGAATCAAGCATACGCTCACTGCTGCCATTTTGATTATTTTAGGTAGATGGGGTCACTTGACCTGACCTCATGACCTAAACTGATATGACATCTATTAAAAATCTACAAAGAATATGGAAAAATATCACAAAACGGTCATACTAAGTACAACGGCTCTGCACGCCGCCGTCTTCGGGTAACCTGAGAAAAATCTCAGGGGCTCAAAAAGACCCTCACCGGGGCAAACATTAAGATAGACATACTCTGCGCAAACGGGGTATTATTTCGAATTGCACCATCAGATGGCAGTGCTTTGTTAATAACTTCGAATCAGAGGAAGGCGGTGGTTATGCATGCTGTTGGTATCCGCTTGTGGGTTTCTGGGTTTTTCCAAAGGTTGGGACGGCCTGAGAGGTATCCCCGCCGAGGGACGCAGAAGTGCTTTGCGTGCATGATAATATATTGGCTGACTAAATTCAACTATAACATTCGTACGTCCATAGCGTCATATCTAAAATACATCATAAGCTGCCTTAGGCTCTGAGAACGCCGAGAACTGGCGCAGGACAGCGTAGCTTTTACCGCTGAAGTGGAGTACAGACAATCGCAACGCCAAATGCCGTGTAAATGATGCGAAGGCGTTGTTGTTCCTGCCCATGACCTTTTCGTGGACAGGAGTTTTGAGCCATTATAATTTCGGTCACTGTATCATTATCACGGGTGTTAGCAGCGACGGATACCCATCCTCCCCCTTGGACTTTTCGCGGAGGGGTAATATAAAAACGGCGGCGCAGTGCGCTGCCGTTACTATTTATACTAATTCTCTCATCATTTTTGCCGACTGTGTAAACATTTTGAGCCCAGGTATCTTCAGGTAGGCTAACCAATACAGATCAATTGACCTCACCTTCAAAAAATTTTTAGATAGCATAAGTAAGAAAAAGGTTAGCCTCCGATAAAAAAATTAACGTCACATATTAGAGCACTCGGTTTCTTACAAAATATGTTTTGGAATATTTTGGTTTCTATGACCTAAGGCAATTGGGTAGTTCCGAGCTATAATTTCTGCATTGGAAATGCAAGAGTATTTTTTAAGTCTCAATAACTTCGTCGGGAATGGAGATAGAGCGTTTGTTTTGATATCTTTGGGCTTTTCTCATCCCTGCAAATCTATGGATATTCGTTTTGACATGATTTGATCTTGACCTGAGCCCAGGTCAGGTCAAATCTTATATTTGACCAAGCAAGGTCATACTAAATGTCAGTGGCGGATCCAGGAATTCATTTGGGGAGGGGGGCTAGGGGCTCGAGCCTCACCCGCCAGTGCCTCGGGCAGCCCCTCGCCTATGTATTAGCTATAGGGGCTCAGACATTTTGGGAGATTGAGCCTCCCTAGCCCCCGCTTGGATCTATCACTGTTACATATCATTCGACGCGGCTGGTCAGAGGGTATAAGTGTGTATCTAGTTTTGTTACAGCTTTTCCATGTCAGATGCTACGACTGAACAAAATTAATTTCCGTCATATCCTAGTGCATCCCTACGGTGACAGCTTTTAGCGTCTGGTGATCTTGGATTTAACCTAAATTTGTTGTAGAAAGCATTCTTTATAGTTTAGGCCAGGCTACTTAACACCGTTTACTGTTTTTCATTAGCTATCATGGTTCTCGAGATCTTACGGTGACAGGTACCCGCCCCCGTCTTGCGAAGGTGGCACAAACTCTCGTTAACGTACACGTTAAGAATTTTTTGTAATAATTAGGTGCATACACACAACATAAGAGACTGACATCCTTTTCGGCTCTTTTGGGCTGAATTTGCATGCAGAAAAGAGACAAAAATTGAGAAACACTAAAATTCTAAAACAAAACTCAGGAATTTAACCAGTTTACGTTTCAATAAGGCAGATTTAACGTTTTCACACGCATTACAAGCGTGTTGTACCCCGCTGTAGCTGGCCGGGCAGCGGCTCTGCTCTCAGCTGAGGTAATTGTGCAGGCTGCCCTGGCGGTGAGTGGTTTCCGGTCGGCGGAGGACCGGGCGACCGATCCGCCGCTCTCCCTCTCTGGAGAAATATTGAGACGGCGTCGTAAAGCGGGCCTGCTCGGCCGCACGCTGCCGCTCCGGTCAGACACCCCACCCAAACTTGCCCGCCAGCCGAAGAATTGGCAGCTGGCATTAGAGTTAGGAGAGTCGACCTTACCTCGGCTCCATCATAAATCTGGAACTTGTGACATAATGAAAGGACGACGCGCGGAGCACGTCGAGGCATACTGTTGTCAAAGAGGAATTTACAGTGGCTGCATCGGCCCCAGGTGTTGTGCAGCATATCCAGGTTTTTTTAGACGATATTGTTACACAGACTCTACGGGAAATTACATTAAATGAGCGCACTGCATTTATTGTGCCAACTGGCTTGATTCCTATGATTTCTCATCAGCGAAAGCTCGATGTTATCCGATTAAAAGTAGGAAAAAGTATTGCAGGCAAGGAGACATCGCATTCGAGTTCACAGGGGCATCCGGTCGATCAAGCGTCATCCCTCTGTGTAGAATACAAGCTATACATCCGAAACATTTGTGTGAGATGTATCTGACTTGTCAACTTACCCATACAAATTTCTAATCGTGCCTCTCTCTCTCTCTCTCAAATTTACTTGACTATGCCGAAACGATACAAGCAGCCAATAAAATTAAGCGCTGATCAAGTAAAATTGAAATGCAGGCGTTGAAGGACGATCGCTGTGTTTGTGGAGTATATACTGCAGGTGAATTTGTACACCAGTGCAGAGCTCCATTCTGAGGCTTTGACGATCCCTAACTCAGCTAGGTACCGTGATTTTACAGTTATTTCGCGGGACTGATTACAACGAGATCCGCCTTCCCGAATCAACAAACACCAATTTCAATGGCCGGTGAATGCGTGTAGCAACAAACAACTTTCGGATTGCAACAACTGACGTGTCTTGTTCGGAAATAATGATAATATGGGCGTTGCTCCACTATATTCCAGGCCTTCAGTTTGATTAACTTTGAGGTGTTGGTTAAAGGCTGAGTCAGGATTAAAAGCGGGAATCTACAAGTCTGAAAATAAACTAGTTTTAGAATGTTGCATTGTTGAAATTGACACTGAATAAAATATGTTATACAGCCCATTTCCATTGTTCAAGGGCAATAAGAAATTCCAAAAATTATTAGTTTTAGGTGGAAGATGACGAGGTTTCTCTTGTCAAAAGCATATATTTCTGGTGTTTTTGCTTCTCGGGATATAAAAGGAACAGCGTGCGCCAATTTTTCACCGGATATCACCTTACAAGGGTGGTCTCCTCCTACTACAGGCCGCCGCTTTTTTTTTTCACCGGATATCACCTTACAAGGGTGGTCTCCCTCCTAGTAACAGCGCACGCACAGCCTATCGTAGGTATTGAAAACATGCATCGTCAGAAGACTAGAATGTATAGAGGCCGTCCCGGGTGGGACAGGCTTCAGATGTGTCCGGGACATGTCGTCCCGTTCAGAGATGTTGCGGTCGTTTCCCGTTGCTTACCCGCTAGACCGACTCAGGCCGATCTGCATCTAGCGACTGTGCGCTACCAGTTGTTTCCAGGTAAGTGAGGTACTAAACGAGCAGGCTTTTTGTTCGGAACACTGGTAGAACCAGTTATTGAGCAATATTTCAGCCTAAATACTCACCGCAAACGAAAAGGGCCATTATCACCCCGAGCATGCCAATGACCAATTCAATCGGCTGCATGTGAAAACAATCATAGGTAAATCAGCGTTATTTTCCAGTGCAGTCGGTCAGGAGAGCGAGAGAGAGAGAGAGAGAGAGAGAGAGAGAGAGAGGAGAGAGAGAGAGAGATTGCTGAGAGATTGAAAGAGAGAGAGAGACTTGGTCTGCTTCCCATTGACCCTGGGGCCAATATCCCTAGTGCGCAGGATACACTCCCAGTTTTCAGGCGTGCGAGCTGACGCTGATACATTTTTCGTATGAAAATTGTTCTGGTTTGCTGTTTTTGAGGTACAATACTACTCTGCACTTTAGATACGCTTATTCTGGTGGAACACAGAGTCGCTGCACGCAATGCACTCTGGCAAAAAAGTATAATTGCAAAATAGCAAAGATGTTTACAATGCTGTGACGTAAGGAAACCTTAAGGTTGCCAGCAAAATACTGGAGACTGTCAAATTTAACATATCACACGACTAAAGCCTCCCGGTATAGCTTATTTTCGTCTCTATGAGCCTTTAAAATCATTTGACCTTCCACACTCCCAATTTTTCAGGTGGGCTCGAGGTGACATGACTCGACCCCATTGCCTGCAATTGATCTCTTCTGGGCTTGGCGAACTTGAACTCTTCGTAGCACTTGAACGCCCGCTGTATTTTTAGAAGCAGTGATGCCAGCGCGTTTTATTTCACTTACTCGTCATCATTTTGCGTTTTCAAGAATATTTGAAACATGCTGGTGATATTCGGAGTAATTCGAATCTTTCCCGAGAGATGATTCCATTTAGTGGGTGGTACAAAGTATGCGCAGCATTTCAATAAGAGCTCGTCTTATCACACGCCGGGAAAATGCATCGACCTTTTTATTCCTAATTCCAAGCAGATAGTGACACAAATTATGTGTGTGCATCGTGCAACGTAAGTACGAACCACGGTTGATCTGTTCGGTATCACTGAAGTTGATCTGCGATAAACTTTGCTTGTGATGGTATTGCGTGCCGGATCTGACTCCAATGCATTGCAAATAATTTCAGGCTCTCCCCGTCGGGGCCTTTTCATGGTCATATAACACCTTAGCTGGCGACAACTTATCACCACCGATGACTTCTGTGAGATGTGGAATTGTGATATTTGGTTTCGCGGGGTGGGCTCACTTTTAACGTAATTAAACGGACCCTGAAAGCGTCTCTTGTGGCAATTTAATAGCCCTGGTTGGGACTCACATTCATCTTTGGAATTCATTAGCTTTCCAGAAGCACTCCATGAGGCGTTGGAAATCAATCTCCTTGCTAAGTGCCGTAATGACGCATGTGCTACTCCGTTTGCTATCCGACCAACCAGGCTTCACTACCCTTATCAATGAAATACAGCAGCCTATATTTGTATTTACCTTATTAGGACCACGCTCAACATGCACGCTTTGCCTGATTACAGGAACCATTGTGGGTGTCTAAGGACCCCTTCCACCGGGTCAGATGGGGGACGGAAGACAGTTTCCCGCTATAGATATTGACCTCGCGCCGCCCTATGTCGTCGCAGTCTGGGTGCAGGCTTTCAGCCCCTTGGCCAACCGGCCCCTAACATATGCTATTCTGTATATACCTAGGTATGTATATTGCACATGTATAAAATTCAAGACAGAGAATTTCCGGGAATTTGTCTCATTTATTTGCTGCTGTATGTACGTACATACGTGCACGTGTGTCATTGTCTTTATCTATGATGCCGTTTCATGTGAATCTGGCTGTCACTGTTCCGAGGTCAAGGTCAGCGGAGAATAAATTACACATACGGTGGCTGGAGGGATTTTCAGAGGTAGGGCTACGCAGCGGGATGATGTGGGGCAGCAAGCAATTTTGCGACGCAGCACCTCGGGGAAAATCTTAAGATGGTAAAGCTTGGGATGCGCGATGAGACCTTGGGGCTGGTATTTCAGTGTCTAAGGGGGCTGCCTATAAATTTTCGGAGGTTGCAATCTCAATGATAGCGATAGGTGATTCCTTAATTAATCGCTCAACTTTTTCCAAAGCTTTTTGGTTTGAATGGTCATATGAACTCAACTCCAAAAGTGTTTCACGTAGCACCAGTGAAAGCAAGTTTAATTTATTGATCTGATATTGATATCACATGATAGACCCACCGAGTACCATAAGTTGTGGCGACGGGATTTTCTGTATCGATGACCTGGGGTCAGCTACAGGTCATGCTGAACCCACCCTATCCATGGGAAATGCATAGGGAGAATAGCAATTTGCCAAAAAAAACATATTTTTGTAAAGACGGTGGACAACGAAGACGGTCACGGAGTCAAAAATGTGGCCACAAGATGCTTGTTTTTGCTATCCAAGGCTCAATGTTTACACTGAAATTGACTGGTTCTGTTTGAAGTTAAATGTTGAAGCACCAAAACCTTACCTATAAACTAGAAAGGAGTCGGGAAAAAGAAGGCGGGAAGCTTTGGCGGGGGGACATACTTAAGCCACGAGCTTTTCCGTTTGGGGAAATGCCTTTTGCCCCCCCCAGGTCTGTCACTGTGAACAGTTTCATTTCCGGCGCTTTTGCTCCATATTACTCACTAACGTTGCGTTGTTTGGCCTGTGTGCCTTTTGTGGGGGGAGCAAGCGACAAGGCAAGCACCAGAGCTGCAGACGATTACGCTTGTTACAGGTTTCGGATCATAGGGCCGGGATTGGGTTGTTCAAAGGCTTTATGGGGGTTTTCGGCTGTGCCCTCGAATTTTTCCAGGCGCAAGTCGGGTCAGTATTGGAGTTTTTAAGAGCCAGTCTTCATGTTTGGAGTAAAACTGTCCTGGATTCGGAATTCGAACATTATGAGGGGTTCAGTGAATATCCACGCAACAGCATCTCTGTTTTGTGTTTTTGGTAGTGCACCTTAAAACAAAAGTAGGCTCTCGGGCTGAGTCGTGTCATGACATTACGTTAACCAGCAGCCAAACAGGAAAGGAAGTGCTTATGAGCATTAGACACCGGGTAATATGTTATGACATATAAACATTTGATAGTAACTGGTACCACGGACTAAGGGTTCCATGATGTTGGAATATTTTGTTCGCTTCCAATACTTTCTCAAAGTGCTGGCCTTACAGTGAAAAAATGGTTTATTCCAAAATATGCACTTCATGCACCTTATGTGCATACATTTCGCTTTTTATCTCATGTACTGTGTCACATTTGAACTACCACATCCCCCCCATCCAACCATTGGTCTGGATCCAGCCTTGATGCCTGTTTTCCTAGCAAGCTTAGGATAAAGCTGTACATGCGTCAGATGCAGAGTATCATTACAGCATCTCCAAAATTTATATGTTAATATTTTCCTCTCCTCCAAGCACTTAATCAGGAGTATGCTTCACATTTTGGTTAGGGGGTTGCCAAAACCACCATTGAGGGTGCCCAGCACACTATCGGGTGTACCGGGCACCCCAAAAGAGGTATAAATCCACACCCCTGCCACAGGTGAACGCAACAGGATAGGTCCCTATTCAGTTTTTGTAGGTCTGTGAGCAGTTATTCAAAACGGCCGATAAGCACTGCTTTAGGGTTATGTTTTGGACATTTTAAAGGAGTACCATCGTTGTGGTGCCCCTTCCCCTTGGGCTGTCCAGGTCAGGGGCCATGTTGCCCCAAAGTTAAGCCACCTATGCTTACGACCACGCGGAGGCTGTTTGTGCTTTTTGCTGTGTTGGGAGAAAAGTACTTTAAACTCAGAAAAAATTCGGTAAAATAGTCCAGCAAGTAACGGTATGTTCATGAGCGTACTTACCGGCCGCGGCAGCCGTCGAAGCCAGGAGCAACAGACTCATTTCCACCCAACTGGTGATTACCGACGTCCCGGGGCGTCTCTTCCAACAGGCTAAGGAAACACTGACAACCTTCATCGCTGATAAGCTTGCTAAATGCCTCGGAGAGTTTACACGTCAGTCCAGTTTGTGCACATCCGATTCTATGTTGCGCTGTTCACGTCTCGTTGGGACTGTCTCATCGCCCTTTACTTTGGTGAAAATTCTGTCTCGCCAACTGAGACGCAGAGTTGTTTTAGCTCATCGTTAAAAGCACTAATAGGGTCACCACGAGCAGAATGCAATGATTGTATGTGGAAGCCGCACCTCACTGAAATTCGGCCACCTTCTATCGCCGTTCTTTCCGTCCCCTTCGTTACACCATTATAAGTTCCCACAGCTTTCAGAAAGCTGTGCTGCGAGCCTCTCTAAATCAACACAAGCGTCTCTCGCTCTTCGTGGCGCCTGCACGTTCGTCGCACGCTCACGTCCCGTCTGCCCCCGCGCGCCGACAGCACACGACTGGCGTGGCGGGCCTCCGCACAGCCCCCCCTGCACCATCTCCGACGAGGGGGGACGGCGGTCACAGGTGGCACTGGATGGGTTAGCGGCAAATCGATGATCTGTACCGTGTTATTGTGTACACGGGGCGAGCAGGCGTCCAACGCCGGGCTCGACTCCACCATGGAGCCGGTCAGGCTGAGAAGCAGCGGTTCTTGTTCGCCGCTCGGATTGCGTCAGAAGCTGTACCCGACGGAGTTCTTCAGCAAACAGAAAGATGGATGATGGGAGTGGAATCTGGATGTTGTGGGTCTGCCCGGACCGAATGAATTGTTGGAAATGGAAAAACGCTTCTGATGGAGACACACCTGCTCACCAAACGTAATTCGGGCTGCGTCCGATCTGTCAGTGCAGTCCTGTCAGCACCGATGAAGTGCCGGTATTTTATTTAGCTGACATCACAGGGGTGTGGCCCCTCCCAGGAAGAGGGCCCAGAGTGCTTTGCGCTGAGGACCTACTGTTCTCAAACAGTTTTTTTCCGCGGAGGGACTTTTTCATCCAGCATACATCCCAAGATACCTGTTGCTCTGGTGTGGCGTGGTTGGTGCGATTTTGGTGTTAGATTAATATATTGTTATTAAGCTTCTAATATCGATAGCACAGGAAACACATTGAACACCGTTGGCAACACGGCCCGATCGCGGGGTGGCAGGAGGGTCTGCTGACGTAGGAAGTTCCTCATACTTCGACAACGGTCCTGTATTGGAATGATGTGGAAAATCACAACAGTGCAGTGCAGCAAGCAGGCAGCTATTTCCCAAAATTAGGAACAGTTTCAGGTTTTCTACGAGGGTGGACCTACACTGTAGTGGCACAGGTCCAAGGCGTAATCTTTCGCAGTGTTTGAAAGTCCTAACATCGATCGTATCAAAAGCAGCACCATTTCTTTGTATGGCTTTTTGCTGTTCTTTTGTGATATGCTTCGTAATATTTGTGGTCATTCCCAGGGGAAACCATGCCCAAAACATTCTAAAACAATAACAATATTTATATTTGTACATGGAGAAAACCATGATGTTCAATGTGTACCATTTTCCTTGCAGCAGCACTATTTCGTAACTATATTCTTCATCATTGCATTGCAGTCAGATCTGAAGAGTTGGGTACCACTGTTTGAAAATGCCATTCGACTACTATTAATTACTGTCGACTGCAAACACGATGGATATTGAATCACGTGGCAGTATTATGGCCCCGCCAGTGAATCACAGGTCGTATGCTACACACCGTTCCCCGCCGCAGTGGCGGGTTCAGAGCGAAGCAGTAGAGCCATGCCTTCCCTCAAGACCTAGAGGAACCCTGTGAGTGCGCCTGAAAATGGTCAGGAAAAACAATTAAATATAGCACGATGACTTTATTTCCCTCTTCTGCACTTTATGCCTCCCAACTTTGGTGTCCCTGTTCCAGAAGATCGCGAGGCTCTCCAGTCCACACCTTCCTCACCAGAAAATCGACTTGGCTCCCCCGAACTTCAGTCCTGGCTCCGCCACTGCCGACTGATGCATTAGCCGAGAATTACGACGCAGAGACGAGCGGCTGCTCTGAAGCATTACTTTCCGGCAGCCGAGCACTGCAGCAGTGCGACGGTCCTTGTTGCCAAAGTTTCCATTAAACGATAACACTGCGGGTTTTAGGAGGTTTCAGATGTGATGACAGTATCAGTGTGGCCGGTGCTCACGCCCCGGAATGGGGGTTCGCTATGGTGGGGGGTCGCAGTTCTGACCCCGTCCCCACGTGAGGTAACCAGAACGCCTCAAGGGATGTTGCATGGATATAATTTCAGCTACCATTGGGCATTGAGTGAACCCACTCGCGCTCACACATGTTTTAATACAAGGGGTTTACTTTGTGTTTGGTAGGGTTCCCATAGTCCCTGAAAATATTCGCTGGGAAGAGTCTCCTCTCAGTTTCGTATACTCACACCATCCTCAACAAGACGAGGTTGTTCATGGATGCACGTCAATAAAAGGTTAAAATACGTAAATAAAAAGGCCAAGGCACAATCATAAAAGTCAAACCGACCACCACTGACCAGACTGCAGGTGGCAGCTCAGGGCACGCTTGAACGCGGCTCGGGTAACAGTATCGCACACCTCGGGGGGGGGTGGCGGCGCGTTATAGCTATCAGTCCCCACACTGGCCAGTTGACTCACGCCTGCACAGGCCCTAGCTCGTACAGGTCTTAATTGGTGGGCATATCTCGTGCCGTACGAAAGGCCGGCGCTCACAAACATGTCTCTCAAGTCGCACGGTTCGTTGGTGGTGAACACTTTACGGTCGAGACATAGCTAATGGTAGGCGACGACCTATTTCTACTAGGTCCCCTCCCTAGTATTTTGGCCTTACTTCCGAATGTCCTGTAATACTTCTGTAGAGGGACAAAATTTATGCACAGGACTGAGTTCGTTATATATGGAGCTGAAGTTTTACGCACGTACTTCTGGCACGGACGCCCGTGAAAACAGTGACGTGACGCCGTATATTCCCAAACATCCTTTGGAGATACTCGAGGCGGTGAGGGCACCCTCTGTGGGTACTCAAGGCGGCGAGGGCACCCTCAGTGCTCGGGGCGGCAAGGGTGACCTATGTAAGCACTAGGGGCGGCGTGGGCACGCTCTGTGCTTGCAGCGGCAAGGACACCCTCTGTGCGGGGGAGAGCACCCTCTGCGCTCGGCGCGGCGGGGGTACCATCTGCGCTTGGGGTGGCGGGGGCACCATCAGCGCTCAGGGCACCGAGGGCACTCTCTGTGCTCGGGGATGGGGAGAGGGCACCCTCTGTGCTCATGCGAGGGAGCAAGGGCACCACCCGTTCTCGGGGCGGACGATGGCACGGCTGTCTGTTCTGCCTCAGAATATATGATATGAACATCGCGGCCCACGCTCTGTCACACATTGCCGCTTATAAATAGACGGTACGTCGCTCCGCAGATTCGACCTCTGAGGCTTCCCGTAGGAGAGGCCGCCGGACCACTAGGGATGACGGTCTGTTGCTATCTCTAGTTTGACGGCCAGCTCTCGCCGCGACTCTCAGAACTCTAGTTTAGCTATAGTCCAACTCGGAGGGCGGCACAAAGTGCTGTGAGGACTGGGGAATTCCGAATGCTCTTTTCGTCCGGTAACATTTCGTTAACATTGAATAGGAATAAATAGCCAGGAGTTAGCTATTGTGGCAATCATGATATTGAGTTCTTTAATTATTTCCGCCCGGATGGTTATGCTTTTTGGTAGTTAAAGACAGCTTTCTACCCTGGAGACGCTATTTTAGGTGGATAATGATTATATTATATGTCAGACCTCCATCCGTGGAGTTAACTCCAGGCCTGACATGGGCAGTTTGCAGGTTTTGCTTGCCCTCTCATAGGCGGATCCAGAAATTTTAATCGGAGGGGCACATGACGGTGGGAGTGTCCCCTTGCCTCCTGGATCCGTGTATGTGCTCACTGCTGTTGTGTATCCTCAAACGCTCTGCTCACTAGTCCGTGGGCGGACCCAAGGGGCGAGGGAGACAGTGCTCCCTTCCCAACCCAGGGAGAAGGAGAATTCGGTAGAATGAAAGTCGGCCGATGGGGTGCAGCCTCTCCCCTGAATTGTCGCCCCGCAACCACCGCAACCCTCCGGATACAAGCGGCAACACTTGGCGCTGCGATTTGGCGCCGCCCTGATGCCTCCTGCCGCCAGCCCCTCATGTCCGAATCATTTTCCATGCCAAGCATGCCTCCAGCCTGATCCGATCAAAAGCTCTAGATTCGCCAGTGCACTGGTCTATGGAAGTTGCAACACCCCTGGAGCAAGGTAGCCCTTCCCTCCCAGACGAGCTCACGGCCTGTCGCCCCTCTGTTGCCCCGGAGCGAGGCGGCCTTTCCCTCCCAGACGAGTCAAGCTCACGGCCTGTCGCCCCTCTGTTGCCCCGGAGCGAGGCGGCCTTTCCCTCCCAGACGAGTCAAGCTCACGGCCTGTCGCCCCTCTGTTGCCCCGGAGCGAGGCGGCCCTTCCCTCCCAGACGAGTCAAGCTAACGGCCTGTCGCCGAGCGGTCGCTTCAATGACTTCCTAGTTGACTGAGCTTCCATTGCCTCTTCTAAGAAGATTGGACGGCTTGCTCCTGTCTTCCGGTATCAAAGTTCGCTGCATGGTTTCGAAGACTGATATGAGCTTGCTTCATGTTAACAAGCATCGATTGGACTAAATCTGGATGTCGACGTGTATATCACAGCCGGCAGCCCGAAGATAAGGCAAAGGAAGCTATAGCTCAATCAATATCAGTGTCAGCGCCGGTTAAATAAGCCCGACTGTTGGCCCGAAACAACGGCCGACTGTGCAATCACCAATTACTTACCGGCATCGGTGCGTGTCGTGCTGGAGAGCCGTTCGGAGCGAGCCCCCTGTCGCCGGGCGCCGCCGTGTCTCATTTATTAATCAGGCCCCAGATCCCTGTCCCACCGCCGCCGGCGGACCAGGGCTCAGCTCCGAGGCCACCCGCACCCGCCAGGGGCAGTCCGGCCCACAAACAGGCATCTTTATCAGCAATGGCTGGAGCTGGCTGATCTGTTGGCTTGGTCACCAAGAAGATTCAGTCTTCCCATTCTAGGACATCATTGGGGACAAAGTTGTACGCTCAATAACCTGAATGGAATTTCAACTCACGTTTTGACTCCTTTGACCCATGGTCTGCAGTGGGTTGGTTTATAAATGAAACAGAAAAAGTCGTGATAAGTTTGTTGAATCAACACCATTGAGTCTCAATGAGTTAAAGGGAGATATGCGAAAACATGTCTTGTGGTTTCTTGCTATTTAAAAATCTTATTACGAAACTGTCAATTATTTTTGTATCTTGGGAAACATTTTCGGAGGCCACTCAACTATTATCTATTTATTCATTTATTTATTCATTTCATATGAGCGACAGGGGCTTGCCCCCAGTAAAAGCTCAAGTTAGGGATAACATCATCAGGTTCCCTAAAATTACATACAAGACACATGTTAAAAAACAAGTCAAGACAAAAAGTAAGTACAAGATAAAAATAAAAAGATAAAAAGATATAAAATAAAAGTCTGAAAACATCTTTCTGTCTGCCTATATCAAACATCATTTCTATCTATCTTTCATCTGCCTAACATCTTTCCGAACTTGAGTTTTGAACCGACCTGATGATTATATAAATGGATCAGCAAATGGGCAGGCGAGCATAAAATCATTAAAAGCTTTGGGCAGCTGACAGTACACACCCCGCCTCACAATCTCCTTTGTGTACAGTGGTACGCTCAGAAAAGTGCCTGCCATTGCACGTGTTCTTCTTGCCAACACGTGAGGCGGGAAGCTACCAAGCAGAGAGGCGGAATCGATCTGGGCCGTTATAATTTTGTGTACAAAAGTAATGTCATATTGAAGCCTTCTCTTGGCTAGACTTGGGATTTTGAAATCGGCCAGAAGTTCATCGTATCCTAGATTTACCAAGGGTTGAGTAGAAACGGATGCTGGCCAGATAAGAAATTACGCTGAATTTCTCCCAGTCTTTCCAGATACGTTTTGGCAGCCCCACCCCAAATAATGCATCCAAACTCAAGATTTGAACCAACATTGAAAAAATATGCCGTCAAAATTGGCTTGGGTTTCAATTTCGAGCTCGCTCTCACTCCTCCCGCCGGATGGCCAGTCTGGAGCGACCGAATCATCACACCTAACATCCTGTTTGCTCGACTTACGATTTTATCTACATGTTCTGCGAATGTTAATTTGGAATCCAGCCGAACACCAAGGTCCCGAATGAAAGATACTTTTTTCTAGGGCGTCGTTTTGAATTCTGTAGATGTTCAGCATCGGTTTCTTCTTCAGAGAAATTGTAAATGATTTGCATTTGGACGGGTTAAGCTGCAGCTTCCAAAGATGAGACCAATCAGCCAAACGTTTCAAGTCAGCTTGAAGTAGCTCGAGTCCTCAGGAGTCAATTTTATGATACAATTTCACGTCGTCGGCGAAAAGAAGACAGTTTGTTTTAATTTTGTCCGCAAGGTCATTGATGAAGAGAGCAAACAGGATCGGTGAGATAATTCCACCATCCGGCGTTCCAGAGCGCACAGGTGTCCACTCAGAAAATTTACCAATTACAACCCGCGTTGCTTTCGATTTGTGAGGTAAGAAGAGAGCCGATTGAGGGCGGCACCTGAGATTTGATAGCATTGTTTTAGCTTATGAAGCAGTAATTTGTGGTTGACACTCTGAAACGCCGAGGAGTAGTCAGTATATATGACGTCAGTTTGATGACCAGATGAGATCGCCTCCCACGCCGTTTTTAGAAGACAAGCTAAATTTATATCACAAGAGCGGCGTGGAACAAAGCCATGTTATTTTGGGGCCAGGACCGGTTGAAAATGAGAGATTAGTACGTCACATACACAGCGCTCCAGAATCTTGCCAAACAGTGAGGTGAGTGAGATAGAGCGGTAATTTGAAGCTAGTTTTTTAGAGCCCTTTTTGTGCACAGAAACGATGTTCGCTTCCGCCCACCTGCCTGGAAAAGCTCCCCGCTGAACACTCATGTTGAACAAGATGACCAAGGGAGTTACCAATTGTTCACTGCATTCTTTAATAACACGCGCACTAATGTTATCCGGCCTACAGGCTTTGCGAGCCTGTAAGGTTGTGAGTGCGCGGCGAACATCTCCTTCAGTCACCACAAAAGGATTCAGAAGTGGCGAGTCAAATACCGGAGGAGAAGGATAAACTTGTACATGAGGCTAGGCTCAGTGAATTTCCTAGCGAACGCTTGGTTCAGGAGATTTGCCCGCTCTACATCGCCATGAACCTGTGTTGCCGTCAGAACATCACAGAAAGAGAGCCTTTAGTTCCACGTACACATTTGAGGTAACTCCAAAAATGTTTGGGATTATTGAAAGATGGTAACGGTACCGGTAAAAGGCTGGAACCTGCTCTTAATTTCTAGCTGTCAAAAGCTATTTCAAGTGTTCAAAGTAATTTCATTGTAATAAAAATGTTTGTTCCCCTGTATTGGTACTTGAATTAATTTTACATAGCCCATACAAACTATGAAATGAAACAGTTTGTCCTAAAGTGGAGCATACATGGATCTCGCCAGGTATTTTGGCTTGCATTAATCAGAAGAATAAACTTTATCGGAATTGTGCGGCCGGGGTTGGGGAAATATATTTTATCTAAAGACAAAGATAATTCAAATAATAGGAACGTTGGCGAACCAAACCATGAGGAAAAATATAAGCAATATCGAAACATACTGACTAAAATAATTAAAGATATTAAGTGAGGTTATTATAAACACATGTTTGAGTTGCATAATGGTGATGGAAAACAAACATGGAATTTACTAAATGAAGTAATTAATAGAAAAACCCCTAAAACTAGCTCATACCCCAAAGTTTTCACTGACGAGAAAAACAAACGTTATGAAAATGAGGATATCTCAGATGGTTTCAACGATTTTTTCTCTTCCGTAGGTTCGAAACTTGAAAAAGGAAATTCCCAGTGTCTGATGTAGATCCAATAAGTTATATTGAAAATTATACACATCCCCCACATCTTTCGGAACTCTCAACTAACCAGCAACAGATTGAGGATGTTATCAAATCGCTAAATTCTGTGGGTGGTGACGTTGACGGCATAAATACTCATCTCCTCCTTTGCACTTACAAAAGATGCCTTAAAAACTTGACATACTTTTTCAACATTTGCTTGCAAAATGCTGTGTTCCCAGATATTTTGAAAATATGCTGTGTTCCCAGATATTTTGAAAATTGCATCGATTGTGCCTGTTTATAAATCTGGCGAAAAAGATAAATTCACAAACTACCGTCCCATTTCCTTGTTGCCCATTTTTTCCAAGATTCTTGAACGACTGATTTATAATTACTTTTCGGATTATCTGACTCAACATGATATTTTGTACCCATTGCAATTCGGCTTTAGGAAGAAGCATAGTACCTATATGCCATTGGCGCACCTCTATGACAATGTAACAAAACCTCTGGAAAACGGTCATGTTTCATGTGGAATATATCTTGATTTGAAAAAAGCGTTCGATACGGTTAGTTTAAGTATACCCTTACGTAAAATGAATAAAATAGGCATACATGGAAAATTATATAAAATCATTTGCTCCTATGTATCAAACAGATATCAAAAGACAAGGATAAAAGAAACTCTTATCAAAACCTAGAAAAATAGACACTGGTGTTCCACAGGGATCAATTTTAGGCCTTTGTTATTTATATTATATATTAACGACCTTTATAAAGTATCAAATGACTGTACATTTTAACTTGTTTGCGGACGACACTGCTATTATCATAACAGAAGAAAATTCCGCAAAGCTTCAGTTTAAGGAAAAAAATATCCTGCCTAAAGTATCAGAATGGTTCAAAGCAAATCGTCTATCATTAAACGCGTCTAAATCACATTATCAACTTTACTCTGGGTGTGCATTGGAAAATCTTGATGTGACTTTGAACAGTGTACAAATCTCAAGGGCGAAAAATATACGTTATCTACAGGGTGTTTCAGAAAGAATGATATTTTTTACATGTTCAGTAAAGGACTCAAAATCCTTCAAATCCGCCCACAAAACACTCATTTTAATGATAAATTATAGGACATTTTTCGATAAACATTTTTCATTTGCATCAAATATTTTCCCCCGTCTTAAATGTACTCGGAAAAATGATGCAAGAAACATAATACATGCCCGCTTATGTTTGAGAAAACGGAACTGGCAGCACTCTAAAACAGTTTTAGCACACAAAAATGACACGTGAGCATGCACATCAAAGGCACAAGTTTCAGTAATATTACAAGTTCAAAGTTGTTGGCTCAAGCTCCATATGGCTCATTGGCTTACCTTCCATATGTATGAATGGATGCGGCGGACACGGCGCAAAATACCTCACCGTCCACCGCAGAACAAGGGACATGGACCAATTGGGGATTGATTGCTTACGCGGGTTTATTTGTGTCTTGACGTGATACTTGTCACGTGATACGCGCGTGATTTCTATGAACATTTTTGATGAAGGCAAAACAGACAGTATTTTTCAGCTCATTTTTAAGACTATTTTTAACCAGAAAAAATATCAAAACAGTTATCAAAATACAAATAATCGTAAATGTCCCAAAATTTGCTTTCGATTGATATGTAAATCATACCACAACAACCTATTTATAACCGCATTATGATCAATTAAAAGATATCATTCTTTATGAAACACCCTGTAGGAATAAATATTGACGAAAAATTAAAATGGGACTCTCATATTTCAAATTTATCCACAGTTATAAGTAGGAATCTCGGCATAATGAGCAGAGCTAAAGTCTTTGTGTCAACACGTGAATTACTTTGTCTTTACAATGCCCTAATCTTTCCCCATTTAAATTATTGCGCGCTTGTCTGGGGTAGTAATTATGAATCCAGACTAGATAAAATCATTAAACTTCAAAAACGAGCAGTTTGAATTATAACGAAGAAACCCTTTTACTATCCAACGAATGAACTATTTCTTTAGCTAAAAATTCTGAAGTTTCCAGAACTAGTATCGGAACAAAAAATAGTTATTCTATCAAATGTGTTGAATGGTACGATGCCAACTGTGATGTCTTCAATGTTTCAACTCCACCGAGCAAATAACGCTAGACTAGTACAACATTTTGAAGTACCTTTAGCCACCACAAATTACAGAAAATTTTCTATTACATGTTCTGCACCAGAAATTTGGAATAAAACTTGATGTGCCAAATTTTGAACTACGGAAGATGTACCCCTAAACAAAAACACACTACAAAAACATGTAAGGGATATCTTCCTTGCCAAATATAGAGCAAATAATTAGTAACCAACATGACCATGGCCTTGAAATTTATAGTGGGGGAAGACATGTGAACCTTGGTAATGGGGCTGCACATGGAAGACTGAAATTATGTGTGCCAATAAATGCTTCCTAGTGTATATGTGTGGGTTTGTGCGTATTGCATGGACGTTGTGTGTGTGTGCGTGTACGTATGGGTGTGCGTGTGCGTGTGGGTGTGGGTGTGAGTGGGGTGTGTGTGTGTGTGTGTGTGTGTGTGTGTGTGTGTGTGTGTGTGTGTGTGTGTGTGTGTGTGTGTGTGTGCGTGTGCGTGCGTGCGTGCGTGTGTCTGACTCCTTGCTGCGCTTGGTTGCTAGTTTGCCTGCTTGCTTGCTTGTTTGCCTATGCCTGCATGTCTGCCCTAATTTGCTTACTGTCTTCCGAGTTCTCTGGCGAATGTTACTAGGCCTCTATCTTTTCGCCAGAATCTCGGAGGGGCTAACACGAATCTCCAGTTTTGTGTAGTCCCGTTTGGAAAAAGACTAACAATCTAACCGGTAATGAGCTAAATTATTGTGCATTTAACCTAAATAGACCTGTATTCCTGCTCCCTGTATATTTACAGGGAGCTACTACTGGCAGTTTTTACTAATAGTATTGATATTTATTATGCTTTAAGTTACTTTCTTTTTCCTAGCAGGGCGTGCCGCGACTTGTAATATTTTATGTTCTGGTGGTGTTAACGTAAGGGTACTGTTGTCGTTGGGATCGCGGAGGGGGCACGCCTGGCTACCCGATTAAATGGGTGGCGGACCCTTTCTAGCAATAGAATTGCATGAAAAAATAAAATAAAATAAAATAATTATCCAAGTCTTCATTCGTTTCGTACCTCAGGTATTCAGTCGTTTTTTATAAAATTCCCAGGATGACGCAACTTTTCTGTCAGATACGTCACCTGTCCCAGAATTCCTGGGCTTCTGACTGGGCAATTGTAATTTCTCTAAAGTCCTATATTACTGTTTTGAAAACGTTTTGAAAGGCAGCTTTTTTAAAATATTTTTTTCTGTGATAGTTCCAAAGTTCTACATCACTGTTTAGAACAAATATGACCTAATTTTCTGAGAAACTAATGGTCATAGCCAAGACTACGTCATTTAAGTGATAGTGAGAATTATCGATAAGTCGTCTAGAAATGTTGATTTTGAGAGCAATTTTAAAGCATTCGGAGGGCGAATTCGCAAAAATGAGAATAGGATTTCTGAAACAATTTCTAGTGACATTTTGATCTACCCAATACTTTTCTTCGCGTATCTCCCTTTAAGCTGCAATGAGTTACTGAGTCGAAATGAATTCAGTTGCTGTTAACTCTCTGTTAGGGGCTGTTCACATATGACATCAGCGACCGAAGAGGACGGGGTCTGGCATTTGCTGACTTTCACTGACGAATTGGGGAGGGGTCTGTTTTTGCTGATTAAAGTTTAATATTCAAAGTTTATTCGAAAGAGGTCCACATGTCAGACAGGGTTTTTTACTCTTCCATGTCAATATTTAAAATGGAGCAAACAACTAAAAGACATATGCATCCATGAAGTTTCATACAGTCATAATCTACCACACATAGACAAAAATGGCCTAAAAGACTGAAACAAAATTGTAAAAAAAGGCTCAAAACAGGTCAGCAGCAATCCGTCGATGAGGAACAGTTCATTACAATACAGATACAGACTGCTCTCGCAAAAACATGTCTGGTGCCAGCAGAGTTGTGCGACTCACGAGTCAGAGTCAGAGTTTTACTCAAATTCCGACTAATTCAACTCTGAGTTGAGTTGAGTTGAGTCGAAAAAAAATTGACAAGTGAGTTGAGTTGAGACGGTTCACAGCACGTCAATGAGTTTAGTTGAGTTGTGAAGACAGCGAGTCAAATGAGTTGACGAAAAAGTTGACTCAACAGGTAAACATGATGTCAAGTAAAAGTGTTTGAATTTGCCTACCTTTTATACCTTTAACCTCCTTTAAATACCTTTTCCCTCCAGAATTTCAATTGTTTAAATCAAAATTTCAATTCTTTTTCAATATATCAATAATTATATGGTTCAATTGCTTATTTTAAAGGCCCATCCGGTATGAAGAAATCCCTTGGCACAAATGATACATATACTCGAAAAATCTAACAGGTTCCTATCACTGGCCGTGTCTTAAACATTTGAAGTAGTGGAACGCACCACAAAATACATTTCAAATCTCTCAAAAACTTATCATCTTCAATATTTAACACTACTTCTTTACTTCAACCACTCCAACAACACACGTCGTCGGCGCTGATTGCGCTGATTGTTGTCGTCGGTGGTCTTCGTCTGAGAGTCTTGTGTGTGCGCCATTGCTGTCTTTGAAGAACAAATTCAACCGAGTATAGGTTCAAGCTTAACTAGCCTCTAAGCAAAAAGTGTGAACATCACGTGATAATTCATAAATCCATGCAAATATTTGTATACCTACATGTTATATTGTTTCTTTTGTCGTAAGTGCGCCGTCTGCCGCCACTTTTTTCATTTTGCCTATTAAAAGCAGATAGTGCTATTAGCAAAGAAAAATGGATCTCTGATTAGACAAAAATGTTGAGACGCCTTTATCGCAAGAATCAGAGGAATTATTTCATGCTGCTGGTTTTGTCTGATCAGAGACCCTCGCCTGGCGTCCGTGTTTTATTTAGAAAGCTATACATTGTAAATTTTCTTTCTATGAAATCGTGCTCCAATTTTTATGAAGAGCGATAGGTACGTACTGTATTGGAGGTTCTCAAGCTAGAGATTGGATTGGGTTTGAAATATGAATATATCAAAATCCAACACTGTGGTGACTTAGTCTGACTCGCTGTGCCGCGGTGAGGAATATTGCCGTGCGACCGAGTGTTAGGCTGTGCCGGGCGTGCGCCCGAGTGTTGGACTGTGCCGGGCCCCGCGGCGGTGGCGTGACGTCACCTGGTGACCCGGCCGGGGCGCGGTGGCACCGGCCGACCACTCGGACTGGAGCAGGGAGCAAGCGCGGATGTAGGTGTCCCGTCGGATTATTCTGAGTCAAGTGCGTGCCTGACTGATGCTTAATTGGAATACAGAATCAGAACCTATCAGTGGCGACCAGAGAGCGAACAAGACTGAAGATGGCCAAGATTGGGAGCTGTATCGGCCCGTTCGACCCTTCGAGATCTTGGGATGAGTATTGCGAGCGGCTAGAGCAGGCCTTTAATTGCTGACTCAATTACCGACCCGAATTTCCGTCGGGCAACGTTTCTGAGTGTTATTGGTGAGGCCACGTACAGTAAGCTAAGGGCACTGGTTTCGCCCCACAAGCCGTCAGATTTTGCTATCGAGGAATTGACACTGAAACTGCAGACTCTCTTTGAACCCAAACCGTCCGAGACAGTTGCAAGATTCCGATTTTTCTCTTGCTGTCGGTCAGAATATCAGTCTGTCCAAGAGTACATTGGTCAGTTGCGGAAACTGTCAGAACACTGCAATTTTGGATCGTTTTTGTCAGACATGATTCGTGACCGTCTGATCTGTGGCATTTCCTCTGACGTCATTCAGACACGGCTGTTGTCAGAATCCAAGCTGACTTTGGAGAGGGCGGTGGAGATCGCTCAGGCACTGGAGGCAGCCGGGCGCAACGTTCAGGAGCTGAAGAAAGGCACCGCCGAGTCGAGGGAGAGCAGACAACGGGGAGCAGCGCTCCGAATCGACGATAGCCGTCTGCAGAGGCCGCGGCAGAGATCCGGCGAGGTATCGTCTGACGGGCAGCGTCGAATTCCAAGTAAGTCTCGCTGGTCTGGTGGGGACAAAAGCTCCAAGTACAGATGCTGGAGATGTCTCAGTGGCTTGCATCTAGACCGTCACTGTCCGTTCAAAAGGAGGCGGTGTTTTGAGTGTGAAGAACTAGGCCATACCCGCGCAGCTCACAAGGCTGGAACGGTAAATTCGATGGGAGATGACGTAGCTTCACTCATGGTTGGCGAAGATGCTACATTTTTGGAGGATGCTGAACGTAACGCAGAAGATGTTGCCGAGACAGAAAATGGCCCTGTCTACAATCTGTATTCGTTTCATGAAAAGCCGGGAGCTCGGAACCCACCAATCATGGTTGGGGTGAAGTTAAACGGGAAATTCCTTCGAATGGAGCTGGATACTGGAGCCAGTGCTTCTTTGGTGAGCGAGGACGTTGTTAACCACATATGGCCTGATCGCAGTCTCTGTATTCAGCCTAGTCCGCAGAAGTTCCGGACCTACACTGGGGAGGTGATCAGCCTCCGTGGAGTGGCTGAAGTTGACGTCAGCGTGGAGGGAGGCGAGGCCGTCCGACTTCCTCTGATGGTCGTGCGTGGTTCTGGTCCGAGTCTGTTCGGAAGGAACTGGCTGCAGCACATACGCCTAGATTGGCGCACTTTGTTCGGTAAGTTTTCGGTGAAGACTGTATCAACTGATGTTGCCGTGGAGAAGGAGTTCCCAGAGGTGTTCCGTGAGGGGCTGGGCTGCTACAATGGGGGACCAGTCACACTTCAGATTGATCCTGCAGCTACACCCAGGTTCTTCAAGGCTCGGCCCGTTCCTTTGGCCTTGCAACAGAAGGTGGAAGATGAGCTCACCCGATTGGAGGACGCTGGCATCATCAGACCAGTGAGTAACAGCCAGTGGGCAGCCCCCATAGTGGCAGTTCCTAAGGCAAATGGAAATGAAATCCGGCTATGTGGGGATTTCAGACTCACAGTAAATAAGGCAACTGTTTTGGAGCAGTATCCTTTGCCTAAGATTGAAGAGCTGTTGACTAAGTTGACAGGATGTGCTGTTTTTAGCAAACTGGACCTACGGCAGGCATATAACCAAGTAGAGCTCTCCCGCGAGTCGCAAGAACTAGCCTGTGTGAATACGACGAAGGGTTTATATGCGATGGTTCGTTTGGCTTACGGGATTCATTCAGCTCCAGGGATATTTCAGAGGATCATGACGAACTTACTGGCGGGACTCCCCAACACGGCCGTATTTCTAGATGATGTTTTGGTTGGTGGGTCTGATGTTCACACGCATGATGTGGCTCTTAGAGAGGTTCTTCTCAGGATGCAGAACGCGGGACTTCGTCTCAACAAGAGCAAGTGCAGTTTCCGGGTGAAGCAGGTAATTTACCTGGGCTACAAGATCAGTGGGGAGGGCGTGCAGCCGACAGCGGACAAGCAGCGGGCCATCGTGGAGGCGCCTGCACCAAAGAACCTCACGGAGCTCCGGGCCTGGCTTGGCCTTCTCAATTACTACAGTAAGTTCCTGCGGGGAATTTCGTCCATATTGGCACCACTATACCAGCTCTTGCGTAAAGAAGTCAAGTGGATATGGGGTCCCGACCAAGTCGATGCCTTCAAAAAAAGCTAAGGACTTGATTCTGAGTCCCCCTGCCTAGCACACTTCTATCCTGATCGCAGGACAATACTAGCGTGTGATGCCAGCCCTTATGGATTAGGCTGTGTATTATCTCAATTGGATCAGCGTGGGCAAGAGAGGCCTGTGGCTTTTTATTCGAGGACATTTTCGGATACCGAACAAAGATACGCGCAGACAGACCGAGAAGGACTTGCAGTAGTCGCAGGAGTGAAGAAGTTTCACTATTTCCTTTGTGCACGGCCCTTCACCATAAGAACGGATCATAAACCCCTGTTGGGGATGCTGGGAGAGGAAAAACCGCTGCCTCTGATGGCTTCTGCTCGCGTGCAGCGCTGGGCTCTGATGCTGGCCGCATATAACTACAAGCTCGTGTACTCCCCAGCCAAGATGCAGACTCACTGCGACGCGCTCAGTCGGTTGCCGCTCCCAGATGTGTGTCGACAGGTACCACTTCCAGCGGAAACTGTGAAGCTGATGGAATTTCTCGATTCAGGACCTGTGTCGCAGAAAGAGATCCGAGCCTGGACGCGAGCAGATCCGGTGCTGTCTCGAGTTGTGGAGTACACTCGCCATGGCTGGCCTGACGTTGTTCCAGAGGATGTTGAACTGGGACCTTACAAGAACAAGCAAGGTGAGCTCAGTGTGGATAATGATTGCTTGCTGTGGGGTTGCCGCGTGGTGGTCCCTCCGAAGGGGCGCACCCGCATCTTATCGAATTTACATGAAGGTCACTTTGGTGTGTCGAGAATGAAGACTTTCAGCAGGGCCTACTTCTGGTGGCCTGGACTGGACCGAGACGTGGAGAAAGTAGCAGAAAACTGCCGCAGCTGCCAGCAGTGGAAGAACGCGTCACCCCTGCACCGCTGCATCCATGGGAGTGGCCACAGCAGCCCTGGCGTCGGCTACACGCCGACTTCTGCGGACCCGTAGATGGCCGCATGCTGTTAGTTCTCATTGACGCTCATAGTAAGTGGATGGATGTACATGTGACAAAATCAACCTCTTCTTCCATCACCATCGAAAAGATGCGAGAGTCTTTTGCTTGCCATGGACTGCCGTCAACCATTGTTACTGACAATGCTTTGTGTTTCGTCTCGGCCGAGTTCAAGACCTTTTGTCAGCACAATGGAGTTTCTCACGTAACATCACCCCCGTATTCAGCACATTCAAACGGTTTGGTGGAACGTGCAGTGCAGACCTTGAAACAGGGGCTGAAGCGGCAGAATAGTGGAACTTTGACCACCAAATTGGCC
Source organism: Lepas anatifera (assembly GCA_034440635.1). NCBI lineage: Eukaryota > Metazoa > Arthropoda > Thecostraca > Lepadidae > Lepas > Lepas anatifera. The sequence goes on from JAOTON010002243.1 coordinate 1,297,506, forward strand.
CGGTTCCTATTCCGCTATCGGAGTATGCCTCACAGTGTTACAGGCGTCTCCCCGCAGAAATGCTAACAGGCCGCCGAATGCAGACTCCATTTGACAGGCTTCGGCAGAGTGACCAGCGGGAGTCCATTGAAAAATACCAGCGCCAGCAGAAGGCGCGGTATGATCAAGCCTCTCAAAACCGCAGTTTCCAGATAGGGAGCTCTGTTTACATGTTCTCGCTTCCACAGACAACAAATGGTCTTAAGTGGATTCCTGGTACAATTGTATCCACGGATGGTTCATCGTGTGTGATCCGAATGGAGGACGGTCGGTTGTTCCGGAGGCACCATGATCACATTAGACTGAGACGTGCGGAAAATGTGTCGACAGGCCGCTCACCCCTGCAACCTCCGGAGCAGCCCCTGTCACCGCCGCACCAGACTCCTCCAACCGGCACAACTACCACCTCTGCCTCACCTTCTCGCGCGACAGCTGACAACGCCGCCTCACCTCAGCTCTCCGACGTATCGGAGCGCGCACCGGCGCCGGGTCAGACAGCTGACACGGCGACACCCGTCCTGCGCCGCTCTGCACGCGTGACGCGGCCAGTGGTGCGCTATCAGGCGGGCGCGGCGACGAGTGGTGATGCTGAAGTCCTGGTGTGGAGGGATGTGGTGACTTAGTCTGACTCGCTGTGCCGCGGTGAGGAATATTGCCGTGCGCCCGAGTGTTAGGCTGTGCCGGGCGTGCGCCCGAGTGTTAGACTGTGCCGGGCCCCGCGGCGGTGGCGTGACGTCACCTGGTGACCCGGCCGGGGCGCGGTGGCACCGGCCGACCACTCGGACTGGAGCAGGGAGCGAGCGCGGATGTAGGTGTCCCGTCGGATTATTCTGAGTCAAGTGCGTGCCTGACTGATGCTTAATTGGAATACAGAATCAGAACTTATCAAACACGATGATAGAATTTCCATTTCTATTGTCCTTTGTCATATATGGTATACTTTTTCTTAGGGTTTGCTATAGTTCTTACAATTAGCACTTGCAACTAGATACTATAGTGATTATTGTTTAACTTTTGATTAAACTCATGGCATAGTTATGTTTGATTTATGAAAAGTATCTCGCATCGTTCTTTAAAAGAAAAAAACAATACCTATATAATCCCTACAAATACTGTTTATATCATGCTTTTTAGCTTGAACCTTTTTGACAGTATAGAGGCTCAATTTTTGCCTGTGTTGGTGTAACTTTAGCACTTTTAGGTTCCTTTCCATTTCATTTACCTAGTTTAATATGCCATGCTCCTTTTAGAAATAATTGCAACTTGTGGTAGCTTTTTTGGGCAGTGACATTCTGGAAGAATTAAAAAGTTACTCATGGTTGTTGGCTAATTGTTAACCAATGTTTGAATGCCGATTAATTAATTTTGCTTCTATTAATCTTCCGCTTCGTGTCTGACTTTCTGAACAGCTTGTTTTTGCTGGTTTATTGATTTATTTCCTACTTTTTAAAATCTTTTATATATTTATCATTTATTTATTTTATTTTGAAAATGAGTCAAAGTTTGAGCTGAGTTGAGTCGTGAGTTGAGTCAGAGTTTAGTCGGATGAATTAAGCCTTGAGTCGGAGTTGAGTCGACTCACTGAACTCTTGATCATGAGTTGAGTCAGAGTTGAGTCAACCGCTCTCAGCACTTGAGTTGAGTTGAGTCGACTCAAGAAAATTCTGAAACGCACAACTCTGGGTGCCAGTGCTAATCTTAGTCGAGTTTTGAAATGTGCAGTACCCGGTTCTATGCCACACGAGTTTAAAATCGCTACTACACCTCGATAGCACAGCCTACGGCGACCAGCTTCAATGCAGACTGGCGGTAGAACACGTTGGGCAGACCCGCGAGTGTTTATGCCATGCATTTCCTTACGACGAGCGCCTATCGTGATCATAAGGTCCGTTGGCTGCCTGATGTTTGCTGATGGGGGAAGGGGGAGAGGGTGAGAGTGAGAGGAACATCAGTGACCATCAGTAAAACATAGTTTTGCCTTCAACGTTACAAATATGTCCCTGTGGTGCCAATTTTGCCACCAGAATGCAGAATGCAGAATGCATTTTGCCATACAATGCTATAGATGATGAAAATAATGAGATGAAATTCTAACAAAAGTGTCGACCAACATAAATTACCGAGCGATGCTGGTAAATCCATGTGTTTTGGTCGAGTTGTTTTCAGAAGTTACGGCTCAACCGTAGCGCGAGCCGTCACTTATCATTGAGATCAGACCAAACATATTCATTGCCGGCAGAGTTTCGGTAAGATATTTACTGCATGCCGTTAAGTGCTTCACAGAGAAGATTGCAAGCATCTTAACTGTTTTGCTTTATCTCAGCCTGTCTGGGACCGGCGATGAAGCTGCACGCTGACCAGGAAAGCGCTCTAAAAAATTATGTGGTCTCTAGGTATCTGTTCTAACTATAATGCGTTGAATGTCATCTTTAGGCAGAATAAAAGCCTTGGAAATTATGCGGACGAAGACATGACTACACATTGCGCATCTCTTCATTCATCGTTTACAGAAAATCCGATTAAAAATCCCTGGAATACCCCAGCACAAGTTGCGCCAGCGCATCGAAATCTTCGCCAACCAAACTCAACATCATAGGGTGCAATCCGGTCACTATCTGTAACAAACGTTGAGTACAACCAACAGAAACAACATTGAACAGAAAGTTTTGTAAAATTTGTTTTCCCAGCGATTATTTTCTTTTTTATTTGTTTGGCGCATTTACTGTCTGTTGAATCATACAGGTGTAGCATTTGCTGTAAGTACCGAACCCAGCAGAATGGCTCCATCTTTTATTGGAATCTGAATCTTTTATTGGAAACTGTTTGTTAAGAAACGCATTAAATAGAGTTTTGTTAAATAATTTCATTAGTGTTGAGATTCACGGGTGAACCGGAATGCAAACTAGCAATATTGCTAGCTATATTGCGGAATCTGCGTAGAATATGCCAGGTGTGAATCTGCCTTTGACAGGTAATGTACCGTTCCTGAAAATGATAACAAGATGTGTAAGGCTAGAAGACAGTCTCAAATGTTTAAAATGATGATTTAGGTAGTAATTGATATATTCATTAATTACGCTATTATAAAAATATTTTTTTTAGAAAGCATCGTTAGGTGTTGCATTTTTAGCCGTCTTGTTAAATAACAAGAAGGCTAAAAATGCGGCACCTAACGATGCGTTCTAAAAAAACATTTTTTTAAATAGCGTAATTAATGAATATATCAATTACCACCTAAATCAGTATTTTAAACATTTTGAGACTGTCTTCTGGCCTTACACATCTTGTTATCATTTTCAGGAACGGTATATCACCTGTCAAAGGCAAATTCACACCTGGCATATTCTACGCAGAAGCTGTCAGTATGTCTGCCCACCGACACCACAAGGGCACGTGCAGGGTAGTAGGTAATGGGTAGCCCGAAGTTTCGTGCTGCCATATGATAACACCTTACAAAAGACGAACTCTAAAAAAAACAAGTTGTAAGCGGCATTTTTTCCATCGAGTGGCTCTCGGTTCTTTTCCTCGCGCCCCGCCTGCGCTTGCTCGCTGGATGATTATTGATTGTGGAGGAGTGAGGTGGTTCCAGCAGTATTTATTTGTTGGTATTAAATTTCGTACTGAAATTTTGCTTAGGTTCCCTCTGTTTCACTGCTTTTCTGTTGAGAGCCCCTTCATTGACAGATATGTGTTACCTGTAACATGAGAAACGTGTATGCTGCAGCCAAGATGAAGATAAGAAGCATTCGCCAACAAAAGGTGTGCTTCAAAATAACCCAGTTTGTGAAATCTGGTGGATTTCTACAATATATTATTTCCATTTGGTCAGCCCTTAGGTATGTTCAGAAGATTGTGACTGCAGGAGATTGTGGTATACACATAAACTTTGGGTAAATTTACAAATCAAAGTAAATGAATTATGCTGTCACTTATGTTTCTGAACATTTCCTTAGAAGTTCGGTAAAATGTGGTCATCTCTGGCTCTATGGTAAATGCATTTTGCAGCATAGAAAGTGGGTTTTATTAAGTTCCATGGCTTGCAACGATTCCCGAGGAAGGTCGCTTGCACACCCTTGTTTTTCCAGGTCTGCTTGCACATCTTTATTTTCATATTTTTATTTATGGTGGGTTTACCCTGATGCATAAAATCTGGTGATCATCTGGCAGATGTCTCCACTCTCTGGCCTTGTTTCTCAATATGTCCCAAGATCCAGGAATAGCAAGAAATAAATAAATCTTCCCCTGGAACAATGCTAAAGGTATAATAGTATGTGATCTCGAAACTGTTGGTTTAACTTCCTAGCATGTTACCTACCTCCTTCCATCTCTATTGAGATACATCAATCTGATATTGATATCTTTTGGGAATGCACAAACACCTTCTCAACACACATACATTGCTTAATCCTATGCTGAGGAAAACACACAATTGCACAGCATGATAAATCCAATGCACACAATCCACAGTACAAGAGGGAGCCACAATCACATACTGGAAAAAAATGAAGCATGCAAACATAAGTTTTTTTCTTCCTGGAGCATCACCAGCCTCCCCTCTCCATTGAGTCACATCAATCTGATCCTGATCATTTCTTTTGGGAATTTAAGCACTTTTCCAACACACACACACTGCTTAATCCTATGATGAGAAAAAAATAAAATGGCAAGACATGATAAACCCGACAAATGATATCATTGCACCTGCAGCAGGCACAGTGCAAATTAAGCTTAGAACATTTGTGGGCAAGGTCAGTTTACACAGCCTGCAGTGCAAGGGGACCCCCACAATCACACCTGAAAAATAATGCAAAACTTTCTCTGATCATAATATTTAGTATGTGCGCTGTCTGCTTCTAGTTGATGAAATTATATTTTTCAACCTCAATGTCTTTTTTGCAGTTGATTGTCTGCAGTTGCCTTTAAAAGATCAGATTTAGCATCAAACATCAGACCGTAGCATCAAACATAAGCGATATTAATGACATACCTCGCAACAAAGTATTCTGTAAGGAAAAGTCAAGAAAAAGTATAATCAAGAAAAGTTTTCTAAGCCAGTATTGAGGCAAACCCTTGTCACTCAGCAATTCTAGATAACAGCAAAATTTTGCTCACTCGTCTTGTTCGTAGTGTCTCGGCAAGCTACAAGATTTGTCACTAGCCTACTTGTCTTCAGGTAGGTTAGTGACAAAACTCTCTCTCTCTCCTCCTCCTCCTCCTCACCTTTGTTCCCACCTGTCTCTTTTCCCTCTCTCACTCTCTCCTCTCTCAGAGAGTGAGAGCTCTCTCACTCTCTCCTTAGCCACGCTGGATGCCACAGTCATCGTGTGTTTGTGCGTATTTTGTTTTGTTCCTTGTCTTTTATTCTGCACTAGTGATCTATATGTCTGTACTTCTGGTTTTTGCACATGTGGTTCGCATATCGGTTTTCATCCATATGTGTTGTGGGAGGGTACCTTATGGGCCATGAACGCCGGGACCTTTGTGTGCACTTACCCGTGCTGCTAGTCTTATCAGTGCACATATGTAATAGTGAACACATGAAGTGACAAACTCACCATTTCGGGATATGGGGTGGGAGTCTGTGCACGGGTTGGAATGGCTCGCTGAGTGTTAAATCGTCTCTCACATCCATGATTAGCAGGGAGCGACGTCAGGTTTCCCAAGCCTTCCCGTTTCATGCCGACCCTTCCAACACCATCGGTTTAAACACTGCCTGCAAAAATATGTTATCCATCTAAGCCTTCCAGCTTCCTGCGGCCTCTCGCCCCTGACCAGGTGATTCCAGTCGCCCCTCCTTCAACCCGCCAGATTGTAGATTTTATTGGGAAATATCCCTCAATTCAGGGCAAAGTTAGGTGGTTATTTGTACTGTAAGAGCCATTAATGTTGGGATTATATTTTCCCGAACTACCTGATCGAGTCACCTGCATCATTTTGTTCACTGGCTGCCCCTATGCCCTGGAGGGTCATATCCCCTGTATACTCTATTCCTCTATGACCAAAGGGATGTCCCTATGACCTGTAGATAGAAAATATTTTAAGAGTTTTCAAAGACTGTCTTGAATTTATGGTGATCCTCTATTCAAGACAAGGCAGCTGTCCCCCAGCTGTGCAACCAGGGACTAAAATATAGCTCAGTGGCCGCCCGAGATGATGGTAGATGGCCTTGTGTTTTTATTTCACATCTATTCAAGACCAGCTCAGGGCAACAATGATGTGGATCAGAGCTCCCCTCCCCTCCAGAACAGCTCAATTTTCCCCAGGGAACTAGCTCTAGACTAGCTCATTGGCCTTCAGATATGGGGTCATCAGAGTAGCTCAATTGGCTTTAGATGGGTTCATATGGCCTTTGACCAGCTCAGGTGGCACCAAGTGAGCTCAATGGGCACCAGAATGCCTTCGCCCATACGATTATTGGCAACGATGAGGCATTATCTGGACGCGTAATAGGTGCCCATACTCTTCCCGGGTACCATGAAACGCGACAGAATTCCCTAGCTGACCAAAAATAGTTGTAAATTTTCTAATAATATTTTCAATTGCTACATGTGGTCTACTTCCATCTAGGTTCAACGGCGTAGGACACTAAATTTCGAGCGGCACAGCCCAAACGGTACACCGCCTAGCGATCAAAGGGGCGCTCTGGCATCGATGAGGTCATGTGCTCCCTGTGCCCCTTTGGCTGCGCCCCTGTGGGAGGCCCAAAATCTTGGGGCTTCTGACTCCCACCTCCTCCTCCATCTCCATCCGTGCTCCGAAGGCACTGCTCGGCGAGTTTGTATTTTGGCTCCGAGGTTAAATCTACCCAGCAAACACGAAAAGGAAATATTCTGAAGAACAAAAAGGAAATATTCTGAAGAACAAAAAGTTTCTATTAACATCGGTTTACAATAGCACGTGAAAACAATTAAGTTTCAAGACATGGTTGAAAACAATTTGTTAAAGTGCTCCCACGCAGTTTCCAACTCGCGACCTATTCCGCGGCAAGCGAGCGCTCTACCAGTTGCGCTACGGTGACGCATGCGCGGCCGCCCGCTGGGGAGGGAGGGTCGGTGGCGGCGCGACATCGAGTCAGTTTTTGCTCTCCTGTGGGAAGGTTTTTGTGGGCATTGTAAAACTGACTCCGGAACCCTAAAGGAAATTGATGGCGCTTTCAGATGATATGCAATTTGTTTCTGGGACCACCCAAATTTGCGATATGGAGACATTGGCGGATCCAGGGGGCAAAAAAGGCAATTCCCCCAAACGAAAAAGCTCGGGGCAAAACTATGTTTTTGCCCCCCTCAAAGCGATCGACCTCCTTTTTCCCCCGACTCCTTTTTAGCTTGTAAGCAAAATTTTGGTGGTTCAACTCTCAACTTCAAACAGAATTAGAGAAGTTCAGTGTAAATATTGGGGCTTGGATAGGAAAAAATGTATCTTGAGCCCATATTTTTCACCCCGTGACGTTTTTTTTGCTTTTCGTCTCAAGTTCCCAAAATCCTAGCGAAAAGGCATATTTTAGCGCAATTTTTCACTGTGCGACGGTTTTTTTTTTGCTTTTTGACTTTGGTTTGCCCCTCCCAAACCAACCGGCTAGATCCGCCACTGTATGGAGACCTTCCAAAATGAACATTTTAACATGCAATGTCAATGGGACAGAGGAATTATCACGTCCGTGCTGCCAACTAACTTCGATGGGGGCTGGGCACGTGTAGAGACTGCCTGCCCACACACATCAGCTGATTCGGTTGCAGGTTCTGCTATGTGTGAACGGGCCCTTACTATTTTTGGAAGTTTGCGTGCAGTATTCGTGGAAATTACCTCACTCTGGACAAAATTACCGCGATCCACGTACCAATGCATGTTCATAGCTCCGCCTGCGGTGAAACAAGTTTCCAATCAAGAACAAAGTGCACGATTGGGTGGCATTTCCGGAGCGAAGGATAAATCGTCGGCTGACGTGGAATTGTTTTATTGAGCGAGAACTGTGCAGGCCTGACTAAGGCCCAGAGTCAGGGGCCGTTCACATATGGCGTCTGCGGCGAAAGGGGGAGGGGCTCTCACTTGTTCTGTCCTTTTTCTGACAAAGCGGGTGGGTCTGGATTTTTATCACGATTTCTTATATAAATTTTGTCCAAGCTGTTGCAAGTTCGGCTTTGGAGTCGGAACCTTACTAAAACCATCGCATGGAGATGTTACGTTGACCCCTACCCCAACACCCGCACGAGCAACTCCCACAATGAAGGGTTAGACCTACGTCGGGTAAATATTGAGCACCAGAGCGTCTCAGGGGAACCGATCCCAAGCCTGCACATTAGACTGGTAAAAAAACGTTTCCCCTCATGGCTGTTTTTTCCTTGCCTAGTCAGTAATAAATCCATAAAAAGTCAGGTCAATAGATCTATGACAAGTGCCCGCACCTTGATCTTCCCATTTTCCATTAGTGGCCCCATTGCCTTGCAAGGGAAGATCAGGTCATTTTCAATATTTGACCTAGCAAGGCCATATTATATATCATTCGATTTGCAATGATGAGAGGAATCTAATGAACACAAAATATTTTCCCTAAGTCTTCTCTGAGAGAATCTATAGGGGAAAAGATAAACTTATCCACTATTAGCCTATGGGAAAGTCTTTGACATCTGGTGATCTCAATATTGACCTGACCTAAAAATGTTCCTACATCCTCTTTGTCCTGCTAGGACTAAGAGGATTTATAACCAGCATGAGTTCAGGCCATCACTCGCTGTCGCTGGCTCGCTTGACATGGAACATGTAGAAACAGTTCTTGCTTTCGTTCATGCACAACGCAACCTTGCATACGCTGCAACTCCATCTTGAGCAATGTACTGCGCCTTTAACTGAGCAGTGCTTACGCGTCTGCCTCTGACTGGAGAATACAAGCAGGTGGTGTTTCGATGTACCGAAACAAAAGCTCTGGTGAACATCTGCCCTCTTCTACCCCTTCTTGCAGGCTCTACCGGCGGAAGCATGTAGCTGAGGTTCCGCTTCCTCGTACCTATGCGCGAGGAACCCTCAGCGAACCGGGTCGCATGCTTGTAGACATCCAGACGGAAGGCTTTCAGAGGCATCGGTTCGTTACCCCAGGACTTGCAGTCCCGCTTGTACTGCAGCCATGCGTTGCACAGAGCAACATCCAGACAGTAGGCGAAGATCGGTAAGTACCACCTTCTGGCCCGAAGTGGCGTCTTGTGCAGGTGAGTAAGCATGCCACTCTTGTCCACGCCCCTCATTCGGGTGTTGTACTTCTTGATGACAGCGGGACACCTGACCTCTCTCTTGACTCTTTCTTGTTTTTCGTACCGAAAAGCGCTTGACATCGGCTCTACTTCCGCACCAGTTGACACTACCGTCACCACTTTGTTATCCTTCCACTTCAGGGCCAGAACTCCCCCTGAAGAACAGTAGTCCAGTGTTCCATTTGGCGTTCTTTTTTGGTTCATCTCCTTGGTGGACATGAGGTCAGGATGACCGATGCAGTTCTCACGTGCTGTCCCGGTGTAACGGCAGCCGTACTCAGACTTCAGATATTCCGCAAGCGAATCGCTACTGAAGAAGGTGTCCGCATATATGGCAGGGGTCTCTGGGTGCTGCAGTGTTTTTGTGAGCACGATTACGACCTTGCTGCTCACGTTTATATCAAGCTCATCTTGAGTCAGCCTCGTCTTGTGAGCATCAAATGTAGATCCTTCTTGGTACATCAGGAAGTCGTGAATGATCCCACCTGTGCTCGCTCGACAGAAGAGCTTGAACCCTCAATTATCTGGCTTAGTTTGGATGTATTGTCTTAGGTTACCAGTACGAGTACCCTTGTACGCTATCATGACCTCATCGACTGACTGCTCGGGTTTGGCTGGAATCTCCAAACTATTCTCGGTGATGGGATCCATGACAGGTCTGATCTTGAAAAACCCTGTCACCAACCGTGTTCGCGTCCTCGTTGATGTTGAAGTGGATGAGTGCCCGGATCTGGCCGAAGCGTCTCGAAGGCATGATGTCCGCTACTTGGGGAACTCGTGTTTCCGTCGCCCAGTAGTCTTCGATTGCAGATAGTCGGCTGACTCCCATGTACAGCAAGATCCCAATAAATGTCATCATCTCTGATCGATCCGTGTGGAAAGTCGTAGCCACATCTTTTTGTCTTGCATACAAGTTTGTCTGGTAGACGATGTGATCCACCAGCTCAGTGGAAAATATCGCACTGAAGTAATCCCAAGGATCTAGTATTTGGTCTATCTCTTGACGAATGTATTCAGGGAGGGGGGATTCCGTATATCCTCTCGCTCCCATGTCCTCTTTGCTCTCTGCGGGGTTGATCTTTCTACGGGAGCCTCGTCATCCTCCAAATCGTAAGCCATCATCGGCGAAGGTTTCCGAGAAAAACCCCGCTCTTCTAGAAAGGAATCGTCCTCTGCACCTTCTTCCGGAAGAGTGAAGTCCGGATCCTCGTCTTCATCGTCCACTTCGATATCACTTTCCAGTGGATTGTTGGGCACTATCCATCGTGACTTGTGAGCGAGTGAGCGAGTTCCATAAAAGGATCCACTTGAGGTCTGGGAGGACAAAAATACAAACGGATAAGCTAGGAATAAGGAAATTGAAAAGCTTTCAGGCATTTATATTTTACAAGGAGAGGCGAAGGACAAGGCTAAATATTCGTCTTGATGCTCACGGTGTCTCGGGTCATTCGGAACCGAGGACGGTTATAAGCAGTAATGTTACAACATTATAGATTAAGCAACAGTGTGTGTGATATATGCATAAGAAAGATATTTATAGTTCCTAGAAACTGTCGAGAAAACCTACCTCTGAATCATTCCTCATTCAAAAGCCCAATCCCATTTAAAGAAAATATTATTGCCAGATTCGGGCGCAGAGAGCCCGCAAGGGATGATTGCGGGTTTGGGTACAGCTGGCAGAAGAGCCCGATCGGGATGAGCGCCATTCTGGGACAAGCTAGCAAAAGAGCCCGCACGGGATAAGCACCGTTCCGTGAGAAACTGGCTACCAGCCCGAGCGGGATACTAAATTTTTCAAACGTTTAAATTGTGTTTTATATTGCTTTTGAAGGTCATTTTATATACCATTACCAACACCAATATTTGAATTATATTTCCTACACTTTTCAGCCACCTACCTCTTTTGGTGCCCCTGCAGTGGTAGATTTTGGTTGGGAGGAACCGCCCGCAACCTCCATCTTCAGAGCCTCGCCAAGCAATGGATGATACAACGGACTCGTGTTTGCGCCAAAATTAGAGAACTGAATGTTGATTGGTCAATTTGGAAAGAGAACAAGTGCTGCTATTGGCTGGAACTTCACCGAAGGCTCTAGGCTTATTAATACGCTGCCTATACTCATTTGAATAACAGCGCGAGGACAGTCCCGTGCGGGATACTTGCCCGCTAAAGATGTACCCTTGTTCCCAATTGCGCTGGCTTTGTTCTGATTCCCTGTCTAAACTCAGCCCATACAACTTAACCTTGATTAACTTTTTGGTACTTATTACTTAACCTGTGAGTTCGATATTTCAAGGACTTTAAGGCATTTATCCGATATGTACTGTGTTCTGACATTAATAGAATATATACCCGTGTAAAAAGGTAGCATCAAAATATTCGCATGGGATTGCACATCACCTTCTTCAACCGTACAAAGTGTCGACACTATTCCCCCACCGATGACTGCTGCCCCGCCGATGGCCCGAGTGCTGCAATGTGGTTATGATGTAGATGCTACAATCCTATGCTAAGAAAGTTTCTGAGTTGGCTCCTAGGTTCATGACTGTTCATTCGGAGTTCTGTGATCTGTTCTGTGCTTAAGTCTAAGCTGTGCTTTAGTCCAGAACGTATTCTAATATAAAACCCTTACCCTATCCTATTTTTTAGAATACTTTTTCCAGCCCATTTTCAGTTAGCTGCCACAGTTACGGTAGATCATAACAACAATTATTCAACTTCTGATTGGGGATACGGACCTTCCAATGAACTTTTAACTTAGTGGGGACCCATGTCTAGTAGGTTTCTTGCCATTGACGAAATTAAAATTGTTTCAGATGTAGGGACCTTTTGTCAGTCTTATCAATAATTGTCTTTCTTGCCTATACACCGCATTATAATTTATATTCATATGCCCAGGAATTTAGAGATAGAATGCCTCCGAAAAACAATAGAGAGGAAAGCATAAATGAGCTACGCATTCAGCAGGCTACCCTGGAAAGGAAGATTAATACCCTACAACAATCCGTGGCCCAAGTCTCCAATGAGCTCCAATCCCCCCACTTCCTTCATGAAGAAGCTGTGGACAGGGCATATTCATGCTGAGAGAAAGCTCGTGTCTGTTCTAGCGGAAAATGAAAGACTGGTACAGAGGGAGGTGGCCACAGCAAAAAGACTAGAATAACTGAAGCAATACACTAGGAAGTTTACACTAGTGATTACTGGGAAAGTGGTTCCGTCTTTCTCAAATGGGGAGGATATCCGCACAATCACCAAGGGGTTGCTCCAGGAATACCTAGGTATAAGCCTGAATAGAGATGCAATGGCAGCATGTCATCGCTTGCAGTCTAGGGGCTCTATTCTTCTACGACTCCATGACCTAGACATTAGAATGCGCATTTACTCCCAGCGTACTAAACCATTGAAGAGGGGATTCTTAGTCTTTGAAAGTCTTACGAGGAAAAGAAGGGAAGTGATCGATATGCTGAAACGTATGCGAAACAATGACTCCCGTCCATTTTCATCCTGTTTTACATTCAGAGGTGATATCTTCCTCAAAGTAAGGGAGGATGACAGACCAGTTCAGGTGGGAGTGGGCACCACGGAGGAAATGATCACTCAAATCTGCCGTGGAGAAAGGGTAACTCATCCAAACGACAAAATACCAGGACGTACCCAACCCAAATATTCAAATGAAGGAGGCTGAAATCAGGCCCAAGAACAAAAGAGACCCTCCCGCAGACAGAGCAATCCCCCGCCGAACAGGTATAGGTCACGCCCAAAGCGCCAGTCTACAATTAGGACTCAACAGCAGGAAAGACCTGGAAGCTCCTCCACGGGCTTTGTTGTGTCTGCGGGGGGGTCTCCAAGCCTGGGTTCAATACAATCTGGGCATCGGACTGGACACTTAGGAAATAGAACCAATGGGCCGGGTGGAGTCCTGGCAAGAGAAACTAGATTTTTTCGAGGCCAGCTTTGAAACCAGCTCCGTGAGTGGAGATGAAACTAGGATTGAACCCGAAGTCCCTACCAGCCCTGCAGGGGAAACTATCCCTAAAACATTTGATAAGTACAAATGTGCCCTGATGCCACATACCGGAGTTACAGCGATAGTCTCTGCTTTTTTAAACTTCTTATAGAATTCCCCCCCTTAAAGCATTCTGTTGTCTTTGTTGATGACTCCGGCCTTAGACATGGGTTTCCATTGTGGGATGTTCATTTGATTAGTTCCATCTGTAGAAGGAAAACTCAGTTTTCCCTTTCTTTTATTCTTATTTTTATTTCAAACTGGTGTAAGAATACTGGAGTGAATGACAGCCCAGAGTAGTTTGGATACATCCATGTTTAATCATGCTTATTCTCAGCTAAAACTTATCTTTGATTCTCATCGCTTAAAGCTGAATGAGGATGCTTCTCCCGATGATTCACACGACATCTTAAATAACTGCAAATACTATAATGGAGCTTCCAAACTTATATCTAGTGACCACAACTTTTTTACAATTTTGCATATTAATACATTACTAAAGCACTTCGAAGATGTCACTTGTTAGATAGATCAAAAACTAAATATGACATCATCTGTATCTCTCAAACGTGGTTGGATGAACACCTCAACTCTGGCTACGAAATTCCAGGTTACAATTTTCTTAACCACTGTCTTGACTCTCATATCAGGGGCAAGGGTGCGGCAGTCTATGTGAAAAATAGCGTAATATTCAAACCCAGACCAGATCTTCCTAAGAAAACACCCGCACTGCAATCTGTCTTCATTGAGATAACCCCCAAAAACAAAGCTAGTATTACTGTCGGCACAAATTACAGATCTCCATCCTTTGACTCAAACATACTTTTTGAATATTTGGACGATACTTTGTCCAAGATTTCTCATCAAAACAAAATATGTATAATTGCTGGGGACCTTAATATTGATCTGCTGTACATTAACCATCAAGAGGCTCCACATACACTTCTGGCATGCATGGCCACAGGTGGTCTCCTCCCCACAAGTAAGTTTACCCACCCGTATTACGGCAAATACTGCCACTCTTATTGACAATATCTATACGATTTTTTTAAACCCCAATGCATTCTGGAATAATTATTGATGATACAAGTGACCATTTCCGGTCTTCCTCTTCTTGTCCTTCAGTACCGCAAACATGCTCATTCATCTGAAACGTCAAGGGCTTATAATGTTTAAATAAGCTAGATACTTTCCCAGATAATAATGACCCGGATACCTACGCGGAAATAATTGTATCTACAATTCAAACAGAAATGAATAAGTTCTCGAGAACTGGCAGAAAAAGGAAAACCAAGCCAGTTCACCCCTGGGTGACCCAAGCGATGGTCCGTTGTATTAATAAGAAGAATAAACTCCAAAAGAAGTACTTAAAAAACCGAACGCCCGCAAATAGGGTTACATCATGGAATAAAGATACCTGGAACGGAAGCCTCGTTGATTTCTGGGATGCTTTTGTGGGGCCCATTAAAAAGACTTGGGTAAATAGCCAAGAACATTAAAATATAGACGGCAGCAAAATATTTAACAAAAAACAGGCCTTTGCGCGTGCCTTACTTCAATCGAGAGGAAACAGCTACTACTGAGGTATTATTTATCCAATCTAAACCTAAATAATTGCATAATAGCCATAAAATATGAATGCAAAACCAGCGTGAGCCCGGATTCGAACCAGGAACACTAGGATTGCTAGACAAGCATGCTGCCAACTGCGCTATTGAGCGACGAAATTACCATTACGAAGATGAAAAGTTCCACGCGCGGGATTGGAACCCGGGATCTTCCTCTTACTAGACGAACGCTTAACACACTGCGCTATTACGGCGCTGAGCCGCGCGCGCTTAAAAACATGTAATAATACAAGTTGAGCTGCAGTATCAGATTCTGCCTTTTCCTGCACTTTGCTCTGAGATTTTAGATATTCCATGCCTAAAATGTATTTTAACGGACGCAGCACAGACTGGGCTTTCCGAAATGCATGGTGGTTTTCCTGTGCAAGCCACGGTTTATAAGTTATCACGCATCAAAGTCATCGGCCACCACATCTCCCATAGACTTTACATTGGTCCTTACCGAGCTTTACTTACCGAAGGATTTTTTCATGTCCTAGATTGGCACCCAAAAGCGGGGCGGGTTTGCATTGAAGTCTCCATTCCAGGTATCTTTATTCCATGGTTACATATACTATATATAGAAATCGTCTAAATTCTGTCCTAAAACAAGCACAGGCTAGATACTACAGAAACCTGATACAGGAGCGAAAATATAGCTCGAGAAAACTTTGGAAAACTATTAATGAAATAACACATATAAACAGAAAAATGCAGCATCGCTTCCTGGATCGTTTCAACTCGGTGCCAATGAAACAAACGACACACAGGATATTGCAAATAAATTTAACACGCGCTCCACTGGGGTCCCTGGCATGACGCACCCCGCTGGGGGAAGGCGTTTGTCGCCCCCCCTCCTCCCTCCGTATCTCATTTTCCACAAAAGCTAAAGATAAAATTATGGGCGGCGTTCGAAAGCTCTTGACAAGACAAAAAGATTTTATAAGAAGAATTTTTTATGTCAGGTCAATATTGAGGTATAAGAAGCAGGAAAAGAAAAGGAGCATAGGTAAAAGAAAGTTCCATAGGCTTACAACAGAGCAGTGTACGTTTCTCGCTCTAGATCTGTACTCAGAAGAGCTAGAGAAAATATTTATGCATCATTGGGTTCCTCTCATCGCGGCGAATTGAATGATGTATAATATGACCTTGCTAGTGTCAAATAGTGAAAATTACCTAACCTCGAGCTAGGTCAGGGTCACAGAGTGACCTGGTATGCTCATGTTGCATATCAATCAACTTCCCACGACAATATAAGCAAAATTCAAGCAAAATGGGAGCTTTATCCCAATTCAGTAAGAAGTTATTGGCAAAACAATCACTCTATGCTCCTGTGACCTGAAATGACCTTTGGAAGGTCAGATGCTCAAAACATTAACTTTATGGTCAGGATCTTGGTAAGAATAGACGTTTTGAGGATTTTCAGCATTATCTATCCAGTATTTACTGAAAACGAGCCCATTCTATTTTTCACCATAGCCTTATGATGGGGGCGACCAAAAAATGACCCCACCTCAGGTCAACAATATTGAAATTCCCAGAAAGCAGATTTGTAGACCCTAATGACGTTATCATATTGTGAAAGTTTCAAAGTGATCGGTTCGCTGATGTTCCCTGAGCGCCGCTTCAAACTCGAGATTTTAGGTTTTGAGGTCGGGTCACCTGGCCTTGAATAGCTTCTTGACCTGACATGACCTTACCTAAAAAATTGGTCAGATCTATAAAATTGATTAGGAATAAGGTACTGTAAGTTTCGTTGTTCTGCGTCTCTTCGTTTTTTGAGTTATCTGGGAAAAAAGCAGGAGGGGCGAATTTCGCCCCAAGCGGGGCGCGTGTTAATGAATTTTTCTCCACTTTAGGAGCTGAATTAGAGCAAGTACCACCCACATTAAACATCAATCCACTCAAGTACCTTAACGATCAACACGTTGATAATCTAGTGCAGCTTCCAACAATCAGCACAGTGTATGTCGACAGGATTATCAAAGAGATGAACAATAATGGAGCTGGCCATGTCAATATCAATGGAAGAGTTCTGAAAAAATTACCCCTTTCATCATAAATGAAATTACGCACCTCTCTAACATTTGCTTACAGAAACATACATTTCCTGCATGCTTTAAGATTGTACAGATAACACCAATTTTCAAATCTGGATGCAAAAGATTATTCACCAATTACAGACCAATCTCAATGCTACCTGTACTGTCTAAAGCTCTCGAACGTATTCTATGCAACCAACTAGTTAATTTTCTGAATGAAAATAAGGTTATTTATGACCACCAGTTTGGTTTTCGAAAATGTCATTCCACTTACATGCCAGTTTCGATGATTCATGAACATATTACTTTAACCCTAACACAAAAGAAACTATCGGTTGGAATTTTTTGTGAACCTCAAAAAGGCCTCTGATACTGTTAACCATTCAATCCTGATAAATGACATGGAAGCATACGGCATAAGAGGAAATGCCTTGAAAATATTCGAATATTACCTCTCTGATAGAGTACAAGTCACCAATACCGGAAATACGAAATCGAATCCTCGAACGGTCTCATTAGGGGTCCCTCAGGGATTAATACTTGGACCTACATTATTTACAATTTATATCAACGATATCTACAAATGTTTGTCAAAGTGCCGCCCGGAGCCAGTTGGTAGGCGTTGGGCCCGGCCCGCTGCTCGAGATGCGTGGCGTGTGTCCGGCTGGGATCGGTTCCGGACGCTACGGCGCTCATAGTTTACCCGACGCGGTCGGCTGGCAACGACTGGTGGGGGTGCCTGAGCGGGACGGCCGCCCGTGCTCGGGGACGTTAAACTTTGGTTTAAATTATCCCCATTGGGGGTTGCTCGTTCGGGTGGTGGGGTTGGGGTCCGTGGTTTGTGCTTTGTGGCCCGACTGGGGCCCTATTTATAAAAAGAAATGTTCCAAGATTCCCACTTACTATCTCTTTGCAGATGATGCTGCCATTTTCTTCGACTGTCTCCTTGACGTTGCACAAGGTAAAATAAACCAACCAACTACTGACATACATAATTGGCTATGTACGAACAGCCTCACCCTAAATGTAAGTAAAACATTCTACCAGATTTACTCAATGACCAATAAAAAGCCTGACATAGATATCCAGCTAAATTCGCAGCCTGGTTAAAGTACCGATACTGTTAAATATATTGGATTGATTTGAGAAGAAAACCCAAAGCTTAAAAAACATATCTCTGAAGTAACCAACACAATCTGCAGGAACATAGGAGTTTTTTTCCCCAACAAAATATATACTCGACGACAAAACAATGCTGATGTTATATAACTTCCTTATTTGCCCCTTCCTTGGGTACTATGGGTTTATATGGGCCTCAAACTTTAATAGTAACATCATTTAACTTGTGAACCTTCAAAAAATAATAAATCGAATAATTGCTAGAGTTCATCACAGGGCACCATCATCTCCCCCTTTTTGCTGAGTACAGACTTCTGAAATTTCATGATATTATCAAACCACAGAAATTATTAATATTACATAATTTTCTTAACAATCAACTTCCCACAAGCTATGCAAGGTACTTCCAATTACACCAATCAATAAGAAAGTCTAGGGAAGTAATGCACTTCAATGAACCGCTAGTTATTACCGTATGGAGATCATTTGTTTTCCCCATTGACTGGGGGTGCAGGGGAAGAGGTCCTAGTGGAAGTGGGCTCCAGGAGCAGGGTCCCTAATTGCAGCTGGTTTTTGGGCCAGGGGCCCCGTGGGCTCAGTGGTCTGTCGGCCCCTTGGGACAGGGGCCCGAATGGGAAACAATTGAATTCATTGTGTCCTCTCGCATTTTCAAGCAAGCGTCACAAAGTTTGGAATATTTTCGATAGACCCAGCGGTGAAAGAATCCTTCACGCCTATGTGACGTCACTTCAGCGTGAAAGAATCGCCCTTTGAACTTACCTTTAGATAAATGTTTCTTAGATGTGAACAATGACCCCAACTAATGATGCATTTCGCACCTTGAAACACTGCATTTCTGATTTTGTTCCTATCCTTTATGTCATTAGGTCGTCGGGCAGGTATGTACCTTCATCCAGCAATGCTAAGCCAGCACTTAGTGGCGGATACAAGGGGGCCTAGGAGGCTCAACCACCCCCCCCTAAATGTCCGAGTACCTTTGGTTACTATTATGCATAGATGGAGTCTGATCCGAGGCAATGGCGGGGAAGCCTCGAGTCCCTTAGCTCCCCCTCGATATGAAGTCCTGGATCTGTCACTGCCAGCACTCGCCAGGCTGTACTTCAGCAGTTTTAAAATGTTCTCTAACAATAAACTGAAACCAGGGTCTTTAGATTTCCAGTCCACTGGCTAACCACTCCCATACTCAACAGCCCACATCTACCTTGGGGCTGCGGTGCTTGTAATTATTTGAACGGTATTGATACCTATTTGTATTTGAATGCCAGTCTACCAGTACTGCAGGTACCAAAAACCTCAAGACATATCAGTCCGTGGAAAACAGCATATCAAAAATATTTTTTTAAACCTTGATTTAAAAAAGAACCACCAGAGAACCGTAGGATGTTTTCTGCACATGCATTTTGAAAAAGAGGCTCTTCTATTTTAGAATATGTAAGCGAAATATACGGCCAAAACACTGGGTGGGAATCGAATGGAGTGAGACACGGCTTTGTAGTAATGAGCCGAAAACTGTGGAGTCTAATGTGCACAGATTAGACTGCAGTGAGTCATACATGACGTTACTGGTTCAACTTCCTCATAACGTCAACCAGTAGTGCCGGGGTGGGCCCGAGTTGCCACACGGCGGGGAGCCGTCTCCTGTGGAGTGCTTCCCCTGTCGCTACCTCTGCCAAGCCGCCACGACCACGCCGTCCGCGTCGCAGCCCCGCAGCGGAATTAGCTTTCCAGCCGTGCGACCCAAACCTAGTTAGGCTGATACGGCGCACGTAATTCGACGACCGGGCATGGGTGTTGGAGCCAACAAACCGTCGCGTGATCCGGTTCTCTCCGTGCCGTTGCCTTTGTGGACGTCCCTGGAGCGGCTGGCCCGCGGCGACACGGCCTGTGGTCACGCCGTGACAAAGCTCAGCTGAAACCTAGTAAGCTGCGGACGGGCTGGTCTGGCTGCCGACCGGTGCTCCCGCCTCTGTGGGGTTTTCCCGAGGTATCGACGCGGGAGGTCACCTGTCTCGTTTTAGGGGGGAGAAGCGGTGAGTGCGGGACAGCTGTCTGAGGCAGGCTGTCTCTCAAACCCTGTCTGTGGCTAAGATCGAATATTAAAGCCCGCAAAAGAAGTCACATAGGCCTGCGCCAAGCTCACATCCCACATGGGTGCTTCACCCAAAGTCCTCAGGGTTTTTCTGCCCGCAAGCTCGAATTTAGTATGACACGTTTCCTTTTACTGAGTTATGGCCGGGTCAGGGCGGCTGCAGCTGGTAAGGTTGTGATCTCGCGGTTTGAGGAGCTGACAAGTACCGCTTCACCGCATCGACACAAGCGCGCACGCTCCGCCGCTCTAATGAGCACGATGAACGAGACCAGCCTGCTTCGTTGTGGCCCACCTGCTCCCATGTGCAGCGGTTAAGAGGGTCTGCTCGTTAGTGCTTGCAACAACCGAATAGCATAGCTCGCAGGTGCCCTCACCACCCTCTTTGCCAGATCCCAAACAACAGCTTCAAATATGACGACAGTGCGAACGGCCAGGATATGACCGGTGACTAACTGCTCTGTCATGACAGAAGGCCCTTTGCCAACGTCAGCGCACGAACTGACAATGTTAGTTCTACCTCAATGGATCCATACAAGGTCAAATATGTTGCAGCCCAGCTGACAGTGGGAAGGTAGACAATAGAGCAAGTCGTCAGAAAATAATTTCCGATTTCGGATTACGAGTAGTGATTTTATTATGTCTTGATATGTTGCAAACATGATGCAAGCAAAACAAATCCGATGAATCTACGTTTAAAGGGAATGTGGCACCTTCACAACGTGATTTTAGCTGAGATAGCCAAGTTGTAAAGCAGGTCAGAAAACCCGGTACTCCATATTTCATTTGTCTTGGAACTCGATATTTCCGTAGAAAAAAGCTAAAACCTACCTGACACCAGCCCCCCTCAGCCCCCCGTCGCCAGCGGCCATTGTTGTGAGCTACTGGTGTGACGACATATGCTGACGTCACGATGAGCATCAGCCAATCGAAGCCCTTGAAGCGTTTCAAGTAAGGTAGTGGTTGCCAGATCGTGACATCATCCACAGTCTGATATTTATTTCTTTTTCTAGAGGAGTATTTTTGAAAACCAAATATTTAGCTCATTGTACATTTTTTAGAGAAATCATGAGTGGTTTCATTATTTTTGACTAAAAGTAGGCCTAATTACACTAAATTCCAGGATTCGACCAAGGTGCCACATTCCCTTTAATGGGCGCGGAACGGCCTTTTCTGAAGGCATGTTTTCAGTAGGACGGCGTTGAAGTCTCCATCGACTTCACAATGCATTGTTGTCAGTATCCTTGCAGCAAGGTAACTTTTAGACTAACATCAAAACATCGGATCTATTTGCACCCGACCCGTAGCCAGGCGGACGCACTGGCAGAAGTCAAGAATCTCGCCAACTCGCCCACGCTCGTGGGTAGCCAAATGAGGTTCTAGGGCCAGAACTTAGGTAGCCAATCACGGAGAATTGACAGAGATCAAGAATTGCACTTACCAGCACAAAACAAGTATTTCCACGATCTTACCGCCACGTAAAAAGAACGATCCATAACATACAATGCTACCTTGACTGATTTTAGGTACCATTATAGTTCTAGTGAGAGACGGTACAAATTAGTGACAAATAATTTATCCTTACACACTCGCGTTATTTCACAGCTAAGTTAGAGATGGGTAGGTAACCACATCGGCAACGAAATTGACCCATATAAAGCCCTGAGAAAAAGGTACTCTAAATTATGATGACATGAGAACGGTAATATTCATTCTCTTATATGAATTCAACCATTTATTTTGAGTAAAAAGAGAAAAATTTAAAGTGTATATCAGGGCCGTGATCGGCATCTAAGAATATTCTTAGGCTCAGACGCGTCATAGATGACGCCATCAACAATGACGTCATAGGTGTCACGCCAGTCTTAGCGCCAGGTGGCAGGCAAGTCGATTAGTTAGTTCATATTCTTAGCACTAGAGGGCAGCTCGGACGCCATTGTATTTGCGCGATAGTTGGGATCTCGCAGCGTGTTTTCCAGAAGTACCTATTACCTAGTGATTATTTTGTTTTGTATAATCTGAAGTATTGATGGAGGTAGAGGGCATTATAGCGGCTGTCCCTCATTTTTTCAACCTTTTAAATGGCATTTTCATGGATGAGAATGATAGCAGTGATGATGATGATGTATTGCAAGCACAGTTAAGGAGGTAAGTTAAGGGAGAAAGCTTTATTCAACTATTATAATAACTATGATTATGAAGAAGAGCACGTCCATCTTAACGGAAAAAATTCAGAGATGTTTTGATATGAACAGAACGAAGTGTAAACAACATTAAGTTTAAAGGGAGATACACGAAAAAATTATTATTGTGGTTTCTTGCTATTTGAAAAATCCTGATTACAAAACTGTTAATTATTTTTGTATCTTCAGCAAAATTTTGGGAGGCCACTCACTTATTACTGAAATGGTTAACAGTTCCAATAAAATGCTGAAACCTTCATCCATCACTTACTTTTCGAAAGCAATTCAAATTTAAAAAGTAATGTTTTTTGTAATAAAAATGTCTTCTCCTGTATTTGTATTTGAATTAATTTTACAAAGCCTTTGGAAGATAAAAAACAAATTAATTTGCCCTAGAATCGGAGAAAAAGCTAATTACTCAAGTCTTCAGCCATTTCATACCTTGGGTCTTAAGTCGTATTCTGCCTCAGCCCCAGGATGACAAATATTTTGCATCAGAAAGGTGAGGTGGCTGTATGTTCTGATTGGTCAATTTTAATTTCCTGAAGTCCTCTATTTTTGTTTTGATATTATTTTTGGCTGTAGATTTTTTTCAAATAACTTTTACTTAATAGTTTTAAACTTCCAAGTCACTGCTTAGGGAAAATGGTACCAGTTTTTAGGGAATTTGATAGTCTTAGTGGAGGGTGCATCATTTGCATTAATAAGAGATGTACCGGTAAAGTAGTCTATAAATGTTGAGGTTGAGAGTAATTTTAAGCATTTCCAGGCAGAATTCACAAAAATGAGAACACTTATTGTGACCTTTTGATCTAGCCAATACAACTTGTTTCACATATCTCCCTTTAAATGTTATGGAAAGTAAAATGTCACCCATTGTAGGTAGGGCCTATATTATTAAATAAATTCTGATCTGGCTGGAACTGAAGTGAAACTGGATTACATGTGCATCATAATCATGGGGCCAGTCTGAAAAGTATGCAACTTCTGGGGAGCTCTGTTAATGTCAGTATTTTCTGTGTCATACAAATCAGTGGTGTGAATCCAGAAGGGAATAAAATGGTAACTGGTTTAAGAAAGGCAGATTTCATGTGAGATATTCACTACTGTATGCCCACCAATTTCAGGGAAACAGTTAAATTGGCCTAAAGTGCCCAACATGCTGCTCAATACAATTTGTTTAAGCTGAAAGAGTAGATTCATAGAACCTGTGCAGTAATAATGTAAAAGCATGTTAATAGTGACTTAGGAGAAGGAATTACACCTGATATACTTAGTATAATATTTCTAATAGCTGATGTGTATCTGTTTCAGGGGAGAATTGCACAAAGTTGCCGGATTTTTTGAAGAAATTGTGCCACAAATGACTGAGGAGCAGTAGAGAGCAAACTTCCGCTTCATGCCTGCGACCACAGCCAGAGTAATGCGAGAACTTGGAGTGCCTGAAACCTTTGAGAAGAAGCTTTTACTGGCACTGTACTATCTGGGAAGCATAGTGAGCTTCAGAAAGGTAGCCATGCTATTTGGAGTGGCTGAATCTACTGCTTGGGACTATGTAGACACTGTTGTAAGGTGCCTTGTAACAGTGAAAGACCACTTCATCAAGTTCCCGACAGATGAAGAGTGCCTACAGATCAGCAACAGGATTTTGATTGGAAGAGGATTTCAAGGATTTGTTGGTGCCTTGGATGGCTGTCATATTCCCATAGACAGACCCCAAGAGGATGAGCATGTCTATGTGAATCGAAAGGGGTACCACTCTATTGTACTTATGGCAATGTGTGATGATCAAATGACATTCACAGATGTATGTGTCGGTTGGCCAGGATCTGTCCATGACTCGAGAATTTTCAAAAATTCTCCCATTGGTAGAGCCTTGGCAAATGGCGAACGTCAGCTGCCAGATCGGTGTTTCCTAGTTGGGGATTCTGCTTTCCAACTGGAGTCCTGGCTTCTCACAAACTACCGTGAGAACCAGATTAACGCTGGAGCTGATAACGTGGAAGAGCCTACTCCTGCCCAGAAAAGGTACTACAACACATTGCTAACAAAAACCAGAGTAGTCATAGAACATACCTTTGGTGTCCTGAAAGCAAGGTTCAGGCGACTAACTCATCTTGAAACCAAGTCTGTGGAGAAAGCTGTCAACATCATCTGCGCAGCATGTATTCTACATAATATCTGCCAGCTGACCAATGACCAGTGGGAGCAGATGGGCAATGAAGATGTTGCTGTTGTTGGTGGTGCTGATGAACAGCTGGCGGTTGGTGCTGAAGGGGGACGAGTACGGGGTAGAGCTGCAGAAGCAGCAACTAGAAGAAGGCGTGAGGTGGTGTTCGATATGTGGGCTGCTCGGCATTGATACAAGACAGCATTGACTCAATGTAGTCTGTCTGTCTCATATTCACCACACCGCATCAGTCATGTCACGAGGCATGTCATGTGTATGAGTATGTTAAAAGTTCAGTGTTTGTCTCGGCATAGTCAATGCCAGTCGCTGATCCTGGATAGAAAGTCTTATAAATTTAGCCAAACATATATCAACACGCAATCACCAATAAATCGTGTATTATTTAAATACGCATCTCTGGACTCTGGTGCATGCTGAAAGACTCGGAAGTCTTCACTTCTTGTAAGACTCCACACTCGATTAAGCGTTTTAATAATCTCTTCGACCACAGCACAATGAAATAAGCAAGTCGCAAGGCGAAGATGCAGAACGACATTCTTGCCTATCACAAATATAGTACGAACACAAACGTAATCAGTCACTTGCAGGACACTGATAGTTCAACATGCCAAACATACATCGCTGACTCAATCGAACAAACATCACATATGCAATACAAATGCAATGGATGCCACTTGTAAATAATGTTTGTACCATTAACGAGCGTATGTGTCTTGAAGGAACTTCTCCGTTATCACAAATCAAATACACTTTGTTAAGGGCGATGAAAGATCTTCTGGATTATCACAAGAACGAACAAATACAACTGATAACACTTGCCGCCAACGTACAACAAAGTATGGGCAGTAGCCTTCCTTATTTGCATACCCCAGCCACGGCTGGTAGATGGTACGCCTAGACACATCCCATAACGCCATTAGGGCATACTCTGTACCACTTGGCGGAAAAGTTCCACCGCGGCGTCCTTATCTACAACGCCGTGCAGAGTGCCGGCAAGCTCTATGAATTTCCTAGCCAAGGTCTGGAGCTTACAGTGAGGAGAGACGTTTTCTTTCTCGGCCGCTGTTTTAAACGTTGTCACCAGATTTACTAGGGCCTCGGTTCTCAGGCGTTCTTGGTCCAGTCTAGCTAGGTTTATCCTGTCTTTCCTCTTGAGGTACTGCTCCATCGTCTTCCGGGAGTCGGTCGTTTCAGCGACTACCACGGCTGACGATGGCACGGCACTGACAGTCGGTGTCGATGTTTGGCTGACTATGCTACTGGCCGGTGTCGCTGTGGGTTGGCCACTAGCACTCACGAGCACTGCCGGTGCTGCAGTCCGATGCACGTGGTCCCCGATTGCCGGAGGCGATACGGACGTTTGCCCTGTACCACTTACAGCTGGCCTCGCTGATTTTGGCTCAGCAACCTGAACAGAGGTAGCTGTGCGTTTCCGACCTGAATTGGCCGGATGACTGTCCAGCACCCGCACTCCTGTATTCGTGGACAGAACGTAACTGGGTTCTGTAGAAGGACTCTTAGCAAGAATCCGATCCATCGCCGCAAAATGTGGCCAATGTTTTGACGGTCCACGACCACTGTGACGTAGTAGTAGTAGTAGTATAAATTTGTATTATGTTAAGGCATATACACAAAACAGCATACAACATAACGGATTGGCGCAAAAGCACAAAGCTTAATTCTAAGCGCCTCTCCAAATCATTACTATAATTTATAGAAAAAAAACTTTTAGCAAAACATTAACTAAACATAACTAGCCGCCGCCACGGCCACTGGCTACCCCGCCCACGTGCCGGATGGTGAAGCACCGCCACCGCCCCCGCCGGACACCACACGACTACGCGTGTTCAGCGCCGCCACCAGGAAGCTCTGAACGGCCCCGGCCACGGCTCGGCCCTGCTCGGCTTGTAGTGTTGTGCCTGTTGCAAGTATGTTCAGGAGCTGTGTCTGCTGTGTTTGTCTGGCGTCAATGTTGTGAGCTAATAGTGTGTTTAGGAGAGAATGTCGATGGGTATCATAAAGAGGACAGTTGAGAATGAAGTGTTTAGAATTTTCTATGTGGAATCCGCATGGACAACCTGGAGTTAAGGATTTCTGAATTTGATAAAGATATGCATTAAGTGGAAGAGTGTCAGTTCTTAGTCGGATGTGTAGTGTGTTCTTTATTTTAGGACCGTACAAAAGGTATCCGGCTGGAGCTGGGGCACCCAATAACTTGTTTATTTCCTTTTTAAACAAATTGAAAGAAACCTGACAATGAATGTTTTGCGGCAAATTATTCCAATTTCTAATGGTGGTGGGAAAATAGGTGTTCCGAAAGCTAGATGTGCAGTGATGCGGGACGGAAAAAAGTTTGCATTTCTCAAGTATAATTCTGTTCTTGCATGTCTGGTGTCGGGTAGTAGATTTTGAATATAGCCCGGAAAAAGGAGTGGGTGATGGAATAGTTTGTGAAAGAAGGTCAGTCAGTGAATTTCTCGTCTTGTCCTTAACTGCTCTAATCCTAGCTCATTCCTCAGACTCTCAGAGGATGTCCTAATTGGCGTTCCTGTTATTAATCTTAAAATTCTGTTTTGTTGTCTCTCAAGTCTTGTGCTATCGTGTACCGTCAAATGTCCGTCATAAACACTGTCACAGTAATCATAATAGGGTCGGATGTACATCTTATATATTTCAAGTAGAACCTGCCTGGGCATGAATTTTGCTACTGCATATACTGGACTCAGTGTTATGTTTACTTTCTTTAAGATAGCATTAACGTGCTGGTGGAATCTTAAGTCTTTAGATAACATAAGGCCTAGATGTTTGTGACTTTCCACGTGCGGAATGTCGTGCCCCCAAAATTTAAATGAAATGTTTCTGTGTTGTTTTTGTGACTGAATGTTTGTTGAAGAGTCTTTGTTGCGTTAAAGGTTATAGCCCATCTCTTTCCGTATTCGTGAATAGCGTCTAGTTCGTTTTGTAGAAATTGTCGTGATGTGTCAAAATTCTGTCTACTGTGGGAGGTTAGGAGGGCCACGTCATCAGCGAACAAATGGATGTCGCTCGTCCTGTCCTTCGTAATGCTGTCTAGGTACATGAGGGCCAACAAAGGCCCTATAACTGAACCTTGGGGGCATCCAGCGTTTAAAGTTTTTGGCGATGAAAATTTTTCTGTGCCCGGTACCTTAACTTTTTGGACCCTGTGTGTTAAATACGATTCCAACCAACGAAGAAGTGGGCCAGAGATTAAGAATTCTTTTTGCATTTATGAAGTAAGCCAGCGTGCCAAATTTTATTGAAATAGCTCGAAATATCCAAAAATACTGCAGTAACATCGCGACCCTCGTCCAGATTTTTGTATATGGTATGTGTCAGGTACGTCAGCTGGAATTCAGTACTATAGTTCGGTCGGTAACCACTCTGTCTGTCAGAAAGTAAATTGTGATTGGTCAGGTGACTATATATTGCACGAAAAACAATTTTTTCCAATAATTTTGAGACAAAAGACAGCAAGCTTATTGGACGATAATTACGGAAATCGGAATGTGATCCTTTCTTTTTAAATATAGGGGTAACGTTTGCAATCTTCCAGACATTCGGAAATATTCCCAACTGAAGAGATTTATTGAAAAGTAATGTCAAGGGGCGTGCGATCAGAATGGCGGTCATTTTTAAAACTTTCGTGGGAATTTCGTCAGGGCCTGTTGATTTATTCGCGTCTAAGGAATTTAAGAGTCGCAGTACTTCAGCCTCAGTCACGTGAATACCTTCGAGGTATGGTAAAGGCTCGTCTGCAGTATGGTGTTGTGCCAAGTCCTGTGGTAACGTTAGTCCTGTTGTGTCAAGCTGGGTTTGTGATACAAAAAAGTCATTAAGAAGTTCAGCCTTTTCCTGATCACTGGTGACAATGTCATTCGCGAGGTTCAAAAGTGGGGGGGGATGTGCGATGTCTGTTTCCGGCCTATCATTTTTCCAAGTATAGCGTGATATTTATGAGGATTCTGCTTATTTCCTATCAACTGAGTTACGGATGATTTAATATGTGCTGCTTTAAGTCTGGTGTTAAGAGCTGTTGTTGTGTTCCGTTGTTGTCTCCATTTGGCCCATGCATTCTGAGATTGTTGCTGCATAAGGTTATGGGTAACATGGGGCCAAGTTCTTTTCTTAAGCTCCAGCAGTTGTTGCTTCTTTTTAGCATCCCTAAACAGTCTGTTTCTTTTACGAATATGTTGTTTTAGCTCTGAACTCATCCATGCATTGTCATTCAGTCTAACATTGATTATTTTCTTCGGAATAGATTCCTCCGCAGCACGAAGTAAGATTTCGGAGAATTTTGCAGTCGCTCTATGCACATCTACATCCAATAAGCGGTCCCAATCAACATTTATTAGTAAATTTGTGAATTTATCTGCATCAGTATTTGCATAATCCCAAACGTATTTAACCTTTCTACTTGTTTTAGCAGTTATTTCTATATTTAACGTTAACCCCACAGGAAAATGATCTAAATTGGAAAAAGACGGTAGAACTTCTGAGGCTATCACTGCTTCAGTGTTGTCTACTATTAAGAGATCTCGAAGGTTAAATTTATCTGCGCTTGGTCTAGTGGGATCTTTGATTAGTTGGTGCAGGGAAAGTGAGTCCAATGCGTCTTTTAATCTTCTGTCAAATATAGTTATTCCACTGTGGTTACCCCTTTCCAAAAATATATTCCCGCAGTTGAAATCACCTACAATCGCCAACAAGTCTGGTCTATAAGTCTGAGCTTCAAGGACACTACTGGTCAGGTTATCAATGAATGTCTCGAATCTAGTCACTGTGTAGTTGGGCTGCAAATATAGCGCGCATATCAAAATTGTTTGGCCTCTTACTTTAGTTTTTACCCAGATAAATTCCTCGTCTTCAACTTCTAAATCAGGTAGTCTGCAAGATGGAATGTTAGTTCTAGTGTAAATTGCTACTCCCCCACCGTGTCTGGTTCTATGCTTTGTGAAAGGTGGTGAAAAGTTTTCTAGGCTGTAAAGACTTTCATGTACATTGTTGTCTAATTTGGTCTCACTTAATGCTAAGATAGTTAAGTCTTCAGTATCTGCAAATTGGCTCAATTCGTCTAGTCTGCCTGGAGTAGTTATACTATTTATATTGACATGACCAATTTTAACATGATTTGCTACTGGACCTGGATTTTGCTCCAGGCCCGACATTATTAGGATATAATATAGGTCATTATACATATTTGCAAGATGGAGTTCGAAATTAGAGACACACTTCAGGGTTAGACAGTAATGGTGCGACCAGCTCCAATCACAGAGTCCCGTGTGATATGTGGTGTGGTGCTGTGGTATGTTCGCCGAGCAGAGCAGAGCCGATGAACCGGAGCCCCCCATCACCGGCCAAGAGGCGGCACCAGGGCCCGGGCGAGGGCGGCAGCATTCTGGCGACACAAATCGCAATGGGTCAGGCACGGAGGAGGAGACATCAGTCATTGGTGAAAAACACGGCGGCGGCGAGCGGTGCACGATCTGTTTCTCACAACACAGTTCTCAGATCTTACTATAGTGACAAGGCACACGATATTGTATTTGAAGAATAGCAGCCCTGAATTGTCAGCCAAAAGCTTATTAATACATATTAGTCACTATTCTGCAGCGGTGTGGTGATCAGATTTAGCTTGATTAATAAAGAATACAAATTTGACTTGTTTGAGATGCATGCAATTGAGTGGCTCGATGTACGCCGCTGAGTAATGTTTGCCTATTCAGACCTCCTACTAAGTACTGGTACTGGAAACCAGTACCGGAAAACAGTAACAGTTGGACACGCAATAAACACTATACACAATTTCATTGATTAAGATGCATGTGTTGACATAGGTGCGCCCCAGAGTAATGGTTAGTTTTCTAAACATCTTGCTGCCAATAAACATATAAGTGAAGTTACTTTCCCCTCTAAATAGGAAATTAACGGGAAATCAACGACAAAAGAAAACCTTCACGGAAAACGCTTTGAGTCACGGATAGAGTGTATATCCTATTTTTATAACAAATGGGATAAAAGTAACACACAACATAATTATGCGAGTCATTACCGGCATTCTTTGATGTTCACTCTCAACCACACTTCCCAGTTAAAGCAACCAGCAGTGTCCCCTGCTGGTAATTGTAGTGGATATACATACTACGGTTTTCACGGCAGATAATATAAGCAACTCACAAAAACTAAACAGTGGTTGAATGTAACTCTGCGGTGACTTAGGAAGACTTTAGTGTGAACTGTGCACTGGGTTTTCGTGAACATACGGCGCAGAATGAACCTCAGGTCTTTTGGTGTGACACAATAAGAAGAGAGGGGAGAACTAGTATGTGTCTCGAATTGTAGGTATTCGCGCAGCGTGACGCATCTTGGCAATGCCCAATATTTGACGATTTCACCCTTCCATGAAATCCCTGATAAACAGAACCGAGGAATGCTTAACATAATGACACGTGCTGCCTTACAGTCAACAGTCACAGTGATTGAACAAGGAGTTGGTACATCACCATGTGGTTTGATATCTGTAGTCCGATAGTCAGGTGCAGTTAGGAGTCTCGCTCTGAGCACGTTCGCTGCACTCGCGCTTTCGCTGTGTTCACAGCGCTCGCACACTCACCCGCGCGCGAGCAGCGGCCGCTTGACTGCGGCCAGGATCCGCATCCGTTCCGTCCTCCCCCGAGTCGGAGTTCCGTTGCCCCAGCAGAGGCGCTTCGAGGCTACAGCAGGTTTGGGCAGCGGCAGTGGTCTGGCGACTTTCGCTACCGACCTACTGCTTGGCAGCGCTTCTGCCTCTTCGGGAGCGGACGGTTTGGTAAGGCACCTCGGTGTCGCGCGAGGCGGCCTGCTCGTCTGGTAGGGGCGTTTCCAGCTCCGGCTGGTTCCCTACCAGCTTTCTTAGGTCTTCTACGTTGTGAAACACCTTGGTGGCTGATCCCTCTTCCATTTTCAGCTTAAGTTTTCCCTGGTCAGACCAGACTGCATGAACTTTCTTGTTCCGTTTCAGTTTTCGAGCCAAGTACATCGTGTTGGCGTTGGTTTTGGTGAGGTTATCCGAAATGTACACCTCCTTCAACACTGCCTCCGGCAATATTCCGCACGTCATGGCGCGATGGGAGCGCAGCTCCTTTCTGGCCGAGTAGAACTGTTGGCGATCTCTCAGGGTGACAAACCTCACAATGATGGGCCTAGTTTTGGCAGGGTCTGGCCTTCCCAGACGATGCGAAGCGTCTATAGCCTCAGGCTGGATGCTAACGTTCATCGCTCTGGCCAGCCCCATCACAATTTGATCTGTGTCCTCACGGTTTGCTCCAGCCTCAGGGACGCCGCTTATATTTACACACGTCTTCCGAGAATATTGTTCGAGTTCGTTGAGTTTTTCTTGGGCCTGTTTTAGTTCACATTTTAGAGATCGGATTTCCCTGTCCTTTTCGGCTTCCAGTTTGGAAACAGCTTGCATCACAAGCGGCTCCAGTAATTTCTCCGTCAGCCTCCTCATCACATCCACATCCTCCAGGCATGCTATCAGTGCATCCTTCAGCTCTCTCTGCGCTAGCATTGTGAATAACTTTATCGTGAGTGACAAGCACCACTCACCGCCGCCGCCAGTCACTCAAACGCTCAGCACTGTCCCGCTTGTCGCTGCACTGGCGCCTCGCTCTCTCTTTGCACTCTCGCTCTCTCTCTTGACCAGCGGCCCGGAGCGACCCGACCTCGGCGGCGGTCAGTGACAGACTGACGTGGCCCAGCCTGGTCCTTTATTCGGATGTACAGTCAGTTGCGAAAGTATCGTTCCGCTGCCGACCCACAAGTTTGGAAGTCACTGTACGCTGTAGCGCTGAGCCGGGCGAGTGGGCGGGCATTGGCCGGGGACAGCTGAGGAGGGGTGGAACGCACGCCTCACACATGTTGTTTGGTCAAGTTGAGGTCAGTTATACATGGGTGCTACAACTGCAGATTCGAACTAAAATGGACGAAATGTTCGCATCACATGCCACCTGACGGGGTTTCTTTATGCCTCTCTTGAGATCTATAGAATTGGGATATTGCCAGGCGTGCACCAAGGATTTTCGTTTGGGGGCCCGGCTGACGAAGGGGGGCTGATGGGAGGTGGCATGTTTGACAGGGCGTGACAGGCTACTGCAAGGAAAAAATTGGCCAGAGAGGGTACTTATCAGGTAAAAAGCAATACATATTTTTCGTATGGTGTAAAATGCAAGTAAAGGGGGCATAAGCGTCGCCACCGCGCAAAAAGTGGGGGGGGGCAGCCAAACTCCAACCTGATGCTGACAAAAACTTTCCACGTCAGGACAAAAAAAAACTGTCTGAATTTGGGCTCCTCGCTGCCTTCCGCAGCGGCTGGTTATAAGCCTGTGCAGTTGTTTGACTGAGATCAGTAAATTTTTGGCCGAAAAGTCGGGGACCAAGCCCCCTGGCTCCCCTTTTCCAACGCTTATGGAAGGTGATACAATTATTATAAACCGGGCCTGTGGTTGAATCACATAGTGAGTGAATAATTCACCGCAGGGGCGACAAACTGTGAGCAGGGGCGGTAAAGTGAAAGGAGAACTGGAACTAAAAGCCAGATCAATCCTCATTTTTACTCTCGATGGGTGCCTGCAGCGGTCAGTTATTACCAGAACCCACGTCGAGTGCCACGCCAGACATGGCCGAGGGCCGGCACTTTGGAGTCAAAGCGTTTGGGGGAAGGGGTTGCGGGCCCGCTGGCCCTCTCCTTGGGTGCGCTACTGGGTATTGCAGAGCGTGGCGGATTGAGGGGGTTAATCAGGGGTGACATTGACCTATCCCATTTCCACGGTTTTCTCTTATTTTCTTTGCAGACTTTTTTTACGATTCTTAGGTCTGTTGTCCCCCAGACCAACAGTTCAAACTCGCAGGTAATTGTAAATTTCTTTGAATCAAAATCTCCCAACATTCTTGATTTTTTTCCGGTTCGGGGATCAACCTAGAAACAGATATTTAGGGAAAATTGATGCTACCTTGGTATATTAAATAAACTCTATACGAATTCAGACCTAAATATGTATATGCGTAATTACCGAAAGAAAGGCATCATCACCAAACGCATCATTTAAGATGCCTACTTTAATTGGACATCACTGTCAAAGTTTGTCCATGGCGTATAGGGGACATTCCATGACAGATCGACAAGTCGATAACACCCTCATATCTCAGATTTCGGTGTATGTTTTTGTGAGGGGGGCTATTGATGGACCTGATGACCATTTTTCTATTCATTTTGCTCCCTGACTTACGGATTGAAAATTTTGGCCTCAAGCATTTTGATCATATTCACTTACATGTCTTTTTTTAAAGACGAAATTTTACCTGTATGATTCTAAAAATATCATAAAGACTTGATCTAGGTCTTTTAAGGATGAATTACGAATTTTAGCTCATGAGAAATATAATTCAAAAAATAAAATTTTGAATGTATTATACATTCTTGATTTTTTCTCAAAATCTATAAAAAATTGTTTTCCTATGCCTTATTTTAAACTTTTTGAGGCTCATATTTATGAGGCTCATATACTCTTTATACTTTTCGCTATAAGATTCAGCAATAAAAAGAATGGAGTCTTTAAACCATCGCGAGTTCTGAGTTCCTAAATGTCCCGATCCCCACTTGTGTGAGGTTCGTGCGCCAGCGCGGCCCGCCGTCGCTGCGACTATCAAACGTCTCTGGTCACGAAAAATACCTTCTTTTCCACGAATCCCACCATTGACACTTGTGTCAACGATGGGATTCGTGGGGCATGAGGGTAAGGATGTATTTAAAACAATAAATTGTAATTAATGTCCCATTTCTTAACACCCGCACTGGAGAGGGGTCTGACACTTACGCGCACTGGTGGGTTCCCTGAGCTCTCGGAAATTAAGAGACGTAGAAAAACTCCGGTTAGAGGCTGGGTGGGAGCTATTGAAATCTATACTATGACCGATTTCGATTGACCTAGGTAAGTACCGTCAAGTTCAAACGAGGTCATAAGGGTCGTGTATGAGCCGTGCTGGGGATTTTTCTGGAAATGCTGTGATTGAGCGCAAAAAAGTTAAGAATGCACTAAAAACGGACCAAGGTCATAATGAGAACGTTCCAAAAATGCTAACTTAATTTTTGGGGTTAAGTCATTTAAGTTCATTGACCTATAACCTCACAATATTACATATTCCCTATAATTACACCATGACCAGCACCATAGCAACCGTTGGACGGGAAATGAGGATTGACCTTTACCCATGACATTTTACTTTGACCTGTGCCTTGACCTTTACATTGAGTTATCTTAACTTGGACGTCGTAGCATGGTATGCGTCATACTGGGTAACGCCATGCGATCGGAAGCACCGGACCAATGACTTTGAGAATGCTGGTATGGCGTTGAACTGTGGGCTTGATCTTCATGTTGGGTGAACTTGACATATAACCTCATTTTATATACCGCTATAACTTTGCCAGTCGGTCTTTGATGCACGCGAACTGGTACAACCGCGCGATTGCAGCGATCTCAAAATAAAGGGTTTACCTTTGAAAGTCTATAATTACAAAATTGCGGCCGATTTTCAAGATAATTTGACCAATCGACGTGCCTTTGGATATTCTCAAAAGTAGCTGTTTAGCATTTTTGGCCACGAAGGGTTCTCCGGCAACCTTGAAAAAAGTAGGTGAGGGCTTCCGAGGCTCCCCTCCAGTGTGCTTGTTATCACGCGCTGGTATGAGGTCCCAGGCCACCTTTACTAGCATGGGGGTACTCATCCCCCTACGATCCCAGTAACCATGCTTGGAAGGTAAAAAGGAAAGCAGTGTTCCATTGCTTCCCTCGATCTCTACCAAAAATGCTAATACAACTTTTCGGTCAGGTCATTTTTGTGGTCTCAGAGGCCAAGGTATGTTTCCATAAGAATACAACGAAAACTTAAATCTTGTATCGTAATGGCTAACAAACTATAACAAGAGTAAAGTTATTGCCATCGTTGAAATGTATGTGCAAAAAAAAACTACTCAAATTAGCTACTGAGCTCAGAAAATGCTTCGATAAGGCAATCACGAGAGAAGGAACGTTAAAGATTCACAAGTTCGTGCCGGTTAATTCTAAGGCCATTATTGTGCATGAGCTCTCGAACGACGAGGGACAGAATGTTCAAGTTTCACATTTAATATGTGAACTTCAATTGCGCCACGGGATGGAGTCGTTCTTCCGATCCGTTGGTCAGATCTTAACCCTCGCCCGGTGGGGGCGTTTGAACACCCCGTTGGTTTTTTTCGGCGGCAAGAAAAACGGCAGCGCCAAGCGCCGCCGTACTTGGCACAGCTTATCCTTGATCAAGTCCGCAACTTCCCGCAAAACTTTAAGGTTAAGTCATCTCAGGTCAGGTCACTAGTGCAGGTCGAGAAACCTCATCTCAAAAATGTTTAACACGCGCATTGACGGGGGTCTGAGCCACCTTCGCATTGACGGGGGCGGGTACCCGCCCCCCTAAGATATCAAGAACCACGGTAGGTAGCGAAAAACGGTAAACGGTGTTGGGCTGCCCATCCACTTCTCCATCGAAAATATTTGAACCATTTTTTGTCAGGTCACATTTAAGGTCACGAGAGGTCAAAACATGCCCGTCATAGGGATAACATGTAAATTCAGTTTTTCGGCCATTACATCTGAACAAGTAAAGATAGAGCAAAACGACTTAAACCATATGAATCCTCTTAGCAAGCCGAATTGAATGATATATAATTTGACCTTGCTAGGTCAAATCAAGGATTTGACCTAACCTGAGGTCAGGTCAGGGTCAAATTATATAAAATGCATATCATTAGAACTACAAAGCCCAGGCGAGTCTAATGCAGCTAAAATAAATGCTCTATCATCATCCGTTACTGAGTTATTCCGTAAAAACCATTTTTTCCCATGTATTTCCAATGGAGAGGTCATGCCTCGTACCTGACCTTAGGTCATCGATATAAAAAATACCAGAACATATTTTAGAGAACTCGGTGGGGCCATTATGTGATATGAGTTTCAATTGGATAAGTTCACCATGCTCCGACTTATGTTATCTTAAACTTTTTTTGAGGTCGGGTCACTTGACTGTACTGGTGACCTGACCTGAGATGACCTAACCTTAAAATTTTCACAGAAGTTGTAAAAATGATGAGGGAAAGGTATCCCAAGTACGGCGGCGCTACGCGCCGCCGTTTTTCTACTGTCTCCGAAAAACCCGGGGAGGGCGGGTACCCGCCCCCGTCAATGCGCGTGTTAAGGTGGCATAAGTAAGAAATGGTGAATCCATCGAATTGAAACTTATACCACATAATGGGCCCACCAAGCGCTAAAACATAATTTCCGGGATTTTAATATCGATGACCTAAGGTCAAGTACAGACCATGACCTCTCCATTGGAAATTCATGGAATAAAAGATATTGGGTTGTATTTGTGTAGATACAACTGAGAATACTTTCATATTCTCAAAATCGTAGTATCCTGTGCCCCTTTCCAGGTTCATTTTGCAATTTTTGACCCGTGACCTCTGAGAGGTCATCTGGGGGTATTTAAGCAGTTTTCAGACTTAGGTCAATAACTTTGCATGAAATGATGAAACAGCTTTTATTTTGATGCCATTGCGTTCAGGCTGCTATTGCAAGTCGATTGATATGCATATTGACTATGCTAGGTTAAAAAGTGATCTTGACCTGACCTGGGGTCAGGTCATTTTTGTGTTTTGACCTAGTATGGTCATATTCTACATAATTCGATTCGCCGTGACGAGAGAAAGCGAATGGTGCCCAAAAATGGTTCTAACTCAGCTCTCAGACGCTAGAGCACAAAAACTTTACCCAAAATGCCACTTTCTTTGACCTGTCATAACATGACCTCAATATTGAACTCAGCCAAAAAGTGACTAAGATAGTTTCTTCATGAATTTGTATGAGCTATTCAGCAGCATTCGCGTTTTTTCGCTATCCCGCATAAAGGCCAAGTTCGAAAGGGTTGTTCAAACACCCCACCTACCGGGGCGAGGGTTAATAACAATATGACATATTTATGTCAAAAGGTACTCCTTGTGTTTCAGTGTTAGTTACGTGTACTAAAAAACACGGTTGTCATCACAACTAGCTGTATGCAGCTAATGACATCATGATTGACTTTCCAATGGTTTCAAAGACCATTCAGAAGAACACGTTCTAACGTGTAATTCTGAACGAAAATAAAGTAAAAGACTTCGCTCCTCAGCCGCAACTAACGCCGTTCG
This sequence comes from Lepas anatifera, assembly GCA_034440635.1. NCBI lineage: Eukaryota > Metazoa > Arthropoda > Thecostraca > Lepadidae > Lepas > Lepas anatifera. Next base: position 1,335,319 of record JAOTON010002243.1, read on the forward strand.
GTCCCTGTAGGTTCACATATGATATGGTACTAGCAGACTAATGGTACCAAGCGGAATGGGTCTGTCATTTTTTAAGCCAGAGGGAGAACCAATTTTTAATGGGCTGGATCGTGGCTTGTTTCCACAATTATGGACATTTTTCCTCATTAAGGGATTTGTTGAAAAGAACAGTACGTGGTTTGTAGATCAGTATCGCCGTTAGCTTCAAAATACGAGGGGAATTCCGTCGGGACCTAGAGGTTTATTGAAATTGAGTGAGTTTAGTGGGTTCAACACTTCTCGCTTGGTGATAACGATGTTGTTTAAAGGAGGGCTGATTTCTCTGTTTGTGTCCATGTGAGGCTGGGATTGATCATCGATGTGTGGCCTGAATAACGAAGCGCAATATTTGTTTAGCAAGCTTGCTTTCTCTGTGTCCTCGGAGACTAAATCGCCGGAGTCATAGACCAAAGGGGTTGTGCTAGAAAGTTTCTGCCGTCCTATAAGTGTTTTCAATGTATTGTGATATTGACAGGTTTTGGAGTGCTGCGGCGAGGAGCATGATCATAAGTAGATATGGTGTTGGCTGGCCTGTCTCCTCGAATCCTAATCCTCGAATAATCTAAGTGTTTTTTTTACATCCGGATTCGAGGGGACAGGCCAGCCGACACCTATCTATTGTGATATTGAGATGGATTTTGCTTAAACTGGACATGCGTCGCTAATTTTTTTGCACCATCCATCTTTTCCAGCCTTCCCCCTGTCACGCTTCTCAGCCAATTTGAATTGCGATTAAATTTACGAATGCTTTTTAAAACCTCCGATGTCACCCATTGGTTTCTCCCGCTGTTAATTTTTAATTGCCTTTTCATCTATCACCACTGATCACCACGCTTATCGATCTCTATCCGTTTCTATTAATTCCGACCTCTTCTGTATGGACGCAACAAACCCAGTAGCATGCACCTGTCCGAGTTAGCCAAGGGCACGCTCAGTACGGCTCCTCGCGCAGGCAAACCACGGCACAAAGGGGCAGCAGTTTGAAAAACAATACAGCACGCCCCGTGATGAGGAATTAACGTGCCTTACATTCGCGCGTCCCCAGCTATACAATGGTACAGTAACTGTGCAATTGGCTCTCCGATCACCCCTAAACGGCGCGCTTCCTAGCACCTGCTACCTCTTTGCCGGGTCACAAGATCACATTCTCCGCAATCTGATGCCTGCTCAGCTCGCGCCGGCACCACCCGCTCAGGTCACGCGACAGCGAGGGTCGTCTCCGCAGACCACTCAGCTCCGTGTTTAGGTCACGTGACAGTGAGGGTCGTCTACGCAGACCACTCAGCTCCGTGGCAGCAGGGGCGGCAGCATACAGAGACAACGATAGGCAAACATAAAATATAAAAGTATGAAAGACAGGTCCCCAGTTAGATATAACGCGGCACATACGCTAATGATGACGATGGCGGAAAGGCCAGGCCTTCCGCTGATCTTAGCCTGGACGCGGTGCTGCATATGGCGCCGGGGTGACTTAATGCTCGCCCGAAATACGGCCCTTGAATGTGCAAAATGGAGCTCGGATAATTTAGAACCAAGGTTTCACAGAAGTGCTAAATTTGGCATCAAATCTTTTTAAATTCGCGCATCCCTAAACGTATGCAAAGGCGCTATCACAATCCAATAGGGTCTCAACTATCGCCCCTGAACGATGCGCTGCGTGACATCTGCTACCCCTTCGCTGGGTTACAAGGTTACATTGCCCGCATTCCGATGTCAGCCCAGCTCCACCCCCTCAGGTCACGTAACGGCGAGGGTCGTCTCCGACATGACAATGTGTGGAAAGCTAAACATGCTTGCTCCTAGAAGCATCATTTGATAGGTTGGCATCAGTATTCAGTTTTGGAAAAAAACTGCCAAGCTATGCACAGCCAACCCGGGTTCGAACCAGCATGCTCTGTAAGAGAGCGGAACATCCTACCCACTACACCACGGCTCCGCACGCTGCCGCCACCCCACTAGTCCGGACAGGCGACCCGTTTGAAGGTCACGTGACTCTGCCGCCAGTACCTCCGACTGATCGAGGACACTCGCGGTGACGGAATCTGGCGTTGAACGCTGGAGTGGGCCAGAAATTAATTTCAAGAGAAGCGCTGGCATCCCAAAATGTTATTGAAATCGATGTTTCGGAACAGTTAAGATGCAACAATCCGCTGTAACCAATGTGACGTCCCTAGCATAGGTAAGATGGTGCTGCAAAGTGTCAAGAGACCGATCAAATTGAGGGGCTGGCTCATCAGTCATTAATTAGTTTGAGTTCTGCATCCCTTGCACCTCATGGGTGAATTCAGGGAAGGCAAGTGAGGGCACTTGCTCCCTTCCCTAGATTGAGCCTCGACGCCCCTTAAATGGTCGTGGCTTCTCCTAAAATGTCAGTGGCGCCATGATAAGCTTTCGTTTGCCACCCGTTTACTCTTTCCGTTAGGATGCAAATGAGCACTCCACGATAGGTTTTGGTTTATCACCCCTCCCCCTCCTGGCTCGGATGGCGACCCGCTTTTAATCATGCGTCCTCCCATAAGAAATCCTGTATTTGCCCATTCTGCACCCCCGACAACCATGTTATCCCCCCCTCCTGCCAACTTCCTGGCAATAATGTGACCTCTGCTCCTCTCGCCGCCTCCTGGCAGTAATACTACCCTAAAACACACGGTCCTGCCTCCAATGGTATTTGGGGTTCAGCTCTCAATAGTGGGGAGGGATACTTGGTGGCCCACCGCAGCGGAACCGAGAAATCACCATTATGGTGCTTCGCCTCTCTGTCGGGGAGGCTCAAATACAGGAGTTTCCACGACTGAAAGTGAAAGCACTGGGTCACTCTACCCTCCCCGGCTGACCCGAGCCTCATCGGTCCGACCCGCTAACCGCTGGGGAGGTCGACCAGCCGAACAGGCCACGCCCTCAGAAATGTGGTTCCCAAACTTCATGTTTCCGCCTGGTCGGACACCCCTGGAACGGAACGATACTTTCGCAACAGACTGTACGTGGCTTTTAGGTTGAACCACTTCTTCCTGACGGTCACAAAGGAGGGCTCTCCCAGCTTCACCGCCAACTTCCGCCAAAACTCCTTTTTAGGCTTGCGCTAGGGAGGGCTTCCAGCTGGGCATAACCTGTGTCCATCTCTGAAATCAGGACACATTCCTCTGATGTAGCCCATCTCCTGCCGGTGCCGTTTTCCCCTCCGGCCGTAGCGCAGGCAGCTGAGTGATTATCTGCTGCCTCCGGTTCGGAGAAAACTCTAACGCAGTGTTTGCAATGATAAACCCTGGTGTCTCTGATGATGCCAGAGCATGTTGGCCAGTGCTCAGCCAACAGCCGTGCTGTGCTGAAAATGAGCTGGCATTTTCCGCAGATGAATTCAGCGACGAAAGCATCCCTGGAAGATACAATAACTAATATTAGCATTGGTATGACTCATTACTCAATCCGTGCAGGGAAGTGTCGCCAGGAACTCCTAAATGGCTCACACTGAAAAACGTCCCCATGGTTGCACTGGGTGACACGGAGGAAACAAACAGAACAGAAGCTGTCAGTCTAATCAGGGACGTGCGCGGGCACCGCGGCCGAGCAGTCCGTTCGCCGAGGCATTTTCAGGAGGTTACCTTGTAGACTCATCTTTGATGCTTCATAACTCAATAACGTAATGCATGATTAACAAGTTTTATATATCACTTAAATCGTCTTGAACCATACATTATTTCCAAAAAGAAAGTTTTAAAATTTGACTTTTAATTCGTTTTACCTTTTCTTTAGTAACCTAGCTTGACCTGTTGACAGTTGAAATTAACATTGTGGACACCTTAAAAGTTTTGCTTAATAAATTATCATTTGATAACATTTTTTTAATGTGTTCTTGCTATAAATTCCGAATTTTTAGCACCTAAGGTAGGAACTCAGACGGTTTTTTGACCACTGCAGTAGTACAGCCTTATGTTTAACACCACAAACAAAGCGATTGCTTTTGGAATCAGTTACTTGCAATGATATTGCATTGTTTGTATGAGTATATGTATTGTAGATATGAGTTTATACAGCATCGATCTTGCGCTTCAAATCTGGCATATATTACTAGGATTATATCATATTATTGGCATTATATTACTAGGATAACATACATAGTAATATACCCCTCCAGATAACAATTTTCCTTTGCCTTTGGGATGTCGTTGTATGGAGCATATATGTCGGCATTCTGACATTCTGACCAGGGGCTTGTTACCATTTGGCTTGTAACAGTGTAATACTATGACCGCACCCATGCATTGCATTGAACAACAAATATGCTCATAATACGAATTCGGGAAAAATCGGGCAAAACGTACTTATAAGGCATGAAAGTAAACACCTTCAGCTACTTTTTGGGCCAAGTTTCACTGCGGCACAAGGTGATATTTTTTAAAACTATTTCAAATATAGTTTGATCAAATCTATCTCCGTCAGTAACATTACTTGGTAAATTTGCTCCCCATACCTGATCAATACCCGAAATGGCGTTGAAACATGTACTAACATATTTGGAACACTCCGTTCCTAGAAACAAAAGCCATAAAACTAATGTCTAAGGCTTTGAAACGTTGAAAAACACTTGTGAACAAATAATGAAATTCAGGGGATAAGTGCGCTCCGAAACGCTTTCGGTAGAAATGTCGTATTCAGACTGTTTCTGCACAGAGTTTTGTAGTCGTTTAGAAAAAATAAGAATGCCATCGTGTTCCACATTCAATTTCGCACTGATGACACCCATAAAACAGCAATATATTTGAACTTAAGAAATCCGAATAATAAGCGCTTTTGAGGGTCCGCGGGCCCACTGTGCAGTGCTGTGCTGGACTACAAGTCCCTCCTTAGTTTGTACAATGTGCAATCCCTGCAGGCTAGGCGCCGCCAATGTGATGTCTTGTTTTTATGTAAAGTTTTTAGAGTCATCTCATCATCACATATTTTACAAGGTTTTACGGTACATGTGCCAGTCAGAACCACTAGGATTTCACGTTCTACTTTGTTTAGTTTATCGCCGGCTAGAGTGAACACTGTTGCTTCCGGAGCTTTTAATCGCTTACCTCGTCTGGTGAACAGCTTTTTAAACGTGTCAACCCTCAGTGATATATTCTGTGATCCGAAAAATATAGCTGTGTTTGCGGCCGCCGAGCCAGTACTGGTCTGATGTCCGTATTTATGTTGTATTTAGACCTCCATGTGTTTTTAATTCTACTGACTTCACCTGTTATTGGGTTTTTAAAGACCTGTTGGCGATTTAACACAGATACAACATAAATTTTCGTCGTGCAAGTATCAGAGTTTATGAGAATTAGCACGCGCCCACACGAGGGGGCGGGCAACCGGCCTCCTCAGGTTTCCACAGGTAGAAAAATCCCATCGCGCAGCGCCACCACACTTCATCTACCCCTAACCCGAAATTTTGGCAGCTTCTGGCAAAATTCTAGGTCTGGGTCATATCAGGTCAGACCTTCAACTCAGGTGAAGAGACCTAACCTAAAAAAACTGAGGTGTATCAGTAAGATCAAATTTAACCTGTCGTCCTTAGATTCACATCACATAGTAAGGTAACCGAGCAAGATAATTGTTCCTAGCAGGATTTCCATATCGATAGCCTGGGACAAGGTCAGGGTCACGATCTGACCATTAGAAATGCATGGGACAATTTGTAAATGTTGATAACTTGCGAGAATTGAGAATTACGATGGAGCTTTTATTTCTACATTGTCGTGTCTGACATGCCACTGCAGTTTGATTAATGTTCTGTTTTCCATACAGACCTAAGCCCGGCTCTAGCTCAAAGTAGGTTAATTTTTAAATTTGACTAGATAATATTAAAATGTATATAATCTGATGTAACATTGTCGGTATATATTAACCTTCGCCCGGGTGGGGGGTCTTTTAGACCCCCCTCGGGTTTTTCCAAAGTGACCAAAAAACGGCGGCGCGCAGCGCCGCTACACTTGGTCTAGCTGTTCCTTTATCATTTTTACATCTTTCCTGAAAATTTTGGCTCAAGGTCATATCAGGTCAGGTCACCAGGCCAGGTGAAGTGACCTCACCTCAAAAAATACTTAGGACCGCATAACTAAAAGAAGGGTTAATCGATCAAGTTGAAACTCATACCACATATTGGGCCCACCAAGAGCTATAACATTTATTCCGGGATTTTTGATATTGGTGACCTAAGGTCATGTGCAGAGCATGACCTCCCCATTGTCAATACATGGGGAAAATCACGAAATGAGCTTTTCTCAGTAAGTATGGATGGAATCAACTTCAAACATCGGTTGCGACTTGCTCTTAGCCCATTTCTGAAGCTGATGCCAAAATTTTTGACTTGTGACCTTTAAAAGGTCACCTTAGGTCAAATAAATATTTTTTGGTGTTTTTCTCTATATATTTTGAATAAACTAAGATAGAGCTTTTATTTCGTCACCAAAGTGTTTGTATAGTCACTGGAAGTCAAATGATATACATCATGACTATACCAGGTCAAGTTGGGTCAGACCGTTGACCTGGGTCAGGTCAAATTCTTAAATTTGACCTGGCATAGCAATATCATATATCATTCAATTCGTATTGACGAGAGGATTACAATGGTGCAGAAACTATGGCTGTATCTTGTTTTGTTTGGAAGCTATTAGCGAAAAAGGAAAGGCCCTTATGCATGGGTGGCTATGGACATTCCCAAGAATATGCCCAATATTTAGTGACCTGTAGCTCCCTAGGCTTTGACCTGACACAGAAATAAATGCCACTTTATTGAAAGTGCATCTCAAAAGCTTTCTGAATGGTGTTAGGAAAATGTTTCTAGCTATCATAGTTTCTGAGATATATGAGGTTTTCTTAGTACACCTCATATTAGCGATTTTGATCTGTTTTTACCTCTGGTGACCTTGATATTGACCTGACAAGAAAAATGACCGAAGTATTTTCGATATCATTTTTGAAGCTTTCAATTGCCGTTTTGCGCTTTTTTCTAGCTCTCTTAGTTTTTGAGATCGTGGGGGTTATTTTAGACCCCCCCCCACCAGGGCGAAGGTGGCTCGTACCCGCCACCGGGGCAAGGGTTAAAACGGGCTTTTTAACGTCGTCGCCCCCAGTGCACTGTTCATTCTACATTCTTTACTGAACAGCAGAGGTAACCAACAATTGGGCCACGGAGCCTGTGTGCTATCAGATCAGATGGCTCCAAACACAGCACTGCGATGGCTCGTGTTTTTTCTTCAGAACTTATGCCTGGAGCATGGAAGCGAGTGAAATGACTGAAAAATGTACATCTCGTGACGGAAAGCTGTGCTGCACAATGCAAAAATATATTTAACGTCATCAAATGGTACCGCCATGCACACGATTTTAAAGCAATGCAAAGGTTTAATTCCAGTGCAAAAGTTATATCGAAACGAAATTCAATTATGAGAATGAAGCGTTTTCACTACCGTCTCACATCATGATAGCGGCTCAAGGATAAAGGCCTACCCCTGCAAGTAGCAGGCTCAAAGGAGTGAAAGAAGGCATAGGCGGATCCAAGTTTTTTCCAGGTGGGACGTCGAAAAGGGTGCGTCATCCGAGCAGGGGGTGCCAAATTGTATCGCAGAGTGACCAATTCTCACATCCAGAACTTCTTTGGGGGGGGGCTATGAGCTAAAGCATCTCCTGCCATTGCCTTCGATCAGTCTTCGCGTATGTTTTTACTGCATGCACTCTGCAGAGGAAAATAATAGTTGGGTAGGGCACGAATTCTTACGCAGTGGAATTTCAAACAATTATGAATTTTCTGCAGTGTGTCATACAAAAAGTTAACGCAGCGTAAGAAACCCACGGAATTTTTTACGCATAATAGTAACTATAATGTAATTTCACTCAGCCTATTCATGCTGCATTTTTCCTTGACAATTCTGCCACTTTCCACAGAACCATTCCTGAATCAAATAGCATTTTGATATATCTTTAGCACTGTAGGAAGTAAGTTCCTCTTACGTTACAGATTTTTGCACAATAAATACCCCGAAGTCTACGAAAACGTAGAGTACTTGAACTGGTTCACCCTGAATGTTTTGATGGCGATGCCGCCACTCTGCTCTATCCGCATCATAACCTTATGTATTCTGGGGTGGAAAACTTACGCATTTGGTCAGATATTTCAAAATTTACGCTGTGGTTTCTCGGCGCAAATCAGCTTTTATTTCCCCTGGCACTCTGATATATTGAGGGGGGAAGCTTGAGACCCTAGGCAACACCTATTAGGTGGGCCCAAAATCCTATCGGATTTTCACATCCTGGGGGAAGCGACATATCAGGGAGGGGGGGCGCCATGACTATTTCACGGGACGCCAAGGGTCGATGGGGGGCGCCAAAGGTGGATCGGGGTAACATGCCCCTCTTTGGCCACCTGGATCTGCCTATGAATGAAGCACCCCAGTAGAAAATATCGAGTTGATGCAGTGGTGCACCATAATTCATCAAAACACTACAGAATAATTCAAACAATCTTGGGGACAAAAACTGCAAGATATAAAATCTTTATGATACAAATCAATATAAAACAGTTTCGGAAATGCAAAATTAACACTTTTAACACGCGCACTGGAGGGGGGCGTCGGAGGCCCCCATCTGTTTTTCCAAGGTGGCCGGAGAACCGCGCGTAGCCGAGAAACGATACTTGGCCACATTTAACAGAATTTAATAGCGCGTCGATTGATGAAGACTTTTTGAAAATCGGTCGAAAATTTTTGACTTATAGGCTTTCAAAGTCAGACCTGCATTTTGAGATCGCCGTAAATGCGCGTTCGGACCAGTTAGCTTGCATTGGAGACCGAGTGGTGACGTCATAACTCCATATAACCGGGATTATATGTCAAGGTCACTTCACAAGAAAGTCAAGGTCAAGGTCAAAGGTCACAGGTCAAGGTCATATCTGCACTTTCAAGGTCACTGACCACTGTGCGTCCGGCTGAATGACGTTACCTGGTCTGACATATATTATGCTATGACGTCATCGATAGGGTACCCCAATACAAAGGTCAAGGTCAAAGGTCAAGGTCAAAGGTCATTTGCAAAGGTAAATCCTCATTTCCCGCCAAACAGTGACTAAAGTGTTAGTCGAAGTGCACATTACAAGTAGTATACTATATTGTGACCTTAAAGGTCAATGACCTTGAATGACCTTGACCCAAAAGTTGTGGGGAAGCCTCTTTGAGACCTCTTCTCTATGAACCTTATCCGCCTTTGGCTTATTCCCGCCATTTTACCGCAAAATCACAGCATTTACCAATCGATCCCCAGCATGGCCAATATTTGACCTTTAAGACCTCGTTTGACCTTGAAGATATTAACCTAGGTCAATGAAAATTGGTCATCATGTAGATCACCATAGTCCCCACCCACCTGCCAAGTGGCGTTTTTCTACACCTCTTAGTTTCCGAGATCTTAGAGGGGGCCTACCAGGCCCCCTCCAGTGCACGTTAGTGCCAGACCCCCCTCCAGTGCGGGTGTTAAGCACTACTTACTTCCTAAACAGATGAAAGGCACAGTTTTGCCCCATTTCCTCATTCGTCAGGCACATGGTGGGCAGCAACTGTGTGATGCCAAGAAAAATATCTTTGCAGTCTAGAACTTTGGAATTTTGTTTTTATTCTACTATTTTTCATTTACTTTCCCCAAAAATTATCTACAAAATAATACCTCTCTGGCTGCATGGGCTGCATACCTGTCTCGCTGGATCTGGGCTGTATCATGCAGTGTAAACAGATATTTGAGGGAGAATTCAAAGACAGATTTCCTAATTCAGAGTAGAGTCCCCCTTACATTTTAAGAGGAATTGAAAGTGAATAGGTAGCAAGATTCCCCTTTTCTTTTCTAGACTCCTGTTGTGTTTTCTGAAAATATCGTTCTGGGTGTCCTATCCTTGGGAACATGTGGTTCAATTTATGGAACAAGCGTTCCCAAATATAGGTCAATATTCCCAATATTGGGAACATAGCCACTCTTGGTAATGCTGACCACAGTTTCACCAACTGACATACCTATTCGTAGCTCCACGGACACGAGTGTATAAAGAATGACAGTGCTGCAATGACTACTATCAGCAAATTTTTCTTTCATTCCAATTTTACATAAAGGCAGATGAACAAAAACAGAATAAGACAACAGCAATATGAGAAAGGTAAGCAATAATGAGCAGCAAAATAAAGAAACACTTTGTTAATAAAGAAACACTTTGTACACACAACAGAATAAAACATGAGAAACAAGGTTAGCATGCTGTCAGATGAGAGCAATGAATATTTCAAGTTGGTGAATAAAGCAAGTTGATGGAACGAACAAACCTGACAAACAAAAAAAGGAAAAAGAGCAAAAAGAACAAAAAAGTCAAACACATGCAGAAAACAGTATAACTGAATGAGCAAAATAAAACAAAGCGAAATAAAATGAATGTAGCAAGATGACCCGAGCAGAATTTGATAACGTAAAAACACACCTCAGAAGCAAATAAGAAGAAAATCATAAACTAGCATACATCAATAATTTTAAGTCAAGGGCCCACTCCAGTCTGCAAAGTATGGCAGCAGGCCAGACAAATCACACCAGCCATCCAAAATTGTCGCACCACCAGCCTAAAAAATTCACACCAATCTGCCATATACCAGGGAGAAAAAGCACACATTCCTACCCACACGATGCAATGCTACCTCTCTTATTAGTTACCTAGTTAAGGACTTTTTATAAGGCCCCCTCCTGTGTTTTCATAACTATTCAGCTAATTTTTTTGGTTTTCAGTGTCACCTTCCTCGCACCAGTCTTAAATTCGCACCACTCGCTCCTGTCTCCAAGGGCACTCGCACCGACGATATCTCGTCAAAAATGCCATACTTTGCACACTGGGGCCCACTTATGTTCCAAAAGCTAGATCAGAGACAAAAACTATATGATCATCGTTGCGTTCTAAGACAGCAGAGACATTTGATACCCAGTGAAACCACTATACGAATACTTACATTATAGTGAAATGATTCCTTAAGAGAATAGTACATACATCGCAACACCCATCATCATACACGACGAAGAAAGAACCACTTGGCTGCACCGCAAAACCAAACTTGCTGTAATCATCCCATATGCGCCAAGTATGTCGAAATTTTATTCTGCGCGCAGTCACTATTTTCTGTCTTAGCTGAGAAGTAAGACAGTCTTAGTGCTGACGTCATACTTTAGTGACGTCATGTAGGAGCTAAAGCCAGTCTTACCGCTAGGTGGCTGGCTGGGTGGTGTGAGACGTACTGCGCATGCTCTGTCTTAGCTAAGACAGTCTTAGCTAAGAATCTTAGTTGCCGATCAGGGCCCAGGATTCATAGTGAAATTACTCCTGCATAAGATAGTAACTCCACTGCTTACGTTTTACTTGAGGACTCGTTTCACGGAATTAGAGATGGTCTGGTAGCCAGGCCGGCAACGAAAATTACGATTTACGGACCACCAGGTAGCCACTTGGGTAACCACAAAATTTTGCGTTTCTGGCGCAGGAGTAGCGAGAAGAAAACAGTCAGAAATACGTGTTGAAGCTGCTGTGTAGGTACCTTACTATGAGGCTGTAGATTTTAACCTAAATCAAAATAGGAGGGAGGTTTTGTTGTCAGTGGTAGACCCACTACCAATTTTATATATTATGCCTCAGCCAGAGAAATGTAGGACAAAGTGAAGTCTGCCAGATCTCAAAAGTCCAGGAGAGTAGTGCGATGTTAGAGTGTCAATTAGAGCACACATTTTAATCAAGTGCGGGCGAGATATCCAAACTGTAGACCTGTGGAGATCAATATGAGAGTTACAAGTTCTGGCTTTGCACATAGAAAATTATATGCTGTTTGGTGCCCATGAAGTCAGGTAAACTGCAGGTAGGTTTCTTTGGTGCCTACCAAAGTCAGTTTTATCAAATCAAGCTTAACAAAATTGTGATGATTCCACAAAAGTTTTCATTGATCAGGTGAATGTGGTGACGCTCATTGATCTGCTTCAATCTTTCTAGGATTTGCTGGATGATGGTTGTGGTATTAGGAGGTACTTGTCCTCTGGCTGAGTACCTATATTTGGTTGCAAGCATCGGACATATTTATATTTAATGTATTCTTTTAACAAAATGTGAATTAAATGTATCCTTCAAGAAGCTTAAGTCTCACCATGGTGACTGCTACAGTCAAATGGTGATTGTCTGTCATCTTAGCGATGATGATCTAAGCAATTATTGATCATAGCAAGGAATTGCAGTAAGGGTACTAGACTCTGACGGCACATATGATTTTTTATGTCTTTTGTATTAGGTATTTGACAAAATTTTTGACTGGTTAATATGCACAGCTAAAGGACACATGCTTGTATTACGGCACACAAAACTTGTAATCACTGCACATATACCTAACTTTTCGCTGTTTGGTACCAAGAGTATACTATATGTAATTCATTAGTCTCCAAATCATAGTAAATTTAATTCCTTTCATATTTCCACTTTTTGAGAGTAAATTTTTACTCACTATGACATATTTTCTGGGAGCAATTTAAAGTCTCAGTTCGCGCAAAAGTTGATTTCACTTCAGGTAGCCATGTTGGTTGCATCAAGGATATGTGGGTAGCCAACTTGAGATGTTCTTGACCTCTGTGCACTGGATACCCGAGGAGCTGCTGAGAGGCCAGGGCATCCTCTGGTCTTTTCCTGGTCACCCCCCTTGTATTGAAGATAGGTGGATTTCTCGAGTTTTGAACCTTAACAACTTTGGAAACTGTTGAATTTTTAAGGGAATGTGTCATCTTGGTCGAATCCTGGAATTTAGTGTAATTAGAGGTACTTTTAGCCGAAAAATATGGAACCGTCCATGATTTCTCCAAAAAATGTACAATAAGTAAATATTTTGATTTTTTAAATGCGCCTCTGGGGAAAAATAAATATCTGCCTGTGGATGATATCATGGTCTGGCAACCACTGCCATATTCAATAGGCTTCACGAGCTTCGATTTGCTGATAATCACCGTGACGTCAGCATATGTCGTCATAACAACAACTGACAACTGTGGCCTGCTGCTCAGGGTACATGAAGGATACACTTCAGGTACGTTTTAGCTTTTATCTACGGAAGCTTCAAGTTTCAAGACAAATGAGATATTGAGTACCGGGTTTTCCGGCATACAACAACTTGGCTACACTGGGCAACTTGGCAACTTACAACCTGTCTATCTCAGTCAAAATCACGTTATAAAGGTGCCACATTCCCTTTAACGACGCACCAACCTCTTGGATTATACGGTATCGCCAACTCTTATCCTGTTGGGAGGGATAGTCAGGTTGTTCTTATTCACTGTCACTGCCGGGGATTTGAACCCAGAACCTATTGTGCAGGATACAAATGTGATGCCTACTGGAACACAGCATCCCCTCCCCTCCACCCTTAATAACTTTGGCTGGTCAGCTGGTTGAGCTTTTTCTCTAGTTGAGCACCTACTCAGATTTGGGTCTGACTACGAGCGTGGTTTGTATGTGAGACCTTGGAGTAAGACAGTGTAGTAATGTAATAACCAAATGATCAGACTGGAGGCTGTAGGTATGCTATCCGTCGTCATGGGCATTTTGAGACACACAGTTCTGAAACAATCCAGATTGACGACTAATTCTATTTGTTTGTCGTATTTATTTGTCTGACGCATGCTTAATGCTGTGAGTATGTCGTAATCACCATCATATATTTGCAGATGACCTGGCAACTCAAATATCCTACACACATTACACAATACACATCAATTTTGTAGTACATTAGACATGAGTTTTACTTGTTATCCATTATTTCTATAAGCAGATCATTGCACGGCCTTTCTTGTGCCTCACTTTGCCGGTCATCAGCCTGTGAGTAAGCCTAGCCCTGATGAAGCCATCCCTCCTGTCGTATCCGAACACAGCCTCGGAGTCGGCCCTTACTTCCTCACGCACAATTCCACGCTCTAACCATGAACGAGTAAGTCGACAACTTCCGTGGAGGTAGTCTGGAACATCTTCATCTTCTCGGCAGGAAGGCTCAGTGAGCACAGGATAGCATACCAACAGCCTCCAGTCTGATCATTTGATTATTACATTACTACGCTGTCTTACTCCAAGGTCTCACATACAAACCACCCTCGTAGTCAGACCCCAAATCTGAGTAGTTTCTTAACTAGAGAAAAAGCTCAACCAGCTAACCAGGCAAAGTTATTAAGGGTGGAGGGGAGGGGGTGCTGTGTTGCAGTAGGCAGCACATTTGTATCCTGCACAATAGGTTCTGGGCTCAAATCCCCGGCAGTGACAGTGAATAAGAACAACCTGACTATCCCTCCCAACAGGATGAGAGTTGGCGATACTGTATAATCCAAGAGGTTGGTGCGTCGTTAAAGGGAATGTGGCACCTTTATAACGTGATTTTGACTGAGATAGCCAAGTTGTAAAGCATGCCGAAAAAACCGGTACTCAATACCTCATTTGCCTTGAAACTCGAAGCTTCCGTAGATAAAAGCTAAAACCTACCTGAAATGTACCCCTCATGTACCCTGAGCAGCAGGCCACATGCTGACATCACGGTGAGTATCAGTCAATCGAAGCCCTTGAAGCCTATTGAATATGGTAGTGGTTACCACACCATTACATCATCCACAGGCAGATATGTATTTTTCCCGTAGAGGCGCATTTTAAGAATTAAAATATTGAGCTCATTGTACAATTGTTCAGAGAAATCATGGACAGTTCCATGATTTCCGCCTAAAAGTACCCCTAATTACACTAAATTCCAGTATTCGACCAAGGTGCCATATTCCCTTTAAAGGTCAAAAATTTCCAAATTTGTTAAGGTTCAAAACTCGAGAAATCCACCTACCTTCAATACAAGGGGGTGACCAGGAACGGACCAGAGAGTGCCTTGGCCTCTCAGCAGCTGCCCGAGCATTCAGTGCATCCGCCTGGCTACGGGTCGGGTGCAAATAGATCCGATGTTTTGATGTTAGTCTAAAAGTTACCGTGCTGCAAGGATACTGACAACAATGCATTGTGAAGTCGATGGAGACTTCAACGCCGTCCTACTGAAAACATGCCTTCAGAAAAGGCCGTTCCGCGCCCATTAAAAGTAGATTCATCGGATTTGTTTTGCTTGCATCATGTTTGCAACATATCACGACATAATAAAATCACTACTCGTAATCCGAAATCGGAAATTATTTTCTGACGACTTGCTCTAGTAGAGAGCCAACTGATAAAAACTAAGACGTAATAAGGAAAAACAGTCTCAGGCGATTTTGAAGAAGCCAACGAAAGGTGGCTTAATTCAAATGATAAAAAACTAGTTCCAGGTATGGTATCAGTTTTTTTGCTCACATATTTTCCTAGTTTAGTTTGTGTGCGTCACTAAGTCGCTTTCGCGATTATTTGCCTGGCATCGGCATGCAGAGGTCAAGAACATCTCAAGTTGGCTACCCACATATCCTTGATGCGACCAACATGGCTACCTGAAGTGAAATCATGTTTTGCGTGAACTGAGGCTTTAAATTGCTCCCAGAAAATATGTCTTAGTGAGTAAAAATTTACTCTCAAAAAGTGGAAATATGAAAGGAATTAAATTTACTGTGATTTGGAGACTAATGAATTACATATAGTATACTCTTAGTACCAAACAGCGAAAGATTAAGCATATGTACAGTGATTACAAGTTGTGTGTGCCGTAATACAAGCATGTGTCCTTTAGCTGCGCATATTAATCAGTCAAAAATGTTATCAAATACCTAATACAAAAGACATAAAAAAATCGTATGTGCCGACAGAGTTTAGTACCCTTACTGCAACTGCTTGCTATGATCAATAATTGCTTAGATCATCATCGCTCAGATGGCAGACAATCACCATTTGACTGTAGCAGTCACCATGGTGAGACTTAAGCTTCTTGAAGGATACATTTAATTCACATTTTGTTAAAATAATACATAAAATTTAAATATGTCCAATGCCTGCAACCAAATATAGGTACTCAGCCAGAGGACAAGTACCTCCTAATACCACAACCATCATCCAGCAAATCCTAGAAAGATTGAAGCAGATCAATAAGCGTCACCACATTCACCTGCTCAATGGAAACTTTTGTGGAATCATCACAATTTTGTTAAGCTTGATTTAATAAAATTGACTTAGGTAGGCACCAAAGAAACCTACCTGCAGTTTACCTGACTTCATGGGCCAAACAGCATATAATTTTCCATGTGCAAAGCTAGAACTTGCAACTCTCATATTGATCTCCACAGGTCTACAGTTTGGATATCTCGCCCGCACTTGATTAAAATGTGTGCTCTAATTGACACTCTCATATCGCACTACTCTCCTGGGCTTTTGAGATCTGGCAGACTTCACTTTGTCCTACGTTTCTCTGGCTGAGGCATAATATATAAAAATTGGTAGTGGGTTTACCACTGACAACAAAACCTCCCTCCTATTTTGATTTAGGTCAAAATCTACAGCCTCATAGTAAGGTACCTCCACAGCAGCTTCAACTCGTATTTCTGACTGTTTTCTTCTCGCTACTCCCGTGCCAGAAACGCAAAAATTTTGTGGTTACCCGAGTGGCTACCTGGTGGTCCGTAATCGTAATTTTCGTTGCCGGCCTGGCTACCAGACCACCTCTAATTCCGTAAAACGAGTCCTCAAGTACAAAGTAAGCAGTGGAGTTACTATCTTATGCGGAGTAATTTCACTATGAATCCTGATATACACTTTAAAGTTTTCTCTTTTTGTTAAAAACAAATGGTTGAATTCATATAAGAGAATGGATATTACCGTTCTCATGTCATCATAATTAAGAGTACCTTTTTCTCATGCCTTTATATGGGTCAATTTCGTTGCCGATATGGTTACCTACCCATCTCTAACTTAGCTGTGAAATAACGCGAGTGTGTAAGGATAAATTATTTGTCACTAATTTGTATCGTCTGTCACTAGAATTATAATGGTACCTGAAATCAGTCAAGGTAGCATTGCATGTTATGGATCGTTCTTTTTACCTGGCGGTAAGATCGTGGAAATACTTGTTTTGTGCTGGTAAGTGCAATTCTTGATCTCTGTCAATTCTCCGTGATTGGCTACCTAAGTTCTGGCCCTAGAACCTCATTTGGCTACCCACGAGCGTGGGCGAGTTGGCGAGATTCTTGACCTCTGTCGGCATGGAAGATACTTAAGGAGACGTTTGATGAGGACGAGGAAAAATATTTACTTATTCCCACAGTCGAAGTTAGTGCGACTGGCAGACGCACCTGGGCACAAAATAAGCTACGAGAGTCTGTGATGGTTAACTTGTCTACTCAGAAACTAAACATGACCCAGTCCATTTCGGTAATCGGTCGGACACAGGCCTTGAATCTTTTGGACATATTTTGTTCACTATAATTGCTCTGTGCGTTGGCTTATGACGCACTGGGTGTATAACCAGCCTTATCGGCTCAAAATGGCCTGAAGTCCAGCATGGAGTGTCAGGGAAATACTCCAGCTTGCTTACTTTTTGTTCGACGGATTAAGGAAGTTTTTTTTTCGGTTGGCAGCAATCTGCCCGTAACTCATTGCATGCTTTGACGGACTCTAATATTTTCCAGAATCTTTGATTTCTCGTGCTTCCGCGCGGCCGATCCCGGTTCAAGGCCCGGCGTATTGCCCGAACAAGGAACAACCTGGCCTCCAAGAAACCCTTCTAACCGGGAAAGAGTCGGTGACGCCATTTGACCCTGGCAGTTGGTGCGTCGATAAGCCCCCAAAAGTAGTTGAATGTCTCGGACAGATGATCCGAAGGCGCGTTTTTGGGAGTCCGGGGCACGACCCATGCCGGAATCGTAGCGTTGTCCAGTTAGGATATGCTGCTACTTAACACCATGCACTAATAGTCATAGAAGCAGAAGCGCCTTAACCCTTTAGCGGGCAAGTAACCCGCACGGGACTGCCCTCGCGCTGTTATTCAAATGAGTATATGCAGCGTATTAATAAGCCTAGAGCCTTTGGTGAAGTTCCAGCCAATAGCAGCACTTGTTTTCTTTCCAAATTCACCAATCAACATTCAGTTCTCTAATTTTGGGGCAAAAACGAGTCCGTTGTATCATCCATTGCTTGGCGAGGCTCTGAAGATGGAGGTTGCGAGCGGTTCCTCCCAACCAAAATCTACCACTGCAGGGGCACCAAAAGAGGTAGGTGGCTGAAAAGTGTAGGAAATATAATTCAAATATTGGTGTTGGTAATGGTATATAACATGACCTTCAAAAGCAATATCAAACATACAATTTAAACGTTTGAAAAATTTAGCATCCCGCTCGGGCTGGTAGCCAGTTTCTCACGGAACGGTGATTATCCCGTGCGGGCTCTTTTGCTAGCTTGTCCCAGAATGGCGCTCATCCCGATCGGGCTCTTCTGCCAGCTGTACCCAAACCCGCAACCATCCCTTGCGGGTTCTCTGCGCCCGAATCTGGCAATAATATTTTCTTTAAATGGGATTGGGCTTTTGCATGAGGAATGATTCAGAGGTTTTCTCGACAGTTTCTAGGAACTATCAATATCTTTCTTATGCATATATCACACACACACTGTTGCTTTATCTATAATGTTGTAACATTACTGCTTATAACCGTCCTCGATTCCGAATGGCCCGAGACACCGTGAAGCATCAAGACGGATATTTAGCCTTGTCCTTCGCCTTTCCTTGTAAAACATAAATGCCTGAAAGCTTTTCAATTTCCTTATTCCTAGCTTATCCGTTTGTATTTTTGTCCTCCCAGACCTCAACTGGATCCTTTTATGGAACTCGCTCACTCGCTCACAAGTCACGATGGATAGTGCCCAACAATCCACTGGAAAGTGATATCGAAGTGGACGATGAAGACGAGGATCCGGACTTCACTCTTCCGGAAGAAGGTGCAGAGAACGATTCCTTTCTCGAAGAGCGGGGTTTTTCTCGGAAACCTTCGCCGATGATGGCTTACGATTTGGAGAATGACGAGGCTCCCGTAGAAAGATCAACCCCGCAGAGAGCAAAGAGGACATGGGAGCGAGAGGATATACGGAATCCCCCTCCCTGAATACATTCATCAAGAGATAGACCAAATAATAGATCCTTGGGATTACTTCAGTGCGATATTTTCCACTGAGCTGGTGGATCACATCGTCTACCAGACAAACTTGTATGCAAGACAAAAAGATGTGGCTACGACTTTCCACACGGATCGATCATAGATGATGACATTTATTGGGATCTTGCTGTACATGGGAGTCAGCCGACTATCTGCAATCGAAGACTACTGGGCGACGGAAACACGAGTTCCCCAAGTAGCGGACATCATGCCTTCGAGACGCTTTGGCCAGATCCGGGCACTCATCCACTTCAACATCAACGAGGACGCGAACACGGTTGGTGACAGGGTTTTTCAAGATCAGACCTATCATGGATGTCATCACCGAGAATAGTTTGGAGATTCCAGCCACACCCGAGCGGTCAGTCGATGAGGTCATGATAGCGTACAAGGGTACTCGTGCTGGTAACCTAAGACAATACATCCAAACTAAGCCAGATAATTGGGGGTTCAAGCTCTTCTGTCGAGCAAGCACAGATGGGATCATTCACGACTTCCTGATGTACCAAGGAGGATCTACATTTGATGCTCACAAGACGAGCCTGACTCAAGATGAGCTTAATATGAACGTGAGCAGCAAGGTCGTAATCGTGCTCACAAAAACACTGCAGCACCCAGAGACCTCTGCCATATATGCGCACAACTTCTTCAGCAGCGTTTCGCTTGCAGAATATCTGAAGTCTGAGTACGGCTGCCGTTGCACCGGGACAGCTCGTGAGAACTGCATCGGTCATCCTGACCTCATGTCCACCAAGGAGATGAACCAAAAAGAACGCCAAAAGGAACGCTGGACTTTTGGCATTCTTATGGTGTTCTTCTGCTCTGGTGTTCTTCTTTTGGTGTTCTTCTGCTTTATATGTGGTGAGATGTGATGTGTTGTGATGACCTGATTCGGTTGCTTTGGATGTGATGATGAGCTGTCTGACAGATTATGCTTCTTAGAGGCGTAAAAAGTACATGGCCTATGCAAGAATGTTGGTGAACTTTATATACAAGAAAGCTTTATTGTCCTGCACAGGAGGAATAATTATTATCATTTGGTTATATACGCATTCCCTGTTTTATTTTCAATTAATTGGTATATGCTGACTACTGGCTACGTCAAGATGCACTGTAGAAAAAGGTGCGCAAATCCATTCCTCTACCGGGCAAAGAAGCCCGAGCGGGACTTGCGTGATTCTGGGGAAAGCTGGTGAGTAGCCCGCGCGGGATATATTTTCAAAGCTATATTATATACTTTAAATATATTTTGAGAGAAATTAAAAACATACTAGACTTCATCAAAAAGTATAGACCTTGAGATGCTCAGTTAATTTTACACCGGTGGCTTTAACATCTTGGGTTGCCCGTTAAAGGGTTAAACCGTAATAAGGCACGTGCTCATGAAGCATGAGTCATAGAAACGCACCTCTGCCTAGGAGAGCACATTATCGGGCGTGAGTACAGTGGGAGCGTGGGTTGGTGAGCGGTGTGGGACTGCGCAGGCGCACTTGGCTGCTTTTCTTGGTGTATGGTCTACCGACCTGTTTTGATGGGCACTTGGTTTGCAAACTCGGCTTAATTGCACGTCTAGTGACGTCCGCACAAACATCGCCGGCATATTACGTAAGCGGCACCGAGCACGGCGAAAATAATAGAACTCGCTGAAAGGGTGCGTCCCATTATTCCAAACTTAGACATCATTAAAGGCTGAATAACGTCATTGGTTGCTTTGGGCACAATACATAAATACGAAACGAAAATGATGGGAATGACCAATAACATAGCGGGTGTTTCCTGGGAAACAGACAACAGCTGGAAAAATACAGTGTTTTATCCTGTTTTTTTTGTCAGTTTATTTTCATGTTATCTTTAAGCAAGCTATCGTTATACTAGGGGCATTCCAGGACAAAACGACCAAAAATATTTCAATTTGACACCACCATGTCTAGAAAAATCTGAAACTTTGTCTCCGGGGTAGTTTTGGGCCAGAAACACGCCTGTGAGAATCTTAGCCCCTCCGACCAACGGTGACCGAGTTATAGCCCGAGGCATTTTCGGGAGGTCACCCTGTAGACTCATCTTTGATGCTTCATAACTCAAAACGCATGGCCTGATTAACAAGTTTTGTATATCACTGAACTCGTATTGAACTATACTTTATTTTGAAAAAGAAAATTTCAAAATTTGAAAATTTTTTACTTTTAATTTGTTTGACCTTTTCTTTTTGACCTAGCTTGACCTTTTCCCAGTTGAAATTGCCATTTTAGATACCTCAAAATTTTGATTAATAAAATATCTTTCGACAGAAAAAATAATAAAAATGCGTTCTTGCTATAAGTTCCAAATATTTAGCACCTAAGGTAGGTATGTAGACGGTTTTTGACCACTGCAGTAGTACAGCCTTATGTTTAACGCCGCAAACATAGCGATTGCTTTTGTAATCGGTTGCTGGTAATCACATGGCATTGTCTTTACGAAATTTTCATCGTGAAGTGTCAAAATATATGACAATTAACACGCGCCCACCCGAGGGGTGGGAAACCGGCCTCCTCAGGCCTCTACAGGTAGTAAAAAACACCTTCGTGCAGCGCCACCGTACTCCATGTACCTCTAACACAACATTTTGCAACTTCTGAAAACATAATTTAGGTCAACTGGGAGGTGGTAGGTACCGTAAATACTGAAGGCCAGCTGGGAACTGACTGGTGAGGGTGTGACCTGAGGTAGACGGTCGTCGTTATGCCTTGTGGGACTTTCAAATTTGGTTCATTGATTAACACTTCATCGTGGGAGTTGCTCGTTTGGGTGGTGGGGTCGGGGTCTCCGTAAAAGTCCCGTGATGACTCTAGTGAGACACTTACCCTAAAACTGAACTGGAAACAACTTGGACAATATTTATAAAAATAAAATTGCAGCCATTAAAAGTGATAGAAAAGGATCCATGGTTTCGAGGGAGACGAGGGCAAATGAACTTATTAACAAATGGCATTTCAGCCTTAAACGAAAATTTACAAAGATGTCGCGAGTTTATCCATAATGGAAACAAATATAACTTATCCTATGAGCACCACTAACTCACACAATTACATCGTCCCCCGAGATGGAAAAATAGTATCGATACAAGGTGACCCAGTGCAGCCAGCATACGTTTGAGAGGATTCATGCAATGTAAACAAACGTGTCTGAAAGAATTTCATTCCCAAAAAGTAATTTGAATCTGCTCATGTATGCGAAAAAGTGTCTTGAAATTGTAACGCATTCGACTTGGTCACTGAACAGATTGCCTCATGATATTTTTACAAGGTGATCATTTCATAGCTGACACGGATCCCAGAATCCCAGATGAATAATTACACTGTGCACTGGGGTGATGCCGCTAAACAGCCAGTTTTAATCACTACCGAATATGTTCACACAATCGTTTGGTCGTGTCATCTTTGAGGTTGCTCGAGGTCACAGTATTTCTTACAGGAACAAAGTGGAAACCTAAATTTTGTTGCATAATAGGTGACAGAGGAGAGCCGTTCAAAGAAATGTTCAGCGCCATTGGAACACTCTTGTTGAGCCCAAACGGATCATGTATCTTATAATATTGCCTAGTCAAATGCCAAAATTAACCTGCTTTGACCTAGAGCCAGGCTTAGGTCTGTATGGTAAAAGAATATTAATTAAACTGCAGTGGCAAGCCAGACACGACAACGTAAAAACAAAACCTCCATCGCAATTCTCGACAATTCTCAATTTTTCAAGTTATCAAAATTTACCAATTGCCCCATGCATTTCTAATGGAAAGACCATGACCTTGACCCTGCTCCCGGTTATCGACATAGAAATCCTGCTACAAAAATTATCTTGCTGGGTGACCTTACTATGTAACGTGAATCAAACCACGATAGGCTAAATTGGATATTATTGATGCACTTCCCAAAGTTTTTTCGAGGTTAGGTCTCTTGACCTGGTTTGGCGGTTTGAACTGGTATGACCCAGACCTAAAATTTTTCCGAAGTTGTAATATGTTGTGTTAGAGATAGATGGCGTACGGTGGCGCTGCGCTAAGGTGTTTTTTACTACCTGTAGAGACCTGAGGAGGCCAGTTGCCCACCCCTCGGGTGGGCACGTGTTAATTGTCATAAATTCTGACACTTGCACGACGAAAATTTCGTACAGACAAAGCAATATGATTGCCAGCAACCGATTACAAAACAATCACTATGTTTGCGGCGTTAAACATAAGGCTGTACTACTGCAGTGGTCAAAACCGTCTACATACCTACCTTAGGTGCTAAATATTTGGAACTTATAGCAAGAACGCATTTTTTATTGTTTTTCCTATCGAAAGATATTTTATTAATCAAAATTTTTGAGGTATCTAAAATGGCAATTTCAACTGGGAAAAGGTCAGCTAGGTCAAAAAGAAAAGGTTAAACAAATTAAAAGTGAAAATTTTTCAAATTTTGAAATTTTTTTTTCAAAATAAGTATAGTTCAAGACAAGTTCAATGACATACAAAACTTGTTAATCAGGCTATGCGTTTTGAGTTATGAACATCAAGATGAGTCTACAGGGTGACCTCCCGAAAATGCCTCGGGCTATAACTCGTCACCGTTGGTCGGAGGGGCTAGATTCTCCAGGCGTGTTTTTGGCCCAAAACTACCCCGGAGGCAAGTTTCGTTTTTCTAGCATGGTGGTGTCAGCCTTGGTCGATCGTCCTGGAATGCCCCACTAGAGCTTCATCCTGTCGATCCTTAAGGCCTATTCCAGAGGTGCTGAAACTGGGTAACTCGGCTACCGGGGTATGGGACACATTTGCATCATTCAAGGTGCATGACTGTGACAAGAACAGAGATCTCGGATGCATGGTCTGAACTCAAACTACGTGTTTTCCAAATACAGAATAAAGCGCGTAGCAATTATTTTAATTTAGCATCTCTTTTCTTCAATTGCACAGCGTACCATTATTTATCTAATGTGCGCACTTTGATCAGATTCTTCTAAAACCACAGACCTCCGCTGCAGAAAACCCACATTCCGCAGTCACAGTTGCCAGATTTTAACATACGACCCGATGGATTGTTAGAAGTTTGCAGAAAGTATCCGACTAGACCCTGAAATATTAAGGCTAATTTCTCAAACAAAAATGATTGTAAGCATATTCAAGACATTACCAGCAATACAAACCATTAATTAAGTAGTTTTCTGCCTAATTATTCATAATTTCTAGAAAAAATCAAATTTACAGTTTTGGTATCTTGAATGAATGAAAGTACTTAGGCACTTAACCTCAAGGGTTCTGGTGTAGTTTTGGTATCTTCAAGCTTCTGGCCCCTTTTTAATGAATTTAGTATCTTGTACGGCCAGTGGGGCAATGTCTACCAAGACCGGTACGAATATAAACACATAAATAGTTTGGCAGAAAACCTACGCAAACTGCGCCATACCGACAAAGCAATGTGTGTACGTAGGAATTGTGTGCTGTGTAGATATAATAACGTAGAGCCTAGGGACCTGAAGTCTAGGGAGCGTAGTAAGTAACACACAGGAACCTGAACTGCATAGAGTTAGAGAAGGATTTTGACTACGCCGGATCTCCTTTGGTATGATAATTCCAATACCTATGTACGTATTAGGCCGGTAGACTTATTTTTACGTACATGCAGGGTAGTTGCCTAGGAATTTTTACTGCAAGGAAGAAAACCTCAGGCAGGAGATAATCGGGGGTGGGAGGCAAATTTCAATCATTTGGTCTGTATTAAAATGCTACCTATGGTGAACTTTACCAACACATGTATGTAGGTCCATATCCTATGTTGGAATTGATATTGTGTCCCTTTTTTGATACATGAGAAAGTTTAGTGGGGGAAGCTGTGATCAGGGTTCTTAATTGAGCCTACGCCTCCATTAATGTATACTTTCCCAATAATAGTTGCTTTCCAAATAATGGCTACATTCAATCATGGGAGAATTAACTATGATTAGAAACGCTCCTTCTTAAAATGGGGACTTCTTCAAAAAAGGAAATGGATGTCAGTGGGGAAACTGTGGTCATAGTTGCCAATAAAAGTTATCATCCCAATACTGGGAACAATGACCCATTATTGGGAATGCTCCTCAAAAATAAAAGCAGGTTCCAAAAAAGAGAACACATTTTACTACTTTCATGCTGTAATGGTTTCTTGCTTGAACCTTGTCTGCCGCAAAAAGTAAGAGACAGGTAAAGGACATTAAGCAGATTGGAAATAGTATACAAGCATACAATTAGAATTTCCAGCTCCGTGTGACAGATGAGGCATGCGTCACATTGAGCTTGTGACAGCCAGCATACTTCCTGCACCTCCAGCCTGTTCACAGCCTTTCTGCATGCCAAACATCGCATGCAATGCATATTCAAAAACATGGTGAAATCATCGCATGGCTGGCATCCAATTTTCCTCACAGGACGTGAGTTCGGATCAGAGGACGTGAGTCCGGATCAGAGGACGTGAGTCCGGATCAGAGGACGTGAGTCCGGATCAGAGGACGAGAGCCCGGATCAGAGGACGTGAGTCCGGATCAGAGGACGTGAGTCCGGATAGAGGACGTGAGTCGGATCAGAGGACATGAGTCCGATGAGGACGTGAGTCCGGATCAGAGGACGTGAGTTCGGATCAGAGGACGTGAGTCCGGATCAGAGGACGTGAGTTCGGATCAGAGGACGTGAGCCCGGATCAGAGGACGTGAGTCTGGATCAGAGAACGTGAGTCCGGATCAGAGGACGTGAGTCGGATCGAGGACATGAGTCCGGATCAGAGGACGTGAGTCCGGATCAGAGGACGTGAGTTCGGATCAGAGGACGTGAGTTCGGATCAGAGGACGTGAGCCCGGATCAGAGGACGTGAGTCTGGATCAGAGAACGTGAGTCCGGATCAGAGGACGTGAGTCGGATCAGAGGACATGAGTTTGGATCAGAGGACGTGAGTCCGGATCAGAGGACGTGAGTTTGGATCATCGTATTATATGCATTTTGCCTTTCTGAATTAACTGCGAGTGATTTGTGCGAACTTTGTGTATTTAGTGGTCTAAAATAGCATTATGCGCGTGCTCCTTTTTCATAAACGTGCCGCATACATCATTTTAAAGTTTTAGATGGCATAAGTGGATGTGCTAAGCTGCTCTTTCGCAGGAAAATGATTTCAAGTGATTCCGACTACACTTATATTTGGGCATGCGAATGCGTGCTTTTGACAGTGGTTTTGTTGATCAGCTGACCGCAAGTATTACCTGCCATCCGAGCGAGCGGGTTGTGCAATCCAAACTTTTCTGTGGAAACGCTGTGAATGAGCCTTTTAGCTATAAAGATATATCTATAGTTCCAGTTCAGGAAATGTAAAGCTTATGGCAGGGCGTAGATAACAAGTTCAGTGGTAGATAAACTCCGAAAGTATAGATATAGAAGATCACGTTTTCTCGGGCTCCCGACAGTTTCCTCACATTGGAAGTGGTACAGGGACGGCGGATTCCAGGGGGCAAGGGGTGCAGTTGCACCACTTGATTTTTTTCAAGGGGTGCAAAAATATATTTTTGCAGCACTTGTTTTGGCTTGGTTCAGGGAGGCGCCCCCTCCCCGGCCTCGGCCGGCGCCCCCGGCCGGTCAGAGGAAATCAAGCCTAATTCACCGCCTACCTGAAGAGGTAGAATCCTCTGTGAGAAAGACATTTTTATATATGAATGGCGCCCCTTGACATCAAAGCCGCGCCCTGGACAGCAAAATGCGCCCCTTGAGTAAAGGCGCCCCTCTGGATAGCATAGGCGCCCTTGGATAGCGTAGGCGCCTCCTGGACAGCCGATGCGCCTCCGAAGAAGAGAAATGGCGCCCCTGGATATCACATGCGCCCCCTGGTTCGCACAGGCACCCCTTGACAGCAAAAGGCGCCCCCCGCAGAGAAAAGGCGCCCCCTCTGGATAGCATAGGCGTCCTTGGATCGGAAAGGCGCCCCCTGGAGCGCAGAGGTGCCTCCTGGAGAGAAAAAGACGCCCCCTGGAGAGCAACGTCGGCAGGGACGGCGGATTCCGCGGAACAGGGTGTGGAGTTGCACACCTTGAAAACATGATTGTTTGCAAAAGTATCTTTTCGCACACCTGGTTTTGACCTAGTCCGGAGAGGCGCCCCCCTCTCACGGATTTGGGCGGCACCCCTGGATTTGACCTTCGCCCCCGGCCGGTAAGAGCAAATCAAGCCTAATCACCGCCTACCTGAACAGGTAGGATCCTCTGTGAGAAAGACATTTTCATATATGAATTGTGCCTCCTGACATCAAAGCGGCGCCGTGGAAAGCAAAAGGCGCCCCCTAGACAGCAGAGGCGCCCCTGAACAGCAAAAGGCTCCCCTCCTGGATAGCATAGGCGCCCTTGGATAGGAAAGGCGCCACCTGGAGAGCAGAGGTGCCTCCTGGAGAGAAAACGACGCCCCCAGAGAGCAACGGCGGCAGGGACGGTGGATTCCGCGGGACAGGTGTGCAGTTGCACAGATTGAAAAAATAATTGTGCACAAAAGTATATTTTTGCACGCCTGGTTTTGACCTCGTCCAGGGAGGCGCCCTAACCCCCTCCCACGGATTTGGGTGGCACCCCCGGATTTGGCCGGCGCCCCCGGCCGGTCAAGAGAAAATCAGACACACTGCCTATCTGAAGAGGTAGTACCCTCTGTGTAAAATAAAATACACTTTCAAATATGAATAGCGCCCCCTAACATCAAAGCTGCGCCCTGGAAAGCAAAAAACGCCCACCCCCTTGAGTAAAGGCGCCCCTGTGGATAGCAAAGGCGCCCCCTAGACAGCAGAGGCGCCCCTGGACAGAAAAAGGCGCCCCCAGTTGAGGAGTAATGCCGCCCCTGGATGGCATAGGCGCCCTCTGGTTACCACAGGCACTCCTGTACACCAAAAGGCGCCCCCTCCCCCATAGAGCAAAGGCACCCCCCTGGATATTATAAGCTCCCTTGAATAGCAAAGCCGCTCCCTGGACAGCAGGGGTGCCCTCTGGATAGTATAGGCGCCCCCAAAACAGCAAATACGCCCTTTGATACTAAAGGCGCCCCAGATAGCAGAAGCGCCCCAAAACAGCAAATACGCCTTTTGATACTAAAAGCGCTCCAGATAGAAGAAGCGCCCCATGGACAGAAGACACCCTCTGGATAGCATAGGCACCCCTGGACGGCAGAGGCGCCCCTTAAGAAGAGCAACGGCACCCTGGGATAGCATTTGCGCCCCTGGTTAGCACAGGCACCTTTGGACGGCAAAAAGCGCCCCCGCCCCCTGAGTAAAGGATCCGGGCCTCTGGATAGCATAGGCGCCCCTGGAAAGCGCAGGCGCCTCCTGGACAGCAGGGTGCCTCCGAAGATCAACGGCCCCCCTGGATATCAAATGCGCCTCCTGGTTAGCACAGGCACCCCTGGACAGCAAAAGGCACCCCCCCCCCCCCCCGGAGAGAAAAGGCACCCCTCTGGAAAGAACAAGTACCCTTGGATAGGAAAGGCGCCCCCTGGAGAGCAAATCAGAGCATTTCTTAAAGAAAACTGAGTAGAGGGGCATTTCTTGTGCTGGCCATTTTAGTGTCTTCGGGGGATCAAAACCACATTTGGAGTGGGGGGGAGGCGTTAATACAATTCAGAAGTGCTAGCGTTAAAAAATGTCTCCCAATTTTTGTTCTTCCATATTCGAAAGATTAGACATGCTGCTCAGCACTGCGAGTTTTTTTCACGGAAAAAGACGAAACCGGGTTCGAAAAAGGGCCAAAAGGGTCGAATTTTATTTGCACCGAAAACAAATTCGTTCCTATAAATTTCGTCCAAGTTCATCCCAGTACGGCTGCTGGAGTCTGAATCTCACTAAAGTCCTCAAGGGACTTGTCACGGAGACTGCGACCCTACCACCCGAACGAGCAACGCCCACAATGAAGGGTTAATTTAGAAGCCAAAGTTTAACCTCCCACAAAGCACAGGGACGGCCGCCCCGCTCAGGTCACCCTCTCACCAGTCAGTTGCCAGCCGACCTGTACGTCGGGTAAACAATTGAGCGCCAGAGCGTCTCCGGGGAACCGATCCAAAGCCTGGACACGCACTGCCACTGCATGCTTCTCAGCAGCGGGCCGGGGCCCAACGCTTTACCAACTGAGCTACAGGGGCGGCCAAATGGCCAAATAAATGCCACAAAAGCCATATTTGAGGCTTAAACAACCCCTACCGGTTGTCATAAGCCCACAGAAAA
This sequence comes from Lepas anatifera, assembly GCA_034440635.1. NCBI lineage: Eukaryota > Metazoa > Arthropoda > Thecostraca > Lepadidae > Lepas > Lepas anatifera. Next base: position 1,364,724 of record JAOTON010002243.1, read on the forward strand.
AGGACAGAGGACTCTTGTATCACTGCAGTGAACAGTGCAATGTTTAAAACTAAATGTTGATGTTTGATATTGACTTGACGAAATATTTTTTAGCACACTGCCCATTTCATAGGAAGCCAGGAGTGCCCTTCCAATCCTGCGTGGCCACCAAATGATTTTATCCACACAACTAAAAAATTTTTTAGCATTATCAAATATCTTGACCGCACCACTCCAAGCTAACATTTGATATTTTTCTGTTTTTACTGTGAATTGTTTGCTTTTGAACGGTGACGGATCCATAGGCAGATCCAGGATTGCCAATCGGAGGGGGGCGCCATCCGGAGCAGGGGGCGGCACTTTTGACCGGAAAAAACTCAGGTGGGCGCAACATCCTATCGGTGAGCACCGATTTTCGCATCCTGGGGGAGGCGCATCCTGGGGGAAGCGCCATTTCAGGCGGGTGCCATCGACCTTTCAGGGGTGCGCCGTGACCATTTCAGGGGGCGCCGAGGATCAATCGGGGGGGGGGGGGCTACATCTGCCCCCTTTTCCCCTGGATCTGCGTATGGGCGGATCTAGAATTTTGGTAAGTGGGGGGAAAGCGGAGCCCCAGAGGGCGCACTTTACCATCAAATTTTCACTCAAAGGGCGTTTATGGTATCGCACCCTTCGCGTTTGGTTTTCGGTTGCCGTCATTTTTGTGGATCGTATTTTTAACAACGCTCTGTCCCTCCCACCCCCTGCCATATCAGTTTGTACCAGCCAAGTAAGATACCTATTTGGCGTGATATCTGAAACGATGAATTGCTAAACAGTTCAGTCTACACTTTTTCCGGCACCTCTTGAAGAAAAAACTGTAACCGCCACTAGGTCATGGAGAAATGCAAGACACTTGGGAAGATGCAATAACCGAACATAAAGGTGCAATCTGAGGATTTTTATATTCGTGGAGAGGGGTTGTTAAGTTTATTTTAATATCAAACATGATAAGCATAATTTTGCCTTTCCACGTGGCCAGGATTCATAAGATAATGGTGAGAGGACATAGAAAATAATCGCAGCGAGTGTGAACCTGGCCTGTGCGCTATCCCAGAAAATTATCTCAGCGGAGAAGCTTTGGCATTGTAGGCAATGCAAACCGGACTTTAACCCACATTATTAATTGCTCCTAAAAATAATTTTAAACCAGATAGCAGACTCAAGGAGATGTAAGGAAAGTTGAAACGTTAAGATAAACACAGAATGAAATGTGGGCATTTCCCATCGTCCTTTATCTTTATTCTTCAATTCGTGGGGATGGGAGAAGGGCTCTTGTGCGGGAAATTTCGAGAGGTGTTAAGAGAATTTTGGTGGTCATGTGATTGAATGCTGAAATAGGTCATGGCAGGAATGGGCATGTGTTATTTGTGACATAAATGGGACCAACTGGAATAAAAAATAAAACAGTTCCAACGTGCCCAAGTACTCTCTTGATAAATTGATATTTTGTTTTCGTTTATTGGCTGTGATTTGCGCGTTTAATGATCACAGTCATTGTCCTTTAATACGTACTGCATTTCTCTCGAACAACAATGATACAAAAACCAGTTAGCAGTTTCACGTAATTGAAGGAAGCTGCCAGTAACCATTTCGACAGTTCCTTGACTAATCCCTAATGCGGTTATTTTCTCACTGTGCGAACAACCAATCATTTTGATGTCCGTTTTAGGTCACCATCTAATACCTAACGCTTTTAAAACGGTAAGTTATATGCAGTGTTCAGATCGAAGTAAAAAGACCATTCAGATTGATAAAACGGGTATATTTTGTCACTGACCATCCACTTATACCATCAACCATCGTCTTCAGGTCAAGTTCAGGACACATCATTTAAGAGAAGAGGTGAGCGTGCACTGTGCATGCCCAAATCGAGACACAGCTGCCCTCCTGATGGACAGACCGCGCAGAAATACGTCCTCGTCGCGTTTGATTTCGCGCACGCGTACGACGTAGTGGACCACCGCCTGCTACGCGTTCGCCTACTGGAGATGGGGCTGCCAAATTGCACGGTGGCCTGGATTTGGCAGTGGCACTAGGACCGAACAGTCAAGGTGGAACTAAATGGCGTGCTTTCCAGTGAGCGCAGTTTCCGAACTGGCCTGCCGTAAGGCAGTGTCTTATCGCCAGTTTGTTTTTGTTATGGGGGGCTCGGCTGGAAGACGCACTTCGCGCGGTTCCCGGATGCAACCCCTACATGTACGCCGATGATACGGCGGCTCTCTGCACGGGCAACAACATCCAAGTCGCCAAGGACCAGGCGCAAGCTGCTGCTGGCGCCCTCGTGAAGTGGGCCTGACAGCACAAAGTGGTGGTATCGGAGGCCAAGACCCAAGTACTGGTGATGTCCCAGTGGGCCAGAGACGCCGATCCCTTCAGCATTAAGGTCGACGGGAAGTCTGTCACTGCTGGAGACACCTTACAGCTACTTGGCGTCACCATCGATTGGCTCCTCCACTTCGGTCCACACTGTAAGAGACTGCGGAAGAAGGTCCACCTCCGCATCTCCCACCTACGTCAACTGTCCGGCTGTAACTGAGGGCTGCACGAATAGCACCTCCGAACTGTCGCTACTGGCTACGTTAGAGGAGCGATGGAGCAAGCGGCCGCAGCGTGGCTCCACGCCACACCACCATTTCATGTCGAGCTGCTGGAACGCAAAATGAGAGCGTCGGCGCGTATCATCACAGGATGCACCCGCCCCACCCCAGCCATGCGCTGATAGCCGAGGTAAGACTCCTCCCGTAGCGGCCAGAGGGAGGGTACTCGCGACCCGACTGCTGGTAAAAGTCCATGTGTTGTCACCTGGAGACCCTCTGTGAAGACCTGCGGAGGCGACAGCGCCCTCTCGACTCTCCTCGGTGACCGGGTGGCGGCAGGTGGGCAGAGAGATGTGGGATCAAGCAGGCATCTCCCTCCCCATCGAGCCTCTCCTCCCTCGACGTCTTCCACCGTGGGTATCAAGGAGAGTGAGTCACATTTCAACTAGACGTGGGCCCACTGATATCAGGAGCGCCACCTGTCCGGAAGAAGCGAGTAGCTTGCCACCAACTCGCTTCCCTGACTCAATGTGTCACATGGGTGTGGACCGACGGGTCAGTGCACGGAGGGGTCACGAGCGGGGGACCTGGGTCTTCATCGAGTCACCAGACGGAGCCCAGCATGAGCTCAGGCGACCAGCAGGCTCGCTCTGCTCGATTTTTCGAGCTGAGATGGTAGCCCTCCAAACTGCCTGTGTCTTCCTGCTGGACCACTCAGTGCACATAGAAGATCCGGTCATCTTCAGCATGGCCCGCCAAGATGATGACGCATTATAGAAGTAAAATGGCTTCAATGTCTGTAGATAAGACAGCGAATCGGTAAAAATCGCAAACTTCCTCTCCATCAGCTTAGGCACCTGGTCCAAACACGAAAAAATGGCGTACAGCTCTGAAGTAAAAATGGATCCTTCGTAAGGCAAACTAAAAAAACTTCTCAACATCGTCACCAACAAATGCACGCCCTGTGCCATTGTCACTTTCTTTTGCAACCGTGTGTATAGAAACAGACGTGGTTTTCGAACGGCTCCACACGCAAGTTCATAAATAACTGGCGCGTTGGTACAGGGGGGCAAATTTTTGCTTTGTTGAAGTAGGTCTGTGTTCGTGTTAACTGTCGAGATGAGCTATGGTTGAATAACAGCTGTTTCATGTGGTTCTACGAGACTGCTGTCGATACCAGCCTCTGCCAGCCAGGCACGGGCTCTCACTCCCGGGTGACGGGTTGCAACACGCGAGCCACTGTCTATCTGACAGAGGTGGGCGTCGCCAAAAATGTTTGGTATGTGGGGCGTGTTGGTGACTGATAGTAATGGCATAATGCAAAGCGAGTATTTTCTGCGCATTTGTAGCGGTATTTCGTTAATTTCCACTCGCATGCTCATCATGGGTGAAGCATGGAACGCCCCTGTTACTATTCTGATAGCGTGATGATGGACATATCGATCATCTTTTTCGCGGACTAAGGAGCGGCCTCATACACAACATAGCCGTACTCGATCTTCGAACGAATAAGCGATCTGTATAGCATAAGCAGCGTATAACGATAAGCGTATAAGCGTATCACGTGCGTATAGCGTATATATAAGCGATAAGCGTATAACTCGTATAGCATGAGAAGCGTTTCTCTATCCGCACCGTATCTCATCCTCGTCAATATCTTCACTATTGTCAGCGTATCGTAACATTTTTTGCAGAGTTCCTTCAGGTGTGGCACATATGAAAGTTTATCAAGTGTGAGCCCGAGAGATTTGGTTTCCGCTACAACGTCGATCGGATTTCCGCGAATTTACAACGTCGGGTATTCAGTCTCAACGTCATTATAGAAGTGCATGCACTTTGTTTTTGAACTTGAAAATTTCAGTCCATTACGTGTGCTCCTGCAATGTGTCGAGGCCAAGCTGCAGCCGCCTCTGCGCAGCTGCTGTAGAAGACGCTGTCACCCATATTGTGAAGTATTCAGCAAAAAGTACATGACGTATGTTTGCGGGAAGTGTCTGCAATATCATTGGTCATAACTGCAAACAAGGCTATGAAAATCACAGAACCCTGGCCTATGTCACTCTGTTGCTGATGCCAATCCGATACGACTGAGTTTACGCGAAATTTAAAATATCTATTTTTCGGAATATTAGAAATAAACCACCCCATGTGGTCCCGCACGCCGAGTCCAAACAGGTTCTGCAGAACGCCCTCGGATAGCAAAGGCGCCCCCAAGGGATGATGGCGCCCCCTGGGGAGGAAGGCGCCCCCTCCCGAAAACCTTGCACCCCTTCTCGAAAATGTAATCCGCCGTCCCTGAAGTGGTATTTAACACTCCCTTTATGCAAAGCACTCGTACAGCAAAACGTGTTATTAAGAATGTTTTCATCTGCTTTCGAAAACAAGGAAGACTTTATGTATTCGTTGTTTTGACTTTCGCTCCGATGCATTGGCTGGTCGCGATGGTCTTTTTGACGCTCTCCCAGTTTTTTCCGGGATGCTAGAAAAAAACGGAGGCGTGCAGCGCCACTGTCCTAAGATGATGTCCAACAGAGATGTCGCCGACGGTCGGCGACCCTCAGCAGCAGTTGAAAAGCGGTCATTGACCTGTCTCCGGGAGTTCTGACCGGCAGGGGTAAGTTTCATCTTTGGCAGCAATCTGGCAGCCCAAGTTGCAACGAAGTGTTGCTTACCAACAATCGAAAATTATCCGGGAGTCCGGGAGAACTATTCAAAGGGCGGTTGATAAACAGTAGGTGATCGTGTCTAATTTCCATCGGTTTTCGGTATGAATTTCAATTTGAAGTATTATACGAAAATATATTAAATTTACTGACTGAAAAAGAACAATTAACAATTAACACGGAAATGACCTGATGACAACCGTCTTCTATGTTCTTCTATGGAAAGGGTCAAATTTGCTATTTTATCGGAAATATTTGATCAGGATGGAACCAGACTGATACTGTTTATGCATAAAGAATGTGCCTAAATTTGTTTTTAAGAGTCAGACCGCCGGACGACCTCTCACACCTAATTCGATGCAGAGAAGGCCATTTCCGATTCTCGTTAAGCTGCATCTGTTTTTTCAAGCAATTACATTTTTGTGGAGAAAACTACATTATTCACCTTCTTTGCCGAAATTCATTTCTCCTGCTGAAGCCCTAAACAAGCCTTATAAATACGATGCTGCATTTCACTGCGGCAACTAGACTTCGTCGATAAGGACAGTGGCATGAAAAGCGTTGCACTGGCCAAACACCCTCAAGTAAAAAAAAACAGGTCTGTGTATGAAGCTGAATAGCAACTCACCGCCCTACCAGCGCTGCCATATCTTTCCGCTCCGTCGCGTGGGTAGCAGGTACAACGGGTCAGTAGCCCTGTTCACCTGTCAGCACAGTTTTGTGACCAATAGCGGGCCGCGTTGGCCACGTCCAGGACTGTAGCCTCTCCCGGGAACTAGTTTGAGGTTTTACGGGCTGACGGCCTGCTGTTTGTGCTGATGAAACGTGTGCAGTGAGCCTAATATTTTAATGGTTTAAGATTTGAGTTCCTTGTTAGCAAAGGTGATTATGGCGCTATTTACTTTTCTGGAGGAGAGGTTGGTCCTAGAGGAAGAGTGTTACCACCCGGCAGCACATTAGCCCTGTTCCAGCTGTCAGCACAGTTTTGTCAGCACCAATCAGCGGGCCGCGTTGCGCCTACGTCACAGGACTGTAGCCTCTCCCCGGGAACTAGTTCTAGAGGTTTTACGGGTTAATGGCCTGCTGTTTGCGCTGATGAAAAATAGTAAGTGCACGAAGTGGCAGCCTAATATTTTTTAATAGCATAAAGGTTTAATTTTCCTTTGCTTAGCACAAATAAGAGGCGATTATGGCGCTGATGTTACTTTTCTGGAGGAGAAGTTAGAGGTCCTGCTGACAAAACTGTGCTGACAGCTGGAACAGGGCTATTGCAGGGGTCAAGAGCAAGTTGGCCACCGCCAGCAGTCCTGGGCGGAGATTGTGAACGAAGCTGACAAGAAAGACAGTTTATCCTCCCGGTCTCCGCAACCTCAGTCACCGGACGGCCTCGACGACGAAGGAAGATCCCGGCAAGTGCGGCCACTTGACGAGCCGGTGCTGACCAATAGCAATGTATGTATGTGCATACCAGAGTTGTGCGTTTCAGAATTTTCTTCAGTCGACTCAACTCAACTCATGTGCTGAGAGTGGTCGACTTAACTCTGACTCAACTCATTGTCAAGAGTTCAGTCAGCCGACTCAACTCTGACTCAACTCACGACTCAACTCAACTCAAACTTTGACTCGGTTTCAAAATATATAAATGAATGATAAATTTGATATAAATAAATAATAATAACAAATGAATAAACCAATAAACCACTAAAAGACAAGCTGTACCAGAAATTCATACAGGACAACTTGAAGATTAATAGATGGAAGATTAATTAATTGAAAACTTAAAAATTAATTAATTATAGCTAGGAGCCATGGGTATCTTTTTTATTCTTCCAGACTGTCACTGCCAGATAAAGCTGCCACACCATGTTGCAATGATTTCTAAAAGAAGTCTTGCATGTTTGACCAGGTACATGGAATGAAAAGGAACTTAAATGTGTTAAGGTTACAACAACATAGGGAAAGAATTTCACCTCTATACTATCAGAAGAGGTCCAAGCTAAAAAAACATGATCTAAACTGTACTTTCAGGAATGATAAGGGTATTGCTTTTTGTTTTTGTTAAAGAACGATGCTAGATAATTTTGCTAAATGAAACAATCCTTTGCCATGAGCTGAACCAAAATCTAAGCTTTAATTACTAGAGTACCTAGTTGCAATTGCAAATACTAAAGAACTACAGCAAAACCTAAGAAATAGTATACCATATCAATATATGACATCGGACAATAGAAATGGAAGTTTTATCATCGTCTTGCATTTAATACATTCATATTTTTAAACCAAATACAATTTTCAGCTTGAAAACCTTCAATACAGCACGTACCTCTCACACTTCAAAATGGGAGCGCAGTTTGATAGAAAATTGTCAATGTATAGGGCTTTCCAAATAAAATACGGACGACGATCAGACTTAGTGTGCGTTCTTTGAAATATTCCAGCCTGGAATTCTGGAAACAGTGACGTCACAGCCGTTCTTTGAAACTTTGCCTGGGACTCCGCGTGGAATATTCCCTCCATTCCGCGCGGAACGATCGGAATCGAAAAAGCAGTCCCACTAAAGATGGCGGTGCCCATGGATGGATTTTGTAACTGTAAGTTCGTGGGCTTTGAATATGTATTTGCTTGTTAGGTTCACTAGGTATATGTTTTTTTTAGGATAATCGGCACCTAATAATAACACCTAAATGAAGGCAAATGAAAGATTTGAGTGTGCGCAGGACAAAATAAATAATGAGACTGCCGCACCTCGCCATTTACGCCGCATTCCAGTCTCTTTCAAGAACGTTCCACAGCCGGAATCTGGGGAATATCATGACGTCACAACCCCTGGAATTCCACCTCGGAATATTTCAAAGAACGCAGCCAAAAGCAGTAGCAAGAAATAATTCGTCTGATTCGCGCAACAATGTAATTGATGCTGACAGTAAGAACTGCTTTTAAAAGGCAACATTAAAGCAGCAGCTGCAGGCGGTGCACTTAAGACAAAAGAAACAATATCATATGGAGTTTAGAAATATTCACATCAACTTATGAATTATCACGTGGCTTCTACAATGTACAATTCCACCTCTTAAAATCTTTAAGCCAAGGCTAGAGACAGGAGGCTGTTTAATTTTTCGAGTACATGTATTATTTGTGTAGGGATTTTTTTAGACCGGATAGGCTTTTGAAATAAGCAATTGAACCGTATAAATTAATTTGATATATTGAAACAAATTAAAACTTTGATTGAAACAATTGAAACACTGGAGGAAAAGGTATTCAAAGGAGGTTAAAGGAGGTTTGCAAAAGGTAGGCAAATTCAAACTTATTCAACATATTTACATACTGAGTCAACTTTTTTCATCAACTCATTTGATTTGCTGTCTTCACAACTCAGCTCAACTCATTGATGTGGTGTGAACCGACTCAACTCAACTCAACTCCCTTCTTTTTTTCGACTCAACTCAACTCAACTCAGAGTCGAACGAGTCGGAATTTGAGTTAAACTCCGACTCTGACTCGCGAGTCGCACAACTCTGGTACATACACTGTCTGGCATGAAGACAATGATCCATTGCACCGTCTCCCAAGGAAATTGGTCTAAGCAGCAGCTCATGATTATGATACGTAGGCCTCATAAATGATAGAACGACTTTGGCAATGGTCAACCGAGATCAATGACCTTGCGTGAATTTTCCGCAACTAAAAAACCACCAGCGTGAATATTTTTACGAGTTCGGAGGTCAAAAACCACCAACGAAGGCCACGTGGACTCAAATATATCTGCATACTATGTGAAGTCCATTATCACGCGCCCCTCTGGGGGGCAGAATTCGCCCCCCTCCTGGTTTTCCCCAGGTAACGCAAAAACGAAGAGACGCAGAACAATGAAACTTACAGTAGCTTATTCCTGATCCATTCTACACATCTCATCAAATTTTTTTAGTTAAGGTCATGTCAGGTCAAGGAGCTATTCAAGGTCAAACGACCCGACCTCAAAACCTAAAATCATGAGTTTGAAGCGGCGCCCAGGGAACATCAGCGAACCGATCACTTTGAAACGTTCACAATATAATAAGGCCATTAGGGTCTACAAATCTGATATCTGGGAATTTCGATATTGTTGACCTAAGGTGGGTCAATTTTTTGGTCACCCCATTATAAGTCTATGGTGAAAAATATAATCGGCTCGTTTTCAATAAATACTGGGTAGATAAAGCTGAAAATCCTCAAACCGTCTATTCTTATCACGATCTTGACCATAAAGTTGAGTTGTTGAGCATGCCTCTAAGGTCGTGGGCTGTGATTGTTTTGCCAATAACTTCTCACTGAATTAAGATAAAGCTTCCATTTTGCTTGCATTGCACTTACATTGTCACGGGGAGTCGATTGATATGCAACATGACCATACCAGGTCACTCTGTGACCCTGGCCTAGCTCGAGGTCAGGTCATTTTCACTATTTGACCTAGCAAGGTCATATTATACATCATTCAATTTGCTGCGATGAGAGGAGTCCAATAACGCATCAAGACTTGCTCTTGCTCCCCTGGGGACAGATCTAGAGAGAGAAACGTACACTGCTCTGTTGTAAACCTATGGAACCTTCTCTGACCTATGCTGACCTCAATATTGACCTGATATAAAAACTTTCCGTATAAAATCTCTTCGTCTTGTCAAGAGCTTTCGAACGCCGCCCGTAATTTTTCTTTATCTGTCATGGGAGATGAGATACGGAGGGGGGCCAAACCCCCAGCGGGGCGCGTGTTATTTTTACAATGATCGAAGATCATCTCTTTGACGAAAGAATAGATAAATATTTTTTTAATTAGCCGTACCATTCCAAATGAAGAAACATGTAAAAAGATTTAGGGAATAAAACATAATGTAAGATTTCTTCACATATTTTCCTTGAAGACCAGATAAATAAAAATTTAAGGTAAGCCACATCCAATACTTTTATCAGAAATGGCCTAAACATTGATTAACTATGATTTTTGGGGCTTATTTTTTACACTTTTTTACATCATTACTTTCAACATTGTTGTATACATCCATTTTCCAGAACAATGACACACGTAGCGGTATAGAAATAAGCATTGCCTACCGATTGTGACGTTGTTGACAGCGGTACATTCCCGGCTGGATTGGAGAAAAGGGAGAGAGAGAAAAAAAGAGAGAAAAAAGAAAAAAAAGGAGAGAGAGAGAGAGAGAAAGAGAAAAAAAAAAAAAAAAAAAAAAAAAAAAAAAAAAAAAAAAAAAAAAAAAAAAAAAAAAAAAAAAAAAAAAAAAAAAAAAAAAAAAAAAAAAAAAAAAAAAAAAAAAAAAAAAAAAAAAAAAAAAAAAAAAAAAAAAAAAAAAAAAAAAAAAAAAAAAAAAAAAAAAAAAAAAAAAAAAAAAAAAAAAAAAAAAAAAAAAAAAAAAAAAAAAAAGAAAAAAGAAAAGAGAGGAGAGAGAGAGAGAGAGAGAGAGAGAGAGAGAGGAGGAGGAGGAGGAGGAGGAGGAGGAGGAGGAGGAGGAGGAGGAGGAGGAGGAGGAGGAGGAGGAGGAGGAGGAGGAGGAGGAGGAGGAGGAGGAGGAGGAGGAGGAGGAGGAGGAGGAGGAGGAGGAGGAGGAGGAGGAGGAGGAGGAGGAGGAGGAGGACAAAGACAGGCATGAGAGGCCGTTTGCTTGTGTGCGTATGTGTGCACAAGATTATCAACAAATGTGAGTGCAGTTACAATTTTTCAACAGGTGAACAAAAAGAGAACAGAACAAAGTGCTGGATAGGGTAGTTAAAATAAGTCTAATAACTTTTATAGGTTGCCTCACTTCCTTTCAAAAGTGATTGGCTGTTTGCCCAACGGCTGGCAATATGCTGCTTCGAGGTTCTATTTTTAGGCTGTCCTAAAAGAACTTACGCCAGGCCTCGGTCCAGCATAAGGTGCTCTGTACGCTGCGGCTTATGCTATTGTTATTACGAGTAGTTTAGTAAGAACCAGGACTGAGCATTTACTAAAAGCGCCGTGTGATAGTTGCGTTCAAGTTTGATTTGCAAGTCAGCAATAAACTGTTGGACGATTGGGCACTGCCAGAACAAATGTTCTAAAGTCTCTATTTCGCTACTACAAAGGCCTGAATCAGCGAAGCCCATTGTATTTCAAAATCGGTTTGTTGATATTATTCGGTTCGTTATCCGGTAAGGACGATATAATAGATACGGTCCTTCCGGAGCAAGTTTGAGATCTGAGAGCGTTCCTGATTGAATGAAACCTATATCTCTTTCCCATTTGTTTTCGACCGCATTCTAATTATCTCTCGTATCCTTTTGACTAACAAGCTTTTTGTAGCAATAGATATTTAGGTTATTTTCCTGCGTAAAAGCTTTAAGCCTGTTTGGAATGTTTGACCTTCGAAAGCGATTTGCATAGTGAAATTTTTCAACTCATTTGGTATGCTGCGAATCAGCGATTCATAGCATAAGAATGTCATCGAAATTCTGTAATGGAGTTTAATTTCTTCCCTTGACTGGGTTGAATCAATTTCCTATGAATCTAACTCCCTGTAAGTCCCACTGTTTTATGCATGCAGTTTTAAAGTTAGTACAGTCAGAGTTCCATATTGGTTCTGTCAGCATTTCCCTCCGTAATGGATGATAAAAAATTATTGGATTGAATTAGAGGTTGCGAAACATCGGACCAAAATTGTTGTTTTTCACATTATTCTTAATTTGTTTAAGCTTGCTCTTTCCATATGTGATAAATTGCTTTGGTTCCGGAGGCTCTAATCTTGTTACTTTTGCCCAGTCTGCAGAAGAGTTTATGTATCGTCGCAGCCAGGAAATCTTTAGACTATGTATGAACGAGTTTAAATCTGTCATTTTCAAACCATCAGATGAATATTGTTGTACAATTTTTGATCGCTTGATTTGGCCTGGCTTTCCATTTCATAAGAATTTGAACAGAATGGGATCAATTTTTTCGCATACATGAATGGTGGACTTAAGAGTGCTGTGATTTTTGGGCCCTATTGACGCAGTAATTGCCAGGGCCATATGGCGTCGCCAACTATTTCCCTGTTGGCAGAGATTCTCAGGAACAAGATTGCTTGTTCAGGGAATCTACCGGGCCTTGAAATCGGGTCGGCCGCGTGGAAAGGAAGCGTGCTAAACACTACACCACCGCGCCCTCGGCCTTAAACTGAACTCAAATTTGATAGGAAAAATATATTGCTTTTGTTTCCTTGTATGGACATTGCATCACATCACCTTCATCATAAAATATCGAATATTGTAAATAAAAAATAATCCTGAAGTTCGTATGAATCATACAAACTTAAAAGGTATAGCTATCATTTTGTACGTGTGACAGTGACACTTCTTTTCAGGGGTCGGAAAAAGTGCTTAAGCGTCACCAGCGGAATTTCAAGCAGAACATGTGCAACCAAGAATATTCTCTCCACATAATCTCCCTGGCACCAAAAGGAGATTATGTGCCAGAGCCTTTGAGTACTTCAACTCTTAAAGAAAAAAAATAGTGGCAGACCGAGCGTCAACTTCTCATAGTGAGGCGCAAACAATCTTGCCTATTTTGTCACCGGCTGATCTACCTTTGTCACCAAAATGGTTGGCGAGTTGGCAGATGTTCTGACCTCTGCTCCCTTTGATCAGATGTATGCACTAAACACGGGTATCGAAAGCCGGGGCAACAGCGAGACTCAAAACGGCGAATCAGGGGACGTCTCCCCAAAATTGTAGGACTTAACCTAGTTTTTTGCATTTTCGTTCTCGTATTTGCCTGGACCTACGTAATTTGTTTAGTTAAACGTATCGTCACCAGTATTTCAGAGACACCCAATATAATTAAAATTCATTTTCCATCGCCCAAAATGTGTTTCCCATCCCCCACCCATCACCAGTCCGGGGCTCATCCCCTAGTAAAAATTCCGTGGTGACGCCATGGCACTAAGCAATGTATGTTGTGCTGGCGATTTCACAATTACCGGAAGCTATATAGGTAAAACAGTTTGATCAATGAAGACGGGGGACGAACTTCGGATTGGCGATGACCAGGTGAGGGGGAAAAGGGAACGAAGCTTGACCCATAGCCATACTTGCTGTCTTCGGAAAGGCTACTGATGCACCTAACCAATGCCAGAACTGGGAGCATTTCCGTGAGGTAATAGAGATAGAAATGACAAAAACCCAGGTCGGGTCTCCCAAATTTAGGGGGCAGAGGAATGTCCCTTTGAAACATCAATGCAGATATGAAGAGGGGTAAAAACAATTAGAGTTTTTAAAGACAGGCCTGGGAGTTACCTCCTCGGAGCAAACCCTTAGTTTCCGCTCCGGTAGAGGTTACGCAGTACGTTCAATGCCAGCATTTACGGACCAAAGAAAACACAGTACGACACTTCCACCGATCACTGCGGCTATGGCTGGCTACCAGGATAGATACTTCTGGATTACAAATTGCATCAATGTGGCGGCAAATTTAACAATGCGGATGGCAGCGAATGTGCGCTCCCTGCCCGTCCATCGCTTTCTCAGCGCGTTGCGGCCTGCGTTGCGCGGTATATGTCATCACGTGGCCACGGTCACCACGGCAACGCGGCAGTCCTGCGGCGGCGCCGGAGATTTATGCTTCGCGAGTGTGTAGACAAAACACTTCGCACACGGAGAGCACCTGTGAGCTGACTGTAAACTCCCTCATGCATGATGGGCTGACGGATTACGGGCTGTGACTGGGCTTATTGCATGTGTGTCAAGTAGTCAGGGGCGTAGCCAGGATTTCGCTCAGGGGGGGGGCGACGGCCAAAAAGGGCCCCTGAAATTCCGCCAAAAAGGCCCCAAAAATGTCGGCAATCAAAAAAAGTTCTGCGTGGTTTTTGCGTCCATTAATCTAAAGAACGCCGCCTTAAAGGGAATGTGGCACCTTCATAACGTGATTTTAACTGAGAGAGCCAAGTTGTTAAGCAAGTCGGAAAACCCGGTACTCAGTATATCATTTGTCTTGGAACTCGAGATTTCCGTAGGAAAAACTAAAACCTACCTGCAATGTACCCCTCATGTACCCCTAGCAGCAGGCCACAGTTGTCATGGCTGTTGGTGTGACGACATATGCTGACGTCACGATGAGCATCAGCCAATCGAAGCCCTTGAAGCTTTTCGAGTATGGTAGTGGTTGCCAGATCATGACATCATCCACAGGCAGATATTTGTCTATTTTCCCAGAGGAGTATTTTAAAGATAAGAATATTGAGCTTATTGTACATTTCTCGGAGAAATCATGAGTGGTTTCATTATTTTCGGCTAAAAGTACGCCTAATTACACTAATTTCAGGATTCGACCAGGGTGCCACATTCCCTTTCAAGGGAATGTGGCACCTTGGTCGAATCCTGGAATTTAGTGTAATTAGGGGAACTTTAAGCCAAAAATAAAGGAAGCGTCCATGATTTCTCTGAAAAATATATGATAAGCACAATATTTTTTTCTTTAATGCTCCTCTAGGGAAAGAAAGAAATATCTGCCTGTGGATGATGTCATAATCTGGCAGCCACTACCATATTCAAATACGCTTCAAGGGCTTCGATTGGCTGATACTCACCGTGACGTCAGCATATGTCGTCACACCAACAGCCATGACAACTGTGGCCTGCTGCTAAGGGTACATGAGGGGCACATTTCAGGTAGGTTTTAGCTATTTTCTACGGAAATCTCGAGTTCCATGACAAATGCTATATTAAGTACCGGTTTTCCGACTTGCTTTAAAACTTGGCTATCTCAGTTAAAATCACGTTATGAAGGTGCCACATTCCCTTTAAACCAGAGCGCCCCTAAGATATCGCCATGACAAGCCATTTGTGAGCCTGCCAAATATTTTCAGAGCCAATTGTGCTCGAAAAGCATAAAAGGCCGTAAGTATTTCTTCCTCTTATGGAGAAACTTTTTTCAAAGATAGATGTCGGGTGTTGCACCGAGGAGCACAATTATGCGTAGAAAAGTTGGTTATTAACCTATCTCCTAAAATCCGGGGTTCGAAACAAAGCAAAACCACAAAGATTATCATGAAATTTTGAGAAATCTGAAATGTTGAGTTATCGGAGGGCTTGTTGCAGATAGGGCACCATGCGAGATATGTCAAGGGAAATGACCTAAGGCCCTAGACGGGAGAATTGAAGAGTAAAAGGCGACGGGAGTGCGAAGATCCCTAAAAAAACTAAAACTAACCTAAAAAACACTAAAAGTACTTGGAATCGTACAACAGATCCCTGCGGAACACCACGAAAGTAGATCACTGCTTTACACCTCATGATGGTCCATGACCGAAACGTCGTGTTTTACCTTTCCCTAACTTTCAGTTCCCTTTTATTTAGGTCCGCACCGTTTAGAAGCTTTGCGTCTTCCATTGCAGTTTTAGTGTATGCTTCGAATTTTAGCTCACATATAGTTTTCGCTTACGCACAGAATTTTAGTTTTTCGACTGAGTTTGGCTTTTTGAGGCTGCTTTTTAGTTCATACCACATCGCATCTGTGTTTTTGCACCCTTTTTAGGTTCATTCAAGCTGTTTTTTACCTTCGTGGTGTTTTGCAGGGATCTGTTGTGGGATTCCAAGTATTTTTAGCTTTTTGTGGCTGGTTTTAGTTTTTTAGGGATCTTCTCAGTCTTGTCGCCTTTTACTCTGCACTTCTCTCATCTAGGGCCTTAGGTCATTTCCCTTGACATATAGAAATCTGAAATTTCAGTTCTCAGCTTCACATCATGATCAAGAGCTTCTCCAATTAATATATTTAATGAAGATTCTGAGGAAAGGCTCACTGTCTTTGCTATTTTATGCATCCAGGATTCAAGAAGACAGGCCGATTAACAACTTAAGTTTGATGTCTGGCGCCTGTCAAATATGGTGAGTGTGCAACTTAAGCGTGTTACCTACAGCGGCAGCACATATCTCCAAAGTCCTTACTCACGGCACCTTTCCCCTTAGCGACCTGGACCTCAGTTGAAAGGCCCTCGGGCATCCGCAGATATCTGACAGCCTTGTGTTTGACGTGTATGGAGCGGTAGCACACCATGGCAGCCCCCGGACCAGCCATTACACTGAATTCTGCTGGACCCAGTCGGAGGCTGGTTGGTGCCAAATTAACTATGCCTGTGTCAATGAAGTACCGACCGAGGAAGTGAAGAAGGCAACAGCGAACGTTCTTTGCTACGCCGCCAGAAATTCTGTTTAGTTCTTGTTAACACGTGCCCCGCTGGGGTCCCTGGCATGACACGGCCCGCTGGGGGAGGCGTTTTTTGCCCCCTACCCCTCCGTATCTCGTTCCCCACGAAAGCTAAAGAAACAATACGGGCGGCCTTCAAAAGCTCTTGAAAAGATGAAGCGATTTTATACGAATAATTTTTATGTCAGGTCAATTTTGAGGTCAGCTTAGGTCAAAGAATGTTCCATAGGCTTACAACAGAGCAGTGTACGTTTCTCTCTCTAGATCTGCCCTCAGGAGAGCTAGAGCAAATATTTATGCATCACTGGATTCCTCTCATTGTGGCAAATCAAATGATGTATAATATGACCTTGCTAGGTCAAATAGTGAAAATGACCTGACCTCGAGCTAGGTCAGGGTTACAGAATGACCTAGTATGGTCATGTTGCATATCAATCGACTGCCCGTGACAAAATAAGCACAATGCAAGCAAAATGGGAGCTTTTAAACAATTCAATGAGAAGTTATTAAAAAAACAATCATTTTATGCTCCTGTGACCTGTTATGACCTTCGAGAGATCAGATGCCAAAAACTCAACTTAATGGTCAAGATCGTGGTAAGAATAGACAGTTTGAGGATTTTCAGCTCTATCTATCCAGTTTTTACTGAAAAATAGCCCATTCTATTTTTCACCATAGACTTATAATGGGGTGATCAAAAAATTTACCCCACCTTATGTCAACAATATAAAATTCCGAGGCAGCAGATTTGTAGACCCTAATGACCTTATCAGATTGTGAAAGTTTCAAACGGATCGGTTCGCTGATGTTCCCTGGGTGCAGCTTCAAACTCGTGATTTTAGGTTTTGAGGTCGGGTCACTTGACCTTGAATAGCTCCTTGACCTGACATGACCTTAACTCAAAATTTTGCTCAGATGTGTAAAAGTAATCAGGAATAAGGTACTATAAGTTTCGTTGTTCTGCGTCTTTTAGTTTTTAGGCTATCTGGGAAAAACCAGAAGTGGACGAAATTTGCTCCCCAGCGGGGCGCGTGCTAAAGTGGGTTTCTTTCAATTTTTCAATGAGAGGATGTGGCGTTAAGTGAATTAAAATTTCGCAATACAATGATGAGACTAAGGTATGGCATAATATAGGTCGGTAATAAACAGCTTTTCTAGGAGCTTAAAAGCGGTTCCTTTCGAACGAAAAAACGCTTAAAATGGTATTTAGTGGCGGACAAAGGGAGCTAAGCTGACCATCATGGGGCCAGCTGGTCAGAGGGGGCTGTGCTGGTTCTAGAGAGCCTAATGGTCACAAAGTGTTCTGCTGGTATCTGCGGGCCCTCTGTAACTAGTTACAAAGAACCATGCTGGATGCAGAGGGCCACCAGGACGCTTCGAATCTGTTTACGAAGTGTCCAACTAATTAAAAGCTGATTTCATTGATAGCGGGGTATAGTACTAATAGTGGGTCCAACTGGTTTCAAAGAGTGCTATAGTTACATATGCTTCTTATGATAGTCTCAGTAGGCCCTGCTGGGTACAATGGGAGTTGAGTTATAACCACGGTGGCCGGTGGGCCTCCGAGCCACCTTCGTCCTGGTGGGGGGTTTCAAACACCCCCTCGAACATGGCTCCTATGCGGGATAGTGAAAAAAGCGATCGCAGGTAGATGGCCCATACAAGTCCACGAAGAAACTGCATTGGTCAATTTTTGGGTCGGGTCAATATTGAGTTCCTGACAGGTGAAGAAGATGGCATGTTAGAGAAGAGTTTCTGGGCTCTGGCGTCTGATAGAGTTCATTTATATTCATTTTTTAAGCACCATTTCGCTTATGCACTTCGATACGGCTAGTCGAATGATGTATATATTTGCAATCGAGTATTTGCTATCGAGTAAACATCTACTCGGCAAGTTACCCGCCCATGGTTTCGAATGTCCGCAATTACCAGATCTTACTGCGGCTAGATCCTCAATGGCAGTGTATCTTACTCAAGGATTGCGAGTTCATGATTTATACGCATCGCACGAGTCATTCACTCGCGAAAGTCGGGTGCATCGCTCTCGCTACCCTACGCTCCGAACCTAGTCTCGCGTGTCTTTCCGAACTCGCGGTGTTCGGGTCGGGAATCCGCAAACCCCGAGTACAGTACCCTTGGCAAACGGAAGTGCGTTCGGTGCGTCAGCCATCTTTGATTCTAGCAACAGTTGACTGTGCGACGTTGACGTGCGAAGTGTTATAACGTTTCGTTGCGGCGAAAGATTAGAAATGAGAGAGCAGAAGGGGTTCTAGTCATCTTATTTGGCAAACTGTGTAAGCCCAACACAACAACACATCAGGAGACAACTTACAGGAGTAGGAGAGGAGGTTCAGAACTAACACTGGAAAACTGCAGTTTTCACATGGGACGAAGGTAAGTGGAGAACTCAACCGTCTTTAATGTGACGCCTTTGATAATGCATCACTATATCACGTGAAAGATTACCATCAGCAGGGCCGTTACTAGGAAATTTCTGCTGGGGAGGAGGGACGGATCCCTGACTGGGGATGACCGGGTGGCGGGGGGGGGCTGAAGGCAAAGTTTGAACACATTCTTTTGCTTTTGAAAATGCTGTAGATGCACTTCACTCTCCGTCAGAATTGGAAGCAGTTAGGTTACCTCCGCTTTCGGGATGATTATTATGACTCCCTGAAACTCAAGGGAAGTGAGTTAGGTACACGCTACAAAATAGTTTATGACACGCTTCAATAGCAGAAAAAGGCCTGTGGGCTGCAGAGACGCGCCGACGACGGATTTACTCGCTGACATTACACGATAGGTGCGAGTACGCAAAGGGGCTACTCGCGGTGCGTGGATCAAGAAACTCATTGGCTGCGATTTAGTTACACGACGTGAGCGAGTTTTTTTCACCCGCCGGGAGAGTGTTAAAAACGTCTGCGGGCCGAAAGAACGCGCATGACGGGTTTACTAGATAGCATAGGGTAAGCAAGCTTTGTGTGTGTTTGCATATCGATGGGTTGAACGCGATAAGAACAGGTCATCACTCGCGGTAAAAGCGTAGGCACCGCGCATGTACCTGGTGGGACACTGGCCGCTGTAGTTGGCCAGATGGATCGATGGCCCCTGGTGGAGCGAAGGTGGCGCCGGACCCCGCACATACGCCCTAAATGCCTCCGTCCGTGGCCAATATTACATTTCGTGGAAAACTCCTTCGCAATGCCGCAAATTCCCCGATTTTTGGACAAAGGGCTCATTTGACAGATAATTGAACAGCGCATAAAACTTGCATTCGACATATAGGTTTTATTTTACATGGGCGTTATCAGGACAGTGAAAAGAGGGGCATTTGGGGCAACTTAATCCAGCCCAAGGTGTCCGTAAAATATTTTGCAGATGTTGTCTGGCGCCATGAATTGTGACCGAATTGTAGTTTAAAACACTGCAAACAATAAACATGTGATCCATGAACAACGATACAGCAATCTTGGTGTGCCATAAATTCATAAGCGTCACCACGAACAACAAAACGGGAGGCATCATAAATGTGTATTTGAGCTTGGTTTTTCTTTCTAAGCCAGCTTTTGGTATAATTGTAACTCCTTTTCTGCATGGGAATGTTCTATTATAACCGGTATTCGAGTGATTATTAACAACCACACTGGAGAGGGGTCCGACATTAAGCGCGCAGGATGGGGCTGGTAAGCCCCTGAGATATCGGAAACTTAGAGGCTTAAGAAATTCCGATTGGGGGTGGGTGGGGACTATGGTGATCCACATCATAACTAATTTTCATTGACCTAGGTCTATATTGTCAAGGTCAAACGAGGTCATAAAGGTCAAATTTTGGCCATATTTGGGACCTGTTGGGAAATGCCCTGGTAATGCGTGGAAAAGCCGGGAGTAAGCTAAAGCCGGACCACGTTCATAGAGGTTGTGTCGCAAAGAATCTTTCCTTCATTTTTTAGGTCTAGGTCATTCAGGTCATCGACCTATGACGTCACAACATGGTATATTCCCTATTATACACTTAAAGCAGCACTATAGCATACATTGTGCTGGAAAGGAGGATTGACCTTTACCCATGATCTTTAACCTTGACCTTTGACCTTGAACTTACAACTGGGTTACCTTTACTATGGCGTCATAGCATAATATACGTCAGACTGGGACACGTAAAGCACCGGGATCAATGACCTTGAAATTGCTGGTATGACTTTGAACTTTGACCTCGACCTTCACGTGAGGTGTCCTTGACATATCATCCCGTCTATATGACACTGTGACGTCACCACTTGGTCTCCAATGCAAGCAAACCGGTTCGACTGCGCGGTGGCGGCGATTTCAAAATGTAGGTCTGACTTTAGAAGCCTATAAATTAAACAATATTCGACAAATTTTCAAAATTATTTCACTATTCAACGCGCTGTTAAATTTTCTCAAATGCGACCGATTCCCGTGTTTTGGCTACGAGCGGTTCTCCGGTCATCCCGGAAAAAAGTAGTTGGGAGAGTATCCGAGGCCCCTCCAGTGCGCGTGTTAACACGCAGAATAGAAGAAAGGGGTAGAATATATACCTACCTTGTGTTTCCTCAACAAGGCATGTCAAAATATCAGTCCGTGAAGGTCAGTACGTTTCTCTCCGCCCCCCCGCCCACCCTCCGCTACATATGATATCGCGGTATCGCCAAATATGGGACGTAGGTCACCTGAGCAGCCCGAGCGTCATCTTGCGTCAGCTCGTGACAGTGGGAACGGCGAGGAAATTCGATTCCCGATTGAATCCCTAGGACACCTCGGGACTCCGATGGTTACGGTGACCGTTCATTTGGATGAAAAGGTATGACTGGTATTCACCATATGTGGTTTAACGTGTGATATGCAGCAAAACAGGATTCTTAGGTATCGTTTTTTGCTGTCCCGGCATTGCTTGAAGGTGTTATAATAAATGTCTGAATCGCGGGATCACGAGAGGCTTAATCCCGTTATTGGGGCTTTTTGAAAATAGCGGGATCCCAATCCTGAGATTGACATACCTAGCAGGAACATCATGCAATAAAAGGTTCGTTGTCGGCAGTCCCTCCGGGTATTGGATAACAGTCAACACAGCAGTCAATACACAAATTTAGACGGTTATAGTGCTTTGAAATTGTATGAACTAATTTTAGCTCTCCTCGGCATTTTTTAGCATCGTTCTCTGATAGTTCACTCATATTGCTCATTCTTGGCCGGTCCATGCCTCTATTCGGTAACCCACGGCGTTGCGTTAGCACCGCAGCGGCCTGGTTGGGCCACAACCTGAGTTATTATATGTCATCTGGAACGCGGGGCTGCAAGTGGACGCAAGATATTTTGACTTGCCCTTGTAGGCACATCCTGGGGAATCGTTTGATGGTGTCTTATGCTGGGCCGTTTCTGGCCAAGTTTTAAATCCTCTCTTTGTATTTTTAAATCGAACAGTTTTTAGATATGCGTATACTGAGAGAATGGTCTATAAAATAGTTGTCAAAACTATTTTTGCATTATTTTATACCAAAACCCATTGCAAAGGGCTCACAAAACAGTGGTTGCCATACTTTGACCTGTTCTTGCTTTCATGGTCGATTTTAAGCATAATGAAATGTACGTAGTTTTCGCAGCAGATCTCTGGTCCGGGGTGGCGCACCGAGTGCTTACTTCAAGCAACTCTACAAAGACTTCCAGAGCACGGTTTGTGTTTTCCATGCCTGTTTCAGTGCAGTGAAGAATTCTCTATCAGTATATGTGCTCAGGAAATGATTTAGAAAAGTTGCATTTTCTAATATTGGCCACGAACGGAGGCGTTTAGGGCCTATGTCCGGTGGGGCGCGAGTTAAATTATTTTATATTTTTGGTGCTACCATTAGTTAGTGGTGGTACTCACTACTCAGAGCGAATTAGTGGTGCCCTGCAGACAGTCAAAAACCATCTCAAGATGGTAGGTCGGAGTCCATGTAAGAACATCAATACTTCACATAATTTATCATTATATGAGCTAAGCAGGTACTAAAACTGATCAGCATGCCCAACGACCACACAAATGAAATGTTGAAATCTGCCACAATATGCTTACCTACTGGTCCTTCCCGTTATAGCCATCCTCCAAGGCTACCTCCTAAACAACTCAAACTACAAGTTCTTATTCTTGTCATGGTGGTAACCCACGACTTTTTTGCAGACTAGAAGTGGGATTTTTCACAATTATAAAATGTAGATAATGATGCCCAACACACTCCAATGATGATTTTTTCTTCTTCAAGTAAGGACTGCCCTAGACACAGCTGGAGATCTCTTCTCAGTACAAGAGGGTCCTGGGTGGATTAACAATGGCACAACACTATAAGCCATATACAAAGTCTATGGGAGATGGTACCCTTGATTTGGCTCTCCTGGAGACCCTAACCCAGGGGGTCCACTGGCAAATCCAATGGGGCAAAAGTATGGTTGCCCAACAAGGCCTAAATTAGCTTCTTTTGCCTGTCCCACCAAAGAACCAAACTTTAGCCATTTTTCTTTTAAAATAAAACCTATATTTTCATGTTTTTCTCCCGATTTAGCCACCCCCTAAACGTAGATTTGGCCCTCCAAAAGTTTTTTTCCTGGATCTGCCAATGGGAGGTCCAACCCCAATCCCCTTAGGATTTCAACCCATGGCCCAAAACAATAGACACACCGTGACCTAAGGGAGATAGGTACCTAGGTACAAGTTGCCAGAGTCCTCACTTGATGGCTCCCCGATTCGACATACCAGTTAGCACAGCAGCAAATTCTGCCTTCACTGCAGCACTTATATCAGGTTTAAACATTATTTCTATATAGTTTATAATACCAAACAAGATACATGACTGATCATAAACCATACTCCCCACATGCAGAAACAAAAATATCAACTGATTCCTAGTTCTTTTTTTGAAATTTGACTACAGCGCACCATGCGGCAGACGGCGGCGCAGGGCGGAGGTGGACAATATGGTCGTGAGGTGTTCGACAACGGAGGATTAAGTGAATACAGCTGGTGACATAGCCTGGGGGCAATGGTGACAATGGCACTGTGGCACCATTCGTGGCACCAGCCAATGCTAAGAGATGGGCGAAGGCTTGAACTTTTTCGATCGCGGGGTTTAATATGGTTCAAATAATTCACCACATTCACCGAATACGAGTTCGTCGAACGAAGCTTGTAGCGCAGCGGTAAATATCAACCAATCCAAATGCAGTTCCTAGGAGCTAGAGGCATTCGCGGATCCAGGACCAGATTTTGGAGGGGGCCAAGCGCAACGTTTTGGGGCGGGCTAAATCGCGAAAAAAACCGCGAGAACATATGTCTTAAAGAAAAACGGCCAAAATCTAGCACTATGAGGGATGGGGGGGCAGAAGGTACTATTTCACGCCTGGGAAGGGCAATGGCCCCTTTGCACCCCTTGGATCCGCCAGTGGCTAGAGGTGCCATTTGCGGATCGCCTTGCGACTTTTGTCACCCGGTGAAACTCCAGCTGTCACCATTTACAATGGCAAAATGGCAACTTTTTCGACCCCTGCCTCTTAGAGAGAAACTGCTTCCAAAGATAGATGTCGGGGTGTAGCACTAAGGAGCATAATTATACGTAGAAAAGTTGGTCATTAACCTATCTCCTCAAATCCGGCGTTCATAACAAAGCAAAACCACAAAGATTATTCTGAAATTTAGAGAAATCTGAAATTTCAGGCCTCAGCTCACATCGTGATCAAGAGCTTCTCCAATCAATACATTTCATGAAGATTCTGAGGAAGGGTTGTGTTCGAATTATTTTCACTGTTTTTGCTATTTTATGCATCCATGATTCGAGGAGACAGGCCAATTAACAACCTAAGTTTGATGTCTGGCGCCTGCCATTTTCGGTGATTATGTAAATTAAGCGTTTTACCTACAGCGGCAGCACATCGCTCAAAACCCTCGCTCACAGCACTTTTCTCCTTAGCGACCTGGACCGAAGTTGAAAGGCCCTTGAGCATCCGCAGATATCTGACAGCCTTGTGTTTAACCTGTGTGGAGTGGTAGCACACCATGGCAGCCCCCAGACCAGCCACTACACTGAATTCTGCTGGAACCAGTCGGAGGCTGGTTGGTGCCACATTAACGATGCCTATGTCAAGGAAGTACCGGCCGACGAAGTGAAGAAGGCAGCAGCGTACGTTCTTTGTTACGCCGCCAGAAATGCTGTTTA
This sequence comes from Lepas anatifera, assembly GCA_034440635.1. Classification (NCBI taxonomy): domain Eukaryota; kingdom Metazoa; phylum Arthropoda; class Thecostraca; family Lepadidae; genus Lepas; species Lepas anatifera. Next base: position 1,389,328 of record JAOTON010002243.1, read on the forward strand.
GTTCTTGGTAGATTGGTTTTCTTTTAATTTTTCAATGCGAGAATGTGACGTGAAATGAATTAAAATTTCGCAATACAATGATGATACTAAGGTATGTCATAATATAGGTTGGTAATGAACAGCTTTTCTAGGAACTTTTTTCACCTTCAAAGCGATTCCTTACGAAGGAAAAAAACGTTTAAAACGGTATTTAGCGGCGGACAAAGGGAGCTAAGCTAACCATTATGGGCCCAGCTGCTCAGAGAGGGCTCTGCTGGTTCTAAAGAGCCTAATGGTCACAAATTGTTCTGCTGGTATCAGCAGGCCCTTTGTGGGTAGTTACAGAAACCATACTGGATGCAGATGGCCACCAGGACGCTTCGAATCTGTTTACGAAGTGTCCAGCTAATCAAAAGCTGATTCCATTGATAGCGGGGTATACGATTAATTGTGGGTCCAATTTGTTTCAAAGAGTACTATAGTTACATATGCTTCTTCTGATAGTCCCAGTAGGTCCTGCGGCCTACAAAGGGAGGTGAGTTATAACCACGGTGGCCGGTAGGCCTCCGCGCCACCTTCGCCCTGGTGGGGGTTTTAAACACCCCTCGAACATGGCTCCTATGCGGGATAGTAAAATAGTAAAAAACGATCGCATGTTGATGGCCCATAAAAATTCACGAAGAAACTGCATTGGTTACTTTTTTGGGTCAGGTTGATATTAAGGTCCCGACAGGTCAAGAAGATGGCATGTTAGAGAAGAGTTTCTGGGCGCTGTCGTCTGACAGAAATCAGTTATATTCATTTGTTAAGCGCCATTTCGTTTATGCACCTCGTTACGCCCGGTCGAATGGTGTATAATATGACTATACTAGGTCAAAACATAAAAATGGCCCGACCTAAGGTCAGCTTGAGGTCACCATCTAATTTAGCATAGTCAATATTCACATTTCAACCCACACAGCAGATTCTAAAATATGAATACCTCTCGATCAGTGTTATGCATTAGTAAATATGCATATCAGTCGATTAAAAATAACAATCCAAACCTAATGGTATCAAAATATTACTTTATCATAATGTCCTGCAAAGTAATTGATCTAAGTCTCAAAACCTGCTTAAGAAGCCCCAGAAAAAGGTACTGGCGTCAGTACCTAAGATGGAAGTACCCTAGGAGGCCTCATTTTTGGCACGGAACCAAACGGGGGTACTAATTGCAAAAGTACCCATTTTGGTGTAACTGCAATAGGGTAGTACACTATGGTGTCACTATATATATGTGGGGTGTACTGAATACGGGAAGTACAACCAGCTGTAACAAAAGAGGCGTAGTAAAAGTACTCATGCTATCTGACAAGTACCAAAAATGTTCGAAAAACGTTCATAGTGTACTGAATTAAGTATCCAGAAAATACTCATTTTTGGCACGAGCAAAGTGTTCCGTGGGGTGTAAATTTTCTCTGTGTGTATGGCTAATTACACATTGATAAAGTATAGAACGCAAAAAATTTTGACATCACTAAAAAGAACAGATATGGGTGCGCATTTTCTCATCAATACCTTTAACGTGAATTACTGGCCACACTTTGAAAAAAATAGTTGGAAAAAGTGGTTAAAACATGTCTAAAAAATTTGAAAATTGCGAAGAAAAACGAGATGCTTTAACCTTAGCTGTTACAGGCTCAATCTAATCCCGTGTCATTTGAAGCTAAGAAATGAATGTCAAGGCTGAAAATAATCGTTGTATATCACCATGTTTTGACGAAATCGGCGATTTTCATGATTTTCCTCAAGTTATAACTCCGAAACCGTACGTCTAAGGAACTAAATAATCTCAGATCGGATTCCAGCCCTTGACAACCCAGAAGACGAAATTGGACGAAATCCGAGACTATGTATGTAGGGGCCTGGTCGATCGTGCTGGAAGCCCCTAGGTCAGTGTCACATTTTAAACGCGTTGACGGGGGTCGGTCCGCCCCCTGGGTTTTTCGGAGAAAGCAGAAACGGCGGCGCGTAGGCCGCGTACTTGTATGTTTTCCTATTTTTAACTTCGGGAAATTTTAACGTTAGGTCATAGGTCAGGTCACCAGTACAAGTCAGTGACCCGACCTCAAAACGTTTAAGATAGCATAGTCGGGCGGGTGAACTTATCCGATTGAAACTCATTCATAATGCCCCCCGAGTTCTCAAAATATGTTCGGTATTTTTTATCGATGCTAAGGTCGGTCGAGGCATGACTCTCCATTGGAAATACGTGGGAAAATATTTTTCGGAATAACTCGTAACGGATGGTGATGGCATTTTTTTGTGATTAGACTCGCCTGGGTTTGCGGTTCTAACGTATGATTTTATATAATTTAACCATGACCTGACCTCGGTCGGTCAATTTGTTTGACCTACCAGGCCAATTATATATCATTCGTTTGGTTGTGGAGGATTCTACGTTGAATCGTTTTGTCTATCTTTACTTGTTCAGATGTATGGCCGAAAACTGAATTTAATGTTTCCTTGCGGCTGTTTTGCCTCGTGACCTTAAATGTGACCTGAAAATGGTTTTTTTTCGATGGAGTGTGGGGCCCACGCCGTTTCTTTTTCCTCGTTTGATCTTGCGGGTACCCGCCCCCCGTCAATGCGAAGGTGGCTCAGATCCCCGTCAATGCGCGTGTTAAATGGACTATTCATAAGCCATTCTGCATAATTTATGCAAACTTAATGCTTGTCTAATCATATTTCACTGTTTGTATCCCATTCAAGGTCAAATTAGGTCAACTGTTGCAAAAGGTCAAGTCTGTATTGGAGGAAAAACGTCTTGCTCAGCGTCCTTCTCATGCTGCAAATTGACCATTCATAAGACATTCTGCATCATTTCTGCCAAGTGCCTGCTTAATCATCTCTTATTGCTTATACTCCCTTGAAGGTCAAATAAGGTAAAGTCCATAAAATATGCAAACCAACTAGTTTAGTGTCCATATCATTCAAATAACTATTCATTAGCCACTCGCTTTTTCATCTGTTATTGTTTTCACCCCCTTTGAGGTCAAATAAGGTCACAGGTCGAAAAGGGCCAAGCCCGTATCGGATGCAAGTCAACTAATTCGGTGTTCATCTCATTTAGAAATACCGAATCGAAAGAAGCATCTGTAGCCGTTTTTTGACGCAGAGTTATCACTGAGGTCACGCAAGGTCAAATCAAGGTCATTGAAGTTCAAGAAAGGTCATGAAAGGCCTAACCTGATTAAAGCGATCATCGAAGGTTGGAAAAAAGTATTCTGGTCCAGTTCATGAACAAATGCTGCAAAAGAACGAAGAGAGTGTGGAGCATTCACGTGAAAACGGGTACAGGCGCCCAAATGACTTCAACATGCTTCTACTTTTGAGGTCATGGCTCTGTGACCTTGAAAGGTAGGAACATAATTGTTTTGCAAAACATGCGCAATGAATGCTTCAGAGGCTATAAAAAACTTTCCAGGCTCTAACTTCAAAAACTCATTTTCAGTTCTTGAAAAACCTTAGGGGTTGCAACAACACCCCCTGTAAGTGCGAGGGTTAATATTTGTGTAATGGCGAAAGTTTTTGCGACAGAATTCAGTCAGAATTCGTATCCACTACGTGTTTAGCACAGACACCGATAGATAAAGAGGAGAGAGCCCCCGGAAGGGGGTCTGTTTTCTGCCCATGAGACGCGTATCTATTTACAAACTGTGTGGTCTTGGATAAACGAAATATTAAAGCAGGGGTAGTAGGGTAGGAGGACTCTACTGGACTTTTATTCTCTACGAGGCTTACTATGAAGCTGTTTTACTCACTGGAGTTTTGAGTAAGCCCGCATCTTTTGAATTCTGGGCCGTTAAAGACACACTTACAAGAGGACGTTGAAAATTTTCTGGCGCTGTTTCTTCCAAGAAAAATGTGTGGAAAGATTGTTAGGCCTCCAATGAATTCTGCGCGCTTGAAACATTTAAAACCAAAGTTCAAAGACATTAAAAATTGTTTGGGTTTAGGACACTGTCGTTTTATGACAAAATGACCCCGCTATGGCTTTCATTGTTACCTTATATCTTTAATTTCCTTGTATTTGTTCTATCCTGATAAATAAGGGGACCTTCAGGGATCTGCTTCCGTCAACATTAAATTCAGTATTTCCTTGGACGCCATACAAAACCGAAGTCAGCTCGTAGCGCCGGCAGTTAACTTGATATAAAGCGTGGAAATGCCTCGAGAGCAAACGTGGAGTGGAACGGGCTATAAACGAACTGAGCCCATTTTGATCGCTTGCTGGAATACGACTTTGCGCATTCGGCACTCGGCCTGCATCTGAACTATTTGAGAGAGTACATTGTATTCGGGCCACGGAACTGCAGCGGAGGGCAGCCGGGTGGTTCCAGCCCGTTGGTTGAGGGGGGGGCAAACCCAAGCTGGCGAACAAAATAAATGTTACGACAGAGGCCGCTAGAATGCTTAAACTGGTGCAGTGAGTCAATTTTTCACATCAGTTACACCCAATCTCTTCAAGCTAGATCACCCCTCAGATATCCCAAGACCACCATGACAAAAATGTATGTAAGACATTATTTTGACCAACAATCGTGCTAAAAGGAAAAAAGGCTTTCAGTTTTCTTCCTCTTCAGTAGCAATTTCTTTCAGCTTCAAAGAGCTACCTTTCGAATGGAAAAAACAACCTACACCTCCTTCCCAATTCATCAATTATGAAAGCATCCTTTTGGCATGCTTTTGGGGGCTGGCCAAAAGAGGAATTGACCTCTCTATTTCACTTCGAGTGCTCGCTGCCTGGACCCGCCCCTGGTGAGGAGTGGTCTGACTTTGGTCCCGGACTGGTACATTTGTCCGTGCGTTTCTTTGTGCACAGCACTTCGGCGCCGCGGCAACGCGCTTCCCATCACAGCACCGCAAAGTTGCGACCGTCCATCATGGCGCCCGACAGCCAGAGCAACAGCGGCGGACCAGTCACGCATTCGCCTCTGACTGATACCGGCCACTGGTCTCACAAGAGGTGCCTTATAGGGGTCGGACTTTTTGGAAAAAGCTGTTTATCAGAAGGCGATAGTCCTATTCCAGAAGTATAGGTGAATCCGAGATTTGAAGGGAGACTTTGATCAGAGGGCGCCATTTAAGTCTGGAAGAGGCTCCATTTGGGCCTGGGTGTACCCGCCCCGGCACAGGTCCGATCTGTAACGTACTGAGCCAGGGACGTACCCCCGGCACAGGTCCGATCAGTAACGTACTAAGCTGGGGACGTACCCACCCCGGCACAGGTCCGATTTGTAACGTACTGAGCCAGGGACGTAACCGCCCCGGCATAGGTCCGATCAGTAACGTGCTGAGCCGGAGACGTACCCGCCCCGGCACAGGTCCGATCTGTAACGTACTAAGCCGGAGACGTACCCGCCCCGGAATAGGTCCGATCTGTAACGTACTGAGCCGGGGACGTACCCGCTCCGGCACAGGTCCGATCTGTAACGTACTGAGCCAGGGACGTACCCATCCCCGCACCGGTTCGATCTATAACGTACTGAGCCAGGGACGTACCCGCCCCGGCACAGGTCCGATTTGTAACGTACTGAGCCAGGGACGTACCCGCCCCGGAATAGGTCCGATCTGTAACGTACTGAGCCGGGAACGTACCCGCCCCGGTACAGGTCCGATCTGTAGCGTACTGAGCCGGAAGTATAGGTGAATCCAAGATTTGGAGGATAGACTTTGGTCGGAGGCTGACAAAAAAATGAAAATAATTTTGCGCTCTAAAATTGTCATAAAATAGCCATATTGTCTTCTGCCATGTACACAACAAACAATTTTAATACGGAAATACTGACAAATACATGAGAGTAACTACGTTGAATCATCAGTCCTACAACGTATTTTTGCCCAAGTTTAACCTTAAGATATTGTGTAAGAAGTGTTTGTTGTACAATATGAAGGTGTGGCCAAGTGGTAAGTAACACATGACATGCACGTCATAGGTAGGTCTCACACGTAAAAACAGCATAGGTATCACATGTGTTTTTTAGATACCGATTCTATTTTACGTACTACTTTTGTATAAGAATTTGATGCTGGATGTGATACAATATATATATATATATACAAGCACAAGGTGTTCGCGGTAGAAACAAAGTTCAGTACAGCACCTAAGTAGGCCTTTACATATTGGGAATTCCTAGTATATTTTTTCCTCACAGCAAATTTAATCACTCAGGTCTTGTTCCCAAGGCGATGGGGTTTGTTTTAAATCTACACTTTTACGTCATAGTGATCTCACACGTGTGCCATCTGTTATTCATTTTTCGCTGCGTTCCGGTTCGTTCCATGTATGGCTCGGGCCCGGGGCCGACAGCATCTCCTTAGTCAGCAGTGGCGTTGCAAAACTGGGCAGAAGTCACGCGCGCCCGTCACCCTCCTCTTCACCTGCAAAATCCAATTGTCACCGGCATTCTTCTGTCGCGCCGCTGTGATGTGTCGAGTGGCTGCTAATGAGAGAGATGCCGCCGGCCCCTCTTCCACTCCGTCGTACGCAGCATCCTCCCCGTACCAGCGTGGCGCCCGCGGCGTCGACAATTATTTCGCCGTCTTTGAGTGCTAATCACTTCCCTCCTGTTCCTCCATCACCGGCCCCGGACGTCCCCCGATCGCGATCGTCCCTTGGACGACGCCCCTTAGACTGGCCGTGCGTTTGGCCTGGAGAGCAAGGCAAGCGTGCAGTCCGGGTGTGTGGGGACCACCTTAACACGCGCCCCGCTGGGGTCCCTGGCATGACGCGCCCCGCTGGGGGCGTTTTTCACCCCCTCCGTATCTCATTCCCCACGTAAGCTAAAGGAAAATTACGGGCGGCGTTGGAAAGCTCTTGACAAGACGAAAAGATTCCATGCGAATAATTTTTATGTCAGGTCAATATCGAGGTCAGCATAGGTCAATGAAGGTTCCATGGGCTTACAACAGAGCAGTGTACGTTTCTCTCTCTAGATCTGCCCTCAGGGGAGCTAGAGAAAATCTTTATGCATCATTGGATTTCTCTCATCGTGGCAAATCGAATGATGTATAATATCACCTTGCTAGGTCAAATTGTGAGAATGACTTGACCACGAGCTAGGTCAGGATCACAGAGTGACCTGGTATGGTGATGTTGCATATCAATCGACTCCCCGTGATAATATAAGCACAATGCAAGCAAAATGGGAGCTTAATCTCAATTCAGTGAGAAGTTATTGGCAAAACAATCATTCTATGCTCCTGTGACCTGACATGAACTTTGAGAGGTCAGATGCTCAAAAACTCAACTTTATGGTCAAGATCATGGTAAGAATAGACGGTTTGAGGAGTTTCAGCTTTATCTATCCTGTATTTACTGAAAACGAGTCCATTCTATTTTTTACCATAGACTTATAATGAGGTGACCAAAACATTGACACCACCTTAAGTCAACAATATCGAAATTCCGAGATAACATATTTTTAGACCCTAATGATCTTATCCTATTGTGAAAGTTTCAAACTGATCGGTTCGCTGATCTTCCCTGGGTGCCGCTTCAAACTCGTAATTTTTGGTTTTGAGGTCGGGTCACTTGATCTTGAATAGCTCCTTTACCTGACATGACCTTAATTCAAAAATTTTGTCAGATGTGTAAAATTGATCAGAAATAAGGTACTGTAAGTTTCGTTTTTCTGCGTCTCTTCGTTTTTGAGTTATCTGGGGAAAACCAGGAGGGGGCGAATTTCGCCCCCCAGCGGGGAGCGTGTTAACTATCCAACTATCTCGGCACGTATAGACGCGGGAGACGTGGTTTTCGGAGAAGCTTGGACGAAAATATCAAAGTTTCGTTTGATGGGAAGAAGGGATGGGAGCGTGAGAGATGAGTGGATAATACACCCAGGCGGAAGTTCAGCAAGAGTTAAAAGAGAGGATAAGGATGCTGGAGAGCTTCACCCATGCTAATGCTGTCAGCGCTCTCGCTTTGATCTCTCTCTCTCCCTCTCTCTCCTCTCTCTCTCTCTCTCTATCTCTCTATCTCTCTTCTTCTCTCTCTCTCTCTCTCTCTCTCTCTCTCTCTCTCTCAGCACATGCTGGCCGGAATTGATCCACGAAGTTCGCGCTGGAAGTGCTTGGGAGGACCGCAGAGTGGTGACACCTGACCACCTACGGCACTCCGCACGGTAATGGATGTGTGTACTCCCCTTGTGAGGCCGTGGCTCCCTCCCTGAGGAGCCAGCTCCCCTCTGAAGGGGCGGAAGTTGCCCCTGTGGACAACGTGATCTGACTGAAAATAACGCACGCATAATGGACAGCAATAGAATGGAGAACGATATCACAGTGTGCCATACGTGAATCCATAGGCGTAGGAACCGGGGGGGCCAGGGGGGCCACTGGCCCCCACTTTTCTGTGATTGGCCCCCGCAACGGAGATAAGAATATCAACAACTGTAATATCAAGCAAGAAGCTCAAACTGGCCCGATAGCTTGCCCTGGAACCCCGTTAAACTTACCTGTGCCCCTAAACTAAGTTAAGGTCCTATGGGTCGATTTTAAGGTCCCCTGAGCTTCTCGGGGCCCCTGAAGTGGCCTCTGATGCCATACGAGCTAATCTGGGCCCCTTGAGCGGAACTGAGGGCCCCTGAGATGGTTTGGGCAGCATGAACTGTTCTAGGATGCCTAAACTGAGCTAGGAGCCGTGACCTTGAACAGGGCCCCGTGAGTTGGCCAGACCCTATATCCATCGACCTGGGGGGGAGGGAGGGAGGGGGCCTGAGCTGAGCGGGGGCCGTAAAGTTGATATTGTCCCTTGAGCTAATCTGGATCCCCTGTGATGCACTGAAGACCCTAAACTTAGCCGAGGCCCCTCCACAGTAATAGGGCCCCTGCCCTGCAATTGGGTTATAAGCTTTAATTGAAACCCTGAACTGTTCCGAAACCCCATATATGCCGACAAGGGGTCCCTGGATGATCCGGGCCCTTAAGCTTATCTGGTCATCAGAGCTAATATGGGCCTCTGTGTTGAACTGAGGGCCCCTGCGATGGTCTGGGACCCTCTATAAGGCTTTACAGCCACTGACCTGGCGGCCGTGAGCTTGAATTGGCCCCTTGAGATGTTTTGACAGTAGCGTAGCCAGGGGAGGGGCGTCCCTGGGTCCGCGGACCCCCTTGGGCTGACCTTATGCACTAAAAACACGAACATTGATCTCGGGGCCCCCGGAGCTTGGTCTGGGGGAGCCTTCCGAGCTTGGTCTCAGGAGGTCCCCTGATAATCGGTATCGAGGACTCCAGAGTACTAAATACATTGATGTATTAATGTATTGATCTTGGGGGACCCCTGTGCTCAGTCTCAGGGGGCCCCGAGTTTGGCCTCAGGGCCCCCGAGCTTGGTCTCAGGGCCCCTCCCCGAGCTTGGTCTCACGGGCCTTTCGATCTTGGTTTCACGGCCTTTCGATTTTGGTCTCAGGGCCCCTGAGCTTGGTCTCAGGGCCCCCGAGCTTGGTCACAGGGGCCCCGAGCTTTGTGTCTGGGGGCCCTCCAAGCTTGGTCTCAGGAAGCTCCCGAGCCTGGTCTCAGGGGGCCCTTCGAGTTTGGTCTCAGGACCCCGAGCTTGGTCTCAGGGGCCCCGAACTTGGTGTCAGGGAGCCCACCGAGCTTGGTCTCAGATAACCCCGAGCTTGGTCTCAGGGCCCCCGAGCTTGGTCTCAGGGGACCCCGAGCTTGATCTTAGGGGTTCCCCCAAGCTTGGTCTCAGGCCCCCTCTCCTTGAGCTTAGTGTCAGGGGCCCCGAGCTTTGTCTCAGGGCCCCCGAGCCTGGTCTCAGAGGCCCCGAGCTTGGTGTCTGGAGCCCTCCGAGCTTGGTCTCAGGGAACGCCCGAGCTTGATCTCAGGGGACCCCCGAGCTTGGTCTCAGGGGCCCCTGATCATCGGTATCAAGAGCTCCAGAATACCGAACATTGATCTCGGGGGCCCCTGAGCTCGGACTCACGGACCTTTCGATTTTGGTCTCAGGGCGCCCCAGAGATTGGTTTCAGGGCCCCTGAGCCTGGTCTCAGAGGCCCCGAGCTTGGTGTCTGGAGCCCTCCGAGCTTGGTCTCAGGGAACGCCCGAGCTTGATCTCAGGGGACCCCCGAGCTTGGTCTCAGGGGCCCCTGATCATCGGTATCAAGAGCTCCAGAATACCGAACATTGATCTCGGGGGCCCCTGAGCTCGGACTCACGGACCTTTCGATTTTGGTCTCAGGGCGCCCCAGAGATTGGTTTCAGGGGCCCCCGAGCGTGGTCTCAGGGGAACCCTGAACTTGGACTCAGGGGCCCAAGCTTGGTCTCACGGGCCTTCCGAACTTGCTCTCAGGGGGCCCCCGATCATCGGTATCGAGGGCTCTGGAATACCGAACATTGATCTCGGGGCCCTGAGCTTGTTCCCAGGGGGCCCTGAGCTTGGTCTCAGGGGACAACGGAGCTTGGTCTCAGGAGGGGGGCAAGCTTGTTCTCATGGGCCTTTCAATGTTTGGTCTCATGGGTCTTTCGATCTTGGTCTCACGGGGTCTCGAGCTTGGTCTTAGGGAACCCCCGAGCTTGGTGTCAGGGGCCCTCGAGCTTGCTCTCAGGGAGCATCCGAGCTTAGTCTCAGGGCCCCTCGAGCTTGGTCTCAGGGGCCCCCGAGCTTGGTCTTAGGGGTTCAGGGCCCCCTCGGGGTGCCCCCGACTATTGATATCGAGGGACTCATGAATGAGGCACGAGCATTGGCCTCATAAGACTCAGAGTTTGGTCTCAGGGTCCCCCAGGCCTGGGTTCAGGACCCCTAGCATCGGCATCGAGGGGCTCCAGAGTACTGAGCGTTAGTCTCGGGGGAGGGGGCTCGAAATTTTGATCTTGAGGGCCACGGAACATCGGTGTCGAGTTACTCCTGAGCAAAGCGCGAACATGGGTCTAAGGGTGCCCCTGAGCCTGATCTAAGTGGGACCCCGAGCTTGGTCTTAGGAGCCCCCGGGCATCAGTATCAAGGGGCTCCGGAGTATTGGTCTGGGGGAGCAATTATTTTAGGGGCCTCCAAATGGTGATTTCGGAGGGCCCCCGAAAGTGTGGATGCAGTGGTGTAGCCAAGGGGGCCCTAGGCGTCCGCCGACCCCCTTGGGCCAATCTGAACGACTGCAAAGGATTCTCTGATCACGGTGCCCCCACAGTCAGTCTCAGGGGCCCCTGAAGATTCGTTCTTAGGGCGTCCCGAGTCGGCCTCAAGGCCCCCACCCTGAGAGTCGGTCTCAAGGCCCCCGAAAGTAGATTTCGGGGGCCCAGAGGGTTGGTCTCAGGGGCCCCAAAAGTTGGTATCAGGGGCCCCGGGACTCTGTCTCAGAGGAGGGGGAGGGCCGAGCTAGTCTCATGGGCCCCCAGAAAGTGGTTCTCAGGGCCCCGCAAAAGTCTATTTCAGGGGGCTCTGAGAGTCAGTCTCAGAGAACCCCAAGAGTCAGTCAAGGGGACCCCAAGAGTCTGTCTTAGGGGACCACGAGATTCAGTCTCGGGGGTCACCCTGAGAGTCTGTCTCAGAGAACCCCAAGAGTCAGTCTCAGAGCACCCCAAGAGTCGGTCTCAGGGGCCCTCATAGTCTCACGGGCTTCACTCTCAGGAGTCAATATTTACTTTCCGGTGGCCCCGAGAGTTAATCCGGGGTCTGAGAGTTAGTCTAAGTTGATCTGCAAAGTGCTGGTTTTAGGGGGCCCAGAGGGGTAATTTTTGGAGCCCTCGAGATTCAGCCTCAGGCTGTGCCCCCCGAGGTTTGGTTATAGGAGATGGGCCCCGGTTACTAAGGGGACCCCGGCCTGGGCCCCCGACGGTAGTCGGACCCCTCCTTGGCCGAATCCTGGCTACGCCACTGTGTTCTGAGACTCTATATCAGCCACCCTAGGACCCCTAAGCCTAGCTGGGGCCCTAAGCTAATCTGGCACCCTGTGCAAATCTGGGGCTCCCCTGTGATGAGCTTCTAGGAGTCCTGCGCTTAAGTAGGGTCCCTTGATAAGCTGGTCCCGAGGCTAATGCACTGGTCTGGGCCCTTGAGCTGACTGGTCTGGGTTCCTGAGCCATAGTCTGGACCTTGGGGCCCTCCGAGATAATTTGGCGTCCCCTGGGCGGCATAGGCATAGGAATGGTCCCGAGGCTAATGCACTGGTCTGGGCCCTTGAGCTGACTGGTCTGGGTTCCTGAGCCATAGTCTGGACCTTGGGGCCCTCCGAGATAATTTGGCGTCCCCTGGGCGGCATAGGCATAGGAACCGGGGGTCAGGGGATACTGCCCCCTTTTTGAGGTGGGCCCCCGCAACGAATATACAAATATCAGCAGCTGTAATATAGAACAAGAAACCCCAAACGGGCCCGATAGCTTGTCTGGGAATGTTCAAGTTCGGTAGTACGCTGCCTGCAAGCCCCTGGAGGAGGAGCGCTTCGTAAAAGCCAAGGCACCGCTACCCGAGTGTTTCCAAATGAGTCCCCAGAACTGGGCCCAATCAAACTCCATCCCATATCAATCCCAACACAAAGCATGAATCGGACACGGACCCCGCACCAAATGCCGAGCAACAGTCGTCCCCGAGCCATCGAAAGTCTTTCGATGCCAGGGTTATATGGCGTCGCCAACTCTTTCCCTGTTGGAGGGGTTTCTTGGGAGTCGAATTGCTTCTTGTACAAGGATCCTGCCGTGCCTTAAACCCGGGTTGGTCGCGTGGAAGGGAAGGCTGCTAACCAGTATAACACCATGCCCACACCTCCTCGGCATCGCAAAGCTGGCCATCAAGTATCTACATTGCACTTGCAGTCATGCTGGAACTCTGCATTTTAGGCATCGAAATATAGCTAGGGGTATTTATTAATGATGGAGAAAAGGGATCCGTAATAACCTAAATAATTTTTTCCATTTTGTCATTAAATAAGCAAATACGAGTCGATTAGGCATAGCGAAGTGAGGGTATTTAGTATCAAAGCATTGTCTGTAGTTTTCTAAAAGTTTTTAATTTTGTAAATGTGATGAAAAGGCCTAAACATCTGTAAATATAAAAAACGCGCTCATGGTACAACATGATTGAAATCCTCCAAAAGAGCTTAAAAATGTATTTCGGATTTGAAAAGGGTCTAGGTAAAAAACAAAAAATGTTCTTTTGGCGTTTGACTATGATTTATTAGATCATAATAGGGACAACTCGAAATCATAGGGCAAAATTACTTTCTCAATTTTCCACGTATTGACATCCTAATGTGCATGCGTACCTTATTGACACCAAACGAGCTAAATGATTTTTTTATAATTATGGGCCCCGTGGACTGGGCCCCCTCGAGGTGGGCCCCTCTAAGGCTCCCCCCAGTTTTCAAACCGTTCCTACGCCCCTGCGTGAATCGGTAGAACATAATATGTTCTCGGATGGCGAGGACTCTCTAGACTCTTAATTCGATTTTATCAATTCGTTTCATACCAGCATAAAATTCACCATCGAGCACACCGGCACGTCTGGTTCCATCCCTTTTTTGGACACGCTCATCACGGCTTCCACGTCCGGGGCATACACAACTGAACTTTTCTTCAAACCGATGGCAGCTCCAATCATCCTCCCTTATGACTCGGCTCAACCTTGCTTGCTCAAACAATCTGTCATCCGATCTCAGTTTCTTCGGGCACTTCGTAGATCTTCACCCGGAAGCCCTCGTAAGAGGAGCCTCAAAAATATTTTCGACCTCTTCTCAAAAAATGGGTACCCGAACCATCTCCTAAAAAAGCTGCAGGTCGAAGCTCTAAATCCACGCCCCCGGCCACAAAACCGGGCTAATGATGCGCCTCTTGTTCTACCTTTCGTTGACGACGCTCTCGGTGACCAGGTCAAGCGGATCGTTCGAAATGCTGGCCTTCCCATGCGGGTGGCGTGGAGAAGCGGCACGTCCCTGAATGATCTTTTGGGACAAGGGTGGCCTTTTGGGACTCAGGGGGACAAGGGGGCACGTGCCCCCCCATCGACCCTGGGCGCCCCCTGAAATGGTCACAGCGCCCCTCCCCCTGAGGGGTCGATGGCGCCCCCCTGAAATTTCGCTTCCTATCCCCCCCAGGATGCGAAAATCGGCGCCTACCGATACGGATTTTGCGCCCACACATAGGCAGATCCAGGGGGGCAAGGGGGCACGCCCCCCCCGATCGACGCTCGGCGCCCCCTGAAAAGTCGATAGTGCTCCCCTGAAATGTCGCTTCCCACCCCCTCCCCAGGATACGAAAGTCGGCGCCCACCGATAGGATTTGGCGCCCACCTTAGGTTTTGCCGGTCATAAAAGGCACCCCCCTGGTCCGGATGGCGCCCCCCCGAAAGGTGCCCCCAATCGGCAATCCTGGATCCGCCTATGCGCCCACATGATAGGTTTTACCGTTCAAAAGTGGCGCCCCCCCGGACCGGATGGCGCCCCCCGATTGGCAATTCTGGATCCGCCTATGAAGCAGAGGCTCCCTTTATGTTCAGTGGGCGTTCCTTAGGAAAATTCAAGGAGCCCAAACGCCACGGATATTGGTCTCGGGGTCGCAATAGCTGGCCTGGAGTCCCTTAAAAGTATCAAACTTTATTTAATAAGTACGTTTAAATACACACCACCCAGATAATTTATTCAGTTTTAACGCTCCATTTATAAAAAATGAGGATCTTGAGCGGGGGCTCCTACAATTGAAACCCGAGCCTCTTTTTGAGAAAATTCTGGATCCGCCCCTGCCATGGTCCCCAAAGTGGCTGAATTGTATCCACTTTCAGCCGATTGTCATCGAAACGACACCATGTTCGTAATTTTTTCTGAGATTGCCTTCCCCAAACGTATGGCCTAGATCCACCCCTGTCCTAATAAAAAGGGACAATAAATCAACCCTCGGCGTCCTCTCAAATGTTCATGGCGGTGCTCTGTAGGGTCGATGGTGCCTCCTGAAATGTCACCTTACCCCCCCCTATACAAAAATCGGCGCGCCGCTATAGAATTTGACAACCACATGATAGGTTTTGTCGGCCAAAAGTGGCGCCCCCTTGATTCGGATGGCTCCCCCTTAAGGTGCCCCTCCGATCTGCGACCCTGGATCCGCTTATGCCCGCTACGTAGTCGTATTTACCGGTCGCGTACTCTACTGGCCGACATTGCACCTCTGCTTAATACCGACATGACAAAACTACACGAAAAATAATTCGAATAACATGTGTGCTCCTTTGTAATCATTCAAAATTGAGGCAATGGAACTCAACAATACTGACAACAATCAAATCTTCAATTGTACCCAGGCACTGATTCTCCCTCCTGTTTTGGGTACAAATAAATAACGCAGTCACCAGCTGCAGCCGTTTGTGTTTACCGTATATCAATGTACTAAACTAGTATTACTTCTGGCATATTCCTAGTATATTATACTAAAACTGGTACTAAACTATGATTCCGATCACTTTGGGTACAAAACTTTAAAGTACCCGTTATTCAACTGCCCTGGTTGTGAGCTTTACATGCCACCTAATTAGGTGCGATGAGATTGTAAATGATGTCAAACTTTATCTCCCGCAGGTATGATAGAACCTGACTGATGTATATGACTGTGTTATCGCCTAAAATCTGTTCCAGTGGAAACGGCGGGGAGAACCGGCGTTGAATTCGTTTAAGCTGTTCACAGGAGTCAGTGACAGATAACAAATGTTGGACAGCGAGGCGGCTGCCACAGTGAGAACACATGTTGGGGTTCGTGCTGTTGATATAGTGCGAGTGTGTGGTATAGCAGTGGCCAATGCGGAGCCGAGTGAGGCAGACCTCCTCCCTCCTATTGCGTCTGCAACTCGACTCCCATTGGCCAATGGGTGGTCTTAAGCGCTTCAACGCACAGTCAGGCACCGCCTCCCATCTCGACTGCCATTGTGAACGCATTTCCTGGTCAATTAGGGCCTTGATGTCGCCAACTGGCACCCGAAATCGTTGCGGGGGAGCCAGCGAAGACGCCGTCTTGGCAGCTTCGTCCGCTAATTCGTTGCCAGTCACACCCACATGACTTGGAACCCATAAAAACTGGACGTCAAAACCACGAGAAGCCATTGCAGTCAATAGCTTCAGAATAGCAGCTACAAGCCACGATGTCTGTAAATGACTAGATTGGAGCGCTGCCAGCGAGCTGGCTGATTCAGTGATAATAATATTTCGTGTCCCAGAAAGGTGTCTGATGTGTCGTAAGACTTGCAAGATGGCAAACAGTTCCGTTGTAAAGACCGACACAACATTCGGCAGCCCGAAACAGCAGCGGGTTCCTTCGCTAACAAAGGCACATCCGGCTCCAGCTGCTCCCTTGGAGCCGTCAGTGTAGAACTTTGTGCGGTCGGTGTATGAGTGAATTCTTTCAGCAGCGAGTTGCGCAAAGTCTGGTGGAAGTATGTGCCCCTTTCCATACTGCATCAACATTGTGTCACACTTAGCGGAGACTTCACGCCATGACTCTAGGGTCCCTGGGCGTTTTTTGCGATCATGGTGATATTAATGTTCGATTCTTCGAGCCAGCGTGAAATCCGGCTGCATAGAGCCGAAGATGAGCTTTGCCTCCCCGCAGCGAATAAGTCTATTAGCGAATGGTCAAAGATCCACTTGTACGTTGGGTGGGTTGGGTATTGGCGGATCTTAGTGGCATACATAAGTGCGAGTCGCTTCCTCCTAAGGTCAAGCGGGGCCTCGTCAGCGTCAGCCAGAAGGCTTGCTCTACGTGAGGTGCGGAAAGCACCAGTGGCCACTCTTATACAGGCGTGGTGGACTGCGTCCAGGGGCTGCTTAGTGCTCGTTAGAGAACCGTCATAAACCACGGAAGCATAATCCAGGACCGATCTTACCAGCGCTCGATACAGGCGTACAAGTGTGATTCTGTCCGCTCCGTAGGATGTGCGTAATACCATCTTTAATACATTTGCGCGTTTTATGCATTTGTCTCTTGTCAATATAATGTGCTGTGTGTAGTTAAGACGCTTGTCGATGGTTAAACCAAGACATTTGGCATGGTCAGAGACTGTGATTCACCTCCCGTACAGCCTCAGCATCGGCTCTGGGCAGTAGTGGGTCCGGCGGCAGAAATGCACACAAACCGTTTTCTCAGTCGAAAACTTAAAACCATTCACGAGGCTCCACTCGGTCAGTCCGTCAATACATAGCTGTAGCTGTCGCTGTGCAGAGAGTGTGGTCGAGGTGTATATCCAGACGGCTACGTCGTCGACAAAAAGCGATCTCTCAACAGTGGGAGGGATTGCACTGCAGATGTCATTGATTAAAACCCCGAAGAGGGTCACACTCAGGACACTTCCCTGTGGTACCCCGCTCAGCTGCTCAAACCTCCTTGACACGGCATTTCCTACCTTTACCCTAAAATACCGATTCCTGAGAAAGTTGGCCAGAAAATGGCCCATGTGCCCTCTCACTCCCGCAGCATGGAGCCTCCGGAGAATCGCATGTCTCCAGGCCGTATCATAGGCTTTCTCGATATCATAGAAGACCGCGATGGTGTGCTGTTTCCGCGTAAAAGAGAGGCGAACGGCTGTGTCAAGTGAAACTAAATGATCAGTGGTGGACCGGCCGGCGCGGAAACCACACTGTGAGTTGGATAGAAAGCCGGTGCTTTCTAGAAACCATGTGAGGCGACGGTTAATCATTCTTTCGAACAACTTGCATGCACTAGAAGTCAGGGCAATGGGGCGGTAGTGGAGAGGGTCACTACCGTCTTTGTCCTGTTTTTAAGACAGGAACTACCATGGCCTCCTGCCAAGTATCCGGGAATTCGTGCGTGGTCCAGATATGGTTACAGAATGATAAAAGCACCCGAAGTGATGGCTCGTCCAAGTTTCTAATCATGCTGTAGTGAACGTTGTCGGGCCCGACTGCGGTGTTTTTTGTGAGCGAGAGTGCTGTACTCAGTTCATCAAAGCTGAAACAATCATTAAAAGACAGTGAGGTGGTGGTGTTGAAGTTGACCGGCGTCCCTTCACTGATTGCTTTGTGGCGGATAAAGCGAGGGTCGGTCGTTCCCAGCTGCCAGCGCTCGGCCCACACCGCTCCGAAGGTGTTAGAAGCTTCCGTGGGCTCAGTGATCAAATTGTGGTTGTGTGATAAAACCGGTAGGGGTGTCGGGGCGGTACGACCGGAGATGCGGTTTATATGTTTCCAGACAGCCGTGAGTGGTATGAGCCTATTAATTGTGTTAATGTAAGCGTGCCATGATTTCCTTTTCGCATCTCTAACAGTTCTTCCCGCTAATGCCTTTGCGCGTCGGAACGCGACTGGGTTCTCGGTTGTAGGGCGCCTTTGGAACTTTCTAAAACAGCGTCGCCGTTCCCTTATGGTGCACTTGCAATCCTCGTTCCACCAGGGGACTGGTACTAGGCGGGGGAGTGGGCTAGTCTTTGGGATAAAACTGTCAGCAGATTGCAGGATGCGAGAGCGTATCTCTTCTTTCAAGGTGGTAGCGGTTTTACCAGCCTCTGGTCTGAATGCTAAAGCGCAGTCAGAGGTTAAACTGTCCCAGTCCACCTTTATAAAGTTCCATGTAGGAATCCGTGTTCCCGAATGGGGCCTATCCGACCACACCCACAGCGGGAAGTGGTCACTTCCGCAGGGGTTGCTGTGGGTGCGCCAGTGAAACCGATTTGCTACAGAGAAAGAACAAAGCGAGAAGTCGATGGCCGACGTCGCGCCTGAGGGTAAAGAGATGTATGTTTGTTGGCCTGTATTCATAATGCATAAGTCGTTGTAGTTGATTATACCTTCGAGACGCCTTCCTCGGCTGTTGGATCGGGAACAGCCCCATAATGTACTATATGAGTTGAAATCGCCTAATATTATGTGATGCGGGGGCAGCTGTCGTAACAGGCTCTGGAATTGAGCGTCAGGGAAGGCCTCCCCGGGAGGTAGATAGAGCGATACTAATGTGATTTTTATATCCCCAAGATCAACAGTCGCAGCCACTGCCTGCAGTTCAGTGCAAAGCGTAAATGCTACAGAAGGTACGCTGTAGTGAATAAGAAGAGCGACACCTCCATGGGCAATTGTTGTGCTCGGTAAGTTATGTTGATATGTTTTATAGTGGTGAATATTGCAGCCTTGGCCGTCCCTGAGCTTCGTCTCCTGAAGTGCGACTGCAATGGGATTGCTTGCTGACACCAAGGCCTGGAGGTCAGGGAAGTTGGATCGGAAGCCGCCCATGTTCCATTGAAGGAAGCTGGTCATGGTCATGAGAGTGATAAGAAATGATTAAAACACTGATCACAGCTAAAAGAGAAACCAATCATTGTAGCTGACTGGGCCCCTGGAAGGGGATTCCTCCTGTTAGAGTTCCACTCAGCTGAGGAGCTGTTCCTCGCTCCCATACCGGACATGGCCGGTCCCTTGAGCGGGCACGCCTATAGCTGTCAGACTTCCGAGAGTGAAAGCGCGGTCTCTCCGGTAGGTCAGAAAACGAATATGCTCTACTGCGATCCCGGGCCCGAAAACCAGGTGGTTCTCTGGGAGGGGGATGGGGAGGCACAAAGCCGTCCTGTTTGTGTGTGTCTATGTTCATGTTCAATGTATTTACTGTGTTTGCTATATTTTTGTTGTCTTTGTTTTGGCCTGTGGCGCTAGTTAGACCTCTAATTAATAATTCATAACGGGGGAAAAGACGCTGATAGGTTATTTGCAAATGGTCTGATAGGCTTGATACATCTATCCAGGAAAAATTGTGTTGCGTTTTAACGATTTCTTTTATTTTCCCATTGCTTTAGTTGAGAACCCACTGTAAAGGTAGCGGGACGCTTAACGTGCGCATTGACGGGGGCGGATACCCGTCCCCCTCTCGGTCTTTTTGGAGACAGAGCAAACAAAGCGGCGCCCAGCGCCACCGTATTTGGTATACCTTTTCTCTGATCATCTTTACAACTTTTGAAAAACAAAATTTAAGGTCGAGTCATCCCAGGTCAGGTCAGCAGTGCAGGTCAAGTGACCTGACCTAAAAAGAGTTAAAGATAGCACAAGTGAGAACTGGATAAACCTATTCGATTGAAACTCATATCACCTAATGGGCCCACCAAAGTTCTACAAAATGTATTCCAGTATTTTTTATCGGTGTCCTAAGGTCAGGTATGAGCCATGACCTCTCCATGGGAAATACATGGAAAAATAGTTTAAACCGAATAACTTAGAAATGGATGGTTGTAGAGCAGCTATTTTAATGGCATTAGGTTTTTGTTATCCTTTCAATTCTAATGATATATATTTTGAACAAATTTAACCTTGATCTAACCTCAGGCCAGGTCAAATCCTAGATTTGACCTGATTTGACCTAGCAAGGCCATACTATATACATTTGATTTGGCTTGCTGCAAAGTTTCCTATTGTTTAGATTGTTTTGCTCTATCTTTACTAGTTCAGATGTAATGACTGAAAACCTTTGTCGACATGTTATCCCTCTGGTGGCATGCCTTGACCCCTAGTGACCTTAAATTTGACCTGACAAAAAATTATTCTCTCATTTTCTATAGATATTTGAATGGGCTATCCAACGCCGTTTACCGTTTTTGGCTATCTAGTGTGTTTCTTGAGATCATGGGGGAGCCGGTTACTGCCCCCTGTCAATGCGAAGGTGGCTCAGATCCCCGTCAATGCGCGTGTTAATCAAGAATACCCATGACAATTTTGAGGAATAATACCCATGATTGTTTTGAGGTAATATTTTTCCATTCAATTCTTAGACCCTTTAATACATAAAGCTAACTCTGTAACGGGCAGGCTTAAACCTGTTTTTGCCTTATTTGGAGCATTTCACTGCATCACGTATCATTGAAAGGAAATCACCCATTTTCTCAAAATCAGCATCGGTGGACATTTCATCTTTACCTGGTTTACATGGACCTCTAAACGGCGCATGTTACGACCTTGAAACTATGACCACTTAAAGATGTTGGCGCGAACTACAACATGTCTAAAAACCGCTGCAATCCGTCGAGGGGTTAGTGAGATATTGGTGTTTGAAAAACGGTATCTAAATCGCGTTAGGTGGACCTTTCGATTGTTTTTACGACCGATTAGATGGACCAATTTTATGGTGTTTTAATGAGTGTGTGTGGACCATTTTTATTACGTTTTAATGAGTATGTGTGGACCATTTTTATGGTGTTTTAATGAGTATGTGTGGACCATTTTTCGAATCTTAGGTGGCTTAGATGGACCTAATTGAGGAATCTTGATCAGTTTGAGTGGACACGTTTTTTTGTTCTTAAGACGTTTGAGTGGACTCCTCTTTTCGACCTGAAGGACAGTTTCGGTGGACCTAATAAAGGGCTTTTAGTGGTCACAATGGGGTAGTCGTTAGACGTTTGAATGGACTTTTTAAACCTTAAGTCGTTTTTCTGGATACATTTTTTGTTTTACTTTGGGTTTTTAGGGGATTAAGACAGGCGCAGATTTGTTTATTGATTTATTTGCTTTCTCAGAGATACCCACGCTGTCGTGGCAATTACATCTCCGTTTACACTTAACTCAGTGACACAGATCATCGTTTAACAACGATTGTGCTAATTATGGATGACAGACTATTATTATAATTATTGAATGAAAAGTCATGGATTTTACTGATAATGGATTGACACAGTAACACAGATTATGATTTAGGGTCGGATGAGTTTCGTTATTTTCTGTTTGAAGCTGTAGCTGTTCTTGGTGTGTCTTGCAGTCGTAGGCAGTGCGTCCCAGGTTCTGACGGCTCGGTGCGGGAATCTCTTGTGTGTTGTTTCTAAATTTGGTGGTCTTGTGTTGGAAGTTTGGATGATGGTAGTGTCGGCTGATCCACGTGTTGTCCTGCATGATACCTTGCATTTTCTTGATCAGATACTTGTTTTTCTGTGGGCCTTCAGTTAGGTGAACCAATTTATGAATGGCTGATGTGTTGCATGTTGAAATGAGCTCGGTAAAGCTTGGTACCCGAGCTCCCGCCTGGCTGCGCTGATTCGGTCGTACTTCTTTTTGCCGGTGACTATTCGAACCCCCAAGTTCACGATCTTTTTCAGCCTTTGGCGGTTCTGATCAGTATCTGATGCCCAGGAGGGCAGACAGTACCGCATGTGAGGAGACATGAGGGCTTCTACCAGCGTTTTGGTTGTTTTTCGAGGGAGAGTGTGAGCCAGCTTGTTGATAGAGAGAAGTGAGCCAAAGCATCGTTTTGTGACAATGGATGTTTGCGGCTTCCCAGTCAGATGCTTATCCAAAGTTATTCCAGGATTCGGTCGGGGGTGCCCACTTATACGTCCCTATTGCTGTGGGCCGGTGCTATAGGCCATCCCAGGGGTGGGGGGTTATCCCTGCTTCCTCCCTCTTGGATCTGCGCCTGTAAGTGTAGCAGTGAATATATAGCGAGGCGAAATTAGGTTAGGTTAGGTTAGGTATTGTGGGCTGGGGTTAGACAGAGTCTATTTGAATGCCCACTTCATGGTAAGGACGTGTTAGGACAGGATATGTTTGTCCAGCCTTGCTTTGAATGCATTAGTAGATGGCGCACTTATCACATGTTCAGGTAAAGAGTTCCACTTGTTTACAACCCTGTTAGAGAAGAACTTGTTTCTTCTGAGATGTGTTGCCCTCTGCTTCTTTATCTTGAGAAAATGGCCTCTGGTACGTGATGGGTTCAAAACGAAGAAGTTGTCCGGGTTTGTTCTCAATTTCCTGTTAATATCTTGAAGGTCTCTATCATGTCTCCCCGATTCATCCTGTCCCTGATGGTTGTCATCTCCAGCTTCTTAAGGCGTTCTTCGTAGGGTAATTGACTTAAACCCTGGACTGTTTTTGTACCCCTCCGTTGAACCTTTTCAAGTACATTCAAGTCTTGAATCAAATAGTGACCAACAGCCTGAACACAATATTCAAGGTGTGGCCTTACATACACATTAAACAGTGGTTTGAAGTTTTGCGGGTTAGCTTGTCAAATGTTGTTTTAATTAGTCTGAGAGCCCCGCTCGCTCGATTTGAGTTTTTGCAATGCTCAGATAGTTTAAGATTTGATGTTATTGTAACTCCCAGATCTCTTTCTTTTTGAAATTGAAATATTCTGATATAGGCCATCAAATTGAAATATTGAAATATTCTTAATACAAATACAAATTGAAATATTCTGAAGTTTTTCATGCCAGGTGAAACATTTCATGCTGATAATCTTCTGTCTTCCTTGTCGTCAGTGGTGCAGCTGAGCTTCAACATGAGGGGAGGTACACTACCAATGAGGGGTACCCTGGGAAAAAGGGTAGTTCTTGGAATGACTTGAAGAAGAGTTCTAGATGGGTCTATAAGCGGGCAGATACAAGCCTCAGTCTCATTTGCACACTTTCATCAGTTGAGGGCACTGCATCCAGCTGGGGCACTGCCTCATATGCTTTTACCTTTACTATTGTACCTATGATAGATACCTAAAGGAGGACGGAGGCAAACTTACAACGGAGGTACTTCTGAGCTAAGGGCCCATTAAAAACATGGCGCACGTTTCAGCGATGGTTGGGTATTTTTATCCGGTGACGGAATCCTGGAACCACTGGAGGGCCTCCCTTGTGCCCTGGCTGCACCCCTGCTTGTCCTCAAAATGATAGTTGAGCAAGAGACAAACTAGCCAATTGAAGGCACCAGCAGGGCGTCACCGCCGGGGGACAGGGGGCCGGGCCTCCCACTTTGGGCCAGAATTTCCTTATCTCAGTCAAAATGGGAGGAAATCGGACATTTTTATAACCAGCCGGTGCGGGAGGCAACAGGGCCCGAATTGAGATTTTTGGTCTGGCGTGGACGTTTTTATCAGCACCACGTTGAAGTTGCTGGCTGGCCGGCTCCCCCACGCTTTTTGGCGGTGGCGACGCTCCTGGGCACCAGGTATGAAGTGCAAGCTTCAGTGAGGTTTCCCATCTATGTTCTGAAGACGCAATGTTAGTTGGACTATCTCCTCAAATCCGAGATGGAAAGTTTAGTACAAGTAGCGACTATAGAGATACTTGCACGCGCCATTCTTCAGAATTATGACGAGGATATTGGTTAAAAAATATCACAGCAGATTATATGATTGCCCATAGGAGATTCAAATCGGCCATCATATGAACGAATGCGAACGAACGAATTTTTGCAACAAACTATGTCAGATTTTTCTAACAAACCGATACCTTCGTTGACCGATTTCCTTTGTTCCGTTGGAAAAATAATGGTTGCGGTATGCGACGCACCAACTGCTAAGATCATACGGCGTCCCGACTCTAACCTTGTTTAGAGGGCTTGGGATTTTCAGGTCAACTTATTGAGAGGCCCTTCTGAGATTTTAATCCGGAATAACTGGCTCAGTAGACGAGTGCGCTGTCCACTGCTCCAACCTGTCGTATGAAATTCGTCTTAAAATAAACCCTGAACATGGCCGTCTAAAGCGGGGGGACGCGTCCGACCCGACCCGCAAATCAGGAGGTCATCTCAGTTTTCGGGACTTGGCGTGTAGTTTTGTTTTAATTTTCCTATTATCTGCCGTAAATTACTTTCTTTTACATTACCTTACCTTACAAATACTCGGGATTTTGAGGCAACTCCATCCGCACAATTTTACATGATATTGGTAGGGTGAACCAGCACTAGACATTTCCACATCTGTAGGCTGGAACAGGTAAGTTTTGTTGGATGAGCTGGGGAAAGAAAACGGCTTCTTCGATTTTTCAACCTGAAGGCGAGGCAGATTGTGCGGCAGATTACGGATAAGCGCGACTCATTGTATTAAAGTTTGTCAACTTTTGACTTCTGCTTTTCATAGGAAGAAATAAGTGAAAATAAAATGCCAAATAATTTTCAATTCACTCCTCGTCGGTTTTTTTCCATGGAGGTAGACTGCTTAGGGAAAATATACATTGATTTGTGCACTTTTTCAATTTGTACTGTGGATTAAAGAAAAGCGGTCACTATCGGTGTTCAGGGGCATATTTACCAGTCGAAAATGCACTCCTGTTTTTTATAGGGCATTCATGGTTCATGCCATGTACAGAAACCTAATTAGTTAGGGTTCATTCCATCTTTAGCAAAGGCTCGAAACTACCTTCATGGCGCAAGTGACAGAAAGTCTGAGGGGCTTCGAAAATTGGACGAAACCCGCCTAAAAATGGCTCCCATTTTGTAGGTAAATCCTTCGCTCCTTTGACTGGAGCAGCATTACACACATGTGCGTTAATTTTGAAACTCACTTAACACCACAATTCAACACATCACCTTGGTACATCGTATATATTTCGGCCATTCCTAAACGATGATTTTGCATACCTCGATGTCCCATCCTGAACAATAAATAAACATGGACAATTCAGGAGGTTTACGTATCGAGCTTGGCTCAAGTAAAGCTTCAAATTTTCCACAGAAAATACTCTAAACAACAGAGTGTGTCCATCTGAATAGAGGCGAATGTCAGCATCATTCCCTTTTCTACTCAGCTTTCTCATCGAGACCATCTCCCAGTCTTGTGGTTGACGCAAGAGCCGAGATATTTTTGACAGCTCGAAGTACTGTCTGGGGCGATAATATTTTCGGTGGATGTTAAGGTCATGCCCCAAGTGCATAGAGCCTGGTCCGTTCGTTGGTTTTAGGTTCATGACCTGTACTACCGTGCCGGTACTTTCGAAGGGCTGTTGAGGTGATCGATGTGCTGGCGCCCGCCTCTCCGCAAGCATTTTTTGGCATACCAGTGGGCTCGTTACCCTTGGCTTTGGCAAGCGCCCCTTCTCATACAACCCCACTTTTGCGGTGCTCCCCAGCAGTCGACCACCGCTTATCCTGCGGTGACTGGTACGGCTCTGTGGCTTTTGCCCTGGGTCTTATTAGCGTTGGTGTTTGACGCCTCTTTTCAAATGGACTCAACTTTGGAGGATGGTTTCGTTCTGCGTGTAGTCTACTCGTTCAACGTAGTCACTAGCTTCACTTTCAGCTTCTCCTCCCGTCTCTTGTTAAATACAGGACTGATACCATCGTTATCTCTGACAAACTCGCCGCCTCTGACAGCTCGCCGCCCCGGTAGCTCAGTTGGTGAGCGTTGGGCTCCGGCCGCTGCTGAGCGTGCAGTGGCAGTGCTGTCGGCTTGGGATCGGTTCCCCTGAGACGCTCTGGCGCTCAATAGTTTACCCGACGTACAGGTCGGCTGGCAACTGACTGGTGAGAGGGTGACCTGGGCGGGGCGGCCGTCCCTGTGCTTTGTGGGACGTTAAACTTTGGCTTCTAAATTAACCCTCCATTGAGGGGTTGCTCGTTCGGGTGGTGGGGTCAGGGTCTCCGTGATAAGTCCCTTGATGACTTTAGTGAGACTCCGACTCCAGCAGCCTTACCAGGAACAACTTGAACAAAATTTATTAAAAAAAACGATTGTAGTCCCTGATCAGCTGTCTCTGGTCGTGGCTTGTGGCTTGCATGTTGCCTTTTCCGCTTCTTTTGTCAGGGATCCTTTATTTTTTAATTCTTCAGTTGAGGGTATGGGTCATCTTCTGTCTTTCTCGTTGAGTGTCAGGTGAGAGGCCCGACTAGGACTAGGCGGGTGTCCTTTTCGGTCCCATTGCGACTTGACAGCGTGAATTAGCACCTGCAATGCTCCAATCAAGTGTACAACGTGTGGCACAATGAATTTGGCGCGCAACGCCTGATTACAACAAAGTCATTGCGCATGCGCGGACCGGTCGATCACTAAAACACGTTTAGGGGGACCTAAGTGGCATTTTTAAGTATACGTGGACCAGCTGAGAATCTGCTGCAGAGCGTAGCACACCATGAAGTTGCTGGGCGTCCATGCCGACAAGGAATAAACTGCGCATGCGCAAGCAAGGTGGTTTTGATTTCAGTTAAAAATTTCCAGCTTAGGGGACATCAATCGGTATCATTTAGGGCATAGGTGGACCAACTTGGAATTTTCCTCAGCATAGGTTGGACCTTCACATCAGCTGACCACGCAGCAGCTGACTGCATTCCTATGGTGTTGCCATCTGTGTCAAAACTTGGTACTACAAACCGTAAAAATTATGAGCGGTTTCTAAGATCGTTTAGGTGGACCAATTTTTCGGGTCCACCGATGCTAGGACTCCGGCTCCCGATCTTTTGTCCCCAGAAACGGCAAGAGACGAATTTAGTTTAGGTGGACCTGGGAGGTCCACCGATGCTGACAGGTCCCCCGAACGCCAGAAAGATACTCAAATTGTCCACCGATGCCGAGTTTAGGAAACCATGAATGTTGTATTATCTGTTTTTCAATGCTGGGGGAGGAGATGGCAATAAAGGCAGGGACAGTCATATGGCTTTAATAACATGTTCCGTGCACCGGTTACATTATTATCCACAGTTGTCATTTGTCTATTTGTTTATTGAGCATAATCAGTAACAGGCATGGCACCTAATTATAGCTGAAGTCGAAGTCAAAAACATCGGATGAATGACAGCAAACATGAGACACGGTAAGATAATAAGACTGTAAATTGTTAAAGGGAAAATTTTGAAATGAACAGGAAAAATACTGCACTTCGCCGCATGGAAACAAATAAATATCCCACCCTTTAAACATTCAAAGTGGATGGCTTCGTATATGTTTCCTGATTCTCGATTTAAAAGCTGTCAATGTTGAGTTTATGGGTCGGCTTCCGGATATCGGGTAACATGATTGCTGAAACATGGCGCTGCCCGAGAAAACAAGCCACGCCTTATTGTATCCACGCCTGCCACCGGAACATGGAGCAATTGCTCTCTCATAGTCCTAGTCCGTACATGTAAGGGGAACGCTCCGAGCAGGAGGGCGGGGTAGGTTATGTCGTGATCACCTCTTTTTCATAGGATCTTTGATTACCGGGTATTTTCTAAGTATTGATAGCCGCTGAGCACGATTTTTGAGTCAGAAATGTTGAAATCGAAAAATATTTGCCCGCTCAAGCCGTTTGAAATTCTATCTGTTTGCCAAAATTTCAATGTTTTCATATCTCACGGACAATAAAATACAAATAATAAATTGAAAGGGCTCCAGGACTTCAAAGCCATTGGATCTGAACAATTCGAAACCTTTTGTGGCTCTTTGAAATATATATTTACCCGAAAAAGTGTATTGACAAGATGGGGATGTTTGAGCTTAAAAAGACGATAATAGACGGCGCGCATGATGCAGCTGTCGACCACTGTCCCGCTATGTCACTTATGTCAAGAAGGTATTAGCCAAAGTAGCTGGATATAGGATTTGAACCTTTTATGGATTCGATGAATGAACATTCACCTTCACAATATGACCTCGATTTTTCTCGCTTGTAGTTTTAAACCTTATTGGTAATGGCTACTTTCAAAGCATGTGCAATTCAGATCAGTCAGCCATATATAGACTATCTAAGCATGTAGTCACTGCGGATCAATTTCAGGTATTAAAATGGAGCAAAGAGCCAGCCGATTACATTTAGCCTAGTCCTGCTATCACTAACATGGCGGATACCGTATTTCGGGAAAAATGAGGGTACACTACACCCAGCTTGCCGTCAAGCCATGTATGCTACCGCATAATCAGCTCTCGACCGGAAACGACGTTGTCGGTCGCACTATGATGCTGCGGCTTGAAGTGATGGAGGCCAGGGAAGTGGACGAATTTCACGTTTCAATAACTTCAATATTCGAACAGACCGCTGATGAAGTTACCGAGACTTACAGAAGAGCATCTGTACCAGCAATACACAAGCACAAAGTTCGCTGTGAAATGCGGAAGCATTGTAACCTGACGGAAGCGATCAAGAGGCACCTACAAAAAATGAATATATTGTAAGTATTGACAAAGCATGATTGTTTGACATATCAAGCAAAGCTCTACCATCAAAATCAGAGCTCTACAATATTAATGTATACGTATCAGAGAGCAGCTGGTGTGATACTATAACTGAGAAACTCACTGATGCGTCTGTCACCAGCGGCCGCGGTCGCTGTCATGGTGCCGTTGCGTTCTGACGCAGCTTCAGCTGCGGCTGGAGAACTCCTGGTAGCCACAGCGACAGCAGCCGTGTTGATTCTGAGATAAGACTGGTTGTACATGAGCTAGCAATGTTGCATGCACACATTTTTCGAGAATTTTTTCAAATACCGGGAGAAGTGATACGCTCCGATAATTTTGTGTTAGTTTCCGTGATCCTTTTTTAAGATAGGTACAACATTAGCCTCCGCCCACCTGCTCGGAAATATCTCCTCGTTCACGGACTTTTGGAAGAGGAGCAAAGAGGACGGGCTATTTCATTCCTGCACTCTTTGATGACCCTAGCACTCGCATTGTCTGGACCACACGCCTTATGTTCTTCTAGATCATCTAAAATGGCCCCAACTGTTCCTTCCCATATCTCGAATCTATTCGGGGGAGATAGCCCGTACTCGGTAGAGGTAGGAAAGAGCAAAACTTCTGGAGGGGTAAATTTTGCTGCAAATGCATCATTCAACAGGTTTGCCTTTTCATTGTCTTCAGTAACTTTTTGGTGTCCATGTGACAAATTTGGAATTTTACTTTTGCTTCCCTTCACGCACTTAAAAAATGACCAAAAGCGTTTCGGATTTGTTTTAAAGTTCCCAATCATACCCAGTAGATACTCAAAATACTTGTGGGAAGACAACCTTTTAAAATTTCGACGTTTTTCTTCAAAATTCTGGACTGTCACATTATTCCTGGCACGTTTCATTTGATTGAAGGCCGATTCCTTTTCCCGCAGTGAGCGCCTAACCTCAGCGTCCAAACAGGGGAAATAACGGCGACCTAACATGACAGCCGGCACGTGGTCCTTAGTGAGGGCTTGCAGTACATCATATAACCTTTCCACGGCGGCTTCAATGTTCAAATCGAGCAAAGCCTTCCATGGGACAAGGTGCAGGCTCCGTCTCAAGCCTTCAAAATCTGCCCTCTGTAATTGAAGGCAGTCGACCTATTTACCAAAGGAGCTTGGGTGGTTACTAGCATTAACTCACTGGTGACTTCTAAATGGTCTGAGGGAAACACACCACACCGCACAAAAGATTGAACATTAGCTAGTTTAGAAAACACAAAATTTATAACGTTTTCATGTCTTGTAGGCTCTACTGCGCTTTGGCTTACTCCAGACACATCGCATTTTTCGATCAACAGAGCCGCACGCTCTGACATTCGTTCGCACACTGGTGTAGACTGCTGCAATAATAGATATAGGACATACTTAGATTTCAAATATTCGAAACTGACATTCCCTAGAACGGCCTTTCTAGCACAGTGTGGTATACTTTGCTTTCTTGCGCATTAATGTCTATAGCAATCGCCATCTTCAAAAAATAGTTCTGCAGCTGATGCAAACTACCTCGCCTCCGGTTTAGGTTGAATCACCTCCCAGTGAAGAGCAGGCGATGACATGGTCTGCTACATTCTTTCAACCCAGAAATATTTACCAAACATAGTAGCTGCACAAGTGGGATACTTACAAAACATGGTAGTTGCTAAGTGGGATACGTTTAGGTCGTCTATTTGAATATTTTCCGCTTTTAATCCATGCTCAAAACATTTATATACAAAGTGATGTTGTAAGCTGCCCACTTAGCCCTGAATGACACAATCATCATGGAAGTATGAAAAAGGCTGAACAGTTCTGCGACAGGATCAAAGTCCTGCATACCAAATCATTATTAATAAGCACTCCATCATGATCCAATGAAGTTAAAAATAACTGGGCCCACTGCATATGTGAACGAACTTAAAAGTAACATGCAAAGAATTGAACTGAACGGGACATGAATTTTTACTCTCGGCTTACATGTTATCTGTAACTATAACTCCTGCTCCGGACCAAGAGTTCAGCACCGGATGATTTCTTCTTTATTTTGGTTTTACACAGGGGCGCTTCTTCTCAGCAGCTTGCTTGCATTGTTGTTTGATGTATGGTATTCTAGTTGTAATCATTCATTCACTCATACAACTAGCCCCGGTCTCCCTAACGTGGATACTTAACGAGTGATTGATGACGTTCTACCAATGAGTGCAGCCTGGAAACTTCAGAAACAGCTTGGGGGCTTTACGATACACTGACTATTGCGGGCATATGGTGCTGCTAACCCTGTTGGGAGATTATTATGGGGATCAGAAATACTTATAATATATTGCAGTTTGTAAAAATATGCATGTTACAGGGAAGTGCGAAATCCGGGAGTTTGCAACCTCCCTAGGGATTTCGCGAAATCCCTGAGCAGCCAGTGTAAGCGAGTTTCCTAGGAACTTTGCGAACCTGCTGAAATTTAAATGAGTCCGCGAATTACCAGACTTTTTCAGTGATTTCGCAAAACTCCTAATATGCCAATATACCATATAGTTTAAATCAAACAATGATCATTTAGTGATCTGATTCTACACTCCTCATCCACGATCTGTCTTGTTATGACGTATTTTGTCTCCTTCTATGTTGGCCCGATGTTTTTATTATTGAAAATTTATTCACACTTACTGCGCTACCTCACACCGGGTCCTATACCCGCTATCTAATTCGAGTCACGAGCCTGCCTCTGGGTGCAAGGTGGATGCTAAGTGGACCTAGGTTGGGGGTTTCAAAAACGAAATAAAAATGCCACTACTTTTTTGTCACTGCCTCTGTGGTGATGATCTGGATTCCATAGCCCTTGCCCCAGTGGAAGGAGGTGTTTAGACCCCCCCCCTCCACCTGAGGTATTCCGACGGCGCCAGAAAAAGACTGTACCTAACACACCTTATTCTCGATAGATTCCGTAACATTTTTGGAAAGGTCAAGTTTGGGTCATTTTAAGTTAGGTCACCAGTTCAGGTCAAGTGACCTCTCCTAGAAAAATGTTTCATGCGGCACCAGTGAAGTCATGGGTGTAATCTATTGGTCTGATATTCCTGTCACATAGTGGGTCAACCGAGTACCACAAGTTGTAGTAACGCTATTCTTGTATCAATGACCTAGGGTTAGGTTCGGGTCATGACCTCTCCATTGGAAATGCGTGGGGGAAACTGGAATTGGCCGCAAGATGGTTCTATTTCTGTTGATACGGCTTAAAAATACCATTGTATTCTTCAATTCGTAGTATCTTAGCCCACTCTCCCGGGTCATGTTGCACGTTTGGACCTGAAGACTCTGAGAGGTTATCTGGGACTATTTAAGCAGGTGTTCTGACTTGGTTCAATAACTTCACACAAGGTAATGATAAGGCTTTTATTTTGATACCACTACGTTTGGATCATTATTGCGAGTCCATTGATATGCGTATTCACTATGTCAAATCATACGGCGACCTTGACCTGACTTTAGCTTAGGTATTTTTATATTTGGACTCACTGTGTATAATGTACGCTATCCAGGGCTGTGGAGTCGAAGTCGGAGTCGACAGTTTTGGCCGGATTTGGAGTCGGAGTCGGAGTCGATGTAATCTTAGCCGAATCCGACTCCAGGCCGGATTCAGAGCTCAAATTTGTCACGAGTGGTCATGACCACTCATGCATGAGGTGCACAGACATGACATAGCCTGGCATGAATGACACACGAATGAAGAGGAAGCAAAGGAACTTAATTCTCTCTCCACTAAATTTCTCACCGCTCCGACGCGTCCGAACAGGGTCAGCACTGCAAAATCTATCAAATTGAATAAATGCATAGCTGCTCTTCATCTTGCCTGTCAGTGCAAGAATAAATTGGTGCAATAACGACATTGGCAAACAGTTGCCTCTTCAACTTTGATTTATTGTTTAGTGTGAGGGCAGCGTAACCCTATGACTGTTAGAAGGGGTCATTATGTCGCGAAGGCTGGAAAACACTATTGCAGATGAAAAAGAATGAAACATCATTCGAATTGTTTGTTCCTTGTGCTGGAAATATATTCAAATATAAGCTACAATACATTTGGCTGCAGTCAGAACCATACTCGGAGTCGAGGTCGGAGTCGGAGTCGGAATCCATATTTTCAGACCGGAGTCTGAGTCGACTCCGATTAAATGCTGCCGACTCCGCAGCACTGGTTATATCACACATTCCATTCGCCGTAACGAGAGTAAGTGAGTAGAACCCCCTTATTTGATATCTAAAAAACCAGGAGGCTCAGAAAAATGCCCGTTTTGGGGTGCCTGGCGCCTAAAGGTCAAATCCTGAGTGCTGAGTACCTATTGGGAAATGCCGTGATTACGCGGGAAAAGTCGGGAATCTACCAAAAGTGGACAAGGTCATACAGGACAGGCCCCAAAACACTCCCTTGAAATTTTGGGGTCAAGGTCATTCAAGGTCATTGACCTATAGCGTTACCATGCGATATGTTCTCTATAATGTACGCTATACCTAGCACTATAACAACCATTGGGCGTGAAATGAGGACTGGCCTTGCCCCATGACCTTCAACCTTGACATTTGACTTCGAAATTAACATTGAATTACCTTAACCATGACGTCATAACATGATGCACATCAGACTGGGTAACACCACTTGACCGGAAGCACTGGGGTCAATGGCATTGGAAATGCTGGTGTGACCTTGACCTGTGACTTTTGAAATTTACCTTAACGTTCATGCGAGATGACCCTAACATATGACCTCGTTCATATAGCACTATGAAGTCACCGTTTGGTCTCCAATGCAGGCGAACTGTTTCGACCCCGCGGTTGTGGCGATCTCAAAATATAGGTCTCACTTTGAAAGCTTATAAGAAAAAAACCAGTGGCAGATTTTCACATTTTTTTCGCCAATTGACGTGCCGTTATATTCTCTAGAATTTAGCCCAGTAGCATCTTTTGACTGCGAAGGATTCCCCGAGCACCTTAAAAAATAGTGGGGCCTCGAAGGCCCTCTCCATTTAACATGTTAACAAAATAAACAGCCGGTCGAAAGTATTTTCCAGTAGAAAATGGATAAAAAGCTGCTTCACTTTTACTTGCACTTTCAAAATCGTCTATTTTAGCCATGTTAATGTTTGAATGTATCACGGAGGTCTGAAATTCTTCCAGCAACAGGATTTCGACGCAGGAGGAAGTACCAGCCTCCAAACCACTCTCGGTTTAAGAGGCATTGTAGGAGCCCTGACATTGGGTGGCCATCGGCAAGGCTTCCGGAAATTCTGCTGCCGATTCTGGCAGGCTGACAATTGCATTTCAAGCTGAAATTTCTCAGTCCCTGTCATGACGGTAGGCGCCCCGCAATAGTACAAATGACAAATATGCATACAATTTGTGTTTTGCCGTATGCCTACCTATGCGATCAGCTGTGACTACATAGCATCTGATGTATATTTATAAATTGAATTCAGCGATGCTCTAGGTTACGGTGCAAAATAATCATTTCGTGCTCTGAATACGTAGCGTACTTTAGCTGAGTCCCATCCACAGTGACTACGTTGAAGTCTTGGGTAGGCAGTAATGCACGAAATCCGAAAAATAATACAGCACTATCGTCTTTTGTTTAGATAGGTAGAAATGCAAAATGGCTAGGGATAAGCAGTTTGTATAGCAAGGAGGATTACGATGGTATGATCATGATCTCTCTCAAGGTGCTGCATGAGTGAGTTGGAATCAGGCGCCTCAGAATTCGGTCTCTGACAGTATTCATAGTTGGTGCACCTAGCTCACTCGTCAAAAATTGTATGAGCATTTTCGTCTGCTTCCAAGAATGTAATCAAACCATTGGCGTATTGGGAAAGACTTGAACTTCAACGCCGGTTTCAAGTCTGGTATCACTGAATCGAGTTGTCGTTTTTTAATCAGGCAGCGAGCGTTTCCACTGCTAAATTGAACAAGCACGTTACCCGCTGGCTAGGTCGCCCGGAGTACGTTGGAGCTACTCATTATTAGTGTCCTTTGTGGTACGTGTTAGGCCCTGAGCGCCTCGGAAATGGTAACAAATATTCCATGACTATACTATGCTCCTGGTATTTTTAGAACGAAACTTTGAAGTACCCGTTCTTCAACTGCCCTGGTTTGCGCAGAGTATAAATCACTGCGATAAGCTAGTGTTGTCTTCAGAAGCCTATGCTCATACTTCAAGGTTGCAGGCGAGTTTTTTGTGTCCAAAAATAGTAGTCTTGTTGTGGACGCTACTTGTCTGCAGCCAGGATACCCCACCCCCGTGTACCCTAATGTCTGTTCTGGTGACCCTGCCACATTACATGGCCCATTAGCAGTCAGCACGCACTGACAAGGCGACAAGGTCGACACGTTCACCCCCCACGTGAGTGCCCAATGTTCTGGCTGGTAATATTCGGTAGTTGTAACGGTGAACACTCAGCCGATGCAGCGACTTTGGTATTGCCGGGGACGTCGTCTCGGTTTTTGTTACTGGGCCGTCGTCTCGGTTTTTGTTACTGGGCCGTCGTCTCGGTTTTTGTTACTGGGACGTCGTCTCGGTTTTTGTTACTGGGCCGTCGTCTCGGTTTTTGTTACTGGGACGTCGTCTCGGTTTTTGTTACTGGGCCGTCGTCTCGGTTTTTGTTACTGGGACGTCGTCTCGGTTTTTGTTACTGGGCCGTCGTCTCGGTTGTTGTTACTGGGCTGTCGTCTCGGTTTTTGTTACTGGGCCGTCGTCTCCGTTTTTGTTACTGGGCCGTCGTCTCGGTTGTTGTTACTGGGCCGTCGTCTCGGTTTTTGTTACTGGGCCGTCGTCTCGGTTTTGTTACTGGGACGTCGTCTCGGTTTTTGTTACTGGGCCGTCGTCTCGGTTGTTGTTACTGGGCCGTCGTCTCGGTTTTGTTACTGGACGTCGTCTCGGTTTTTGTTACTGGGACGTCGTCTCGGTTTTTGTTACTGGGACGTCGTCTCGGTTTTTGTTACTGGGCCGTCGTCTCGGTTTTTGTTACTGGGACGTCGTCTCGGTTTTTGTTACTGGGCCGTCGTCTCGGTTTTTGTTACTGGGACGTCGTCTCGGTTTTTGTTACTGGGCCGTCGTCTCGGTTTTTGTTACTGGGACGTCGTCTCGGTTTTTGTTACTGGGCCGTCGTCTCGGTTGTTGTTACTGGGCCGTCGTCTCGGTTTTTGTTACTGGGCCGTCGTCTCCGTTTTTGTTACTGGGCCGTCGTCTCGGTTGTTGTTACTGGGCCGTCGTCTCGGTTTTTGTTACTGGGCCGTCGTCTCAGTTTTGTTACTGGGACGTCGTCTCGGTTTTTGTTACTGGGCCGTCGTCTCGGTTGTTGTTACTGGGCCGTCGTCTCGGTTTTTGTTACTGGGCCGTCGTCTCGGTTTTTGTTACTGGGCCGTCGTCTTGGTTGTTGTTACTGGGTCGTCGTCTCGGTTTTTGTTACTGGGACGTCGTCTCGGTTTTTGTTACTGGGCCGTCGTCTCGGTTTTTGTTACTGGGACGTCGTCTCGGTTTTTGTTACTGGGCCGTCGTCTCGGTTGTTGTTACTGGGCCGTCGTCTCGGTTTTTGTTACTGGGACGTCGTCTCGGTTTTTGTTACTGGGCTGTCGTCTCGGTTGTTGTTACTGGGCCGTCGTCTCGGTTTTTGTTACTGGGACGTCGTCTCGGTTTTTGTTACTGGGACGTCGTCTCGGTTTTTGTTACTGGGACGTCGTCTCGGTTTTGTTACTGGGACGTCGTCTCGGTTTTTGTTACTGGGCCGTCGTCTCGGTTTTTTACTGGGACGTCGTCTCGGTTTTTGTTACTCGGACGTCGTCTCGGTTTTTGTTACTGGGACGTCGTCTCGGTTTTTTTACTGGGACGTCGTCTCGGTTTTTGTTACTGGGACGTCGTCTCGGTTTTTGTTACTGGGCCGTCGTCTCGGTTTTTGTTACTGGGCCGTCGTCTCGGTTTTTGTTACTGGGACGTCGTCTCGGTTGTTGTTACTGGGCCGTCGTCTCGGTTGTTGTTACTGGGTCGTCGTCTCGGTTGTTGTTACTGGGCCGTCGTCTCGGTTTTTGTTACTGGGCCGTCGTCTCGGTTGCTGTTACTGAGCCGTCGTCTCGGTTGTTGTTACTGGGCCGTCGTCTCGGTTTTTGTTGCTGGGCCGTCGTCTCGGTTGTTGTTACTGGGCCGTCGTCTCGGTTTTTGTTACTGGGTCGTGGCCGGACCCAGCCAGGAGAGCAGCGCCCACTCTGTAGTGGTGCCGGGCTCAGCTGGCGAAGACAGCGCGACGGTTTCGTCTCACTCCACAGTTACGCTATTAGACTTTTCAGGAAATAAAGAAAAACGTTTTGTTCAGCTTTAAATGTTTTTCGGTCTATTCATGGTATAGCCTTCCCTTGTCCCGATTTCAGAGAAATCCCTCGAATCGTGAGATGGATTAGGAAGCTTTCCCAGATCGAGCTGCTCCTCTCCCATCCCTCAATCAGGGGATGGGATGGCATTTCTTGTGCTGGCCATTTTAGTCTTTAGTCTTTTCAGGGAATCAAGACCCCATTTGGAGAGGTAGGGGGTGTTAATAGACGCCTTAGTAATAAAATCGGTTCTCAATTTGTTTTTCAAATTCCATAAATTATAGATTCTGCTCAGGGCTGCTAGGTTTTTTCGGCGACAAAAGGCCAAATCCAAGTTAGGAAAAGCAACAAAAAGGTGTCAAAATTTGTTTTAACAGAAATGGCCAAATAAGTAAATCAAATATGCCCACAAATGCCAGATTTAAGGCTAAAGCGACCCCTAAAAGTAGTCATAAACCCACAGAAAATCGACTCGTATCGCTGCTTAGATCTAATTCAGCATCATCAATTATCTTGGCCACACCACTCCCCGCTAACATTTAATAATTTTTCTGTTTTTCCAACTGTGAATTTCTTGCTCTTGAACAGTGGGAAATGTATGATTTTGGTAAGTGGGGGGAGGGTGTAGCCTCAGAGGGCGCACTTTGGCATCAACTTTTCACCCAAAGGGTGTCCATAGTATCGCATCCTTCGCGTCCGGTTTTCGGTGGTCTTTTGTGGATTGGCACTTTTGTGGATCGTCCCTCCCACCGCCATGACAATTTTTATGCTGCTCTGCTGCTTTTTTTGGTGTCAAAACATCTTATTTAAGAGCGGAGAAGGCCAAAAGGAGCCATATTTATGCAAGGATCAAACCAAAAATAGCTTGGGTCCCAGCTCCCAGAAAAAGGGCCAAAAGGCCAGATTCCAAGAAAGGGACAACCGAAAAAAATCACCGGGCCAAACACGACCAAAAAGGCTAAATTCGAGAAATTTGGCCAGAAAATGGCCAACCTGGCAGCCCTGAAGCTGCCGCAATGTATGTCAAATGAATAAACTATTTCTTATTTTTCTTTGAGTTTCGTAAGGCAGGTAAATTCCCAAAGTATCAAATACATATGGTTTATAATCTAAATCGAGGCAAGTTTTATGTACATACTTACTATGGTGTGGGGCTGTTGCTGTCAAAATCATCTAGAGAATATGGTGCAAAAACCACTTAATTATTTTTGGGATCTATCGACGCACCAACTGTCAGGGTAGTGTGGCGTCGCCAACTCTCTCCCTGTTGGAAGTGTTTCTTGGGAGCCAGTTTGATGATTCTGCCGAATATATAATCTCTCCCAATTTTCAACTTCAAGGAATCGATGAGAAAAGCTAAGTAACAACTTAGACTGGGGTCAGATATAACACGGAGAAATTGTAACAGTGGCCAAAATTCCAAATTAACCGATGGATCAGTCGCAACACCGGAAATGCGCAGTCAACTGATGCCTTTTTTTAAAGTTTCGACTTGGTGCGGCTGGTAATTCGGGCAAAATCTGCTAGCAAGTGTTCTTTACGGTGTTTTTGGTTTTTTTAATTTTGAAAGATGTTTAGCTTATTGGCGGATGTTATAAGTTACAGACTGAACAGCTTGAGTGCGCTGTGAAGACTAAATTAGCTACAAAATGAGCTTAGTAGAGTGCCACTTGCATTAAATCGTTAAGTAGATGTTTGTTTTGAAGAGGGCGTGGTGCGAAGGGGGCAATTGTTATACTTTCCTTGGGATCAAATGTAACAGTGTTACAAGTAAAAAAACTGATTCTTTACTGCACCAATGCAGTGGTTAGGTCCGTGGGTCGTTCTGGCCATCTGGATGCTGAGCAGCCCGGCCCATCGGGGACTGGTCAGGGGCCGGTCATCTCTAAAATCGTTCGGCCTTTGCCAGAGACCGGACGATGGACGCAGACCAGTGTTGGCCGGAAGACCAAAAAAACGGAAATTTTTACCGAAACACCCGAAAAGAGAGCGCTGGAGCTGGAAAACGGGCGTAAAGAACAAAACACGGGCAATGCCACGGTACTGGCTGGGGCGGGTGCTTCAGGTCGGATAGAAATCGATGTTTGATTGGTTGTAGGCTATCTGCAGCGTTGTGATTAGTTAAATTTATTTTGCTGTTACAGCCGGGATTTCCCGTAACTACTTGCATTGTTTCGTTTTGCACGATGAGTGGACAGCTACTGATGGTAGTTTTTGAACACAGTTTTTGTGGATTGCCAATTTGGGACGAGCAATAGAACAAAATTATTATTATGGGGTGGTTTTCTGTCTTATTTTCGTTAGGTGAGTTTGCGCTTATTCAGTTTTAAGTAATACTTGTCTATTTCACTGGGGGCCAATTTCCCGGCACTGGGGGGGGGGGGCATTTCGGCCGACCGGGGGACAATTGGCCCCCAGTTAACATGTTAAGAAATGGTCTGCCCTCAATAGTTGCATTGGTGACTCCAATGGAAATAATTAAGAACAAACTGTTTTAAGGGGATCGCTCTTAATATCCTCTGCCCGATCGCTGGCTTCTCTTGTTTTTTATGCGTGCACCGTCCGGTGTGAATGTCCATAATATTGGCATAGGTGTCTTGGGTGTAGAGACGTCCGTAACATTGGAGAGGGCAAGGTGTATTTTGAAGCCGTTTTTTCCAGTCAAAGCCATAGGGTAAACGGTTAAGTTCTTGAAAATTTGGGGGAATGGCGCCCAGGCCTCCCTGTTCCTACACCTATGCCTATAATTATTGACTTTTGTCCGACTGAGGTAATTAAGTGTGCGGTTTTAACACCCACCACGGTGGGCCTCTTAGCCAATTTCGCCCTGGTGGGAGGGTTTCAAACACCCCCTCAAACTCGGTTCCTATGCGGAATAGCGAAAAAATGTGAAAGCTGGGGGATAGCCCATAACAATTTATGACGAAACTACATGGTTCATTCGTTTGGCTCCGGTCAATATTGAGGTTATGACAGGTCAAAGAATGTTACATGTTGGAGTGGAGTTTTGGGGCTCTAGCGTCTGAAAAAGTTTAGTTAGAATCATTTATTAGGCACCATTCGCTTCCTCTCGTCACGGCGAATCAAATGATGTATAATATGACTATACTAGGTCAAGACATAAGAATGACCTGACCTGAGGTCAGGTCAAGGAGACTATCTGATCTAGCATAGTCGATATGCACACCAATCGACTCGCAATAACAATCTAAACGTAAGGGTTTCAAAATAAAAGTTTTACCGTCTTTTCCTGCTTACCCAAGTTATTTACCCAAGTGTGAAAACCTGCTTAACTAGCTCAGATGACCTCTCGGAGGTCACAGGTAAAAATTGCAACATGCACCTGGCAAGGAGCCCAGGATACTACGATTTGGAGAATATGAAGATATTCTCAGCTGTTTCTTTACAGATACAGCACAATACCTGTTTCCCCATGCATTTCCAATGGAGACGTCACGCTCTGTATATGACCCCAGGACATCGATATGAAAAATCCCGGAATAGGTTTTGTATTACTCGGCGGGCCCATTATGTGGAATAAGTTAGAATTCGATAGATTCACCTACTCCTTACTTACGCCACCTTCAAATTTTTTAAGGTGCGGTCACGTGACCTGCACTGGTGACTTGGCCTGAGATGACCCAGCCTTAACGCTTTGGGGAAAGTTGCGGAATCGAACAAAAAGAAACTGTGCTACGTACGGTGGCGCTTCGTGCCGCCGTTTTTTCGTGCCGCCGAAAAAAACCCGAGGGGGTGCTCAAACACCCCCACCGGGGCGAGGGCTAAACAGCTCACCAACCGCTAAAGCTGTACGACATCGTCAATTTCTGCCCTCTTGGAAGGGATGTTGGTTGGGAATTAGATGACGTTGCTCGAGAGCTTGCTGGTGCTGTAAGGGGCTGTTCACATTTGATATCAGCCAAAGTTGAGGGTGCTCAGACCCCCCATCCTTTGTCAGGAATTCTCAGAAAATGACTGGCCCCTCAACACTCGTCAGAAATTTCCAGCCTCCGACTCGTCAGCCAAACTGTTGTCCACCCCAAAAACACTACTGGAAGGCACGGAGGTGTCGACTTTTATCTCTTTGGGGGGTGTCCGCGCACCCCCAATGAGATATTAAAGAGCTGTCCAAATATTGTTTGAGTTTTGGTGTTTTTCATTTTCCATATTTTTCAAGTTGTTACATTAGCCCAAACAGGTGTATGAAAAGGCTAAAACACATTATGTTATACTATCCTATTTACGTTATTTAGGTTATACTATCTATTTTGATATGATTGATATTGATATTGTTTCAAATTTTGGCACGCCCTATCATTTAGCAAAATACACAGGCCTGGAAAGACGTAAAAGATGCAACAAATAAAAGGAAAAAAGACACTCAGGTTTTCAGGCCTATATTACAGCTGTATTATATCGCCACTGCCAGTTCCAGGCAGCGCCGGAAATACCCACGCTAAAACCCGAGTCGCCCCCCCCCCACCCCACTAAAACACTGCCGTTAATCAGGTGCGACACACAGCGAGACACGCCCCCACCACACATTTTGGCACGAAACGTGTGGCAAGCACTGAAATTTGTATTAGCACTTCCATTTTCATTGGGACTGTCATTAGCATTAGCACTAACATTATTAAATATTATGATAATATTATAATGATAAATTATAATATTATAATTTCCATGAATATGCTTTAAATGATAATCACACAGCATCGTCGTTATCAGTATATTTCGGATTATCATGGCATCAACATCATCATCCGCATCAGAGTCAGAATCAACATCAGCGTCACGTCCGCGACAGAGTCAGAATCAACATCAGCGTCACGTCTGCATCAGAGTCAGAATCAACATCAGCGTCACGTCTGCACCAGAGTCAGAATCAACATCAGCGTCACGTCTGCACCAGAGTCAGAATCAACATCAGCGTCACGTCTGCACCAGAGTCAGAATCAACATCAGCGTCACGTCTGCACCAGAGTCAGAATCAACATCAGCGTCACGTCTGCACCAGAGTCAGAATCAACATCAGCGTCACGTCTGCACCAGAGTCAGAATCAACATCAGCGTCACGTCCCGCTTCAGCGTCGGCACTGCAATAGCCATTGTCATTGTCAGAAGACGTTGACGAATGGCTTCTTATCATTGTCATTCTTGTCACTGTAACCAGAATTACAATAATTAGTGTGCTAACCATCACTTCCATTATCATCTGCGATATGGCACGCCAATTTCTATTAGCATGCAGGTTATGATTGCTATTTTTATAACGAGTGGCATCCGTCACTGTCCGTCGTCAGCGTCAATTTTCATTATTTATAACAAACCTTACAAACTGGATGCAGTTCTCGTTGAGACAGTAACGGCTTTGCATACAGTTCAGTTTTCTCCGAAATTACAGGTCAGGATACCCATAACCCACACTTTTGGGCACGGTAATATTTTAAAGACGAATCGCACCGCATTGAAATCCGTTCAAATTAAATAATCCTTTTAGTCTAGTCGTAATATCGGCATTCATGTGCTTGTTGACCAGATGAACATAGATAAGACACTATCATTTGAGAGGCGGGACACAGATTGTTGCCTGTTGCAGTTGCATTTGATTTGGCGCGATGGCATCATGGGCAGCGGGAGCATCTAGTCACTCAGTTCATATAAACGCTGTGCTATCCAAAGCATCTTCCACGAAATTATGTGTTACTGAAGCTGCACACTAATTAGATCATAGCCGACGGTGTAGGTAAAGAGTAATTCTGATGAACATTGTCGGCGACGGTTGGCTGCGTTGAACTGCGAGCTGGCGACTGTGTCGGGGAGCCAGATCGCGACTGCGTTGGACTGCGAGATCGCGACTGCGTTTGACTGCGAGATCGCGACTGCGTTGGACTGCGAGATCGCGACTGCGTTGGACTGCGAGATCGCGACTGCGTTTGGACTGCGAGATCGCGACTGCGTTTGACTGCGAGATCACGACTGCGTTGGACTGCGAGATCGCGACTGCGTTGGACTGCGAGATCGCGACTGCGTTGGACTGCGAGATTACGACTGCGTTGGACTGCGAGATCGCGACTGCGTTGGACTGCGAGATCGCGACTGCGTTGGACTGCGAGATCGCGACAGCGTTTGACTACGAGATCGCAGTGGAAGAGACTGAGCACCAATTTGGAGTTCGCCGCGCGAGTAGAGGTGGCGAGGATGACGGCGCTGCTGCCTCGGTTCGTACGGGTGCGTTACGTTGTTGTTGTCATGATCCTCCTCGGTATGATATTCAACTATATTTTGCGTGTGAATATCAACATCACGCTGGTGGCCATGGTGAACCACACAGCCCTACTGCAGGGCAACGACACAAAGAACAACCAGTGTGGCGAGAACTCCTCATCATTGACCGGGCCACCGCGAGAGGACGGGCCCTTCATCTGGGATGAGGTCATCACTGGAGAGATCCTCGCCGCCTTCTTCTACGGATACAT
The DNA here is from genome assembly GCA_034440635.1 of Lepas anatifera. NCBI lineage: Eukaryota > Metazoa > Arthropoda > Thecostraca > Lepadidae > Lepas > Lepas anatifera. The sequence goes on from JAOTON010002243.1 coordinate 1,432,918, forward strand.
ATGCACTCAACTTATCGGCGGGCGGCTGGCTGAGCTAGTCAACGCTAAGCACATTTTTGGTGTTCCGCTGCTGCTGGCCGCCTTACTGACCACGCTGGTGCCGGTCGCTGCCCACTGCGACTGGAGGCTGCTGGTCGCACTGCGGGCTGCCATGGGAGTAGTGATGGGGGTTACATTCCCCGCCTCCTCTGTGCTGCTGGCCTCCTGGGTGCCAATGGAGCAGATGAACTTGCTGGTGATGGTGGCTCAGGGTGGCAGCAACCTGGGAAGCGTGATTTCACTGCCAATGTCGTCAGCCATCATCTCGTCCCTGGGATGGGAAAACGTGTTTTACATCCAAGCCGGCTTGACTTTCCTATGGTTCCTGTTCTGGATGTTGTTGGTGAGTAAGTCTCCTGGGGATCACTGGTTCATAAGCGACGAAGAGCGTCAAAAGATCACAGAAGGAGTTGGTCCACAGGTGTCCGCATCGCGACCTCCACTGCCCTGGCGTCAGATGTTCACTAGCCTTCCTCTGTGGGCCTTATTGTTCGGCTCTTTTGGCGTGACTTGGGGATTCTACACCCTGCAGTCCGACCTTCCTCAGTATTTCAGCGCCGTCCTAGGAAAAGACTTATCTTCCAACACGCTGCTTAGCTCTTTCCCTTACCTCGGGACCTGGGTGTTCACACTGGTGTGCGGCTGGCTCAGTGACAACATGGTGAAGAGGGGTGTGGTCAGTCTTGTGAACGTGCGTCGCACCGCTCAGGTGGCATCGTCCCTGGTACCGGGCCTTCTGCTGGCCGTCATCGGCTTCCTCGGCTGCCACACCACCGCCATCGAGTTCCTGCTGGTGCTGGCCATTGTGTTGCAGGGCGCCAGTTACTCTCTGGGCGTGTTGCACATTAACATGGCGCCCAATTTCGCCGGAACCACCTACGGTATAAGCAACACAGCAGCTTCGGTGCCCGGTTTTCTTGCGCCGCTGGTGGTGGCTGCTTTCACGGAGGGCCATAACACCGCGGAGCACTGGAGGAACTGCTTCCTCGTGGCTGCGACTGTGTCGGTGGTAGGCTCGCTGGTGTTTTTGTTAGGTGTGAGCGTGGAGGAGCAGCCCTGGAACCGCCCGCAGGACCCAGCTGAACACAGCCAGAGCAAAGCTTCGTTGCATTACGCTCCTACAGAAGCATCTTGATTGGCAGATAGAAGTTGTTGAAAGGTATGATAGTGTGTTGTGGCAAGTCTGTGTAAATACCAATCCTAGGATACTTCAAGCTTAGCTTTCTTACCATCGGCGTGCAGGGACTGGACATTTTAGAAGCAGAAAAAATCATTTGTGCTGTGTTAGGTAGACATTCCGCTGCACCCTGCAACACCACATCACAAAAATGTTAATATATGCCTAACATTAGCATGCTATACGTCATAATTGATGAAACTATCTGGTAGGAGGCATTTGAGTCAACGATCTTGAACTTATTGGAGTGACGTTGAAACTTGACCTTTAACCTTAACCAGGACGCTGATGTGAAGTTCCCTCATTGACAGACGCAGGGGGAGGCATTCCGGCCATGCCCCCCAAAGCGCTGGAGGGGGCCCAAAATATCTTTTGGCCCCCCCAAACGCCGAAGAAATTTTTGAAAAATGTATTTATACTAGGCCTGTAGAGAAAAAATATTCGCTCCCTCCCCCTCCCCCCGAGAGCGATCATGCACTTGGAGAGGTAGCTTATACTAGGTCTGTCGAGCACTGAAAAAGGTGTTTACACTAGGTCTGTAGAGCAAAAACATCTTCGCTCCCATTATATCATTATAATCTAAATTAATTTGAACATAATTTAGCCTTCACCTAAGCATTGTTCAAGGGCAGATCTTAATCGCTGCACGATTTCGGGATAAAATGTCCTCCGCATTTTAAATGATTACCTAATTGCCATGTCCTCGTCTATATAGTGATCTGTGACATATCTCAAGCCGCGATCTTACCAGGTGCCCGGAGAAATACATGTTTGCATTCACAGCCTCTGTGGATCACCGGCTCGCACCCAGGAGCAGCAGAGCCGTGCATTTTCTGCAAGAGTACAAATCAATAATGTTTTGGGATGGTTCGGGTTTATGCTGTGCACTGCAATGGAAGCTTACATTTGTACTCAAGTGGCACGAACTACTCACGACTTGAGCCGATTGTATAACATGCTTCACATTACCCGCAACGAATTTCTCTCACAATTTTTCTTGCGCGCCTCGCCATTTTGGTGTTTGGGGACAAAACCGTATGGGCCATGCGCGATTTTTACGTTACTGAACTGTACGCACCGAGCACATTTTCAGAATTGAAAGAGCCCGGCAGAGAGTCATCGGAACTGTTTACTTTATGGAATTATGGGAAGAAAACAGATCTGCGCCAGGGACTTTGACCTTTTCACATGCACTGCGAAGCTCTTTGAATGGATTAATATGTAGAAATTGCGTTGTCTAAAATCGTTTTTGGGCCATTTTGGCCGTCCATAACCGCCATATATACCACGTAACTATCGGTAAAATGTGGGCGTCTCCAAGCTCATTGGTCAAACTGATATACATACATTTTAAATTTTGCCTCAGCTATTGCATGTTCGGTTTTTTGGAGTCGGAGCCTCACTAAAGTCATCAAGGGACTAGTTACGGAGACCCCGACCCCACCACGCACACGAGCAACTTCCACAACGAAGGGTTAACTTCGAAGCCAAATTTTAACGCCCCACAAAGCACAGGGACGGCCGCCCCGCTCAGGTCACCCTCTCTCCAATCAGTTGCTAGCCGACAAACGTCCGGTAAATATTGAGCGCCGGAGCGTCTCAGGTGAGCTATCCCAAGCCTGCAGGCGCACTGCCACTGCATGTTTCTGAGTAGCGGACTGAAGCCCAACGCTCTACCAACTGAGCTACCGGGGCGGCAAGACGCAAAGTTGGGTTTACCGAGATATATATATATATATATATATATATATATATATATATATATATATATATATATATATATATATATTTGTATATTTTGGCACTATATTTTCTTCGATGCAACGCCTATTGAACTGAAAACTGAAACTGTTTTTGATAACTTTTTGCTAGTTTTTACGATAGAATTAATTAGGTTCTTGTTTTCATGGTTTAAATTATGTACAAGTTGTCCAAAACTCATAAATAAGTCTCTTTTTCACCGACCGGTTTCAGCCTATTTCATTAAACTATTTTCAAGGTGTTCAAAATTCAAATGAGCTCGGGGGTACAAATATTGCACTTGAAAATCTAGTTTGGCATGAGCTATTTTAGTCCAGTCAAATTAGGATTTACATGTCATAAAATTCTAGCCCCCCATAATATACACAATTGTGTTCGCAATTGGTAGGGGCGTAACATATCCAAAATCCGCAAAAATCTACCGAGCGGATATTTTATAACAGGGGTGCAAAGTCCACGTGCCAGAGAAAAACCAGATGTTTCAAAGTATAACATTGTGGTGTGTCGAGCCTGCAACATCGTCCCAATGGCTATAATTTTTGGGAAGCAGGTAGATATGATACTGGTCAATTCATACAACCTTAACTGGCCGGTGGCCTACCCTCGGTTTGCACGTGCTGCACGTGCAAAGTAAAAAATTTTGCAATTTTTTCTTTACTTACATTGCTTTCGTTAGTTCTCTTATCGATGTTTATTGTCGGATTACTCTGTTTGTTTGTCATGTCATTATGCAATATGTTTTGAAGAGGCACACACAAAATTAGGTCTCTAACTGTAACGGTTTGCAGCTAAAGAGCTTATTTGTTGGGACATGTCGGGATCCTTCACTTTATGGATTGCGCATGCAGCACCCATTTTGAGGCCAATTAAACCTTGAAAACGTTTAATCCGGCTGCATAATTACGTGAGTTGGTTGCTTATTCTTCACGCGTCTCATTCTGAGGTGGTTTGCAATGAAATAAGAACCACTAGGCCAGCAGGTCCCTGGGCTTACTGTAATGATCGCTTCAATGTGAAGATATATTTCTTACGGTACCTTCAGGGTGGATATCGATAAGTTCGCTTTATAGTTCTGGCAGTTGAAGCGCCCTAAAATCCCGAGATTTTTAAGTCCTGGATTATTATTTTATAGCAGTAAATAGTAGAATTTGACGTGCCGGTGTGGTCCGGTTCGAGGCAGTTGGAGTCTCACGGTGTGAGGTGGGATACCTTCTCGTGATCTCGATCGTGGTACCAAGGATTCTTGGTAACGATTTACTTCAATTTGAATTTTGAAATAGAAGTGTTAATATTTGAAAAAGTAATGACGAAAACATTATTTCAAAATTACAAACTTAAAAGAATTTCACGAGAAATTCATCAAACCGCTGTCAATTAGGGTTAGGACCTTTTGGTGGATAGTGTAAATCACGAACACATTTTTGGGCCTGTAAAATTAGAAGTCGGTTGACTTTGATTTATAATTTTTTTTCAACTGGTGACAATAATTCCCGACCATTGATCACACACATTAGGTCACACATCAGTCAGGTCAAGGTCACTATCTAATCTAGCATAGTCAATATGCACATCAATCGACTCATAGTAGCAATTTCAACGTAATGGTATCAAAATAAAAGTTTTATCGTCATTTCCTGCACAGTTATTGACCCAAGTCTGAAAATATGCTTAAGTAGCCCAGATGACCTCTCAGAGGTCAGAGGTGAAACGTTGCAACAGGAACCTAGAAAGGAGCCCAGGATACTACGAATTAGGGAACATGGAGGTATTATCAGCTTTACCTACACAAATACAGCCCAATTTCTTTTTCCCCGTGCATTTCCAACGGAGAGGTCATGCTCCGTACCTGACCTTAGGTCATTGATATGAAAAAACCCGGAATATATGTTGTAGTACTCGGTAGGCCCATTATGTGGTATCAGTTTCAATCCGATAGATTCGCCCTTTTCTTACTTATGACACCTTAAACATTTTTTAGGTTAAGTCACTTAACCTGCACTGGTGACCTGACTTGAGATGACAGTAGGGTCCTTAAAAAAAACATTTTTTTTACTTTTCAGACCCAAACCCTCTTTTTCCCATTATATATTCAATTCTGATTTCAATGAGACACATTCCAAGCATCTACGACAACGGGAAAGATCGCCTCAAAACGGTTAAATACGTCATGTTTCAGGCGCGATTGGCCGCCCGGCGTTGCAGTCTCCCCTTATTAAATTGGGATGAAAGGGGTGCATAACCTTCCAGTAAAGACAGCGTGGCATGTGCGTGCGTATAAGAGCGGTAGCTGGGATTTAACATGCAGGCATTTACTTGTCAGATGTATTTGCAGCGCAATTCAAATACATGTTATTCCAAAAAAGACCTGAAATTAAATGGTTCAGCAGCCTAGTAATCTAAATCCCGACAGAACAGGAATACCTTCCGGAGGCGAACATTTTTTTCTGGTAACATTCGTTGGAGAACGTCGTTGGGGCAGGTGCTTCTCCCTCTTCTCCTGTGAACTATTTAAGAGCTCTGATACTGCTGGAAGAAGACCCTGCTGCATATTTTTACCCTTTGGATGGCTCTCGAAATCTTCCACCAGCTTCACACCACGCTGTGGGATCGTTCAACACATTCTGTCGGGATTTAGAGAACTAGGATGCTGAACCATTTAATTTCAGGTCTTTTGTGGAATATCATGTATTTGTATTGCGCTGCAAATACATCTGACAAGTAAATGCCTGCACGATAAATCCCATCTACCGCTCTTATACGCGCGCACATGCCACGCTGTCTTTACTGGTAGGTTATGCACCCCTTTCATCCCAATTTAACAAGGGGAGACTGCAACGCCGGGCGGCCAATCGCGCCTGAAACATGAAATCTTTAACCGTTTTGAGGCGATCTTTCCCGTTGTAGCAGATGTTTGGAATGTGGCTCATTGAAATGAGAATTGAATATATAAAGGGAAAAAGTGGATTTGAGTCTGAGAGGTAAAAAAATGTTTTTTTTTAAACGACCCTAATGACCCGACCTTAGGATTTTGGGGAAAATTGCGGAATTGATCAAGGATAAGGTATGCCAAGTACTTCGCGCCGCCGTTTTTTCGTGCCGCCGGTAAAACCCGAGGGGGTGTTCAAACACCCCCACCGGGGCGAGGATTAAAGTATGAATGTGTGAACAAAATTTTGGTATCGTAGTTCGATATATTTTTACTAAATCCAACGACTCGTCGCACGATACCCCTCAAAACGGACAAAGCACCATAAATATGATTAAAAATACATCAAAATCGGCACTCACAATCTTGCAGACCACTGTAAACAAAACTTTACTGGAAAACCATAACACACACTTTCGCAGACATATTACGCAGTAATGACTGCTGATCTCGGCACCTTCTACATATGTAAAGCTCTTATTCCAAGAAAAGCTCATGCGCATGGGTTGAGCTGGGGGATCAGGACCCCCTGATTTGGAAATCGAGAGAACCTGGGGGGCTCAGCTCGGGTCCTACACCTTCTGCTCTCACAAAATATTTTCTGAGCAATGAGTACTGATAGTTCTATTCGCGGTATTTGTGAGATCGGCTGAGTCATAATTTGACCTCTGTCCCTTTGGATCTCCTTTGTAGAGGGTTACTAGAGACCAGGAGCAGCGCCACGGCTTCCCGTCAAGACTATGCGTCAGAAAAGTATATTTTCACCGAAAATATATTTTGCAGAAGGTTTCTGACTTGACCTCGGGATCCGTGAGCCAGTGAAGGGCCCCTGAGAGACCACCAAATTGGGCGTCTGTACCCACAGTTATGTATCGGACCGAATTTGTAGTTGTAATTGGTGTGTTTGCAGGCGGCCCGCTCTTTGTTATTCCCTACGGTTTTAGTGCTCGGGACAACGTGATGGAACCCTGCGTGAAAAGTGGTGGGCGGTGGGGGGGGGGGGGCAACACATACTCCGTCCTCCAGGGGCGTAGCCAAGGGGGCGGCAGGGAAGGCCGCCCCCCCCTGAGGGGCCCCAGGGCCCCCTGAGGACACGATTATGTAACAAGCAGGGCTCTTTTTACCCATCAGGGCCCTTTTGGCGCTGTGGCAGGGCCCTTTCGGGGCGCCCCCTGAGCGAAATCCTGGCTACGCCCCTGCCGTCCTCTCCCAAGTGGGGGACGCGTCTCCCCGTCCCCCAGCGGCGGGTCCATGATTCTATAGACGAAAAAGTATCAAGAAAGTCGTTTAATGAAAACTATTAAATTTGCACATGAGTAACAAATTCAAGAAGAGTCCATGAAACAACGTGAGTCACGATGACAACCCCGCGGAAAAGCAAAGCTCCATGACTTACAGCGAATAAAATATGAAGTTTTATATACGTGCACTGTCAACATACGCCAAATGTTAGCATCCACATTATTTCATCCAGTTAGTCCGTTCCGTCAGTATGTTGGCGGACATTATACTGCCCTAGAATATGACCCTAAAAGGAAGTTTCGTCCCATTCCATTTCGTTATAGCTCGAAAGTTTCAAAAACCGATCCAGTTCGGAATTAAACCTGGAAAACATATCTCATCCCGTCCAATACTATGCTGCTTTGAAATGTGTATCCCGTTTTCTATCCCATGCATATTTTTACGGCTTTGGCTGGCCCAAAAGCCCTTGTAGTATGCAGTATCCCCGAAATGAAGGATCACGACATGTCTCATCAGTTACGCTTCTGAGCAGCAAACCGTTACAGCTAGAGACCTAATGTTTTGTGTGTCTCTTAAGCACATGTTGCGTAATGAAATGACAAACAAAAACAGTAATCCGACAATAAACATCGATAAGAGAGCTAATGGAAGCCATGTAAATAAGGAAAAATTGCAAAATTTTGACTTTGCACGTGCAGCACGTGCAAACTGAGGGTAGGCCACTGTCCAGCTGAGGTTGCTTGAATTGGCCAGCATCATATGTACCTGCTTCCTAAAAATTATAGCCATTGGGACGATGTTGCAGGCTCGACACACCACGACGTCTTACTTTGAAATTTCTGATTTTTCTCTGGCACGTGGACTTTGCACCCCTGTTATAAAATATCCGCTCGGTAGATTTTTTGCGGATTTTGAATATGTTACGCCCCTACCAATTGCGAACACAATGGTGTATCTTATGGCGGGGTCCGAATTTTATGACATGTTCCCATTATGAAAATGCTAACTTGACTGGACTATTTATGTAAAGAATCACTTCCGTTTAAGCTATGCTAATTAAACGCGTATAAACACGGATCACGGCAAAATACATACAATCATTCATAATCACTTGGCAAGATAATCGACTTCAAATCATTGGCACTTATCAAACAAAGTTCCTCGGGAAGACACGAAAGGGATGGGGGTTGTACAAAACAACCACTGTTCAACAAATCAATCGGATTCGAGCATACACAATTAGTCATCTTTTCAAAACACAACAGCGCAAATCATACACATTGTAACTCACAAATTTACCTGACAGCCATCGTCGGTGAACCTAACTTCATCCCGCTCCTCAGCTGGATTCCAGCTCTCCCAACTTCATTTGCGTGAGCATATGCGTTTGCTCCCCCTTCTGCAGCCACTTGACGTGTCGGTTCGGACTGGAGGCTAGCCTCCTGTTTTGTGCCCCATAGTGCGAGCTTATCAAGTCGGTTATTCTTTTGGCTGCAGATGGGTGGAGCATGGTCGCGTATGTGTATCGCTTCGAGATACACATACGCGACTTGATATATATCTATATATATATATATATATATATATATATATATATATATATACACACACAAACACACACACACACACACACACACACACACACACACACACACACACACACACACACACACACACACACACACACACACACACACACACACACACACACACACACACACACGCACGCACGCACGCACGCACGCACGCACGCACGCACGCACGCACGCACGCACGCACGCACGCAGTCTTCTGTAGACTCTGTCGTCTGTATTGACAGACGAGAGAGTCGAGAGAGTCATCAGGGACATTGTCGCACGCAACACTGTTTCGTCTGATGATAGTGAACAGTTACACCAGAACATCCACTACAAAAATCCCAAGACTTTCAGCCTAGCCATGAAAAGCAACAGTTACCAGAAAACCTCACCACTGAAGCAAACCAACGTAGTATACCAATGCAAATGTACTGCCGGGGCTGTGCTACCTGTGAGGCAGACTACTTTGGTCATACGACCGCTACACTCAGCCGCAGACACCAAATTACGCGCAATGCCTGATTACACACGAATCGTAAAAAATATCTTAGATGACACCACTATCAAATTGACGTCAGCTGGCTATTTTTATCTTATGCAATGACCTTTTCTGCTTAGTCGTGAGCATGCTTGGAGGTGTAAGTCTGCAGGACGATTTCAATGGCGAAAGTCTTGGAACAACTTTTTTATTCTCGTAAAAGATAGCGTGTTGAAAGTTGTTATGCTTCACGTTTCACTGTTTTCTAAGCATCTATGTTGTATATTTTCAATAGCATGGGAGAATCCAGGGGGAAAGAGGGGCACTTGCCCCTTTTTTATCTATTTACTTATTTATTTATTCATTAACATATATCACCAACAGGCCCACTGAGAGGTAGTCTAGTAGTTGAAACACATGGTTATTTACAATGGGTGGACATAAATAATTATACCAGTAAGAACACGCAAGCATTGGAAATCAAGCAAAAGGACTAGCTGTAGGCACAATCATGAAAATATGACACCAAAAGGATGAAAATGGAGTTTGCTAGCATGATTATCCGCTCGAGTGCACAGATGCTAATCATTTCTCAATAAGATAACTTTAAGAGATAATGCTGGTGAATTTAAAAAGTTAACTTTTGGTCTCCTGGTTGCCTAAAAATACCCAGAAATTTTCCATCACATTGTAGCAGTTTGCGTCCTGAGATATGTTGAGAACAAAGCCAAAATTGCATTAAACCTGAGCTTTGGAGGCTGTGATACTTAACCATCGTTTCAAAGTTAACATGTGACGTCGCAATTCACCATCATGACGTCGACGTTCGGCGGGTACGGTTTCAGATTTGGGGATTAGGAAAGACGTCTCCTTCCCACGAGGGTAGAAGAAGAGGGAGTTAACCAGCCCTCGTCAGCACATGGATTTATAATTGAAGTACATTCCCTTAAATCATTATTAACACTACTTTACAAAACATGTCGACGTGCTTCACGAACATTTGGCCAACTGGCGGAAAGTGCTTAGCAATTTTTATGAGTAGTTACCGTACGTTAGTTATTATGCTCTTGCAAACAAATGCCCAGTTTTAGGCTGATCTCATTACTTTGAGATGTGCTCGTTCACGTACTGCTGTCAGATTTTCGATAAACGCTGAGGAAGATTTTAACAGTATTTTCAATCACTGAACCAGCGAGCAAAAATACAGCAAAATTCATGCAAAACAGGCGTATTTTATCAATCCCCACTCGTTTTATCAACGATCGTATGCAGGTCTAGTTCACGGCGTCTGAGGTATAGGGACAGGCGAACGTGCAAGGGGCGGTGCGCCAACGGCCGTACCTGTGATGTATTCCGCCTGCTTTTTCATGCTTAAAAGCAAAAATTAAAAAAAAATACCCACGGTTCTTTATCTTTATACTTTAAGACGTGCTCTTTTATGTGCTATTGCCAGTCTTCAAAACCACGCTGAAGAACATGTTTTTTAAAATTGCATAAATTTTTGAATGCCTACAACTTTTTCAGTAAAAAATGTTTTAGAATTGCCACCTCTGTGTTCATTGGTTAAAGGGAGATACTCGAAAAAATTTATCGGCTAGATCAAAAGGTCACAAAAAGTTGTTTCAGAAGTCCTATCCTCATTTTTACGAATTCGGCCTGCAAATGCCTTAAAATTGCTCTCAAAGTCAACATTTCTAGACGACTTTACCGGTACACCTCTTGTCAATGTAAATGACGTACCCCCGGCTAAGGCTATCAAATTCTCTAAAAACCGCTCCCATTTTTCCTAAGCAGTGACTTGAAAGTTTAAAACTATTAAATAAAAAGTTATTTTAAAGAAGCTACAGCCAAAAATAATATTAAAACAAAAATAGGGGAAAGTGGGAAGTAATTCATCCTGTTCTTTTTTTAATCAGGCGTTGATATTGCAATGGCATATTGTTATTTTCATCGGCTACGTCATGGACTGATTTGCATTTTCCGTGACCTGTGGGACAAGATAAAACAAGATGAAATATGAAATATTTCATGTGTTTTCGTCCGCCATCGCATTTTCGCAGCTATGTCCTTGCTTGATTTTTTATGTGACTCACGTGATTTTGGAGGCCGCTTGGGACAAGAAGTATCTGAATCACAGCGTTTAAAACTGTCAGCCATCTTCAAAGTTCGTTAGTGATGACGGCCTTGACTAAGTTATATTCCTTCAAAGTAACGCTAAGGAGACAAGATTTAAATGAAAACTCGAAGACAAAATGCATACAAGAACAACGAAGTCACTTATTCTGGGCCATCCGTACGAGAATGAAACAAACACGAAGCCGAGCATCGCCTTTTTCACATTCATCTTCTTTAGTTTTTTTTAAGTTCATCTGTGTGCCTATGTGTATGTGTGTGTAGCAGCCGGAAATCCTTATCCTATTCTCCTCCTCATCCTTAAACTACCTGGAGGTAGTGAGTGCATGCGCCTTGGGCAGCAGCGACCCCTCCAGGTAGTATTCCACCTTCCTTTGCACTCATCTATCCTTATCCTTCCCGTCTCCTACCATAGTTTCCATTGTTTCATGTTCATTGCGACGGCACTTGAAAAGCCACTAACTGTGTGGAAGTGTGTGCAGCTAATACAATTACGCACAGTGCTTAATGACGCACGATCGCAAGAAAAATGCCCTTAGACGGCAGCATAATCCAAATCCAGTCAGCTGACCATGTTTACCACACTCGATGGTCTTTCGTTGCTGCATCGCCAACGTGTTCAGACGTTTAAGTGGGGGGTGGTGGTTTTATTCGAGTGTTTGATGGAAGGATGTTTTTTCTGAAAGTCGTGAAAAATGGCGTCTTGTTAGTTACAATGTCTCGAATTTCATCGTTTACTAAGCATTCATATTGTTCAGGGAATTTTACCTACAGCGACAAAACGTACAGAAAGGAACAGTCTTTCGATGTTTTAGGGTTGTTTTGATTATGCACAGCTGGATTGAGCACAAATACTGAAAAAATGGATTGTGCGTCTTCAGAGCATGGGCGTAATTACGCACAAATCGAGTGTTCCTTATCTCGCACACGTCAAATTTGACATCCATTCTGGAAGAAAATTATTTATTTTAGAAACAAATTGTCATTGTGGTAAACAAACTGTTTTATTTATCTACCTCTGCCACATTTTTAACCATAGGCGTCGCCAGAAATGCTAGTAGGGCTATGAATGTATAATGTCCAAATTAGCCGCGAGGGACCCGCACGTTTATGCATGGTAAATGTTCAACAAAACGGGGAGATGGCCCAACATAGACGTAGGAACTGTGCGGCATTGGATCCCCTCCCCCCACCACTTCTCTGCGGTGGGCCCCCTGGATGATCACAGTTTTAACCGTTATATGAAACATGAAATAAACGGACCCGATAGCATATCTGAGGGACCTCTTTAGGCGATCTGGCGGCTCCCTGGGTTTGTCTTGGGGCACCTTACTTGATCTGGGGCCCTCTGGACTGGCCTAAGACACTATGAGCAGATCGGGGCACCCTGAGCTTGTTTTGGGCTCCTTGAACTGGCCTGTCTGGGGCCTCAGAGCTGTTTTGATTGTAATTATTTTCAAAACCCCTGACCTGATCTAGGACTCCCTGAGTTGGGCTGATGGCTCATGAGCTCATATGGTGTCACCGCGCTGGTGTTTTAGATCTCATAGGGTTTAGAGCCTTATTGACACCGATGAGTGATTTTAAATTCCACCACAAAATGGGATCCCTTTGGTATCCCCTGGTCTGGCCCCATCTAAGCGATTTCCTCCACTTTTTACACTTGGTTTTTTCCTGTGGTCCAATTGGCCCACCACTACACCACTATTCCCAAACATTTTTTCTGCCCTTATTCCAGATATTTCCTTTCCAGATCCTGTGCCCACAAGACTCTCTGTTGGCAAGACTGAAGAGGAACGAGTGCTAGATTCAGGAACAGGCAAAGACCAAAAACAGAGTATAGCAAAATAAATATGATAGCATAAAACTAAACATAATAATTCACAAAATTCAATGATACCATGCAATACATTGCGATAGTATAGTTATCCGATGACTTGGTAAGGTCACTAAGAGTTGTGGGAAATTAGGCACGCAGATTCGACGGGGTGCGCGTAATAAGGCACTCTGTTCCTAATCACGCACGAATGCAGACTGTTCGTAAAACTGTTACCAAGCAATGACCATGACAGCTTAAACTTCCGTATTCCGGCAGATGTTAGGCAACACATCGAACTAAGGTATTACGGGATTTCTTGGCTCAGGGCTGCCTCATCTCGGAGCAATTGCGATTTTTCCGTTAGGTGTGCGTAATTAGGGCTCTTTCCCCTATAGGACTTCTAAGAAATCACAATTGACCAATCAGAACGTACAGCCACCTCATAGGGGGACACGTGACCTCTCTGACGCAAAAGTTTTGTCATCCTGGGGCTGAAGCAGAAAACGACTCAAGACCCAAGGTACGAAACGGCTGAAGATTTGAGTAATTATGTGTTTTTCCGTTTCTAGGGCAAACTTATTCATGTGGTATTTTTTAAAGGCTTTGTAAAATTAATTCAAATAGAAATACAGGAGAACAGACATTTTTATTACAAAAAAACCTTACTTTTCAACTTTAAATAGTTTTCGAAAAGTAAGTGATGGGTAAAGGTTTCAGCATTTTATCGGAACTGTTAACCTATTTCAATAATAAGTGAGTGACCTCCCAAAATTTTGCCGAAGATACAAAAATAATTGACAGTTTCGTTATCAGGATTTTTCAAATAGCAAAAACCACAATAATATTTTTTTCGCGTGTCTCCCTTTAATTCCAAACTCTTTGATATATAATGATATCCTCTGATCATAATCATTATCACTTAAACCAACACAGCAGACAGATGAACGCGTTTCGACAAACAGTCTTTTTCAACATCTAGCTGATCTGTTGGCAGATGTTTCTTAGGCGTCGCTACAAACTCGGGACCTTAGGTTTTGAGGTTAAGTCGATTGACCTTGAATAGCTCCTTGACCTGACATGACTTTATCTAAAACATTTAATCAGATAAATAAAATTGATCATAGATTACGTACTGTAGGTTTCGTTGTTCTGTATCTCTTTTTGTGTTATTTTGGGAAAACTAGGAGCGGGTGAATTTCACTCCCCCAGCGGGGCGCGTGTTAAAGCTTGAGGAAGAACCGCAGCCGATATAGCGAAAAATTGGGAAACGTGAAGAGAAAATGCACAGTAAAACAGGAGAGAAAAACGTAGGTGGGCATGACATACTGTTGGATGGGCAGGACGCACTGTTCGGTGGGCAGGACGCACTGTTGGGTGGGCAGGACGCACTGTTCGGTGCGTAGAACGTGCTGTTGGGTGGGCAGGTCGTACTGTTGGGCGGGCAGGTCGTACTATTGGGTGGGCAGAACGCACTGTTTGGTGGGCAGGACGCACTGCTCGGTGGGCAGGACGTACTGTTGGGCGGCCAGGACGTACTGTTGAGTGGGCAGGACGTACTGTTGGGTGGGCAGGACGCACTGTTCAGTGGGCAGGACGCACTGCTCGGTGGGCAGGACGTACTGTTGGGCGGCCAGGACGTGCTGTTGGGTGGGCAGGACGCACTGTTGGGTGGGCAGAACGCACTGTTCGGTGGGCAGGACGCACTGTTGGGTGGGCAGGACGCACTGTTGTGTGGGCAGGACGCACTGTTCAGTGGGCAGGACGCACTGCTCGGTGGGCAGGACGTACTGTTGGGCGGCCAGGACGTACTGTTGAATGGGCAGGACGTACTGTTCGGTGGGCAGAACGCACTGTTGGGTGGGCAGGACGCACTGTTCAGTGGGCAGGACGCACTGCTCGGTGGGCAGGACGTACTGTTGGGTGGGCAGGACGTATTGTTGGGTGGGCAGGACGCACTGTTGGGTGGGCAGGACGCACTATTCGGTGGGCAGGACGCACTGTTGGGTGCGTATAACGTACTGTTTGGTGGGCAGGACGCACTGTTGGGTGGGCAGGACCGGAACCCTACATTTTGGCAGAGTCGTAGAGAACTCGCACCGCATTTCAGCAAGGGCGGCAAGGGGTAATATTTGCTTTCCTAAAATGGGCCTGGCGCGAACAGTAAAAGGAGGGAGGAATGGAAAGTAGGCCCTTCCCCCTCAAGGTGACTTTTTCCTCGGATGTCAATGATCCCATCCCCAGGTGTGGGGTTCCCCGCCAGAGCTGCAACCACCCCGAGCTTATAAAAGATACCAGCTGGCTGAGGCTGTAGGAGTAGAGTTCCGCAGCCAGAGTCAACGCAGTGAGGCTACCGTCAATGCAGTGTGGGGGCATATTTCTAATGATCCAAGAGATGGGTTGAAGAGAGGCGACTGTGTCCGGTCTCCACTGACAATGACTGAGAGCAGTACGATGGCCCCAGCGTTGTTGTTAGAGCCGTTCCTGCTTTTATGTGCACACATAGCATACGTGTTCCGAGGGCTCCCTGTCTGACCCAACCCATGAGAATCATGAGAGGGAGAGAGGAGGAGGGGGAGGGAAGAGGAGAGGAGAGGAGAGGAGAGGAGAGGAGAGGAGAGGAGAGGAGAGGAGAGGAGAGGAGAGGAGAGGAGAGGAGAGTAGAGGAGAGGAGAGGAGAGGAGAGGAGAGGAGAGGAGAGGAGGAGAGAGAGAGAGAGAGAAGAGGGGAGAGGGAGAGCTGCTGGGAAAATAGGGATACTCGTCTCAAGTTCTTGTCTCCTGCGCGAATATTGCAATCTTGTCACTCCTGTGCGCTTTTTGCCTGCGAGAGCCCTATTTATATCGCGACTCTACGAGATACCACAGGTAAGTTTGCGGAATAATTTTTTCCGGACACGCTCTGAATCTCAGTATTTTTGTATTTTCCTTTCCATCCCATTTCTACAAGCTACTCGGAGCAGAGAATGTACTCACTACGCACCAATATAAACTCAAGTGTGTTTTGCCCACTGAAGACCACCAAAGCTGCATTTAGGACTATTTTGCTCCCTACTTTTTCATTAAGAAATAGAGTCTTCTGGGACTGCTACGATTTTCGTAGCTTTGGAACACTCTACCTGCCTTTTGTTACCCGAAAAAGGCTTGATAAAGTCAAAACGAGAGTGTTTTAGAACTTGCCTCCAAGTCTTGTTCACTGCACGGGTACCAATTTTCCCAATCCCGCAGCAATGGGCTCCGGCTGATAGCTTACACGGCAGCCATCACCGACAAGCACGTCTTGGCAATGATTATCCAAGTCAT
Organism: Lepas anatifera; assembly: GCA_034440635.1. Classification (NCBI taxonomy): domain Eukaryota; kingdom Metazoa; phylum Arthropoda; class Thecostraca; family Lepadidae; genus Lepas; species Lepas anatifera. Next base: position 1,449,369 of record JAOTON010002243.1, read on the forward strand.
TTCGGCGCGGTGGTGTGCATTATTAACGACCTCTTTAACACCGGAAACATTGGCTGAAACTGTCCGTCGGACCACCGCGCGGTCAGCAGTTAAACCTGCCGGCGACGGGCCCGCAGGCCGGCTACCATCTACACTGCACAGCCTCATGGAGCTTTACCGAGTCCGGAATCCAGTAAAGTATACATGTTTCTTATGTTGCACATCTCGGAGCTCTTAAAAGGCTCATGGCAGAGCCAACGAGAAGTATCTTAAATTTGACAGTTTACGCGTCTAGTTAATTTCTTACTGACAAGGAATTGCCCTTTTCACACATAATTTAAAAAGGCTTGAACCCTTCCAGTAATAAAATATCCATCCGACTCGCTTTCCCATTCCGGCATGAAAGGAGGCGATGACAGAAGCGCTCGCTGATAACGTTCAGCCAGCCGGGCCCGGCCGCCTCCATTCGATTTCGCTGCCATTCCTCTTCTCCTTTAGGTGCACGCTTCAGATACGTCTTATCTGCCGGCAGGCAGAGTCTAAAGCAAATGTTTCCTCAGAAACATTGGATAAAATGAATGCTTTCAATCCTGCATGGTCTCAAAATAGCTCAAGTAGAAGCACTCTTAAGATTTGTTTCTAGACGGAAGTAATTGTCTTATGGCTGGCCAGCTACGATGCCACTGTGCAGAGATGATTGGAAACGCCCCGCTCCCTGCCGGTGACGAGAGCGGCTTCTGAGGCAATGCGGCGCCATAAATCGCACCGAATCTGCATACGCAAGTCCAGCAAGCACCCGGAAATGACGGCCGTCTATCGGACGCCGGCAATGGACGATTGTGCTGAGCTTCAGGGCGAGACCCCCCCCTTCCCACCATGATTCTATGGGTCTGCGGAGCTCTTCGCTAGATAGAGAGTTCATTTCTAGAGTGAATCGTCAAACTGTATGTTCTGCTAATGCTCTGGCAAAGTTGAGTGCTTTATCAATTATGAACCTACTCAGGCTCAGAGCTTAGGTACCTCCCATTGTACTCGATCCAGATCAGGTGTGGGAATGTTATTCAAACGACTCTTGTTTTTTCATAATTTGGCCTTATGAAGATTAAGTTCAAATGATTTCAGCTCTATATTGGTGACACCATCAAACCATAAGGGACTGAAACCTGCACAAATTGAGGTTAACCCTGTTCCTGTCAGAGGGAGCGGATTCTGCTCACCCCACGCATTCTTCAAGATTTGTCCGAAATAATTTTGTGATAGGCTTTAGAAACTTCTTGGTTTCTCCTAAAACTAACTTTTAAAGATTACCTATAGGTTTTGAGATAGCTCCAGGGGCGGAGCTATGGCTCGGTATTTAGGCAGGATCTATTCGCAAGCCGAGCATTAGCGTGCACGGTGCATTCTCCGCACAAAAAAGCCGTCTGGAACACTGTTGAGAGCGTTAGATTGATTGGATTTATGAATGTTATTTCAGATAATACTGGTTTTGTAAAAATCAAACAGCAGGGTCAAACCTTATGTAGAACCGATAAAACAGTAGGAAATTGATATTGTTTCGCCCCGGCCTACAATATTTGAAATTTCGGAAATGTTTTCTTAAAAATGGAGCGAAGCGTGAGACAAATAGATCGCACTTTGATTTTTTTAATCGAACGGATAGACTTCGAGATCTTACGGAGGCGGAATCCATCCTCCCCTCCCCCCACTTGGCATGAATAGGGGTAGTCGGGGGCTTGACAGAAATATGGTTAAGGTTTGAACAACTGGAATCGTCTCGCAGAGAGTGATTGAAGCCCAATCCACAAATAGCGTCAAGAAATGACTGAACCATCACTGGGTGGCAGGGCCTCGTGTAACATACAGACTAGGTGGGACGAGTCACACCTAGTTTGGCCAGATTCCGCCCAGTTCAGTCAACAATCCCACCTAATTTATACTGGTTTGGGTGGAAACTGTGTGTGATAAAAAATCATTTGTTCAAGAACACTCTAGAAGATGTCTACATACATCACATGAGACCTACTCACGGTCTGTATTTCTTAAGATTTGATGCATGTTTTATTTTGGACCATCATAAGCTGAGCTTAATCCGCGCCCCACCGGGGGCATCGATAACCCCCTCTAAATCCGAAAATACGGGGTAGGCGCAAAATGTGCAAAGCGCATTAAAAGCTCGTGTGAATTCAGTGGAATTTTAATTCACATGTTTAAGCGCTCAGGTCAATGGTTTGACCTCCAGAGGTCAAGTTCGGTCACGATAGTCTATTTCACCAAAATGTGCAATGAGGGAATGTGGCATCTTTATAACATGATTTTAACTGAGATAGCCAAGTTATAAAGCATGCCGGAAAACCCGGTATTCCATATATCATTTGTCTTTAAACTCAAAATTTCCGCAGAGAAAAGCTAGCAACTACCTATAATGTACACCTCATGTACCTCAAGCAGCAGGCCACACTTGTCAGGCTGTTGGTGAGACGAAATATGCTGACGTCACGGTGAGTATCAGCCAATCGAAGCCTTTGAAGCCTATGGAATATGGTAGTGGTTGCCAGATCATTACATCATCCACAGGGGGATAATTATTATTTTTCTAGAGGCGCATTTTAAAAATCAAAATGTTGTGTTTATTGTACATTTCTCAGAGAAATCACGGACAATTAAATAATTATTGGCTAAAATACCCCTTATTACACTAAATTCCAGGACTCGACTGAGGTGCCATATTCTCTTAAAGAAGCCTGGGCAGGGCCAGGGGCTATTAGATCTGACCATTAGAGCTATTGAGATCTGGAAAAAAATATTTTGACAGGAAAATGCCAGGACTTTCTCTGCAATGTGGAATATAATGACCTCCGGCCAGTGATTTGACCTCCAGAGGTCACCACGTGACCTAATTGACCTGAGGTCACGAAAGGCCAGAGTGACTTTGCCGTATATCAAATGAAAGCCAGTGAGTAGACATACACGATGACGTTTGATTCAATGCATTAGCTTGGTTAGGTCAAAAGTTATCGTTAAAATACTTTTTACCCCTGTGAGCTCTGATGACCTCAGATAGGTCAAAGAGCAAATATCGCCCCTGGGACCCGTGAAAGGGTGTTCAAGGACGAATTTCTGAGCCATCTGAGCATTTGCAACCATTGTTGTGACTTTTAGATCATAAGACAGCATTTCCCATGCTTTTTCTATCGGATAGGGCACCTTGTGACCTGACCTCAGGACACCAAATCAACAAATACTGGATATATATTTGTTAGACCCTGAAAGGTTCATGAAGTTTGAAATCGATCGGCTTAGAAATGTAACTATGATAGAGCTCAAAAGTTGACGTGAGGTGACCTTGGTTGATCTCGCCTGGTGACCTGACCTAGTATGACCCGTAGTAAAAATTCAGGGATGATGGGAAAATGATGGGGTGAGAGGTAGACCTGTCAACCAGGGTGCTGCGCCTCGTCGTTTTTCTGTTATTTTGTAGAAAAAAACCTAAGGGGGCCATCGATGCCTCTCGGTGGGGCAAGGGTGAAGAATGCTCGCTTATGTCGGCCTACCCCAACGTGTGCGACGAAAACTCTGCGAATGCGCCGAATAATCACAAAGCCGGATACAGTCTGCAGCCAATAAATATGCTCATCTCATCCAACCAAATGCCATAAAAACCCTCACGTCACTTGTCAACCTGGGAGCCCGCCTATCATGCCTGAGGAGGTGTTGGGTGACGTCGGTGTGAATTTTTATTCGTAATGTTTTTATATTGTGGCTAAGAGTTATATTTCATATATTGCTGTGAAAAACGAAGAAAATATCTTTTCAGCTATATGAAGGCTCATTCTTTTTTCCGAAAAGGTGGGTATATATTATATATATATATTTGAGGTTTTTGTTGTTGTTGAATTACAATTCAATCTGAACAGGAGTATAGCGGCAATGGAATGAAACATGAGGGTTATGTTGTTTATTTTTATTTGTTTATTGAGCATAATCAGCAACAGGTATGCACCCAATTGTAGCTGAAGTCGAAGTCAACATCGGATGAATGACAGTTAACATGAGACACGTTGGGATAATAAGACTGTAAAATTGTACAGATTAAAAAATTTAAAATGAGCAGGAAAAACACTGCACTTCACCTCACGGAAACAAATAGATCTACCGCTCTTTAAACATTTAAAGTGGATGGCTTTGTATATGTTTCTTGACACTGGATTTAAAAGCTGCTAATGTTGAATTGAAAGGGTCGGCTTCCGGATGTCGCGTAACATGACTGTTAAAACACAGCACCGTCCGAGAAAACAAACCACGCCTTATTGTTTCCACGCGTGCCACCGGAACATGGAGCAATTGCTCTCTCATAGACCTGGTTCGCCGTTGAGGTACATGTGAGGGGAATGCCTCGAGCAGGGGGGCGGAGTCAATTTTCCCGGAAACAGTTAAACAACTTTAAAAACAAAGCATACATCATACTGGAGCCTCCTCTGGGACAGACTGCTAATTTTAAAAAGAGTTAGAAGATCATGATATAACAGTGAATTCGATGTCCCAGATGAGTGAATGTTTGAAGCCAGCCGCATGACGAATTTGTGCTGAACTTTTTCGATTCTGTCCAATTGGCACTTTGCAGCTCCGCTCCAGATGACGCAACCATATTCAAGAATTGATCTAACATTTCCAAAATATGCAGCCAAAATAGGATCTGTCTGGAACTCTCCTCCCATTCGACCTGTCTGGAGAGAGCGTATCAGAAGTCCCAGCATCCTATTGGCTTTGCCAACGACGAAATCCACATGATCGGAAAAGGTCAATTTAGAGTCCAACCAAACGCCGAGGTCCCGAATTTTCTCTACGTGATCCAAGGTGACATTTAGAATTTTGTATTCGGATGCAGCAACTTTCTTTCTAAGAGTAATTCGAAAGGATTGACACTATCCTTATTTATAGATTATTTTATAGAAGTATCAAAGGCGTCCCCACAAATTGTTCTTGTGATGACGGACTCCCTGTGGGTGCTCTGGGGAGGGAAAGCATGGAAAAAGCACCCGGCATGAACCAAATTTTGCTCAGTTTCACGAAACTGGCATTGTTTTTATTGTTTTTCAGCGCAAAATGTTTCTTAACTATCGTGCCGCTGCCTCCATTTACATCTTGGTGCATTGCATTACATACAGTGTATATGGGGTGGATAAAGATTATCATGAACAAAAAAGAACAGTTTTAACGTGAAAATATATTAGAATTTTCCTTGCATCCGTCACGTACCGATTGCACCGTGCAACGTGTTTTTTATTTTCTTTTTGCTTGTTGACTTGGCCTGTCTCCCAATTGAAGCTTAGTTCTAGAATTTCTGCCTTTGCATCGGGTAGGGTTGATTGAGTTATATGAAATCCCACCTAGTGAAAATTCCTTAGACGAGGCACTGCTGGGCGGAGCTCATGTATATACGTATATATGTATGGATGTACAATTGTACACGTACATACAGAGCTCCGAGCTAGAAGTTACAGGAGTGATGTAAGCTACGAGTTCGACGAGACCGGTCAAGCCAGACGCCGTTGTGTGCCTAATTAAAGACCCGAATCGTCTACGGAATCAACGAATATCTACCCTCAATCCAAAATATCTCCATAAACAGCAAAACTCGCATCTTTAGCCACTAGTTGGCGCCTCTGGAAGGTGTCCAACACATCAATATTTCCATGCATGGGCGCAAAGTGACCGCCGGAGCCGACCCACCCTAAAGCCCAAACGATGATGATACATCGTTTCATGTGACTGCTTTGGGGTAAATGCAGCATAAGTTGGCGACAGCGTGGTCAAATCCCTCCAGGAATAAATTTTACAGTAAATAATGAGCTCGCCGAAACCTTGCGAAGTGGGAGTTCGACCGTTTTGTGGCACCACCAGGTGATGTCCAAAAAGCATGCAATTCGTCATGTAGGTGTGTTCAGGCCAGTTCAACAGTATGCAATTACTTGACCAAATTTTAAAAGTAAGCGACTTTTGCAGTCAGTCCAAAATATATATAAAAAATTGTACAGAAGGGCCAAAGGTGTCACTAGGTGACACCCCAGTCCTTCTTTAAATTGCAAAATATTTCATATCTGAGGTTATCAGGTCTAAGACCAAACAACTACAAGCTAGCCGATTTCAAAACTCAGGGATTTTGACGCACCCTAAATTGTCTATGCTTTACTAATGCCTATACCTGGAAAGCCGTACCATAGAGCGGTATAGTTGTAGCCGCTGAATCACCTTAAAACGCAACAACACGCCCTATCACATACTGACGTGTATTTTTGCCTCTGTAGCAAAAAGGTAGATTGTTTTCCAATGTGCTTGCCACGCATGTTCAGTGTCATTGGTATGTGACAACTTAGTGAAAGCGGAGACGGAGGGCAGCCATGCATGCTTCTATAGCACACCTTTAACCCTTGCCCCGGTGGCGGGTACGAGCCACCTTCGCCCTGGTGGGGGGGCTAAAAAAGACCCCCACGATCTCAAAAACTAAGAAAGCTAGAAAAAAGCGCAAAACAGCAATCGAAAGCTCTTCGAAAATGATATCGAAAATACTTCGGTCATTTTTCTTGCCAGGTCAATATCAAGGTCACCAGAGGTCAAAATAGGTCAAAATCGCTAATATGAAGTGTACTAAGAAAACCTCATATATCTCAGAAACTATGATAGCTAGAAAAAATTTTCTAACACCATTCGAAAGCTCTTGAGAAGTGCTTTCATTACAGTGGCATTCATTTTCGTGTCAGGTCAAAGCCTAGGGAGCTACAGGTCACTAAATATTGGACATATTCTTGGGAATGTCCATAGCCACCCATGCATAAGGGCGTTTACTTTTTCGCTAATAACTTCCAAACCAAACAAGATACAGCCATAGTTTATGCACCATTGCAATCCTCTCGTCAACACAAATCGAATGATATATAATATTGCTATGTCAGGTCAAATTTAAGAATTTGACCTGACCCAGGTCAACGGTCTGACCCAACTTGACCTGGTATAGTCATGATATATATCATTTGACTTCCAGTGACTATACAAACACTTTGGTGACAAAATAAAAGCTCTATCTTAGTTTGTTCAAAATTTATAGAGAAAAACACAAAAATGCTTATTTGACCTAAGGTGACCTTTTAAAGGTCACAAGTCAAAAATTTTGGCATCAGCTTCAGAAATGGGCTAAGAGCAAGTCGCAACCGATGTTTGAAGTTGATTCCATCCATACTTACTGAGAAAAGCTCATTTCGTGATTTTCCCCATGTATTTACAATGGGGAGGTCATGCTCTGCCATGACCTTAGGTCACCAATAGCAAAAATCCCGGAACAAATGTTGTAGCTTCTGGTGGGCCCAATATGTGGTATGAGTTTCAACTTGATCGATTAACTCTTCTTTTAGTCTTTAAAGGCCATACTGTGGAGTCGATTTTCGTAGGATCTCGTTCGGACTTCCTCCACAAGAAGATATTGGGGGTCGGAGCTTTCGTACTGTATTACAGTGCTTCGTCAGCGATGATCGTTCGGAATATAAGGGGGATAAAAAGGCACAAGAGAACACACAGTACAAAAATTGAGCTCAGAAAAACATGCGACATCAACAATCTACACGTGACAGCAATAAACCATTGACTTCCTAGAGCGACCTAAGAAATTATAAATACATTAAAAGGTAAAGTTTTAAAAACGCATCTTTAACATGGAAACGCTAGAGTACTAGGGTTAGCAAGAGAGGGGGGGTTTAAGACAGCTACAATAAAACACGCAATACTCGCAATACTCACTTATTAATTATATAAAAGATGGGGAAGCTATAAAAAGGGGGCGGGGTAGAGAACAGGCGTGGAGAGGGGGCGGGGGTTAAATGTTACAATAAAAACACACAACATTCACTTATTTATGGTAAGAAAATCCAAAGCTATAAAATACCTATTATCGATTCCATATAATGCAAACTTTCGCTTATTTATGATACGAAAAAGGAAACACTATAAAGTACATATTATCTAATCAAATATAAAAGACAGTATTATATAAACATTGTCAAAATATAAATCAGTAAAGCCTACGATACATCATGTAAAAATGCAATGAAAACATTCAAAAAACACTATGATCGAACATTCACATTACACAAGATCAAGAGGAGCTTCCATCCTCTGAACAGTGACTGCAACAAGGAACTAGAATTTATAAGCAAGAAGTTCTGCCAACATGGCTACCCCGGGAATTCATAGACTCGGTGATAACAAAAACAAGAAAAGATCTCAAACTCAAGGCTCGTGCTCTTCCCGCGCCTCCCAACCCTGACGACACCAGCAAGCCTTCCACCCGCCTCTCTGTGCCGTTTGCAGGACACGACTTCTACCAACTCAAAAGAGAAGCCAACAAGATCGGCATAGAACTGGTGTCCAAACCGCTGCGAACCGTAGGATCTTTGGTGTGCAGCAAGGCTAAGCACCAGCTGCCCACTTCACAGAAAAGCAATGTGATATACCTCATCGAGTGTTCATGCAAAGTAGGAGGGGAGAGCGTCATTTACATCGGTGAAACTGATCGAGAAGTACAGTCACGGATTCAAGAGCACCGCAACAGCTGGAGAGGACAAGTGCCCTCCAAACTGAAGGCATCAGCCTTCAGTGAGCACCGGCAGTGCACTCCAGCCTTCTCGCAAGTCAAGATACTCAACCACGCAGCCCACCACCAGATGCGTTTGCTTATGGAATCGGCCTACATCCAAACTCGTGGACGTCGACAAACTCTGCTCGTCTCTCCTAATGATGCCAGTGTAAATAGGAACTCAGGCTCTCTCTTAAACGATAGATGGCTTCCTATAATTCGTCGGGCCTGTTCCTAGGATGGAAGCTCCTCTTGATCTTGTGTAATGTGAATGTTCGATCATAGTGTTTTTTGAATGTTTTCATTGCATTTTTACATGATGTATCGTAGGCTTTACTGATTTATATTTTGACAATGTTTATATAATACTGTCTTTTATATTTGATTAGATAATATGTATTTTATAGTGTTTCCTTTTTCGTATCATAAATAAGCGAAAGTTTGCATTATATGGAATCGATAATAGGTATTTTATAGCTTTGGATTTTCTTACCATAAATAAGTGAATGTTGTGTGTTTTTATTGTAACATTTAACCCCGCCCCCTCTCCACTCCTGTTCTCTACCCCGCCCCCTTTTATAGCTTCCCATCTTTTATATAATTAATAAGTGAGTATTGCGAGTATTGCGTGTTTTATTGTAGCTGTCTTAAACCCCTCCTCTCTTGCTAACCCTAGTACTCTAGCGTTTCCATGTTAAAGATGCGTTTTTTAAAACTTTACCTTTTAATGTATTTATAATTTCTTAGGTCGCTCTAGGAAGTCAATGGTTTATTGCTGTCACGTGTAGATTATTGATGTCGCATGTTTTTTCTGAGCTCAATTTTTGTACTGTGTGTTCTCTTGTGCCTTTTTATCCCCTTATATTCCGAACGATCATCGCTGACGAAGCACTGTAATACAGTACGAAAGCTCCGACCCCCAATATCTTCTTGTGGAGGAAGTCCGAACGAGATCTTCTTTTAGTTATGCGGTCCTAAGTATTTTTTTAGGTGAGGTCACTTCACCTGGCCTGGTGACCTGACCTGATATGACCTTGAGCCAAAATTTTCAGGAAAGATGTAAAAATGATGGGGGAATAGCTAGACCAAGTTTGGCGGCGCTGCGCGCCGCCGTTTTTTGGTCACTTTGGAAAAAACTCGAGGGGGTCTAAAAAGACCCCCCACCCGGGCGAAGGTTAATGCCAATGTAACCGACTTTTGCTTTAGAGAATTGGGCATAGTAAGAATTTGGCATTTGAATGCTCCATGTAGCTGGTTTATTTTCTGAAAATATGCTTTAAGCTGAGGTCTGCATCAAATCCGTCTTCGCATACCATTAATGGATCCAAGTTCTGCGGCCTTCGCTGTCCACGCAGGATAGCCACCTGGCTCCCAAATTGTGTAAGGGACCACTGTTTGAGACTCACCACTATAAAGCAACAACTGCTAGACTAGTTTTCTACTTTCACTATTTAGAGATGGTCGTTTTCCTCAATCTTACCCTCTTTTAGCCGCCACAGAGCGGGATCCAGGTTCAACTGTGAGGTGGCTGGGAAGCTGAAGAAGCGCCGACTCTGCTCAGGAAACTGAACTCGCCTGCCGTTTTTACACAGGTAAATGCGCTCGGAAGCCCAGGCGCTTTAAATTGATCCCCATGTCGTCCGCTATCCAGAAAGGTCACCAGTCAGTGACCAAAATGCCAACGACATGGTCTTTTGCGTGACCAAATCTACCCAATAAAGAGCTCGTATAACCTAAATCCTTCAGCTTGTACCCTGAGGCGGTTTCACAAAAATGAGGTCTCACAAAATTTTACTTCTAATGATAAAATAGGTTCGAAGAAGCCTCCAACAGGTAATATCACCAGGAATTGATCTGAGGTTCACAATTATACCTTTCTTCCTGAAGATACCTATAAGTTTAATCTGAAGTACGCGTGTTTTCCGAAGATGCGGTTTTTAGGTGAATTTGATTTGAAGTGGGGGGGGGTAAAACATCGAAATACGTCTGAACTTCAGATCTGATCTCCATATCCCTGTTACTTCTATCCCATTATCCCTACGACCTTGGACACAAAACCATGCCAAACTTGGTGGAGCCCACAGACAGCTGGCTTGTAACATTCGAGTGAAACTGAAGATGTGATTTTGTGCCCTTCCCTAGATCAAGCCTAGTTTATTCCCCTTCCCTCCGACGTCATATGACCTCAATAGTTGGTGCATTGCTCATCCCCTTCCCCTCCGACGTCATATGACCTCAATAGTTGGTGCGTCGCTAAGCCCTAGGAAAAAATTTAATAGTGGAATTTCCTGTCGTCGTCCTGTCTGTCGTGGAATTGTATATTACTGAGTGCCTGGAACTGCCCAGATGTTATGAAGGCTGCAACACTCATGTGTCAGCAAAATTATAATAATAATTGTTGGGGTTTAACGACGCACCAACTGCCAGGGTCATACGGCGTCGCCAACTCTCACCCTGTTGGAAGGGATTTTGGGGATCAGATCGACTTATTCAGAGGCTCCGCCGGGACTTGAACCCGGGACCGGTGGTTTAGAAGACAAGGGTGCTATCCATTAAGCCACCTCATCCCCTCAGCAGATTTATGTTTCCTTCCGAACTAAAGAATGAAAACTTAGCACGCCCAAAATGTGTCAGACTGATATGCTTACTGACTTACTTTATTACTTTTTGGCATTCTGAGCATAGCACCTCAGCCCACCTCTAAAGAAGTGTGTGGGAAAATTTCGAATTTTTGACTTAGGTGAGCTACACTAAGTCTTAAAGCAATGGGGAGATTGCTTCAGGTAATGGGCCGCAAAATGCTTTTAAATTGCGAGTGATTGGTAGCGGCAACGGCAGAAAGGCCGAGCCACTGAGTGCTAATTAAGAATTTGGACTCACGGAGTGCGTGAAGAAGACTGCTACCGTCTAGGTTCAAGGCAGACTGATATAATGGTTATCAAGTTTTTACCTTACACAATCTGTACCCTGGTGTAACGGTGTACGTGATGCGAATCTATTTTTAACCTTACACAATCTGCACCTGGGTGTAACAGTATACGTGATGCAAATCTGCTCATAAGGGGTATTATGCAAAAATGGGTTCAAATGGTTCGCAACAGGAAGGTGAGCGGGTTGTATTTCCGTTTCTCTTCTCTGTTTTGTGTGTCTGTTTGCTGCCGACTTGTTTGTTCTTTTCCTTTCTTTCGTTTTTTGGTTTGATTCGATTGGTGTAATAGCTTAGCCTCGCCGTACATGACTTTTTCTGTTTGTTTAAATTTGTTCAGTTCTGTCTTTGCTTTGTTTTGTGTGTTTTTCGGTTGTTTTAAGTTTTGTTTTGATTCCATTAGCTGCTCTCACTGATCGTATGCTCTGATTAAATGTTTTTAGTTGGATAGGTTCGTATGCTGCTTAAGTGCTTGTCCTTTTTTCTTATGCTTTATGTTTAAGTTTATTGTTTATTTTTCTTACTTTTATTAAATAAGTGGTTTCTTAGTTTTAATATGCTTAACATATGTGGGCCCCCTACTTACAACTTATAACTTAACTTTGTTAGTTTTTGTTTTGTCTCCTGTTTTGTTTGTTCTTAATTTTATTTAGCTTTTAAGTGTGTTTTGGCATTATATTTCTGTTCGGTTTCGTTATTCAAGGCTCATCTCGTTTTGAATGTCTTTTTTCTCTCGTTTCACGGCTGCTGCTTCTTTGCTGGCGGTTTATGTTTTGTACCTATGTTATAATAATTCGCTTTAATCTGAAAACTGGTCGCCTACTTCCTCTTATTCTCTACTCTGTGCCTATGACGTTCTGTTCTGTTGCTTCTTATTGCTTTGCCTTGTTCATGTCTTCTTTTGCTTCTGTTGCCTGTCTATGTGAAAAATGAAATGAAAAAAGTTGATGATGATGATGATAATCTGACAGCTTACAACCAACAGCTACAATCCTGTGTGCACTTAGATATCATTCCACCACTTTTGTTCCATTAGGAATGAGCATTTTCTAAGGCCTCTGAAAGTGGTCGTATAATGATGTTACTCTGATTTCGCCCGTAACGTTGTGTTACCTGCCATTTTTTCTTATTCGGGTGTTTAGACAACGTTGGTCTGGCCCTGGAAGTGCTGAGTTACATGGTATGTACCTATCCAAGAGCTAGACGCCCGCGAGCAACCGGAGTGGTAAGCGCGGGCAGGGTGAGGTGGAGGAGGGGTTGGCTGGCCGCCCCCGCCCCTGTTCAACAGTCTCCGGCGACTGCAGGGGTGGGGGCGAGGTGCCGTCGCCGCCTGTCGTTAAATGGCTCAAACGGCACACCGCTAAAGCCTGCCGCTTTGTGGCGAACAGCGGGCAACAGGCTCGTCGGCTCAGTGGTGACCCACCGGCTCCTTCCGCATTCGGGGCGACTTCACCATTGTCGACCAGTGTGGAAAGGCTGCTCAACCAGTTCTTATGTTCATACAGGCTACATTAGGGGAGTATCGAACCTTATATTTCGTTGGTGGTGCTACTGATTCGTATTTTTTTCAATATTACTTTCCATTTGAGTGGTTGGAAGACTGTCTGACCATCTCAAATACCACAACAAAATGTGTCGCTGTCCTGCAGCCTACTGTCCTACTTTCCTTCATATGAGAAAATTCAAAGTTACCCTGCCCCCTCCCGCCCCCCCATCCCCTCTCTCATCTATTCTGTAACTTAATTGTGGTAGAGTGACAGTCTCAACGTCACCAAACTATGGCGTATAAATTCCATGGTAGAAAAATTACCAAATAATGATGAATAACTGTCGATTTATGGCGCCTTTAACGGTGTTTAGCGCGACCATCGAATGCCCGAAATTGGCAACAACGCCACCAGTGAGGTTCAAGGCTCAGTCGCATTAGCCTCTGCGATTCGTCTCCTTCTGTCTCTGCTGGTGACTGCTTCCGGTCTGTCTTTCTGGGGATGTGGAATCGAGCTAAGGCCGAGCGGAACTCCAGCTATCGTGGCGTGGTATCAAAATCGAAGTATGGACTGAATAGAAAAAGTTACGACAACACATTTACAAAGCGACTAACTCCCGTCATGCTGGTTTAATATGCAGCATTGCTATGCTAGTTAGGTTTAGCATGCATGGAGTGAGACACGTGGAGATATGTCTTGTGTATATAGCAATGGTATTTGTCGTTGTTCCAAAAGTATATTCCCGAAAAACTTGCGGTCTCGTGCGATTCACTCATGGTAAATATACTTATCATATATCGTCTCTGGTCATATGTGAAATCTACGTACTAAATCTTGCATCACTGCTTAGTGTTTGGATACATACCATAAAATATTTTAAGTTTGGAAAAACAGCCAACACCCGCACTGGAAGGGGGTCTGGCACTAACGCGCACTGGAGGGGGCCTGGTAGGCCGCCCTAAGATCTCAGAAACTAAAAACCGTAGAAAAACGCTGTTTGTTGAATGGGTGGGAACTATAGTAATCTACATCATGACAAATTTTCATTGACCTAGGTCAATATCTTCAAGGTCAAACGAGGTCATAAAGGTCAAATCCTGGGCAGCCTGGGGATCTATTGGGAAATGCCGTTATTATACAGAAAAAGAGAGGAATAAGCTAAAGGCGGACCAGGGTTATAGAGCAAATGTCGCAAAGAAGCTTTGCTACAATTTTGGGGACAAGATCATTCAAGGTCATTGACCTTTGATGTCACAATATGGTATACTATCGATAATGTAGACTTTGACAAGCACTATAGCCACTGTTTGGCGGGAAATGAGGATTAACCTTTACCAATGACCTTTTACCTTGACCTTTACATTGAGGTACCTTAACTATGACGTAATAGCATAATACACGTCAGACCGGGTAACGCTATTTGACCGAAAGCACTGGGATCAATGACCTTGAAAGTGCTGATATGACCTTGACCTGTGACCTTTGACATTAACCTTCATGTGATGTGACCATGACATATCATCCCGTTTATATGGCGTTATGACGTCACCACCCGTTCTCCAATGCAAGTGAACTGGTCCGACGGCGCGATTGTGCCAATCTTAAAATGCAGGTCTTACTTTGAAGGCCTGTAAGTAGAAAAAATGTTCAGCCGATTTTCAAAATGTATTCATCAGTCGACGTGCCGTTAATTTTTTCCCAAATGTAGCCAAATATCGTTTTTCGGCTACAAGCAGTTCTCCGGCCACCTCGGAAAAGTAGGTGGGGGGGCCTCCGAGGCCCCCTCCAGTGCGCGTGTTAAAGGGAGTGTGGTACCTTCATAATGCGATTCGGGCTGATATAGCCATGTGTCCAAGACACGAATGCGTAGGCTTTGTCATTTGGGTGAAATTTCAGAAAAAAACGAAACTCGCAGTTCACTTTCTTATCGTAAAGAGTTTTGCTCGCCTCACTGTCAGTTTCTAGTTCTCATTTCGAGGCTCGATTTCCAGTATCTGCTGTGGGGGGCATTCAAATGTATGGTGGGATAGACATTTCCCATTACCCGAACATGGTGATTGTGAATCGTGCAATTTTCGAAACTCTGGTGATGTGGAACAAGACGGGCATTGAGTGAACAACTACACCACCTTAAAAAATCACAATCGTGATTGCTCTTGTTTTTGCATTATTTACAGTTACCTCTATCAGAGACCACCACGGGCCGGTTTAAGGATTACATATATAGATGATAGATACGATAGATGCGATAGATGCGATGGATGGGTGGGGAGAGTAGTGAATATTTAAACTAAATCCCAAGGCCAAGGCTGAGATGGTCGCGTTTTCATTGTCCTCAAGGTTCAAGCAACAAGAAATGCTTGTCGCCAGCTGCTTCGTTTTCTTTGGATCCCATCCCCAGGGGTAACCACTAACCAGTCCCACCTGTGATGAATCGGCTCCCAGGAAACGAGCCTGCTTTCCTGGAAGAGAACACTGGACAGGGCTATTTGATCGGGAATTATATTGCGGACAAAAATTCCTAGCTCTGAGACGCAGTTATGTTTCATTTATTCAGAACAAAGACTGTTCCTGTGACGTCGGCCCAACTTGTTTACGGTGTATAGCTGCTCTCAAGTTCATCCGGAACAGCTGCGAGTTGAAGCCTTTCATCTCTTTCACCCTGTCTCTTAAAACGTTTTTTCCTCGAAAAGGCAATAAATTCAGGTAAAAAGCACTGAGTGGAACATCATATGGGCAATTTCCCTGCTTTCAAGGCATACGGTGCTGAGTCGCACTGTAATGATAAGCTCCACGTCAGGCCCCACCCAAGCTAGCGCTCAGCCGGAAATCTCATTTGAACAGTCTCATTTGGTCCCCAATGGAGGTCCGTCAGCGAAACAGGAACGTGGTTCGATTAAATCCAATTAAATTTGATGGCATGCATCCCTGACAGGTGTTCCAGGGCCACGTTCTTTCTTGCTTTGTTGGTGGTAGATGCCCCGTTTTGTGCTTAATAGAGAGTGTAGCTTTTCGCCCTTGGTGGTTTTTTATATGAGTGACTGGGCGCCATTGGTCAAGCCATGGAACAATTGTTTTCATATCCCTCCTGCACATTTCGCTCCGGGGATAGCCCTGCCGAGGCAGCGACAGCCCCGCTGCTGTTTTTTTCACCTGCTCAAAAAGGGACAGCAGATGTCCCGAAAGCCTTTAGTGGGGCACCTATTGCACAGGTGCCACCCTTCTCCACTCCCTAATGAAATTCAATGGCCGTTCCAGTTTTAAATGATTTCTTTTCGATTTCAAAAAAATGTATCAAAAGTGCATCCCCAGTGTTAAGACAAAACACCTCAGTGGCGACCTCTGATCTCTGGATACCGACCGGGGTGGGAGGCTACCTCATTTGATTAGAGCTCACTAGTTGTGCAGGTTGTTCCCACGTGTATTCCAGCTCTGGTTTTGGTGCAGTTTAAACTCCAATATTTCTAAATTCGCCACTGGCCGAGAGCAGTCCGATTAAGTTCGCTTTCTAACCGCTATGAGACACCTCTAGATCCCCAGAGACCCATTTTCAAGCCTACTTGAACAGTTCTGTAAATAATGCCTTTATAGATCTCGGGAGGGAAGGCGTCCGTTCTAAAACCGGCGTGGCAGCCGATGCCTGTGGCTGGGGCTGGCTTCCGGTTTGCTTCCAGTTTGGAGTTGCACCGCTGCTGGTAGCGCCTCGGCAGCCACACAAGCCTACTCTCGCCCCAGCCCACAGTGATGCAGCGGGCCTAAAAAACGGGACGAAAATGCCAAAAATTGCTTTCTAGAATTGATACCAAATGTATGCAATGCGTTTGAAAATTGTTTAGAACCCGGAAAACCATCATTATTTTCTTCCGCTAGCGTACCACACTGGTTTCACAGGGGCTGAAACTTGAAACTTATTCTGCCTCGCTAATACGGGTATCTGACCAGAAATAAAAGAGTGATCTAAAACATTAATAACAGGTGCTCACACTTCGCCATCCATAAAAACGTCGTGAAGCTTGGGATGTTTGCGACCTTCTGGTTACAAAAATACGGTTCTAGCTGTTCCGTTGAATGCAGTGAGTTCGTTTTAATAAACATATGTTTCAGAACTAAAACTTATAACATACATCATGCTTCCTTAGACTGGCAAAAGGGCACAGTCAGGGTCAGCTAGAAAATCATATCATTTATTCTGATAAGTGTCTTCTTTACATTGGCGGAATCGGTAGGTCGGCAACCGACGGCCGAAACAAGTTATGACAGTTTAAGTGAGCGCGTGTTCTACCCGTATTTGGTGGGTGGTTGTGGCAATGACGCGCGCGGCATCCACCAATTGACGCTGTTATTTCATTTCTCCAATCAAATTACACATTTAAATGGGGGAGGAAGGGGCTAGAAAAATCACAAAACATGCGTAACGTTATTGATGGACAGCCTCTTACTGAAGGAGGCAATAAAGTTTATAAGCAGGAGGGTAAATTGAGACAACGAAAGCGTGTTTTTCAATAGTTATTAGGGCGCAGGAGATCAGGCCGTGAATAAAAAATTCAGATATTAACTTCGGCTCACTTTATTCCCCTTTGTAAAACGTTATTTTAAACCGATTTTCCGTTAATCGTTGGCCTCCGTCTCCTGTTAAAACTAACTGTCATGTATATGTTTATATATCGCCGATTCCACAGTGATTGGTAGGTATTAGTGCCAGTTTCTTTAAAGAAATATCTTAAATCGATTACTCTTCTCCCAAACGTTTCGTCTCTAGCAATGTATTTTGGCGAGCTCTTTAAATTTGGGGCCCTGCAAACTGGATGAGACATCAATTTGGAAAATTATGAACAAAAAACTGTTTTCGCCGATCCCGATGATTTTCTGTCTTTTCTCAATTATTTCCGAATTTTGGACCTTATGAAGTATTTTGCACATCAATTCATGCATCCAGTTAAAACGCAGCAGGTGAGGCAACAATGGTGTCAGCAAGGACCATCACTTGAGAGATATTTTGCAAACACGACCGCGGCCTAATACCTTCCAATCAGTATCGAACCGGCTGTCCATACTAACTCTGTTGGATTTCAGAGAAAGTCGCTTGTCGCACATTTTTTGCGTTTGCCGGCTGTTAAAGTTTAACAGTGGTCATCTTCTGATGATATTTTGATACCCGACGCTCCATAAATGTGTTCCCAATGCTAATAAATACGAGGTGAGAATGCATTTTTTCACGTCCAATGCTTGCCGGCTAACAACTGGGGAAATCCAATCATTATATCAAATTATCAATCATATGAACTGTTTCTTTTGCTATCACCTTTATTCAGCTTATTGCATGGTCAGCTTTGCGACTGTGTAATTATTTCATAAAGCTAGAGTCACTGTCATAAATGCCGCCCCGGTAGCTCAGTTGGTAGAGCGTTGGGCTCCGGCCCGCTGCTCAGAAGCATGCGGTGGCAGTGCATGTCCAGGCTTGGAATCGGTTCCCCTGAGACGCTCCGGCGCTCAATAGTTTGCCCGACGTAGGTCGGCTGGCAACTGACTGGTGAGAGGGTGACCTGGGCGGGGCGGCCGTCCCTGTGCTTTGTGGGACGTTAAACTTTGGCTTCTAAATTATCCCTTCATTGTGGGAGTTGCTCGTTCGGGTGGTGGGGTCGGGGTCTCCGTGACAAGTACATCGAGGACTTTAGTGAGACTCCGACTCCAGCAGCCGTACTGGGAACAAGTTGGACAAAATGTATATAAAAAAACTGTCAGAACAGTTAAAAACCCTCGATAGCTTCTGCATGAAGTAGCGCACCCAATGGGTGCCAAGGGGTGCTCTGGTACCTTCCTTAAGGACCTGACCTCAAAATGGATTATCCGCTCTAGATTTTCCTTTACAATAGCTTTCAAATGGTGTATCGAAACTTGATCTAACTCTTCTAGAAGCCAAGTTACTCCCGGCTTTTGTCAACCTTGTTTTGAGAACCAACATTGCCTTACATCGGTTTAGAAATGACATCATAACTCGGTGACCTGACCTCACCTTGCATTGAAATTTCGTCAAGATGTAATGTATCAAATTAATTTTGGTTTGCACTTGCCACGCGGCATTGTGCTAAACCGAGCCGTTTTTCTCTTATCGCGAAAAATAAAGAGGGGGTGGAATCGGCCCCCTGCTTTAAGGAGGGTTAACAGAAAAAACAAAATTTGGTGTGTTTGTTTCAGCCGCATGATTTTTTGGTGAAGAGCTTCAGTTTGGACCCAAAATCATTGTTCTATCATTATTATTTATTGAGCTATGAATTTTGTCTTTTTCAGGCCTCTTGCATCACTGTGCACTGTAGGCTATTTCATTTTTCAAAAAGTTTTTATTTTTGTTAGGTTTCGCGACTTTTCCCGTTCTATGGTCCAAGTGGAGTCGATCGGTGCCATTTTTATCGAAATCGGACAATATTTAGGTCTGCCTCATGGGACCTGAAGATATCGAGTTTTCGTCAAAAATAGCTATAATAGGCCATAATAGACACGGCTGACGCTGTGATGACCATGACCATTTTTTAAAGCCTCTTTTGCTACAAACATAGTTAATATGAGCATTAAATTTAAGTTGTTGATCAAAAATGACTCCTAAGTACTTAGCTTCATTTTCTCTTGTATTTCCCGATTGCCCACTGATATTTTTAGCCGTAGCTCACTTGGAAATGGACAGTAATGCTGGCTGAAAGTTTATCAGCATTAAGGGAAAGATAATTAGCAGCATCTGCTTTTAAGAGGCAAAATTAACCAAGCAGCGCAGACGGCGCATTTGAGACAAAAGAAACAATATCATATGTAGTTGAAAAATATTTAAATCACTTTATGAATTATCACGTGGTTCTTACAATAGTTTGCCCTCAAACTACTTAAGCTTGAGCCTATACTTGGTTAAATTTGTTCTTCAGACAGCAATGGCGCACACTTGCCTGTGCTTATTCTTATTAGAGCGGTGGTGGCACTTTAGTGTCTCTACTACTAATCGTGAGTGGTGGCTGAGAAGAAGTAATATTAAGTCTTGATTATGAGGAGTTTTTGAGATATCTTAAATGTATGAGCAGTCCGTTTCCACCACTTAAAATTTTAAAGACAAGCCCAGAGATAGGAGCCTGTTCATTTTTTCGAGTACATAGTGCAAGATAAGCAATTGAACCGTAGAATTAAACTGATATATTGAAAAATATTGAAATATTTTCCGGTGCTGTGCCCCGAGCAGAACGGTTTTTTACCTCATCGGTCATGCTCCAGCAGCCTTGCGACGTATCTGAGCTCGACGTGGGAGGCCATATCGGACGGACACCAGACGGACGCCATATATACTGACTATTCGGCCGCCTTTCAAAGCGTCAACCACAAATTGATCATTCACAAACTAAAAAACTCGTATCATCTGAAAGATTCGGCTCTAAACTGGTTTGTCTCGTATCTCTCTGATAGGCGTCAGCGGGTCATCGTGAACGGTAAAACGTCCGACTGGGTTTCAGTAACCTCGGGCGTACCGGAAGGATCTGTAGTGGCCCCGCTTCTATTTTCACTCTTCATAAATGACCTTCCAAATGAAATTGGTTCAAATTGCTTGATGTACGCTGACGATGTCAAAATTTACCGCCAAATCACCGCCCCAGCTGACGGACTGCTGTTGCAGCGCGATCTCGATCGCTTGCAGTCGTGGTCTGTCAGATGGGGCCTCATACTAAATCCCTCAAAATGTCACTCGTTCACGATGACCCTCAGACGCGCACCTGTCCGGACGCAATATTCTATTGGGAACGCTGCTCTCAATTCGGTAGCTAAAATTCGTGACCTAGGTGTAATATTGGACAGTAAATTAACATTCTCGGCTCACGTATCCCATGTAGTAAAACAAGCCAACAGGGCTCTAGGTCTCCTGATCCGATCTTTCCAAAATGCCTCAAAAACTGCAAAATTTGAAAAAAGTATTTACTTACAGCATATTATTCCAACGTACGCTCTCATCTGGAGTACTGCAGCGTGATCTGGGCAGGCGCGGCCAAATCTCACGGCGTGCGGGTTGATCGAGTGCAGCGCAAGCTCCTTCTATGGCTAAATCATCACACAATCAGACCATGCTTATCATTGTCCCATGACGCTCTCATGCATCATTTTGGCGTAACATCTCTTGAATCTCGAAGAATTCAATACGATCTGCTTTTTCTAAAAAG
Organism: Lepas anatifera; assembly: GCA_034440635.1. Lineage (NCBI taxonomy): Eukaryota > Metazoa > Arthropoda > Thecostraca > Lepadidae > Lepas > Lepas anatifera. Next base: position 1,470,570 of record JAOTON010002243.1, read on the forward strand.
TATTTACTGTAGAAAAATAGACTCTGAAATTCTGTTAAGTAAATTTCCTTTACACGTGCCATCTCCATCAACTCGCACGCGTCATCTTTTCGCGGAGCGGCGCGGGCGTGTGAACACTGAGGGCCAGGGGCTTTTGTGTCGGATCCCGCGGGCAATGAATGCCTTCTTATCATGTTCCGGTTCCGACCTATTTTTAGAATCTTTTAGCAGTTTTAAAGTCAATGTTTTAAAATGCATACGTTCACCCCGTGTACTTGCTGCGAGCTAGCGCTTTCGCCGCAGCAGGTAATTTTTAGACCATGCATTTTCTCTAGCTTTCAATTCATGTTTTACCAGTATCATTTATCCTCGGGGAGGAACATCCTAACCTAGGGTGATTCATTATATAATTCTCATGTGTGATGCGTGTCTTTTACTTGCAACATATTGTGTTTATTTTTAGACTCTGACTTCGCCTGTAAATGGATATACATCTGTTGGCGATATAAATAAATAAATAAATAAACTGTGAAACAATTGAAACACTGGAGGAAAAGGTGTCCAAAGGAGGTTAAAGCAGGTCTGCAAAATGTAGGCAAATTCAAATACTTATTTAACATATTTACATGGTGAGCCAACTTTTTCGTCAACTCATTCTCGCTGTCTTCACAACTCAACTCAACTCAACTCAACTCAACTCACCTGTCTAATTTTTTCGACTGAACTCAACTCAACTCAGAGCCGAATGAGTCAGAATCTGAGTTAAACTCCGACTCCGACTGTGCATGGACATTGAAAATGGGAAATTGGAAACTCATTACTTTAGTCGCTAATGTAAAGAAAATTTAGTTTGACAACACTGATTATTTCACTGCTGTATTTTATTTCTGATAGTCAGATCCTGCTGGGAACCAGAGTTGTGCGACTCGCGACTCAACACGAACTTCGACTCGGTTTTACTATCAGAGGTAAAATACAACAGTGAAATCATCAGTCTTGTCAAAGTAAATTTACTTTGCATCAGCAAATAAAATCATGAGAATATCCCTCCGACTCAATACAAAACCACGTAACGAGATTCTCTTGAAGAGACTGTCCTAAAAAAGTCCATGCCCATTACGTGCGTGGACATTGAAAATGGGAAATTGGAAACTCAGGACGTTAAGTTGGCAGAACAAGGTCTACAAAATCAGGCGGTCGGGGAGAATGATTAAATAATTTTCGTTTGATCAGGTATCACGAAATAGGTCAGAAATAAAGCTTGGTGAAATTTGCAAATGAAGCATGGTGAAATTGTGCACAGAGATCATTTCGAAGAGTTAATCAAATGTAGACGCATACGATTTTTACAAGGAAATACTTCGCTGGTATCTCTTCAGCTGTTCAATCGAAGAGATGTACGGAAGCAACTGATCTGGAACAACAAAGCTTGAAGTGTCAAGGCGAGCAATTTTGTCGCAAGCTTTATATCAAAGGAATCGGGTTAACAGACGATTTCCCCGGCGACGATGGTCATGCGTTTACAGATCGCAACTTTCAATACTGCGTGCCAGACGTCTCAATTAATCCGTTGCTATATCAGAGGTGGTGACGTTCTTCTACAGGTGAATGGAGACGTGCGATAGTGAACTCGGAGGAATTAACAGAAGAGCAAAAGGAATGCCAGCTGGCCACTCATATTGATGGAAATGAAACTATGTTGTCTGGTGATTTGCGTCCGATTATTTTAGAGGGGAGAACTCCTACCTCTCAGTCGCGATCCGGGGACAAGAATACATTAACCGCAAGGTGATTAGAAAAAGGAGCATTTCCAACTTTCACTGTTACTGCATCTATAAAGCAATAGAGTCTCAAATTCTGCGTAACCCCCGAAAAAATCGGGATTATCTTTGTGTTTAGCTATCGATATTTTCCTACTTGACGGGATGTATCTGTACGGAAAGTCGTTGATGACCTCTTTGTGACAACTGTGGTCCTGAAAATTCCATCGAACACTTTTTTCCTCGATTATTCATGCTGAACTAGATATCACAATGAGTAATCATATGAAGAAGCCGAGCTTAGACGCCGAGCGTAGCTACGCGCGGAAGATCAGAATACCGAATTGGCGTACGTAAGTTGCTTGTCTGCGCAAGGTCCTACGTACACAGGAGATCAGAAAACGACCCCAGACCACTTTAAAGGCTGATCAAGCCCGTGCACACACAAACCCCAATTTGTGCACGCCGGCTGGCACAGCGCTGATTGCACTGCTGCGGCGATCACTCCGCAGTGTGCCACCATCTCCTGGGTAGGAGGCGGCCATGGAAAAGGCTACCACAGGTCAGCCTCGATCCAGGTGCCCTCCTCTCCCAACGACTGCTCCTTTGCCAGCTGCGCCACGAAGTGACCCAGCCAAAACCCTTAGTGAATAAACAATTATTATACACGAATAAAGAAAATCAGCCGAAACGGCAAATACGGAAAACCTTTGCAGAGAAGAGCCAGAGTGCCACCTCCCTAGACCTACCTACGGAAAAAAACAACAAATCTTATCTCGTCAAGGAATAAATATTTAGAGGGAAGGGACAAATAAGGCATTTTCCCCTCCATCCAAAAGTTTACCGAGTACTGCCGAACTTCTTCAGAGAACACACCCCTGTTTTTACGATTTTGGGTCCCAGTGCCCCTCTCCCCAAACCACAGGTATATGTCCAGCACTCTGCTGTTTCTAGGTTCTTTACCGGCGCGATATCTCGATAAAATGAAAGGAGCTGTTCACCCATTGACCTACCCTTACCTCATGCGTTGCACCTGTACAGAATCAGGCACCTGCTGTAACCAAAACTGTCCCCCATACCAAATACAATTTTTTCTCCATTTTTCCCCGATTTGACTGAAACCTGTATTTTCTACAAGTAGGCGGCAGCCTCTTTCCACATTTCCCAACGGGCATTTATTTCAACATCCTACAAGGCCTTGACAGGTTTCTCCACTCCATGAGGGCTATTCCGAAACCGTCATCACAAAACAACAGTCACAGTACAACATGACACAGTATAACACATAAGTATAATAATTAAGAATGTAAGCATAATTTCAACTGTGTTGCGCGCCTAACTGGAATTTATTATGACTTGCCTAATGCGAGATTTGAACACATTGGTACTGACTATATTTAGATCATTGGGTACAACGTGCTGGTTGAATTTTGCAGATGCTCGATAAATGAACTGACGTTTTCCATGGTTGTTATTCGGGCGATAGAGTGACAGATGCAATGATTGCCGGGTTTCACGGGCTGTAGTTTCGTGGTTGAATGATATGTTTTTTCTTATAGATGAAGGGGGTTTTGTTCGTGATGATTTTATGCAGTAAGCATACTTCGAAATAGGTTAACAACTGGGGAATCGTCAGCCATTCTAATTGTCGAAGCACATCGGAGATATGGTCATATTTTCTACGCCCAGATACCACTCTTGCTGCAAAATTTAACACCTTCTGTAGTTCAGAAAGCACACAAGGGTTTGCGCTGCCATACACTTGAACACAGTATCTTATGTGTGACATGACGAGTGAGTCGATCAGACGAGGCAATGCCGAAAGGGGTAGAGCATGTTTTGCATGAAGCAGTCCTAGCAGCATTCCCAAGCATCGAACAGTTATATTTTTGACATGATATTTCCACGAGAGGTTACTATCCATTATAACGCCTAGGTTTTTAACCTTATCGGTACATTTGAGAGTTTCGCCCATGAATCTGATACTTGGGGACTGGGATAGACTTGCGATTTGTCTGCGATCCCCGCAGAGTAAAAGCTCAGTTTTGTCGGTATTAACCATCATTCCATGCTGTTGGAACCAAGTGCACATTGTGTTTAATATACTTTCCAAACAATTTGGCATAGTTGTTTTTCTGTTTCGGGGTCCAGTGATAGCCACCTGTGTGTCGTTTGCATAGCGAACGACTGTGACCCGGAACCCATCAAGTTCAGATGGAATGTGACATGTGAGGTCATTACTAATAATGTTAAACAACAATGGGCCTAGACAAGTACCCTGAAATGTGCCTATAGTTATCGGAAGGGGTTTAGACATTTTCTCGCCTATTCTGACTCTCTGAGTATGTCCACTGAGATAGCTTCTGAACCATCCCGTCGAAATTTGTAAAAGATTGAGTTTAGTTAACAGCGCCTCATGGTCTATGACATCAAAACAGCGACTGAGATCAATCAACGTTAAAAGAGTTATTTCTGATCGGTCCATGCCTTTTAAAATTTCATCAGTTACTGTCAATAAGGCAGTAGAAGTTGAGTGCTGATCTCTAAAGCCATGTTGGTCATCATTGAAAAGGTTTTGCTGTTTCAAGTAAGATGTTAGTTGGATGTGAACTACTTTTTCAACAATTTTGCAAATCACCGGGACAGTTGTGACTGGTCTGAAATTAGAGGCTTCAGATGGATCATTCTTTTTATGTATTGGAATAACTACAGCACTCTTCCAACTGGATGGAACCGTTTCATTGGCAAAGCTAAGATTAATTATTTTAAGTAAAAATCGCCCGATTATGTCGAAGCAAAGTTTCAGTATTTTTACCGGTATGTCACCTTCAATACTTGAAGTTTTGTTTGGCAGGAAGAACAAGACTCGTTTCAGTTGGTCCAATGTGACCGGTGTAATTCGTAATGCCCCAGCGTTTACGCGTGGTAGGCGCACTTTCAGGGGTTCTCGTCCCGACTGTTGGTATTCAGTGGCCACTCTATCCCTTGTCTTTGTTCCAATTGAGGTAAAATACTCATTCAGTTGGTCTGGAGTGAGGTTAAATGGCTGAGTAGGATTCCCCCTTTTTAGCAATTACAGGCTGTATGACACGGTAAAGTGCAGACGGAAAAGACTCGCTTATCTTCCTGGAAATATTATCCCTGCAATCCTTTCTAATCGCTCGTTTAGCAATGACATTAAGGCTTTTGTAAGCCGGGTCATTGTTTTCTCTAGCCTCTTTGCGCCGCCTCATAAAAATCAATGTTTCTTCGGTTACAGGGGGAGGAGATGGATTGCGGACACGAAAACGTGTCATGGGTGCATGCTGGTCTAAAATGTTGTTCAACGTGGAGGCAAAAGTATCCCATTGCTGTTCACATGAACCCTGGAGCACTGTGTTCCATTCAGTAGCAGCGATATCATTAATGAATGCATTCCTATTAAGGGATCGCCAGTTCCGAGTGGTTTTGTATACTGGTACTGGTTTCGAGCGAGGAATTCTAGTTTCAATTATCACGCGGCGATGATGGCATGAGTAATAACTTAGCTCTACGGTACATGTTGGCGGTGAATAATTCGAACACAGAGCATCAGACAACAACACTACATCGAGAACAGACTGAGTTTCCCCGCGGTAGAATGTTGGCTGATCTACCACACACTTCGAACCTCTCGAGCTCAAGGAGACGAGCATGTGCTGAAGGGTTTGTAAAATTATCCGCATTCAGGTCGCCTGATATTATAATCCGTTGTGATGGGTGGGATGAGATGATGTTTTGAACTTGTACTTCAATGTCATTAAAAATCAGCTTGAATCTGGGTGTGGTTAATTGATGGCGGCCGATAAAGGCAACCGATCAGTACAGCCCTTTCTATCAAGTTTAGCTTTCAGCCATAGTGCCTCGATATGCGATTGAGGACCGAGTGAAGAGGTGACTGATATCTGCTCTGCGCTCACTTTGTCACTGACGTAGACTGCAGCTCCTCCACCTGACTTCTTTCTACCAAGCTTTCTATCAGCCCTAAAGGAGCGGTAGCCTGGAATGGAGATACGTCGATTTGGAGTTCTCGCTTTAAGATTAGTCTCAGTGAAACACAAGATATCAGGACATCGTGGTTGAACATCGGCTTAACTCGGGAAGCTTCGGCAGTAATGATTGGATGTTGAGCAGTTCTAATCGAATATGAAAAAAATATGACCTTGCGCTGTACCCGATGTTAGCCCATGGTGATCCGGCTCGGATGGTACCGGAGCAGGCCGCTCGCAGTGGCTTGTCGTGGATATGGTTGCAGGTATTCGTTCTGGGGTCGTTAGTACTCGAAGTCGAAATCACGGTTTCAGTCGATATTGGTGTTCATTATTAGGTCGGTGATCAGTGATGATTGTGATATTATTTTCAATTACAGGTATATTTCGTTGTTTCGGTGTGTTCGTTATTATTTTCGGGGATTTTCCGTTTGATCGTATAGCAGCATCCAGCTGCGCTGGTACAGGCATGATGCGAGTCCTCTAGATAATCCTCTGAAATCCTTCATATTCCAACGCCTCAGCGATGATATCCAGTTTTTTCCAGACATGCAACATTGGTATAAGTAAGCAATCTATATTGAGCCTGGGATAAAGAACGTAGAGCACTAATAGGATACAAGGGAGAAATGAGCAGAATACTTCCTCCTCGATCGAGCCTGAGTAACCACTCTCGTCAACCCCCAGTCCTCTGCAAAATGACAAACTAATCTTGAGATATTCTTTTTACCCCATCCTCAGGCTCAAGATGCACGGCTAACGGCGCCTCCAGGATACATAGGAACAATTGTGAAAAATCAGCTTCTTCAATCAATTTATTAATTTATCAATCAATTCATTTATTTCTAAATTGGTATTCGTATATATTTCTGTAAGTTATATTTATTCATTTTGCGATTCTACGCGTGAAAAGGTTAGGCAAAGCCCTTTATGCTTTTCCATTAATTCCGGAAGCCGATTTTCAAAACACAAAAGCAAAGTAGTCTTTCATTTAAATGTCCCAAAACTGTGCGGTGCAGTTTTCATCGTCCTCATCATGATTTTCCAGGGAACCCTGCCCGATCGCACAGGGTGGGGGGTGGGGGCATTTCTCCCTCCCCTGCCCCCCTTGGCGCCGCCACTGAACCCAATGTGACTAAAAGTAAAGTCAATCTATAAAATAAAATCATGGTGACTTTGATTCACCTTTTAGAGGCAGAGCTGCGGCTTACCGCTGCAATTGACTTCCCAAGCACGGAAATGAAGAGAGAGAGAGAGAGAGAGAGAGAGAGAGAGAGAGAGAGAGAGAGAGAGAGAGAGAGAGAGAGACTGCCCACTTCCGGTATTGAACTCTGATCTCTCCCTTGCGCTATAGATTCAAATGAGTGGCCATTTGGTGGGCAATTTCGGGTTAACTGCCAGTCCACCCTTCTCATTACTCAAGTCCGTGAGCTACGGTGGGGAGAGCCATAGTGGAGGGGAGGAGCCAAAGGCACCTCGGCGGCCGGGGACGGCAGTTCCAGTCCAGATCCCATTACCTGAGAGTAAAAACGGCCTAATGGAATTGTGCCGGCTCAGACAGAGAGACAAGAGCGGAGCAGGGCCGGCAGCAGTGGGGAGCGCTCCCTATCCGCGGCGCCAATAGACCCCCAGCTGGGGTGAGACTAACATTTATCTATTCACTTATTTCGATACTCTCAATTCTGCCTATATAGATTAGCTAGAAGTGATAGGGGAAATTCATGATCTCAGTTTCAGGTTAAGCAGGAGTGATACATACTAATATATGTATCAGGCACTCTTGATTTTAAATGTAGGAGAGTAAAGCTCGCTGATAATGAACACATATTTATAATCCCTGGGCCAGACAAAATTTCGGTACCCAAAAAGCGTGCAAATTCTAATGGAGATATTTATAATAATAAGATAGTTAAGATAGCAATAATTAAAAGATAGAAAATATTCTAGTATTTATTTTAACGATGACCTTTTGGAGGGGCAGCTTATTAGGTTTTATCGCCCCTCGAACACGGGTATGCACGTGTAGGAACTTATTCATCCTTCCAGAGTTTTTTTAACCTGAAGCTTTGCTCTTTGTATAGAAAAATGCCCTCCTCACGTATCATTTTGAGTTCTACAGGTCAAAACTGGCCGGTCCACCTGAATAAGTTTACGGGCCTCCCAAGCTTTCACGGCTGGTTACAGAGCCGATTCAAATAGTTGTCTTCAAGTAGACTTTAAAGTACATGCAAACAGGGGACATGCAAACATTCCAGGATGAAGGAAAACAAAACCGGTTGAGCACAAAGGCTTCGAAGTCACGCCAAAATATATCCCCCAGTCCTGGCTCCCCATCTCATCTATCATGCTATGTAGCAACAGGGGAAAGTGGCATGCGATATCCCGTCTTAATGTCTACTGAAAATGGCATACAAAATTTTGGTCTCGTGGTTTGATCACTGGAATTTGCTAAAGGTACATTTGTATAGGAATACAATGAAAATTTATGTTTTGTACCAAAATGGTTAATATAGCTAAGCTATAGAAAGTATATAAGCGCCATTGGAATCCTCTCGTCAACCTCAGTCGAATGCTGTTCGTTTTAATGCCAGTCCTTTTGATGTTTGATGATAATGATATCAGTCGAATATGACCTTTTCAGGTAAAATCCTGACTTTGGCTTGACCTGGCCTAACCTGAGGTTAGGTTAATGTCAGAATTGGTTAAAATGTATATCATTCGAACCGCAATGAGAAGCTAAAAACGCCGATGCCAAATTCGGCTATATTCCTCCATTTTCTACGAAGTTATTGAGCTTAAACCAATTTCCGCATGCATTTCCAATGAAGAGGTAATGGTCATGTGCTTACCCAAGGTCATCGGTATAAAAATCCCTTTGCCACAAATTGTTTTACACAGTGACCCAACTATGCGGCATGCATTGCTTATCATGCTCGACAGATTAAATGTTCTCATATTCCTGCACCTTAGACATTTTAAAACTTAGCTCACTTGACCTGGGCTGGTGACCTGATCTGATATGACCTGGGTCTAAAATTTTTTCAAAGGATGCCAAAGCGACCAGGTAACTGGAATACCGTGTACAGCGGCGCTGCACGCCGCCATTTTTGGCTATCTCAGACAATCTCTGGGGGTATCCGTTCCCTATACCGGTAAATCCACGTGCCAAACATCTCAATGAAGTGTGATGTATGCAGCCTGTATAGGAAGCCCGAGAACCAGCGCTCCGCAGCACAGCTGAACGATAGAAAACCAACATATAGCCGAGTCCGAATGGTGATCGCATCAGGCATATTTGACGCTCCCTCAGTGACCGTCACGCCCAGGATTCAGTTTCACCTTGCGGGCATCAACCGGAAAATCCAGGTGACCGATGCGTGTTCAAAATGTCCGTGTTTGGAAATGATACGCGTCTACATCGACCAGGCCACGCCCGCTCTGTCCATTAGAGTATCTCCCCGGGGGAGCCAGGTCTGCAATCTGGTTTGGGGCGGTGTGCCACCACCGCACCCCGCCGCCGAATATTCTGCTACCAAGTTTTACCCTAAAGTTCGGCAGAGCCGAGCCTGATTGATCCCAACGGCAAAAGTTCCCACCCTATCACCGCAAGGACCCGTAAAGGGCATCTCACAATAGCGCGACGTCGGTAACAGCGGGATGCAATCCAGCCAACTTCGGTGTCCGCGATAGCCGTGTTATTGATACAACGTGCACTTGGAGAAGATTTTGTGACGTGGTTCGCGAGCAGGTACCAGTTAACTGAAGAGCGCGCTGATGTACCAGGTGTCAAAGAGGTGTAGACAATTGGGTTAACCCTCCGACCTGTAATTTTCAAGTGTATTTGCTACTTATCAGTTTTCAAACCAATCCCAGAATTAGATTTTTGAAGAGAGAGAGAGAGAGAGAGAGAGAGAGAGAGAGAGAGAGAGAGAGAGACAGAGAGACAGAGAGACAGAGAGACAGAGAGACAGAGAGACAGAGAGACAGAGAGACAGAGAGACAGAGAGACAGAGAGACAGAGAGACAGAGAGACAGAGAGACAGAGACAGAGAGACAGACAGACAGAGAGACAGAGAGACAGAGAGACAGAGAGACAGAGAGACAGAGAGAGAGAGAGAGAGAGAGAGAGAGAGAGAGAGAGAGAGAGAGAGAGAGAGAGAGAGAGAGAGAGAGAGAGAGAGAGAGAGAGAGAGAGAGAGAGAGAGAGAGAGAGAGAGAGAGAGAGAGAGAGAGAGAGAGAGAGAGAGAGAGAGAGAGAGAGAGAGAGAGAGAGAGAGAGAGAGAGAGAGAGAGAGAGAGAGAGAGAGAGAGAGAGAGAGAGAGAGAGAGAGAGAGAGAGAGAGAGAGAGAGAGAGAGAGAGAGAGAGAGAGAGAGAGAGCAGTGAAGCTGACTTAGAAGCTGACAGATACTGACGAGGAAGGCATTATCAGGCTGGAAACACCATTCCAGTCAGAGCACCCAACAGTAGCGGCGTTGCCAGAGGCAGATTAGGCACTGCCTAGCCACTTTTAAATGTCGAAGTAGATATGTATTTTATGAGGAATAAATCTAATTTGACTCGATGTTTAACTTACAGAGAATATTCCTTTTTCGGATCACTGGGTCAAAGAGCCGATGATTTGCATCTCTGACAATCCACGTTCACAGCTCTTACCGTCAACAAATGTGAGATTAGGCACTTCGCGATTTCGCTGAATCTGCCTAACCTCGTGGCAAACCTAACGTGTGCATTTTGATTGACATCTCTATTACCTCATGCATTCGGACGCGAGTACTGGCTCGTTAAATCAGCAAACCAGGCATGCTCTTGCAGCTAGAACGTGCGAAGCCCTGTCTTAGGACCTTGATTACATCGGATTCGTTTATTGGCATTCTTGTATTCGCAGATTTCTAGCCTTCCCTAGTGCGGGACAGTTGTTTGGCAATTATTAGCAAGATATTTAATTTGTGAAACCGTAGTATGAAGAACGTGAGTCATGACACAAAATCTGGTTGATGAAATTTAAAAAAATCCGTTCACAAATTGATCGTACAGCGAGAAATTGGACGTCATAAAAATGAAGTACCAAAGCTGTCCTTGAAATGGGAAGCTCTCGTGGGTACCTTGTCCTTCATGGCTTACTTACCTACCAACCTATCATTCAAAAAAATGATGTCTTGGAGAGCTATTTTGAGCATGATGATAAATATGTAAATGAGGAATAACAGCCTGATGCTCATATTATATAAAACTTGTTCGAAAGTCAATATATACTTGTCAACAGTCAATATATTTCACCCATGGGGCATGATCACGACAGCGAATGGACAGGTGGCAGAATTTTATAACATTTGAAAATTTTAGAATTATGATACACACGCGTGGTTGCCTAATACACTTTCAATTCTTACTATAACTTGTACATACATTTCCATTCCGAGCTTTTATATATATATATATATATATATATATATATATATATATATATATATATATATAAAGTAGCATTCAATTATTCTCACATTCTCCGTACATTCATTTCTAGATATAAACAGCTCACATACATTTCAACTTATAGTTACAAATTTATACAACTTGCCTATTATGATGATGACTATTGGTATTGCATGGGCTTCAGGAGGGTCCAGGAGGATGACATTATGTTTAGCTGGGGTTTATTTTTCCGAATTTCAATAGAATCGCTGATTTTAACCTCTGCAACATCTTTGCAGAGCCTAAGAATTTTAATGTTTAGTTTAGTGTGGTCTATATTAGTAATTTGGGGATGCTCGTTTTTGAAATGTTCGCCGAAGGGTGTATTTTTAGTTTTGTTTTTTGCGTCTCTGAGATGTTCCATGTATCTTTCTCTGATCATACGCTTACTTTCTATCATATCATACTTATCTATACATAACATACACATACTTACTTATAACATACATACATACATACATACATACATACATACATACTTATAACATACATACTTACTTATCTCTGATCATACGCTTACTAAGTTATAGTAAGAATTGAAAGTGTATTAGGCAACCACGCGTGTGTATCATAATTCTAAAATTTTCAAATGTTATAAAATTCTGCCACCTGTCCATTCGCTGTCGTGATCATGCCCCATGGGTGAAATATATTGACTGTTAACTTTCGAACAAGTTTTATATAATATGAGCATCAGGCTGTTATTCCTCATTTACATATTTATCATCATGCTCAAAATAGCTCTCCAAGACATCATTTTCAAAGAACCAGTGCGCAGCCACCGCGGAGAGTTAATCAAAATCGTAACAAATGCCGAAAAACAAGCGAAAGTGGACACCCGGATATCTTTTCTAGTAAAATGTCGCAAAAATAATTCAACACCCAAATTCATCAGTGACAAAGTAGGTGATTTCGGTAACAATAGTGCGAAAAAGAAGATTAGAGAAACATTCTTTAGAAAGCTCTTGAATGAAGAAATAAAAATAGCCTTCAGAACTCAAGCATATCTTCGTCGCGAAGAAGTCAGAACGAAACAAAATGCTCGAACGCATCCACTGTGGGGATTTACATGCCGAAGAGGGAACTCTGTATACGCCGAGACAGCCCTGAAGAGCAAGAAGACGCATGAAAACAAGTTGGCGCTCCTTCATCATCGCAAGCAGAATCGTGCAACGACGGACGCAGATGAAGCAACTACAGAAGCAGATGTCACTGTAGCAGAAATGAATACAGAACCACCATATGAGCAGGAGGCTTCAACATCAGATATAATCCGGAGGCCAAGAAGACGGCAGATGATGACTGAAGACCGACCACCTACTATGGATACATGGTATGATGCCCAAGATTTTCTGGGTGGATGTAATAACTTAACAGTAGTAGAGAAAGACACTAGTGCCGGGAACAGTATTTTAAGGAAGGATGGTTTAAGGCTAGACTCTCAAATAGGAGTCACTGAGGAGATTTGGTATGATAGCATATTTTGTGTGTGTAATTCTTGCGATGACAAGCTAGATGGCGAATATTTTTCTTCAGTAGGGATTGAACTGGGTGAGCTGTGTGATTATTTGGATGAGGGAAATTCAGAAGGATTAGAAACTTTATCTGAGGCCGTAAATATAATTGCTGGGCAGGAAAAAGTAGGGGATGACCAGATGGTAGACGAAGGCATAGGACTAGTAGAAGAGAGCTGACAGGATTCTATGATGTGTGTTTGTGATTCTTGTGACATAATGCCTGGACAGGATCTAGATCCCTGGACAGAGGGTATTGAACGATGGGAGATCGCTAATACCTGTGTTTGCGGTAATTGTATTACTGGGCACTCGTTACCTCCTCGGATCCAAAACCTATCTAAACAAGCCATTTCTGCAACACTAACTAACCTCTTAAGCCTTGGTCCTAACTTTGCCTTGACGACGAAAATCACCAAGTCTACTATCCAGCAAGCAGAAACGGGTTTTGAAAGGGGTGCTTTTGCTCTTAGATGGAAGCACTGCATTGAGGACAAAAAATCTCAAGGCAATGTGAATCTAGACCAGGTATCACAGCCCATTAGAGATGACAACCAGGACGAACAGGCCCTCATTAGTAAAATACCCACACCCCGATTTGGGGACACAGATACAAAGATGGCACCAACTTCTGACCCGACAACAGAGGGAAAACTAAGTAAACTCAAACAGAAAATAATATCTTTGTTCAAAAACCATCGTTCTAAATTAACTCCTAACCACAGCCAAGAGGACTTAAATCAATTGAAACAGCTTCGGTCAAACCAGGATTTGATAGTGAAAAGATCCGACAAATGTAAAGGCTTTGTCATTATGGATAGGAGCGACTATGTAGAAAAAGCGGCCCAAATAACAACAGATTATGTGAAAGTAAAAAAGAACCCCACTAAAAAGTTAGATATCAAGACCAGGAGCATAATTAATGATACTATGGTAGACAAAATTCCAGATAAGATCATTCGAGCCATCAAACCTTCAGGATCACGCACAGCTGAACTTTATGGCTTACCCAAGACACATAAAAAGATATACCACTGCGACCCATCGTATCAGCCTGCGGAGATCCGCTGGACAAATTGAGTTGGCTCCTAGAACAGATCATATCACAACTGCTAGTTTTTGTTCCGGCGCACATAGAAAACACATACACCTACCTTTCGAAAATCAAAGCCAAATTTCCACAGGGAATGCCCAAAGGCACTATTGCTTTCACTGTCGATGTAACTAATCTTTACGGAAACATACCCATTCATGAGGCGATCTCAGCAACAATGAACCTAATGAAAAAACACCAAAACCAAATAAACTTCTTTGGACTAGAACTACATGACATTGATAAACTTCTGCATCATTGCTTACAGAACAACTATCTCAGATTTGGCCAACAGTTCTACCGACAAAAGACAGGTATAGCAATGGGAAGTAGAATAGCCCCACCGATCGCCATTGTTTTTATGGACGCAGTGGAATCTCTTTTCCTTGCCTCACTCGACCATCAACCCCTTATCTACATAAGATATATTGATGATATACTTGGAATTTGGTGTCATGGCTCTAAGCTTCTAGATTCATTTTATCAGTCCATTAACAGCTTTCATCCATCCCTAAAATTTTCCATCGAACGAACGGACCAATCGGAGAGTAATAGCTTAGCATTCCTTGATACAACGCTCACTATTCATCCTAATGGCAAATATTGTACGGAGTTATATATCAAGCCGATGGCAGCTCCAATAATCCTCCCCTACAATTCGGCTCATTCCATTCAAACAAAAAAGTCAATTCTGTATTCCCAGCTACTCCGAGCTAAAAGGGTTGGATCAGACAAAGAAGCTCAAAAACGTGGTCTGCTCAAAATTGAAAATATCTTTAAAATGAACGGGTATCCTAACAATTTGATCCAGCGAACTAAAACTAGACTGTTCCGAGAGAACATTACGAAGCTAACCCGTCCAAAAACAGATGAACGCACTTACATTAGGCTACCCTTCATAGACGATGAGCTTTCCCATAAAGTATCCCATGCCGTAAAAACTTCAAAACTACCGTTCCAGATCACATGGTTAAGCGGGAAAACGTTAGCTAACAAAATTACTAGATCGGCCCTAGACCCACCTCCATGTCCCGCCGGCAACAGACGCTGCTTCTGCTGCATGGCGGGACCGGAAGGTGGATGCCACCAACGGAACTCCGTTTATGAAATTACTTGTCAACTCTGCTCCAAAATTTACATTGGTGAAAGTAAGCGTATGATCAGAGAAAGATACATGGAACATCTCAGAGACGCAAAAAACAAAACTAAAAATACACCCTTCGGCGAACATTTCAAAAACGAGCATCCTCAAATTACTAATATAGACCTCACTAAACTAAACATTAAAATTCTTAGGCTCTGCAAAGATGTTGCAGAGGTTAAAATCAGCGAATCTATTGAAATTCGGAAAAATAAACCCCAGCTAAACATAATGTCATCCTCCTGGACCCTCCTGAAGCCCATGCAATACCAATAGTCATCATCATAATAGGCAAGTTGTATAAATTTGTAACTATAAGTTGAAATGTATGTGAGCTGTTTATATCTAGAAATGAATGTACGGAGAATGTGAGAATAATTGAATGCTACTTTATATATATATATATATATATATATATATATATATATATAAAAGCTCGGAATGGAAATGTATGTACAAGTTATAGTAAGAATTGAAAGTGTATTAGGCAACCACGCGTGTGTATCATAATTCTAAAATTTTCAAATGTTATAAAATTCTGCCACCTGTCCATTCGCTGTCGTGATCATGCCCCATGGGTGAAATATATTGACTGTTAACTTTCGAACAAGTTTTATATAATATGAGCATCAGGCTGTTATTCCTCATTTACATAAACCTATCATTCTTGAACTTTGCCTTGTACCTTCATATACTGCTGCATATCCGTTTCCGCAATCAACCGCCATCCGTTTTTTTATTTTATTTTTTTATGATATTAAACATTGAAACATAAATACTCTTTTGCTCATCGACTTGAGCTTGCCCTCTTCTCCAGCCGACCTGCTGGATCCGCCCCTGTCTAATATCAGGTAAAAAGCCTGGGCGACGTCCCTACCTCTAAGCCAATCGTGCCTAGGCTGTCATAATGTTCAAGCGCCGCCACTGGTACCCAACCCAGTATTCTAGATCTGCACCTAGGGAAACAGTTGTGATCACGCTGGACTATCATGTATTGGTCTCTCAAAACTGGCGATAGCAGTCAGCGCAGGTGGCGCCGCCCCCAGGCCCGTGCGCTCGCTCTCGACACGGCACTGCACGGCGGCCCCCGCCAGCTACACAATCACTCAGTCAAGCCTCCATACACGAGACCCACCATCGCCAGTGTGGATTCAGCACTGACACAGTGACGTAACGGGTGCCGCACTTAATCTGACGCGCTTTGTACTAACATGACGCACCGGCCGGCTCGCGGCGAGTAGTGAAAACAACCCCCTCGGTGAAGTTCTCCAGTGGCCTCCTGGAACATTTGGCTGACCCTGTTGTTGCTACGACCGACATTCTTTACTAGGGCCCTCCCAACAGACACACTTGTCCAATTACAGGGAGGACTGGCGAGGGTGTTCAAGGATCCTCTCTACGCTTCCCGCCGCGGGGGATGTACACGCGCTAATAAACGCCATCCCAATCAGGAGACTGCCAATGAAGCCAACTGGCACCCGACATGTCGGGACCCGGGGAAACACATTGGGGGAAAACCAACCAGCTGCTGAACTGGAGACTGTGTCAACCCAGTCGTGCAGTGCCGGTCAGCATGTTTGCTGCAGGCAGACCGTGACTGTTCAGTTGGTCTCGGCCGTGTGCGACGCCGTGTCCGGTCCACCCGGTGTTGTCACCTGTCACCTGGAAGCTCCACCGGCGAGCGCACAGGACAATGTCCCACTTTGGACAGGGTCGGATAATACTGCTTCAAAATACACCAATACACTGATGCCAAGAGCCGGGTAAATGCTCTTAAGTACGCCGACACAGAGCATGCCCACTACTATTTCACCCGCGTGAGAAGCAGAGTGGACGAAATGTATTCCCTCCCACTTATAACCAAGGTTGTCACCTCACCGGGGAGACAAGAGGCCCCAGCCGCCTCCATTTACTCCCCCAAAAAATCTACTTTCAACCACATTAACCGTCTTGTCGGTATCATGAGCGAAAAGTACAAGAAACACACATGCGGAACCTAGTCGGTTTCAGAAGGAGTGGTAGTTGTGTTCGTAAAGACATACAGTTTCACAGCAAATCTCCTCTCGCTGTCATGCACACACTTTGTAACGCCTAACCACTCTTTTCTAAAACCAGCCTACCATGGAGCCTAACCCTGAAGATCCACAAGGTGTGCAGGATTCCACATACGGAATATGTTGTATTTTAATAAAACAGTGGGCATACTGAGAGTGCCGCGATATAATCCAGCACGCTCTGTGAAATACAAACGCATCATTTTCCCTGTGTCTTCCTTCGGATTACACGCACATTATAAGTGCGGACCTTCCCTCTGACAAGTTTTTGAAGCTTCATCAGCTGAGTTTCTGCCGCGTTTCCTTACTCTCCCTTCCACCATCTCCCAGGCTTTGTTATCTGTGAGCAACACCAACGGACTTGTTTAGGCCACGTTCCGAGAGGAATGGAATAGCCACAACTTTCAGGAGGTAGTTGGCAATGCGGTTAGCACCTATGCAAGGGATAGAAGAAATAGCAGCCTAAAATGTAGACCAAGGAACCTCAATGCACTTGCTTCACCCTCTTACTTCCTAACTTCGCATGCATCAGAACAATAATGCTGACAGCAGCTGGCGTTGTTAATTTGTCAAAAATGCAAAGTGCCCAAGGTCACGACCATAGTGTCACGTGCTTCTAATGGGGCAGATCCGTTCCCTGGCCTACCCCGTAACATCAAAACAATATCTGCCCGCTGAACTCTCTCCACACAGCACGCTCATAACAAACCACCCTACTGAACACATCAAACACGAGAAATACTGGCTCGAATTGGGTTATTCAGGCGGCCTGAGCTGGTGACCGGCAGCCAGCAATCCAACACAGTCATACATACCAGCAAAGCCAGGCTTACTTCTGCAGCTACACATGTGTATGTATGTCAATAAAAAAATGTTGGCAATTTCTTCGGATATAGGGAACTAATCGTGATAAACCACATTAGGAGCCTACTCGTTTTCGGAATTATTGCATGAGCATTAAGTTGCATCGACCGGATCAGGATGTAGGATTTGCGCATGAAATGGATGGGGAATGAGGATCACTGCATTTAATGTAGAGTTTATTGGAGTGCACGGTAGGCGAACATTTCTGGTTGTATGTCAAAATAGGGCCTTTTAGCCGGCTTTCAAAGCTGGCATTATTTTTTTGGGAAACCTAAAACATAAAGATAGGTATAGGTATTTTCTATTAATGAGGAGAAAAACAATTTTACATTCACTATGACAAATGTTTCAGTCCCCTTGCAATAACAATAGCATGAACGACTAATTACCGCAAAAACTATGGCGTCCTGCTGAAATGAAGGGTATCCTCTAGCCATGACAAAAGGAGACAACTCCTGGACTGTTTGAGCGTCTTTTCTTCCATTGTCATGCAGCTAGGTACAACGCCAGCACTTGGGTGTCAAAACGCTTCTTAGCTACCCATAAGTTACGGCTGACCGCCTCCTACCTGGATCGCTTCATTTCTCCTTGACGTCGCTTTGTCGAGAACCGAAGTATATGATACTGATCTCCGGTTTGCCTCCAATGCTATCTAATGCGCCTACTGTGCTGAATATTGGCATCCTCAGTATTCATCTGTGTCCAAAACAAAAACTTCGAGAAAAATGCCTTGCAAGCCTCATGAAGAAGACGCAACAGAATGCAGGACCCTGACCATCCACAGTGTGCACGGTTTACTGCCAGCTACGCCATCTGGCTATGCCAAACACGATTTACTGCCGCTCACTCCATATGGCTATGCCAAACATGGATTCATGTCGCTCACTCCATCTGGCTATGCCAAGCATGATTTACTGGTCATATCGGTTGGTTAGGCACAGCAGCAGATCCAGACCTCCATTTCGGGGGGGAGCTTAGGGTGCTCATCCCAACCCCACTTGCACCTCTAATAACTTCTTACTGTGTGATTACTAAAAACAATCGATTATTTCGCGGCAGGGGGCTTGAGCCCAGTTGCCCCCTTT
This sequence comes from Lepas anatifera, assembly GCA_034440635.1. Lineage (NCBI taxonomy): Eukaryota > Metazoa > Arthropoda > Thecostraca > Lepadidae > Lepas > Lepas anatifera. Next base: position 1,489,541 of record JAOTON010002243.1, read on the forward strand.
TATCCCCATTTGTTGCGGATGCATAAGATTTTGAGCGCTCGCTCCTGTTTATTTTTTAAGACTGCCAATGTGTCGTGTCCATTCGTGCAGGTAAGAAAGCTATATAAAGCACGTGAAATTTGGAAGAATAAACAAAGTTTTGCCATTCAGCCATTTTGTTGCCTTGCTAGCAGAGCCACTGACCTGAAATCTATCGACTTCACAAAACTGTATAAGAATTCCCGGTGTGGTTTTGTAACTGGCGCTCCCAAGTCATTGATAGGGTCAAATGAACTTGCAAGCTCAAACATCCCACGTTCGTCCATGCATCTCAACCTATCTCACACATGGCATTGAAGGCATGGCGAGCCCGAAGGCGCACCGCACAGCGGGACACGTAGTGACCTACACAGAAAACCGATTGCTTGCACGATTGTAAACACAGACGAATCTCCGGCTAATCGAACACGGTAATATCGTCAGATTGCGGGCAAGCGCTACCAGCGATGCTTCCAAAGGCGACTCTTCAATTGCCCACCGTTGAAATAAAATCTCTTGAATGGAGATGCCCACTACGAAGTGCCCTTTCATGAAGTAAGCCCTCCAGGTATGTTGAAAAAGCTTCTGAAGTACATATCTGTTACTTATGTGGACACGTCAGGCTTACTATATTTTTGTACAAAAAAGATGCGTGTTGCGTACGTCAAAAACAATTATTTTATTGTTTCGCAAGTCATCAAATTCTTCATATTTAGCCATTGCCGTTGAAAATTTCTGTGTAACGTTTTATACAAAAGGGCTAAAATATTGCCCTTGCCCAACCTAGTTGAGCTGTGATCCCAAACTTCCTTTAAGATAAAATTCATGGCGATAAAATTAGCCCATGGAACAGCTTGGACCATTTCACGGGCGTGTCTGTCTATTCTAGAGATTTCATTTCGTTGCTGTCCACCACGGCAGAGCTATCACAGAGGCGGAGACCCTCAACATGGCCCCGCGCGAGGAAAATCAGCGAGATACACCGCTGAGAGTTTCACAGAACACACGCTGACGCGCCTAGCCAGTAACACTGACGTCAGCCAGTGATGTGGCGTCACTCAGTCACGGCATTTTTACTGACGCAACAGGGCAGCACTCCCGATACGTAAGGTCTGAGCGCCGACAGCCGGCTGGCGCCAGGACTGCCGTTCTGAGGCGGCGGCGAGCCGTCGCAGTTCGAGTTCGCACTCTGGCCGCCAGATGCCATTACTTCCTGGTCTAAACGTTCATTGTCGAACACGTCGATGGACTGGATGTTGGCGCCGTGGCGTCGGCTGCAGATGTCGGCCATTCGCTGCCAGTAGCGGCGATTGGTGGTCGTCTGTTTGTACACCTCCTCCGTCACCGGAAACAGTGCACCCAGCAGCCTGTGGCGCCGCAACACCGGCTGTTACAGAGGAGTGTCACACCCAGTCTCACCACGCTCCGCCCGCCCGCACAGCACCGACTACAGCAGCAATGCTCAAACAAACGCCTTAGGAGATTGACACGTGGTACACTATCCTCAGATCAAGAAAGTATCGAACCGTTGGCAAGTTAACTCCGCGTGACGCGATTAACAATGTGATTGGCGGGTCAAACACCGTCTGGCTTCGCCGGCTCCGAGACCATACCTCACCCAGCGCTGGCGGAGCCAATAAAACCCATTGAACTTGTCCTCGTGGACAATTCGATCTACTAAAGTTTGAATGGATAAAACCACAAACTCCGAAAAGCAGCAATTTAATTGTTTATATTTTGGAGCCATACATAATTATTTCGTGCACACAATATCTCCTTCCAGTGGACCGGTTAAAAAGCGCACATCCAGCTGACAAGTGGTTCAGCATCCAGGGATAGTGAGCTGATGTGTATATGTGTTATGCAATCTTATGTGTGCATGAGGGAGGAATAGGGGAGCTGAGGTCCATGGATGAGGTGGATACGGGAGGAGTATGGATGCGGTTACCGTTATGTGCGTTGTATGTATGTATGCATTGAGATGCTCATCGTACTGGTGTATTGATGATAAATCAATGTTGAGTTCCAAAACACGGCAACCAATCATCCTCAGCCCAGGTAATACGTTCGTACCTACCAGTGTATGCTAGTTTATACCAGGATCGGACCCCGCTCCAGGAAACGCACCCATAGGATGGGTTGACACTTCTAGCCTCGCAGCCCACTGAAACTCTATGGGATGCAGTGACGGATCTAGGATTTCGTTAAGGGGGGCCCAGGCTCGGAGGGCGCCGAACCTGGGGGCGCCGAACCTGGGGGCGCCGAACCTGAGGGGCGCCAATTTCGGTGGCGGATCTAGCCGGTCGGTTTAGGAGGGGCAAACTAAAGTCGAAAAGCAAAAAAAAAAAACGTCACGCAGTAAAAAGCTGCGCTACCAATATCACTTGCCCGTAGAATTTTGGGTATTTGAGGCAAAAAGCCAAAAAAACTTCACGGGGTGAAAAGTATGGGCTCGAGATACTTCTTCCTATCCAAGGCTGGCTATACTATGCCTTGCTATACTATGGAGGTCTGGCTATACTATAACTGAGAATTATTTATATTTACTCCATGATTCTGATGAAGGGCTGTGCCCGAATATATAATCTTCAGTGTTTTTTACATTTCCGGATTCGAGGGGAGAGGTCAGGGAACATCTTATCAACTTATGTTCTGTTTGAAGTTGAGAGTTGGAACACCAAAATCTTGCTTATAAACTAAGAAGGAGTAGGGGAAAAAGGAGGTTGATCGCTTTGGGGGCGAAAACGCAGATTTGCCCCGAGCTTTTTCGTTTGGGGAATGCCTTTTTTCCCTCCCCCTTGGATCCGCCACTGGCCAATTTACCACCAAAAAGGCGGCCAGTGTCAATGAAGAACGCGTTTAAAAAGGATTTGTAAATGCTTATTTTCATGAAAGCTTCCTCTTAGTGAGGACATGTTCACGTTTACCATCAAGCATATTTCGGGCCAGCTAAGGACTGTTACCGTGGTAGAAAATGCTGTAAGCACCCACTGACACTAACTGGAGCGCGATGAGCAAATAATATAGTTATATTCGGTCATGGTAAAAACTGAGGTGTCGTATCCACCACCTCCACTTATCACAGTTGTCCTGGCTAACGGCTCAATACTGAAATACCCGATTGACGCTAACCTGAGCCTCATAGGCCGCAGGACCTCTGCGGGCCTGGGCCCCTGAGTTTTCGGTGACTTCGATGAGTTTATATCGAGTCCCCTCAGCTGATCTGGGACCGCTTTAGTTAACCAGACTCTCACACTGAACTTGAAACCTATATGTCGCCGCTGAAGCCTATTAAGCTTTTTGGGGCCCTTTTATTGATATAGGGCCCCTCAACCGGTCCTGGGCCCTCTGAGCTAAAAGCTGGAGCTCTGAGCCTGAGCCCCAAGCTGGATAAGTGTCCCTTAAGCTGGTCAGGGTCCCCTGGGTTGGTATTGTTTTCGTTTAACTGATATAGATCCCTTCAGCTTGTTTGGGGCCCGTTGTGCGTATCTGGGCACTATTTCGTCGAGGCACCCAGCTAGTCTGGCCCTATTAGTTTTATGGGCCTTCTGAGCTTCTGCAGGTTCCCCTCAGAGTGTCTGGGCCCCATGAGTTGAAAATTGGACTCCTGGGTTAGTTTTGGGTCCCTGAGCTTATTTAGAAACCGTTTAAATAGGTAGGCACCCCACGCTGGTCTTGAGAATCCTGTGTTGGCGCTGAGGTCAAATGAGCTCGTCGGGGGCCCTTATCTGGGGCCCCCTTAACTGGCACGGGCCCCTCAGCTGATTCTGGAGACCCAAAATCCCTCCTACCGGATTCCACCCACGCCAGATTTCCTGACTCCTGAGGGCCCTGGGGGCCATTGGGGATTTTTCCGCGATCAGCGCTAGGGCCCCTCCCCGAGACAAAGCTTACAACATGCCTCTGTGTATATACTCTAGCATCTGCCAGAGTTGAGCTAGAATCATTTTTAGGCACACTTCGCTTCCTCTCGTTACGGCGAATGATCAAATAATGCATAATATGACTATACTAGGTCAAAACATAAAAATGACCTGACCTAAGGCTAGGTCAAGGTCACCATCTAGCCTAGCATAGTCAGTATGCATATGAATCAACTCACAATAGCAATAAAAAATGGTATCAAAATACGGGTTTTGTCAATATTTCCTGCAAAGCAATTAACCCAAGTCTTAAAACCTGCTTAGGAAGCCCCAGATGAACTCTCAGAGGTAACATGTCTAAACTTGCAACATGAACCGATAAAGAGGCCTAGGATACCATGATTTGGGGAATCCGAAGGTATTCCAAGCGGCGTCTGCAGACATAGAGCAATTTTTCGGCAAATTTCCGTTTTACCCCATGCATTTTGAATGGAGAGGTCATGATTCGTACCTGTCCCTAGGTCATCGATGGGAAAAATCCCGCAATAAATGTATTAGTACTTTTTGGGCCCATTATATGGTACAAGTTTGAATTCGATAGATTTACCCTTTTCTTACTTACGCCAACTTAAACATTTTTTGGGGTGAGGTCACTTGACCTGCACTGGTGACCTGACCTGAGATGACGCAACCTTAAATTTTGAGGGAAAGTTGCGGAATTGATCAATGATAAGGTGTGACAAGTACTGTGTCGCTTCGCGCCGACGTTTATTCGTGCCACTGGGAGACCTCGAGGGGGTGTTCAACACCCCCCCAACGGGCCGGAACGGGGAGCAGAATACTCTAGAACAGGGCTGAGGCCAAAAGGGAAGGCTCTAAACAATGTCTGCAATTTTTTGGGGTCAAGGTCCTTCAAGGTCATTGACCTATTACGGCACAACCCGACATATTATGCCTAATTTACGCTATAACTAGCGCTGTGCCCAAGCTTACCAATGACCTTTGATCAAGCCTTGATCATCAAGGCCAGTGACCTTTAAAATTGACCTGTAACCTTGATCTAAACACTGAATAACCCTTACTTTGATATAATAGCATACGTCATAATAGGAATCGTAACATTATGCAACGTCATTTAGGGGCTGTCCAGGAGTACCTGTGCTCATCAGGGACACCTATGCTCTCTGGGGGGGCCTTTGCTTCGATGAGGCACCTGTGCCACCCAGGGGCGCCTTCGCTCCCCAATGGACGCAACCTAGCTATCCAGGGGCATCTTTGCTGTTCCGGGGGTGCCTTTGATACCCAGTGCCCAAGGGGAGCTTTTTCTTATCCAGGTTCACCTTGGTATTGAGGGGCGTATTTTTATTCAAGGTAACCTATACTACCCAGTGGCGCCTACCCTATGCAAGGGGCGCTTAGGCTATCCAGGGGGCGGCACTTTGCTATGCATAGGGCGCCCTTATGCTCTCCATGGGCACCTCATTCAGAGGGTGCCTCTGATATTCAGGAGCGCTTTTCCTATCAACAGGGTACTTGTGCCATCTTGGGGCTATTCTTATCAAGGTACGCTGCTGTTATTCAGGAATACCTACACCACTGTCGAGGGTCGCCTTTGCTACCCAGAGGCGCCTTTACTTCTTAGGAAATTTGGCGCCCGTGCTTTAAGGAGTGCTTCGGCATCGATTGATTGCTCTATTATTGGGCTTAGGTGCACGTGAACCTTGAGCTCATGTAGCGCCCATATTGTTGCTAAGGAACGCTTATGCTATCAAAGGTCGCCTTTACTATCCAGGGCCGCTGTTTTATTCAAGGCAGTCTGTTCTATCCACGGGCATCTGATATTTCGGGGGCGGTGCCTAGATTATTCAGGAGGCGGTTTTTTCTCTACAGGGGCGCACTATTGCTTTCCAGGGGCGCCGTTACTGCCCAGGGGTGTGTTTCTATCCAGGGGCGCATATGCTGTCTAGGTGTATTTTTCAATCACAGACATGATTGAAATACATGCCCCTACGTTATCCTGGGGTGCTTTTTGTCTCCGGTGAGGCGCTATTTTTTCTCTTCCGGGCACCAGTTTATCCAAGGGCACCTATGCTGTCCAGAGAACCTTTGTTATCTAGGGCTGCCTTCGCTGTTAAGGGGCACCTTTGCTACCCAAAGGGAGCATTTTACTTTCCTGAAGTGCCTATTTCCATCTAAGGGGAACATATGCTATCCTGGAGCGCCTTTGCAAACATGGGGCGCACTTTTCTATCCAGGTGCGCCTTTGCACTTGAGGGGGCGCCTCTGCAATCCAGGAGGAGCCCAAAATAGATGGAGAATAAAAATTCTGAAATAAGGCGCTCGAACACTGAAATAAAGTGCCTAGTTATCAGAAAGAGGCGCTCATCTGCTGAGCGGGGAGGACTGCTGGTTGGTGAGGGCAGCGTTCTCGGAAACGGGGCGCACATACTGAAAAAGGCACACGGTTGCAGCGATGGAGCACTAAGCCTTCAGTTATGGGTTAATGAAATGTGGTTAATAAAGGCAGTTCATGCATAAATTGAGCGCTCGAGCCCTATAACAGAGCGCGCAACTGTCGGACAGGTGTGCCAAACCATAGACAGAAGGGCAGCTGAAGATGGAGAGGGACACCTATGATATCCTGGGGGCGCCTGTACTCTCAAGTGAGGCGCTTGTTTTCTTTCTCAGGCGCCTAGTTTATCCATGGCCGCCTATGCTGTCCAGATCATCTATTTCAAGAAGGGTTAACTTTGCTGTCCAGGGGCGCCTTAGCTATCCAAGGGCGCATATGATATCTGTAGGGCGCTTTATGCAGAGGCCGCCTAGGCTGTCCAAGGGCGCCGTCCTAACCAAAGGCCGCCTTTCGCTTCCCTGAAGTGCCTATTTCTATGTAAGGAGTGCATATATTATCTAGGAGTGCCCTTGATATACGGAGACGCCTTTTTGTCCAGCGGCGCCTTTGCTCTTGAGGGGCGCTGCTCCAATCCAGGGTATCTGAACATGGATAAGGGACATCTATGTTATACAGGGGGAGCCTGTACTTTCCAATGGGGCGCTCATTTTCCTTCTCAGGCACCTAGTTTATCTAGGGAGCGCATAGGCTATCCAAAGGCGCCTTTGCTTTCGAAGGGGTGCCTTCCTAGGGGCGCCTTTGCTATCCAGGGGCGCCTTTGCTGTCCAAAGCTCTTATGTTATCCAGGGTTGTCTTTGTTGTCCAGTGGCGCTTTTGCTATCTAAAAGTGCATATGATATCCATCGGCGCTTTATCCAGTGGGCGCCTGGACTATCAAAGGGCACTTTTTCTATCCAAGGGTTGCATTTATTTTCCTGAAGTGCCTATTTCTATCTAAGGGGCTCCTATTCTGTCCAGGGCACCTATGTTTCCCAGATTTGCCTTTGCTGTCCAGGGACGCCTTTGCTATCCAAGGGCACCTTTCTTAACCAAGGGGTGCATTTTGCTTTCCTGGAGCGCCTATTCCTATCTAAAGGGCGCATATGTTATCTAGGAGCGCCTTTGATACCAAGAGGCGTCTTTTTGTCCAGGGGCGCCTTTGGTCTTGGGGGGCGCTGCTCCAATGCAGGGCAGCTGAAGGTGGATAAGGGACATCTATGTTATACAGAGGGCGCCTGTACTTCCCAGTGGGGCGCTCGTTTTCCTTCTCGGGTTCCTAGTTTATCCAGGGGGCGTCTAGGCTATCCAAAGGCGGCTTTTCTATCGAAGGGGTGCCTTCCTAGGGGCGCCTTTGCTACCCAGGGGCGCCTTTGCTGTCCACGGCACTTGTGTTATCCAGGGTTGTATTTGCTGTCCAGGGGCGCCTTTGCTATCCAAGGGTGCATATGACATCCGTAGGCGCTTTTTCCAGTGGGCGCCTAGGCTATAAAAAGGGCACCTTTTCTACCCAAGGTGAGAATTTTATTTTCCTAAAGCGCCTATTTCTATCTAAGGGGCGCTTATGCTGCAGGGCACCTATGTTACCAAGATTTGCCTTTACTGCCCAGGGGCGCCTTTCCTAGCCAAGGGCGCATATTATATCCGTAGGGCGCTTCATCCAGTGGGCGCCTAGGCTATCAAAGGCGGATTTTCTATCGAAGGGGTGCCTTCCTAGGGGCGCCTTTGCTACCCAGGGGTGCCTTTGCTATCCACAGCACTTGTGTTATCTAGGGTTTTCTTTGCTATCCAGGGGCGCCTTTGCTATACAAGGGTGCATATGGCATCCGTAGGGCGCTTTTCCAGTAGGCGCCTAGGCTATAAAAGGGCGCCTTTTTCTACCCAAGGTGAGCGTTTTATTTTCCTAAAGCGTCTATTTCTATCTAAGGGGCGCTTATGCTGTCCAGGGCACCTATGTTACCAATATTTGCTTTTTCTGCCCAGGGGCGCTTTTCCTAGCCAAGGGCGCATATAGTATCCGTAGGGCGCTTCATCCAGGGGGCGCCTAGGCTATCTAAAGGCGGTTTTTCTATCGAAGGGGTGCCTTCCTAGGGGCGCCTTTGCTACCCAGGGGCGCCTTTGCTGTCCACAGCACTTAGGGTTGTCTTTGCTGTCCAGGGGCGCCTTTGCTATCCAAGGGTGCATATGACATCCGTAGGGCGCTTTTTCCAGTGGGCGCCTAGGCTATCAAAGGGCGCCTTTTTCTACCCAAGGTGAGCATTGTATTTTCTAAAGCGCCTTTTTCTATCTAAGGGGCGCTTATGCTGTCCTGGGCACCTATGTTACCAAGATTTGCCTTTGCAGCCCAGGGGCGCCTTTCCTAGCCAAGGGCGCATATGATATCCGTAGGGCGCTTCATCCAGGGGGCGCCTAGGCTATACAAAGGCGGCTTTTCTATCAAAGGGCTGCCGTCCTAGGGGCGCCTTTGCTGTCCACAGCACTTGTGTTATCAGGGTTGTCTTTGCTGTCCAGGGGCGCCTTTGCTATCCAAAGGTGCATATGACATCCTTAGGGCGCTTTTCCAGTGGGCGCCTAGGCTATCAAAGGGCGCCTTTTTCTACCCAAGGTGAGCATTTTATTTTCCTAAAGCGCCTACTTCTATCTAAGGGGCGCTTATGCTGTCCGGGGTACCTATGTTACCAAGATTTGCCTTCGCTGCCCAGGGGCGCCTTTCCTAGCCAAGGGCGCATATGATATCCGTAGTTCGCTTCATCCAGGGGGCGCCTAGGCTATCCAAAGGCGGGTTTCTATCGAAGGGGTGCCTTCCTAGGGGCGCCTTTGCTACCCAGGGGCGCCTTTGCTGTCCAGGGGCGCCTTTGCTATCCAAGGGTGCATATGACAAATGGCATCCGTAGGGCGCTTTTTCCAGTGGGCGCCTAGGCTATCAAAGGGCGCCTTTTTCTACCCAAGGTGAGCATTTTATTTTCCTAAAGCGCCTATTTCTATCTAAGGGGCGCTTATGCTGTCAGTTCACCTATGTTACCAAGATTTGCCTTTGCTGCCCAGGGGCGCCTTTCCTAGCCAAGGGCGCATATGGTATCCGTAGGGCGCAAAGACCAGTAAAGGCGTCTAGTGTTTGGGCAGGGGCGCTTTGCCATGGTTTTAAGGAGTATGTGTTCATTCAAGTGGAATAAGTGGTATCTACCACCTTGGCGCACGAAATGGGTACAGGCGCGCCGCTCATATCGGGCGCCTTCGGCGCCCGATATGAGCTGAACTTTACTGGGGCGCTTCGGAGCTAAGGGGGCCGGCCCCTGGGCCCCCTTGGATCCGTCACTGATGGGATGCGTCCCACAGGTTAATTTGTAGTGAAAATGAGTCACAACTAACGCGACTTTTCTGAACTTCCTCCAAATTGTCACAACAAGCCAACCGGCCCCACAAAATCCTGAAGCATTTATCCCTGTAGAGTCTTATTTCGTTCTCCGACTAGTTCCCCAGCTCCTACCATCATATCAATACCATTGCGCCTCTGGTCTTAAAATCCTCCGGTGTGAGCTGCGCTTTGGATTTTGCTTTGCCAATTTTGAACTGCCTCGCGTGGCAAAACTAATGGGTGTCGTATTTTTCACTGCCAGACTATCTTGCCATGACTTGATATCTCTTCTCGATCCAGGGGGGGTCCTGGGTGGGTTAACGTTGGTACTGCAATAAAAGCCCTATACAAAGCCTATGGGAGACCCAAAATCCGGGGCCTGCCCCCCCTGTTTCTGTATCATGCTTTTTTGTACGACTGCGGAATCCATGACTGTAATAAGAATTTGACAAAACAAAGTGAAGATATTACGTCTAATAATTGCCGTGGAAGGGCAAGCAAGCATCTTATGGCGGCGTTTTGCTTTTCTATGTTGAAGGGAGATACGCGAAAAATTTTATTGGCTAGATCAAAAGGTCACAAAAAGTTGTTTCAGAAGTCCTATTCTCATTTTTGCGAATTCGGCCTGCAAATGCCTTAAAATTGCTCTCAAAGTCAACATTTCTAAACGACTTTACCGGTACACCTCCTATCGATGTAAATGACGTACCCCGGCTAAGGCTATCAAATTATCTAAAAAACCGGTCCCATTTTTCCTAAGCAGTGACTTGAAAGTTTAAATCTATTAAATAAAAAGTTATTTTAAAAACTACAGCCAAAAATAATATGAAAACAAACTATAGGACTTTTAAGAAATCACAATCGACCAATCAGAACGTACAGCCACCTCAAAGGGGGGGCACGTGACCTATCTGACGCAAAAGGTTCGTCATCCTGGGCCTGGAGCAGAACACAACTCAAGACCCGAGGTACGGAACGGCTGAAGCCTTGAGTAATTATGTTTTCCCGTTTCTATGGCATACTAATTCATTTTGTATTTTTGAAGGCTTTGTAAAATTAATTCAAATACAAATACAGGAGAACAGACATTTTTATTACAAAAAAACATTACTTTTCCACTTTAAATAGCTTTCGAAAAGTAAGTGATGGGTGAAGGTTTCAGCATTTTATCGGAACTGTTAACCTATTTCGATAATAAGTGAGTGGCCTCCCAAAAATTCTGCCGAAGATACAAAACTAATTGACAGTTTCGTATCAGGATTTTTCAAATCGCAAGAAACCACAACAATAATTTTTCGCGTATCTCCCTTTAAAGGGAATGTGGCACCTTTTCAACGTGATTTTAACTGAGATAGCCAAGTTGTAAAGCAAGCCGGAAAACCCAGTGCTCAATATATCATTTGTCTTGAAACTAAAAATTTCCGTGAAGAAAAGCGAAAATCCTACCTAAAAAAGAAGGAAAAAGAAGAAGTGTATTTCAAATATAGCACAGGCAGGCGGCCACAGTTGTCAGCTGTTGGTGTGACGACATGGCTGACGTCACGGTGAGCAATCAGCCAATTGAAATCCTTGAAGCCAATTGAATATGGTAGTAGTGCCAAATCATGACGACATCCACAGGCAGAGGTTTACTTTTCACCATTGAGGAAAATTAAAAAAATCAAAATATTGAGCTCATTGTACATTCTTTTGCAGAGCAAACATGAACTTTTCATGATTTTCGGCTAAAAATACCCCTAATTACACTAAATTCCTGGATTCGACCAAGGTGCCACATTCCCTTTAATGACGCAGCATCGGTTGATGCACCTATGCATGGGGCTGGGACTTTTCCTCTAGTCATCTGAAAAGCCTACAGCGAGAATGTTTTTCTTCATACAGGAAAAACTCCTCAGTTGTCTTACATTTCCACCAGCCACATATAGCAGCCCATATTGTAGTGGCACGATGAATCAAACTACACCTTCAAACATCTAAATCTGCAATTGACTAACTAAATCTGTTGTTAATCTCTCAAGGCAGTGGAAATAAAGCATCTCGTCAGCAGGGCTTATCAAGGTTTTGCTGGGATGTCAGTATCAGTAAATGACTGATTATACATCTCAGCCATTGGGCGCTTATCAATAATGATAATAACTGGGGGTTTAGGGCACATCAACTGCAAAGGCTATATGCGCCCGACGTTTATCAGTAAAATTTATACTATGTTTTTACATGTGTTTGACAAAGAAATTGAGCTCTCTAGAATGTCGTTTTCCGATTCTTGATGACAAAGTGAGAAGTCTAGCCTGGAATGTTGTTCTCCGATTCTTCGTGACAAAGTGAAGTCTCGCGCTCGCGCCCACCTGTAGACAGGCTGTCTCGCGCCCACCTGTAGACAGGCTGTCTCGCGCTCGCGATCAACCGTAGACAGGCTGTCTCGCGCTCGCGCCCACCTGTAGACAGGCTGTCTCGCGCCCACCTGTAGACAGGCTGTCTCGCCCACCTGTAGACAGGCTGTCTCGCGCTCGCGCTCACCTGTAGGCAGGCTGTCTCCGCTCGCGCTCACCTGTAGACAGGCTGTCTCCGGCTCACCTGTAGACAGGCTATCTCGCGCTCGCGATCAACCGTAGACAGGCTGTCTCGCGCCCACCTGTAGACAGGCTGTCTCCGGCTCACCTGTAGACAGGCTGTCTCACGCTGCGCTCACCTGTAGGCAGGCTGTCTCACGCTCGCGCTCACCTGTAGACAGGCTGTCTCCGGCTCACCTGTAGACAGGCTATCTGCGCCGCGATCAACCGTAGACAGGCTGTCTCGCGCTCGCCTGTAGGCAGGCTGTCTCGCACTCGCACTCACCTGTAGGCAGGTTGTCTCACGCTCGCGCTCACCTGTAGACAGGCAGCGCGATGTCGTCCAGAAACTGGATCTGCAGACGCGGGATGAAGGCGCGCTCTCGGTCCATCATCTCCGACGGGTCGTTACCCATCTGCTTCTCCATGTCGCCTTGAGAGAAGAACTCCCGGTACACCAGCTTCTGCAGACGACAGGGTCACGTCAGTCGGCAGGCCCCGACAGGGCGCAAGGGCACATTATTTAGGTCAAAACAGGGACACGTCAGTTGGCAGGTCACGACAGGGGCACGTCAGTCAGCGACAGGGGGACATCAGTCAGCAGGTCACGACTGGGTCACGTCAGTCTGCAGGCCACGACAGGGGCACGTCAGTTAACCGGTCACGACGGCACTATTGTCAAAACAGGGGCACGTCAGTTGGCAGGCCACGACAGGGTCACGTCAGTTGGCAGGCCCCGACAGGGGCACGTCAGTTGACATATCACAACAGAGGTACATCAGTCGGCAGGTCACGATAGGGGCACGTCAGTCGGCAGGTAATGACAGGGACGCGCAGGGGCACGTCAGTCGGCAGGTAATGACAGGGGCACATCAGTTAGGTCGCGACAGGGACGCGTCAGTCAGCGACAGGAGCACATCAGTCGGCAGGTCACGGCAGGGGCACGTCAGTTGGTGACATGGGCACGTCAGTCGGCAGGTCACGGCAGGGGCCGTCAGTTGGTGACATGGGCACGTCAGTCGGCAGGTCACGGCAGGGCACGTCAGTTGGTGACATGGGCACATCAGTCGGCAGGTCACGGCAGGGGCGTCAGTTGGTGACATGGGCACGTCAGTCGGCAGGTCACGGCAGGGGCACGTCAGTTGGTGACATGGGCACGTCAGTCGGCAGGTCACGGCAGGGGCACGTCAGTTGGTGACATGGGCACGTCAGTCGGCAGGTCACGGCAGGGGCACGTCAGTTGGTGACATGGGCACGTCAGTCGGCAGGTCACGGCAGGGGCACGTCAGTTGGTGACATGGGCACGTCAGTCGGCAGGTCACGGCAGGGGCACGTCAGTTAGCAGCAGCAGCGGCAGCGGCAGCAGCATAAATTTGTATCACGTTAGGGCATATACACAACACAGCATACCACATAATGGATTGGCGCAAAAGCTCAAAGTTTAATTCAAAGCGCCTCTCCAAGTCATTACTATTATTTATAGAAAAGAAAAACCCTAAGTAAAACATCAACTAAACATAACTAGCCGCCGCCACGGCCATTGGCTGCCCCGCCTACGTGCCCGATGGCGAAGCACCGCCACCGCCCCCGCCGGACAACACACGACTACGCGTGTTCAGCGCCGACACTAGGTAGCTCTGAACGGCTCCGGCCACGGCTCGGCCCTGCTCGGCTTGTAGTGCTGTGCCTGTTGCAAGTATGTTCAGGAGCTGTGTCTGCTGTGTTTGTCTGGCGTCAATGTTGTGAGCTAATAGTGTGTTTAGGAGAGAATGTCGATGGGTATCATAAAGAGGACAGTTGAGAATGAAGTGTTTAGAATTTTCTATGTGGAATCCGCATGGACAACCTGGAGTTAAGGATTTCTGAATTTGATAAAGATATGCATTAAGTGGAAGAGTGGCAGTTCTTAGTCGGATGTGGAGTGTGTTCTGTATTTTTGTACCGTACAAAAGGTATCCGGCTGGAGCTGGGGCACCCAATAACTTCTTTATTTCCTTTTTAAACAAATTGAAAGAAACCTGACAACGAATGTTTTGCAGCAAATTATTCCAATTTCTCATGGTAGTGGGAAAATAGGTGTTCCGAAAGCTAGATGTGCGGTGATGAGGGACGGAAAAAAGTTTGCATTTCTCAAGTATAATTCTGCCCTTGCATGTCTCGTGTCGGGTAGTAGATTTTGAATATAGCCCGGAAAAAGGAGTGGGTAATGGACTAGCTTGTGAAAGAAGGTCGGTCGGTGAATTTCTCGTCTTGTTTTTAACTGCTCTAATCCTAGCTCATCCCTCAGACTCTCAGAGGATGTCCTAATTGGCGTTCCTGTTATCAATCTTAAAATTCTGTTTTGTTGTCTCTCAAGTCTTGTGCTATCGTGTACCGTCAAATGTCCGTCATAAACACTGTCACAGTAATCATAATAGGGTCGGATGTACATCTTATATATTTCAAGTAGAACCTGCCTGGGCATGAATTTTGCTACTGCATATACTGGACTCAGTGTTATGTTTACTTTCTTTAAGATAGCAGTAACGTGCTGGTGGGATCTTAAGTCTTTAGATAACATAAGGCCTAGATGTTTGTGACTTTCCACGTGCGGAATGTCGTGCCCCCCAAATTAAATCAAATGTTTCTGTGCTGTTTTTGTGACTGAATGTTTGTTGAAGAGTCTTTGTTGCGTTAAAGGTTATAGGCCATCTCTTTCCGTATTCGTGAATAGCGTCTAGTTCGTTTTGTAGAAATTGTCGTGATGTGTCAAAGTTCTGTCGACTGTGGGAGGTTAGGAGGGCCACGTCATCAGCGAACAAATGGATGTCGCTCGTCCTGTCCTTCGTAATGTTGTCTAGGTACATGAGGGCCAATAAAGGCCCGAAAACTGAACCCTGAGGGGCATCCTGCGCTTAAAGTTTTTGGCGATGAAAATATTTCTGCGCCCGGTACCTTAACTTTTTGGACCCTGTGTATTAAATACGATTCTAACCAACGAAGAATTGGGCCAGAGATGAATAATTCTTTTTTGCATTTATGAAGTAAGCCAGCGTGCCAAATTTTATTGAAATAGCTCGAAATATCCAAAAATACTGCAGCAAAATCGTGACCCTCGTCCATATTTTTGTATATGATATGTGTCAGATACGTCAGTTGGAATTCAGTACTATAGTTCGGTCGGTAACCGCTCTGTCAGAAAGTAAATTGTGATTGGTCAGGTGACTATATATTGCACGAAAAACTATTTTTTCCAATAATTTTGAGACACAAGACAGCAAGCTTATTGGGCGATAGTTACGGAAATCGGAATGTGATCCTTTCTTTTTAAATATGGGGGTAACGAACGTTTGCAATCTTCCATACATTCGGAAATATTCCCAACTGAAGAGATTTATTGAAAAGTAATGTCAGAGGGCGTGCGATCAGAATGGCGGTCATTTTTAAAACTTTCGTGGGAGTTTCGTCAGGGCCTGTTGATTTATTCGCGTCTAAGGAATTTAAGAGTCGCAGCACTTCAGCCTCAGTCACGTGAATACCTTCGAGGTATGGTAAAGGCTCGGCTGCAGTCTGGTGTTGTGCCAAGTCCTGTG
This sequence comes from Lepas anatifera, assembly GCA_034440635.1. NCBI lineage: Eukaryota > Metazoa > Arthropoda > Thecostraca > Lepadidae > Lepas > Lepas anatifera. Next base: position 1,505,287 of record JAOTON010002243.1, read on the forward strand.
GTAACGTTAGTCCTGTTGTGTCAAGCTGGGTTTGTGATACAAAAAGTCATTAAGACGTTCAGCCTTTTCCTGATCACTGGTGACAATGTCATTCGCGAGGTTCAAAAGTGGGGGGATGTGCGATGCCTGTTTCCGGCCTATCATTTTCCCAAGTATGGCGTGATATTTATGAGGATTCTGCTTATTTCCTATCAATTGAGTTACGGACGATTTAATATGTGCTGCTTTAAGCCTGGTGTTAAGAGCTGTTGTTGTGTTCCGTTGTTGTCTCTTTGGTCTTGGTGACATGGGCACGTCAGTCGGCAGGTCACGACAGGGGGCACGTCAGTCGGCAGGTCACGACAGGGGCACGTCAGTCGGCAGGTCACGACAGGGGCACGTCAGTCGGCAGTTCACGACAGGGGCACGTCAGTCGGCAGGTCACAACAGGGCCACGTCAGTCGGCACTGGTCGGACAGGTCAACAAATCCATGCTTGACCCATCAGCATTAAAGGGAATGGAACACTTTGTCAAAATTCTAAAAAGAATGATTTAAGAACAAGAGAGATCTGAAAATCAGGAAATAGGGTTTTCCCCAGTTTCATACGCTAAAAGCAGAAATATATCCTCTTTTCTAACAATATATGGGGTCACCAAAATAACAGTTTAAATAATCAATGAAATCCCAACCCTTCATCATAAACTCGCTGTACAGGCCCACTCACAGCGTTTCTGCACGGCAAAAATCACATGCAAGGGCTGTTCAAATACATGATGAAACAATCGTAGTACTAGCAACCGATTTTCCACTAAGAACGCCCGCTCTCATCATCAGCATCATGTTTGTTTACTTGCCAAGGAAATTGTGCTCTCCATCCTCCCATCCAATCTCAGTCTTAAGCACTAGTGCAAAAAACTGATCGACCGATGGCGTTACGGTGACCGTAACTGTTCAGTGGTGGAGAGATGATGCATATCCCTGATGTAAAGAAACAAGTTTAGGGTTGGATTTTGAAGAAAAAGGAACAATTTATACTTGTTTTGATAAGTACGAGGGAGGGAGAATGTGATGTGTGTTGCGGTCAATGGGCGCAATACGGCAAAATGACGCTCCGGAATGGACGACTACTCGTCCGAAGTTTTCGGTGGACAGGCGTGTTACAAGCTGGTTTACTCACTAGCATGTTATTTTCAGCGAGTGGGCGAGGCTTAGGGCTTACGATCTATCAGATTACTACAAACATATGGAAGGCATTCCCTCAGGGTTTGAAATAAGGCAATAAGCCCCTTTACTTTGAACTTTAAAGCTGCAGGAAATTTTATGTCGAGAGCTTTGGGTGAAATTAAATACGTAAATGATGCTTTCTCAACACGCTCTACAAAACAGCTATCTCAGTTCAAAATCCATTATAAAAGTGGGACACTCCCTTTAATTCTTGAGATCGTAAGTGCTCTCTTTTTATCCTGGACAAGCTGGACTGAATCCTAAACTCCGTCACAGCGCCCTGACCTAGGGATTCGCTTTTTCTACCTGCACTTCTCGTACTTATACTTGTTCCCCTTCCATCACGGGCGATGGTACACAAAAATCCAGGCGGCTACTACCTGTCCAGTCTTACCCTCACTCCCAAAAACACTTAAAACTACTGATCTCACTTCCAAAGGCCATTGAGGAAAAGGAGTAGTTATTTCATCAATTTATTGGATATCAAAATGGGTATAGTAACTAGAACAGGCGTAACGAATTTCACTTCTTGCTGTCGCCCCAGCTTGTCCCAGCAGGGATACCATGTTTGTGTTTTACCGCAAAGAGCCAAATCGACTCCAAGAAGAACCAGAAAGGGTCGATCCATTTTTTTACAAAAAAAAAAACGAGATTTGAGGCCGGAATATCAACTCATCAAGCTTACCAATAAGGTTCATTAGCTTTCTTGGAGTGTAACCTAAAACGTAGATATGGCGTTTTGGGGTCCGGCACCACTACGTAGCGCGCTCTCGAGTTCAGAAATAATAACTGAACGAGCCCGGTCCTTTCGGCGGCTCCAGATATTGGCGGCGGTAGTAGGACAAACGGCCAAAATCCCCAACAGCATAATCAAAACACATTTCCACGATTCACAGGCTGCTTTCGGAATTATAACGTCCTTCGAAAGGATGGAAAGCTCAACTTAGGTTAAGCTGCTCCATGCTCAGCTCAGCAATAGTAAAACACATTTTGCGGAAAAAATATGACAGACTTAGCTAAAAGCGCTTAGAAGAACCTCACACTTGGCGTGGCTAAGCCATAATAACATTATCAAATATATCAAGCACTAGGTTATTAGCTCATGTAGCTTTTTTAATTTATTGGAAAACCTGAACATTCAACTGTCTCCAAATTTTGACCGTTTGAGTCATATTTCAAGCAATTTCTGCACAGCTTTCATAAAACTGCACAAAGTCTCCGAATATAGCATAGTCGGCGTTGACATCTTTTAAAAAATTGCAAACAGCATAAGCGCAAGGAAGGCCATATCTATCAAACCGGACAACCGAAAACCGCATGGAGCTAACTGCCGGAAAAGAGCCCAGAAAAATTCAAATGCAGGAAAATAGCTAACCGGAAAAATTGGGGGCAAACGCGAGAAAAAAAGAATTTGAGATGTTTGGCCGCCAAAGACCCAGCCTGGCAGCTGTGTGTCTGGGCCGACTGGGTCGGTTTGTCAGCTTCTGTGCACTATCTCGGGCCCGGCCCGGCGTGCTGCTTACCGCGGCGCGTTTGCTGCTGAGCCAGCGCTTGGTCTGGTCGGAGAGGTCGGCCGCCGTCATCAGCAGAGAGCGCAGCAGGTGGCGGTGCCGCGGCTCGGCGGCCCGGTACCCGCTCTCCGCCATCGACTCCAGCTCCCCCATTATCCGCAGGTGCTGACTCAGGTCCGTCGCTGCGGCGCACAGCACGGCCCGTCACCGCTGAGAGCCGGCCTGCCCGCTCTGGTGGATCTGGGCACCCTCCCCCTTCCCGAGGATGAGATAGTCACACAGGCAGCTTCTCTCCTGTGATGAGGCGGACCAGGTCCCATTATCCGGACACCCAGGATCTGGAACCAAGGTGCCTTTCCGCGGGGTGGGATATAGTCCCCTCCCCTTCCCGGAAGTTGGACTCAATCCCAACGGCGAACCCAGTCCCCCTCGCAGATGTGAAAACAAGCTCCTCTCCCCTTTGACGGTGAAGTGGGTCCAACTTCATCTCCAGCCCCTTTCACTTCCTGGGGTGAGAAAAGTCCTGCTCTTAAGGGAAGGTTGAGAACAAGTCCCCCATTCCATAAAGGTACAACAAGGTACCCCTTCCAGGAGACCCCTCCCCGGGATGAGAAGCCAATTCCCTACGGCCCTGCAGGTGAGACTAATTCTCTCTCCCCTCTCAGGGGTAGTCCGGTTTCTTTCCTACGAGACGGTCCCACACGCCCCTCCCGTGCCCCGGGTCAGATATGCGTAATGACGCCCCACCAGTTTGCCCTCATCAGGCCCGGTTCTCTCTCATCCCAAGCAGAGCGGAACCAACTGCTCTCCAACGCTCCTGCCTTCTCTGGAGTAGGACTGACTCCTGATCACAGGGGGTACGAGCAAGTCCGCAGGACGAGTGCAACTACTCGCCCTTCCAAAGAGGGGGGGTATAACCAAAGCCTTCTCCCTTCCTTCAGACCGCGGCTTAGTATCAGCTTTCTACATGAGGAACCTAACAGAAACCGGAAAAATTGACTAGAGAATCAAACAAAACCGAACAAAAATTCCCTGCTCGTAGGAAACGAAAGTTCTATCAACGGGAAATATTACGTTTCATCTTTCCTGTAGCGGAAAAAGTTGCCATTTTTCTCTTGACCCATTTTTCGCATACCCCTTGTTCATCCAAAGGGGTAGGACAAGGTTCCCTAGTCACGCTCCGTTTCCAGGGATTGTAGCAACATAAATCAGATCTTTCCAAGAACGGGATCACGTGTCTCATCAAGAAAACCAACCCGTCATTTCTAGCTGCTATGTATTGATCTCTTCATGCATGGACGGGACATCCTGTTTCCCTCCTCTTCCAGGCGGAAATGAAAGCCTCACCAGTCCCCCTCCTAGAAGCTGTCATAAAGGCCTCTTTCCATCACCAGGGTTAGGGCCAGGTCTTCAAGACGAAAGTCCACTATCTCTTTCCTGCCCAGGGTGCAAAATCCCCCCAAGTTACATAGGAGAACTACGACCCCTTCCCTTTTCGGGTGTAGGACCACACCACACACATGAAAGATCAAAGAGACCGAGTTTTCTGCCGTTCACACGAGGGGAGGGCTAATTCTATTTGGTCCCCACTGGTAAGAGAGAGAGAGAGAGAGAGAGAGAGAGAGAGAGAGAGAGAGAGAGAGAGAGAGAGAGAGAGAGAGAGAGAGAGAGAGAGAGAGAGAGAGAGAGAGAGAGAGAGAGAGAGAGAGAGAGAGAGAGAGAGAGAGAGAGAGAGAGAGAGAGAGAGAGAGAGAGAGAGAGAGAGAGAGAGAGAGAGAGAGAGAGAGAGAGAGAGAGAGAGAGAGAGAGAGAGAGAGAGAGAGAGAGAGAGAGAGAGAGAGAGAGAGAGAGAGAGAGAGAGAGAGAGAGAGAGAGAGAGAGAGAGAGAGAGAGAGAGAGAGAGAGAGAGAGAGAGAGAGAGAGAGAGAGAGAGAGAGAGAGAGAGAGAGAGAGAGAGAGAGAGAGAGAGAGAGAGAGAGAGAGAGAGAGAGAGAGAGAGAGAGAGAGAGAGAGAGAGAGAGAGAGAGAGAGAGAGAGAGAGAGAGAGAGAGAGAGAGAGAGAGAGAGAGAGAGAGAGAGAGAGAGAGAGAGAGAGAGAGAGAGAGAGAGAGAGAGAGAGAGAGAGAGAGAGGAGAGGCCAAACCCCTTAGCTTTCAGAGTGGGTGGCTGCTTGAGTAAAGTTTCTCTCCCCTCAGAGGGTATGTGGACTCCTTCCAAAGAGAAACCCAGCTGCTCCTTAAAAGGGTGAAACAATATCTTTCCTCCCCGATAAACTTAAAGGGAGGGATAGAAGTAATTCCGTATTCATGTATGCTGAATTTTAAGAATAGATCAGCTGCGTATGGTGATATCACAAAATCAAGGCTCAACAATTTACAAGGGAAAATAAGTGTCCCTACCTTTCAAGGTCGTGGGTCGAGTTCCACTCTCCCCACAAATGAAAGCAACCAAGTCTTCTTCGTCTTCTCAATAGATGGGATTAAATTACACTAGCACATACCAACATTAGGCACACAAACATCTGTTAACGAGCATTAGGCACACGCACATCCGTGTCAAGGAGTAGTCGGGCAGAAACTCTTCCATACCCCCTTCCAAAAGCATGGACCCAGTTCTCATTTTTCCAATCGTCTTGGCTCATCTCTCTCTCTCTCTCTCTCTCTCTCTCTCTCTCTCTCTCTCTCTCTCTCTCTCTCTCTCTCTCTCTCTCTCTCTCTCTCTCTCTCTGCCTCTGTCTCTGTCTCTCTCTCTCTCTCTCTCTCTCTCTCTCTCTCTCTCTCTCTCTCTCTACCTGGACCCACACAATATCATGTCCTGCACCATATCCAAGCAGTGCGTGTAGTCCTTGCGGGCGAGCTGACTGAAGATATTGCAGCCCTCCGTGTTCAGGATGCACATTGCTTGCGCAAAATGATGCCTCTGCAACAATCACCAGACCAGAGTTAGTTTTATTGCCTACCAGTATCAGCGGCTGGGCTCTCACCGTTCATGTTATTTGTGGGTTCCCAAATTGGTGACTCCTGTTCGCATAACTTAAGCATCGCAGGCATTGATTAGACCTTGCTGGGGAAGGTACCTAAGAGATCGATACATTTTCCAGCTTTGAGAAACACTTCAGCATTTGAAGTAAGGGAGACACAGATTGAATTATAACTAAAAACCCTAAATATGTACTGAAGGTCAGTCTGCAGAATATGGCAAGAGGACGGACGAGGCGCACCAGCTGTATACAATAATCACACTGCCAGCCATCTAAACTTCGCACTTAACCAGAGAGATAATTGCACCAAACCCCAGATCCACAGAAGGACCTCATAGCTTGATTTCAGACATTTTTGAGTCAAGTCAAGATATGACGAGAGGGCACTATCGTTCGAATTCCACAGATCTTAGAGATGAAGTTGATTTGGTTTCCAATAAGCCAGGATAATAATCTCATTTTCTAAACTAAGCCTTCATTACTGAGCCCAATTTTCGAACCTAAAATAGCTTTTGTAAATGTTATATTTAATGCGTATTCTTCCTCGGGGTCTGGCCGCGACAGGTCAAGGAAAGCTGGGCAAGCCAAGGGGCAAACAATAGCTCAATGAAACTCAAACACTCAGGCGAAATCACAGCCTTGAGCTCTTTCTTGAAGCTTGAGTAAGACATTAATTTAAATTTTGTAAAAATAACTTCTTTTAAATTTTGACCAATGGATCCCAATGGGTGGTATCGGGGATTATCTTTGCATTGGACTATGTACTTCAAAATACCTTCCTATCGAGCACCAAGGACAAGATGAGTGTTCAATTCAGAAATAAAGGAAAGTTGGGAGCCGGAATTGGTCAAGTTTTTCCCATATGGGATTTAAGTGGGAGCGGAACAAAATCTTATAAGTGTGCAAGGGTTTTGCTAATGTTCCATGGATTTCCATCGTGTGTTGAACGCAGATAATACGTCAACAAAATGTAGAAACACAGAATTGAGGAGGGAACCGGGGAACATATAGCGACGGATCGGCTTAATGAGTATGGTCGTGATTGTATTGAAGTGAACTTATATGTGGACAAAGGTACATGATGTATGTACATCGTTTATTGATATAAAGAAAAAAATCGAATCTGGTCTTTATACATGTGATGATTAAAATCATCTTAATGTTATTTGCACACTACATAATTTTAGGGGTTGAATCGTCACTGGCGCCCGTGGGGTTCTGGTTGGTTAATTAAACGTGGTATGAACAAATTTCAGCGGCAAATTTCAAATTTATTGCATTCATTGTGTAGGAAACTCGTCACCTAAAAATTTCAAAAAGTGTCTTAGTCAATTTGTCTCATCGAGAGGAATCAAACGAGGCGCTACTTGACATGCATTGGACTTTTAGTTATTGGGCCATGAAATCCAGAAAATAGACCTAAAATAAAAACAGTCTCCAAAAAAAAACCGATGTGCTAAGTGAACAGAGGAGATACGGGGAAACTGAGGCCACCGCCTTATTTTGCATGTTTTTTCATCGAAAGCAGCGATAAAAATATAAAGTCCAAAAGCGATTATTATGGGGCGCCCTCATGTACAACCAATAACTTGGAGGCACGCCTTTTCGAAATATAGCGTGGTTCGCAAAGGTGAAGCTGCAGCCAGGTGAGCATCGCCTTGTGCTGTGCTATAACCTGTGGGTTATGGACTTACTAACGGAGGCAGGACAACCCACCACGCGGCCCTGAGTATGACTCAGATTCCGATATTTATGCAGTGAGATCCTGCCTCCTGGCCTCCCATACATTCCTCTTGGCCTCCCAGCTAGCTCCGAGCACATATAGCCAATCGGTAGCCGCTTCACCGCCTGTGCGCTCCCACTGACCCCAGCGCCGTTCCGCACACGAGCTGTAGTCCAACGAGAAGGAGCAGTACAAGGGTATTGCCGACGAGTTAGACACTGCCTTCGCCGAGCCGCCGGGATACTACAGCGGCTCGTGCATCCTCGAGTCGGGAGGCGGCGGCGGGGCGCGCCTCCTGTGCCTTTTGTCGCAGCCTTCTCCTTTCCGATTCGCCCTTGCTTTTTTGTCAATATAAATCTATACAATACATTTTGGGAAATCAATCATAAGTGGGCCACATTTGCAGAGAATATTAAACATAGGGTAGGTTGGGAACCGATAACATGCGACAGTTTTTCTGGTTTGCCCCCCATCCAAAATTACCTTCCGCCGCCCTTGGTGATGACAGGAAGTGATAGAGTCTCGCCTGAATGATACGTTCCACAACTTGACTACGTAAGTTGTGGCACGTAAGTAAGTCAAACTTAATATAAACTTTCGGAAGATTATTTCATGGCAACATATTTTGCCAACGGCCTCTAACGGGCTAACACGTTTCTGGTATAACCTGCCGGTGAACACGTTCATTCGCGTGTCGCTCAGGACCTGATTTGCATTGCGGGGCCAGAATCAACACCGGCGCAGCATCAGGTCCGAGGTAGAGACAACCGGCGCCGGGCCGCACGGAGCGCCGCTGGGACCGACGTCGGAGCCCGCTGCACGGCAAACGCAGCTCCACGCTCAGGCTGGCTGCTAACCTAAACACGCGCGCTTTCACGTCTCAATCTGAACGTGCCACAGAATCTGTATCAGTTGAGAAAGGACGAGGAATGTGACGGGACTGAAGTTCAGCGTAGTAAAACAGGAGCGTACAAGGCACGGAGTAACCACGCTGCGTTTGTGCTGTTGCATTCTGCAGTATAATCTGAAAGGAGGACACCACCCTCCTTCTGATTGAACGGCAGCTTAAATGATTTGCAACAAATTGGCACCAGAAAAAATTGATCTCGCCACATTATCGGTCAAATAATTCAGAAGTGAAATCCTGACTACGCTGGTGCAATGCATAGGAACATAATGGACACTCCATCGGGAAAAAAACTAAAAGGAACACCATTCGCTGAAGTTCATTGGTGCATTTTCAATACAAAAGGCCATACAATTCCAAAGTACTACACTTACAAATGACGCCAGATTCAAGCCATCTCCTCGCAACAACACTATGCCCTGCTTGGATCTTACGTCTCAATACATAATCCTAGTGCAGCAAACAAGGTCCCTAAGTTAACGTAAATATCACACCTCAAAACACTTTCGGGCTTTTCCCGGGAGATCCTCCTGGTTGATTCGGCACCCTCTGTGGAAGCGGGGGGGGTGGGGGCATGCTGCAGCCTGAATGAGATGCAAAAACGTCATAAGCCGGGCGGCTACACGTCATACACGCCGGGGGATGGAGAGCCGAGATTCGACTCCGGGACACTCACCTCCATCACACTGCCTTCCGAGGAGTACAGCGAGGCTAGCACGGAGCGCGAGGCCACCTGAAAGCTGTTGGTGGTGCCGCGATGGTCCAGGTCGTGGCAGAGACAGGCAGTCAGCAGTGAGAGCGCCTCCAGCTCACTGCAGCGGTCACACAGTCACGTGACAACGCCACATCGTGTATGGGATCGGGTAGAGATAAAATGGACCTGCCAGGGTGTCGTGCGGAGGGAGCGAAACCACGGAGCCGATCCGAGGCCGGGCCCAGGGCTGTTATCGTTTGCGATTTATTTAACTTTAATTGGTATCAAATCTGGCAGAGCTTTCAAGACAGAGAATTTAAAATTGGTACCCAATCACACAGGGGCGTAGGAACGGTTTGCAAAGTGGGGGCCAGCCTTAGAGGGGGCCCACCTAAAGGGGGGCCCAGTCCACGGGGCCCATAATTATAAAAAAAACAATTTTAGTTAGCTCGTTTGGTGTCAATAAGGCACGCATGCACACAAGGATGTCAATATATGGAAAATTGAGAAATTGAATTTTGCCCTGTGATTTCGAGTTGTACCTATTATGATCTCATAAATCATAGTAAAACGCCAAAAAAACATTTTTTGGTTGTTTACCTAGACCCTTTTCAAATACGAAATACATTTTTAAGCTTTTTTGGAGGATTTCAATCATTTTTTACCACGAGCGTGTTTTTATATTTACAGATATTTAGGCCCTTTTCATCACATTTACAAAATTAAGAACTGTTTAGAAAACTACAGACAATGTTTTGATACCAAATAGCCTCATTTCGCTATGCCTAATCAACTTGTATTTGCTTATTTAACACGCGCACTGGAGGGAGGGGCCTCGGAGGCCCCCCACCTGTTTTTCCAAGGTGGCCGGAGAACCGCTTGTAGCCGAAAAACAATACATGGCCACATTGAACAGAATTTAATAGCGCGTCGATTGGAGCAGACTTTTTGAAAAGCGGCCGAAAATTTTTTGACTTATAGGCTTTCAAAGTCAGACCTGCATTTTGAGATCGCCGTAAACGCGCGGTCGGACCAGTTAGCTTTGAAGACCGAGTGGTGACGTCATAACGTCATATAAGCGGGATTATATGTCAAGGTCACTTCACATAAAAGTCAAGGTCAAGGTCATAGGTCACAGGTCAAGGTCATATCTGCACTTTCAAGGTCACTGACCACTGTAAGTCCGGCTAAATGACGTTACCCGGTCTGACATATATTATGCTATGACGTCATCGGTAGGGTACCCCAATACAAAGGTCAAGGTCAAAGGTCAAGTTCAAAGGTCATTGGGAAAGGTCAATCCTCATTTCCCGCCAAACAGTGGCTACAGTGTTAGTCAAAGTGTAAATAATAAGTAGTATACCATATGATGACCATAAAGGTCAATGACCTTGAATGACCTTGACCCAAAAGTTGTGGGGAAGCCTCTTTGAGACCTCTTCTCTATGAACCTTGTCTGCCTTTAGCTTATTCCCGCCATTTTCCCGCACAATCACAGCATTTACCAATCGATCCCCAGCATGGCCAAAATTTGACCTTTACGACCTCGTTTGACCTTGAAGATATTGATCTACGTCAATGAAAATTAGTCATCATGTAGATCACCATAGCCCCCACCCACCTACCAAGTGGTGTTTTTCTAACCATCTTAGTTTCCGAGATCTTAGGGGGGCTACCAGGCCCCCCTCCAGTGCGCGTTAGTGCCAGACCCCCTCCAGTGCGGGTGTTAATGACGAAAATGGGAACATTTATTTAGGTTATTACGGATCCCTTCTTTCCATCATAAGAGATTGATTTAGGTAAAGGCTGATCACAATAAATACGCCTAGCTATATTTCGATGCCTAAAATGCAGAGTTCCAGCATGACTGTAAGTGCAATGTAGGTACTTGATGGCCAGCTTTGTGATGCCGAGGAGGTATGGGCATGGTGTTATAGTGGTTAGCAAACTTGCTTTCCACGCAACCAACTCGGATTTAAGGCACGGCAGTTTTCTTGTGCGAGGAGTAATTTGACTCCCAAGAAACCCCTCCAACAGGGAAAGAGTTGGTGACGCCATATAACCCTGGCATCGAAAGACGTCGCGCCTTTCGATGGCTCAGGGACGACTGTTGCTCGGCATTTGGTGCGGGGTCCGTGTCCGATTCATATTTTGTGTTGGAATTGATATGGGATGGAGTTTGATTGGGCCCAGTTCTCGGGACTCATTTGGAAACACTCGGGTAGTAGGTGCCTTGGCTTTTTTACGAAGCGCTCCTCCTCCAGGGGCTTGCAGGCAGCATACTACCAAACTTGAACATTCCCAGACAAGCTATCGGGCCCGTTTGGGTTTCTTGTTCTATATTACAGTTGCTGATATTTGTATATTCGTTGCGGGGCACACCTCAAAAAGGGGGGCAGTATCCCCTGACCCCGGTTCCTATGCCTATGCCACCCAGGGGCCGCCAAATTATCTCGGAGGGCCCCAAGGTCCAGACCATGGCTCAGGAACCCAGATCAGTCAGCTCAAGGGCCCAGACCACTGCATTAGCCTCGGGACCAGCTTATCAAGGGACCGTACATAAGCACAGGACCCCTAGAAGCTCATCACAGGGGAGCTCCAGATTCGCACAGGGTGCTAGATTAGCTTAGGGGCCCGGTTCAGCTCAGAGGTCCCCAGGTCGACCTATGTAGGGTCTCAAAACAGCTCAAGGGACTTGTTCAAGCTCACGGATCCCAGCTTAGCTCAATGATGCTAGAACAGTTCAGGGGCCCCAGACCAGCTCAGGGCTCTTGTTCAGCACAGGCCAGCTCAGCTCAGCTCAGGGGCCCAGATCGGCTGATATAGGGTCCCCTCTCATACCAGCTCAGGGGGCTCCATTCAAGCTCACGGCCCCAGCTTAGTCCAGGGACCCTAGAAGAGTTCAGGGCCCCCATACCAGATCAGAGGCCCCAGTTAAGCACAGCGGTACCCAGATTAGCTCAGGGCCCCAGCTAGGCTTAGGGGGGAGTCCCAGGGTGGCTGATATAGAGTCTCAAAACACAGTGGTGTAGCCAGGATTCGGCCCAGGAGGGGTCCGACTACCATCGGGGGCCCCAGGCCGGGGGGTCCCCTTAGTAACCAGGGCCCATCTCATATATCTTTTGTATAGTATTTTGGTATTATAAAATTCACACGAAGGAAATTTTGTTGTGCCTTTTTAAGCATTTATTCTTATTTTTTATAGCTTGATTTTTTTCGATCCGACCAAGTGTTGGTAAACTAAGGTCACCAAATATTAAAGGGAATGTGGCACCTTGGTCGAATCCTGGAATTTAGTGTAATTAGGCGTACTTTTAGTCAAAAATAATGAAACCACTCATGATTTCTCTGAAAAATGTACAATAAGCTCAATATTTGGTTTTTAAAAATCCTCCTCTAGAAAAAGAAATAAATATCAGACTGTGGATGATGTCACGATCTGGCAACCACTACCATACTTGAAACGCTTCCTGGGCTTCGATTGGCTGATGCTCATCGTGACGTCAGCATATGTCGTCACACCAGTAGCTCACAACAATGGCCGCCGGCGACGGGGGCTGAGGGGGGCTGGTGTCAGGTAGGTTTTAGCTTTTTTCTACGGAAATATCGAGTTCTAAGACAAATGAAATATGGAGTACCGGGTTTTCCGACCTGCTTTACAACTTGGCTATCTCATTTAAAATCACGTTGTGAAGTTGTCACATTCCCTTTAAGGATGGTCCAAACCTTATATGGTAGCGTGGCTATAATAACAGTTTTGAGCCATATTTCGGGAAGTTCAATGTTGATGCGCGCATGATGTTAAACCTGAGTCTACCTCTTCACTCGGGTAATCAGACATGAAGTTAATGGAGGTCAGTCGTTTTGAGTACGAAGAAATGATCTTCTACGGGAAATGATTAGCAATTATTTCCCGATGTCGAATCCATGAACTCTTTAATCAGGAAATTTCTAAAGAAACAAAAAAAAACGAATGAAGATACAAAGGGATATGGTATTGTGTCCCGAACGTTACATAACCTGTATTCCGTCGACAGATCCTGTTGAGATCCAGTTACTTTCTTACCCTTGCTATCTTGTAAACGAGCAAATTACCAAAACAAAAGGCGCCCAATATATCTATCGCCTTGGCTCACTCTGTTATTGTTATTTTCAACCTTCCATACCTATTTTTCTTTTTGGGATTATGCTCATCAATTTCTGTCATTACCGTTGTTTGTCTGGTTTCCTAGGAAAATATTGGAAAGTTGCTTATTTCAGAATATTTAGGAATGTAGTTATTGGTGTTAAGCTAATAGATTAAAAATTGACTAAAGTGCCAAATTCCCTGTTCGATTTGCTCTTATGGTAAAATTAGATTAATTTTTGCCTTTCCTTCGATAATGGTGCCTGATCGACATGTTTCAATTTGTCCTTCTTTAGTACGCAATAGGGGTAGGTACATTTTTTCGAGGCATATGATTTTGAAAATTTTTATTTGAGCTCTGGGGCCACCTAAGACCAGCACTTGGCGGCACTCACAAAGCTAATTTTCGGCCACTCTCCCGATTAGATCTCAGGGGGTCTCTGAGACCGATTCACGGCGCCTCTTGATCAAAACTGTGGGCCCCTGAGAATCTCTCGGGGCTCCTGAGATTAGTTATCGGCAGCAACTCTGAGACTAATTATTGGGCCCCCCAGATTTGCCCTGGAGGGAGGGGGGGGCTGAGACTGACTATCGTGGCCATCCAGATTAGCTATTGGGTCCCCTGAGGCTGTCTTTGGGGTGGGGGGAGGGGGGCTGGGAATGACTTCCGTGAGCCCTCTGAGACTTACTCTAGGGCGCCCCTGAGACAAACACCCAGGGGGGAGGTGGTGGAATCACCTCTGAGATTGAGTCTTTGGCGTTCCTGAAACTGACTCTCGGAGGCTCCAGATTAGCTCTCGCGGGCCTAAGGCTAACTCGGGGCCCGTGAGACCAAAACTCGGGAGCACCTCTAGAAATTGCTCTCAGAACCCCGAGATTAACTCTCGGATGTCTCTGAGACTGACAACCGGGAGCCCTCCTAGAATAACTTTTGGGTGCTCCATGAGATTGACTCTCGAGCCCGCTTATACCAAAACTCGGGGGGAGGGGCACAGCCTGAGGCTAAATCTCGAGGGCTCCCAAAATTACCCCTCTGGGGCCCCTTGAAACTAGCACTCTGCGGATCAAATTAGACCAACTCCCGGACCCCGGATTAACTCTCGGGGCCACCTGAAACTAAATATTGACTCCTGAGAGAGAAGCCCGTGAGACTGTGAGGGCCCCCTGAGACCGACTCTTGGGGTGCTCTGAGACTGACTCTTGGGATTCTCTGAGACAGACTCTCAGGGGGGACCCCGAGACCGAATCTCGTGGTCCCCTAAAACAGACTCTTGGGGTCCCCTTGACCGACTCTTGGGGTTCTCTGAGACTGACTCTCAGGGGCCCCCTGAAATAAACTGTTGCAGGGCCCTGAGAACCACTCACTGGGGGGCCCCTGAGACTAGCTCGGCCCCCTCCCCTGAGACAGACTCCCGAGGCCCCTGATACCGACTTTTGGGGCCCCTGAGACCAACCCTCTGGGGCCCCCGAAATCTACTTTCGGGGGGCCTGGAGACCGACTCTCAGGGCGGGGGCCGTGAGGCCGACTCGGAACGCCCTGAGAACGAATCTTCAGGGGCCCCTGAGACTGACTCTGGGGGCCCCGTGATCAGAGAATCCTTTGCAGTGGTTCAGATTGGCCCAAGGGGTGGGGGTCTGCGGACGCCTAGAGCCCCCTTGGCTACACCACTGCATCCACAATTTCGGGGGCCCTCCGAAATCACCATTTGAAGGCCCCTAAAATAATTGCTCCCCCTAGACCAATACTCCAGAGCCCCTTGATATTGATGCCCGGGGGTCCTAAGACAAAGCTCGGGGTCCCACTTAGATCAGGCTCAGGGGCACCCTTAGACCCATGCTCGCGCTTTTCTCAGGAGTAACTCGACATCGATGTTCCGGGGCCCTCAAGATCAATATTTCGAGCCCCCCCCCCACTACCGCGACTAATGCTCAGTACTCTGGAGCCCCTCGTTGCCGATGCTAGGGGGTCCTGAACCCAGGCCTGGGGGCCCCTGGGACCAAACTCTGGGTCTCATGAGGCCAATGCTCGTGCCTCACGCATGAGTCCCTCGATATCAATAGTCAGGGGCACCGGGGGGGGCCTGAACCCCTGAGACCAAGCTCGGGGGTCCCCTGAGACCAAGCTCGGGCGTTCCCTGAGACCAAGCTCGGAGGGCCCCTGACACCGAGCTCGGGGCCCCTGAGACAAAGCTCGGTGGCCCCTTGAATCAGAATCAGAATCAGAATATATTCGGAAGCGTCCACACGCGTTGATCAAACAAGTAGGTGGTTTTTCACGTTTCCACGTCATATGATAAAACAGAGAAGGTAAAACTAACGATAAAATCTAAGGATAAGAGTATACTGTAAAAGTAAGATAATATCTCTCACACACACACACACGCACACACGCACGCACGCACGCACGCACGCACGCACGCACACACACACACACACACACACACACACACACACACACACACACACACACACACACACACACACACACACACACACACACACACACACACACACACACACACACACACACACACACACACACACACACACACACACACACACACACACACACACACACACACACACACACACACACACACACACACACACACACACACACACACACACACACACACACACACACACACACACACACACACACACACACACACACACACACACACACACACACACACACACACACACACACACACACACACACACACACACACACACACACACACACACACACACACACACACACACACACACACACACACACACACACACACACACACACACACACACACACACACACACACACACACACACACACACACACACACACACACACACACACACACACACACACACACACACACACACACACACACACACACACACACACAATGCGCACAACGACAGAAACAAAACTAGTGTTGATCAGACTCTCTCAACTGTCTCTCCAATAGAAGGGCTCTCAAAGTGGGTCTGAACGGCATGTCCTCTCCGATGTCCAGCGCTAGCAAGCCGACGTCGGCCTGCCTCCGTGCGTATTCGCGGCAGGGACAGCTCCGCTGACCGGCGTGTTGCGTGGTTGTGTATTGTACTGCGTGGAGGGCCTATTGTGTGTACTATTTGTGGTGGCGTGCGAGTGTGTATGGTTTTGTGTACTGAGCATGCAGTGTGATACTGAATGAGGTGTTTGGCGTCCAACCACTTGAGCCGTTCAACAACGTCGGTAATGTGGTCTCGCTTTCGGCGCCCGCTGACTACCCTTGCGCAGAAGTTAATTATTTTTTGAATTTTGTGTACCTGGGTATTGTTGCCAGAGGTGCAGAAACTTGCCAACTCGGCTACTGGGGTTTGTGACACATTTATGAAAATTGAGGTGCATAAGTGTGACAAAATAGCGATCTTGACAATATGGTTCAAAATCAAACCGCATATTTTCGAAATACAGAATGAAGCGTGTAGCGATAAATTTAATTTAGCAACTCTGTTCTTCAATTGCACAGCGTACCATCAGTGATACAATATTGGTACTGTGTTCAGTTTCTACTAAAACGAGGGACCCCCGCTGCAGAAAACCCGGAAACCGCTGTCACAGTTGCCAGATTTTAACATGCAGCCCAATGGTGCCGATTGTTAGTAGTTGCCAGAAAGTTGCCGCCTAGATGCCCGAAATGTGACAGTCATTTTTTCGAGAAATACATGATTGTGGCCTATTTAAGGCATTAAAGATAACTCAATACGTTATCAGTATTTCCTGTCCATTTTGTCAGGTTAAATAATATTTAAAGTTTGAATCTCTTCGATTTAGCGGTCCCTATTTCTTTGAATTTAGTATTAAGTACGCCTAAAAGCTACTAAGAAAGTACTAAATGAGTGAAAGAAATAAACATAGCTGGCAGCAATTCTACCTAAACTACGCAACAGCGGCAAAACAAGTTCGTAATGTTTATTTGATGTAGAGCCTGCCAAAAATGTACACAGGTGGGAAGCCACTTTTGGGCATGTTTTTGGGGTATATCTGAGATAAGTGCAGGCTAAAACTGGCTGGAATAAATAGTGTGTCCTGGCTAATCTAAGATGAATGTAGGCTACTTTGAGACTGATGCACTTTCACATATCAAACTTGGTTTTTCATTCCTTAGCTTGCTTGTGCCTTACCTTATTTGTGCCTAGATCAAGATTGGTTAGGTAGATTTGGGCTGAGGAAGTTGGGAGAGTTGGCGCCGCAACGACTGGCAACAACAGTAATTCGGTGGATTTCTGATCAATTATCATGTCAATATTGTACAGATAGCAAATGTTGATGTGTGCCAATGCAGTCCTCCACAAAGTGTTCAAACACCACTAACGTGCACTGGAGGGGGCCTAGTGACCCCTCTCATCTCAGAAATCGCAGAAAATCTCAGAAAGAAAAGACTGTGAAAAACGCTGGTTGGGGTGTTGCTTACTACCGTGGTGGTGCAACAACAGGACCTGAACTGCTGGTTAAAGCAGGACTTTGACTACACTGGATCTTTCTTTGGTATGAGACTTCCAATACCTCTGTAGGTACCTATTAGGCCAATAGACATAATTTTACATCTATGAGGGTAGTTGCCTGAGTTTTTACTGCAAGAAGGAATGAACAGGCAGGTGATAATCAGGTGTTGGGGGAAAATTTTAAGCATTTGATCTGTCTATAAAAATGCTACCTAAGGTCCACTTTACCACACATTTTGGTGATCTAAATCCTATGTTGACATTGACATTTTTGTCCCTTTTGTTGATATGTGAGATAAGTTCAGTGGGGGTGGGGGGAGCTGTGATCGGGTTCCCAATTGTGTGTAGGTGCACGCTCCCATTCTAGATTAGTTCCCAATAATAATTATTTTCTGATAATTGCCACATTTAATCATGGGGAAATGTATCATATTGGACACCCTTCCAAAAATGGAAACTTTTCAAAAGGGAAATGCATGTCATTAGGGGAAACTGCAGTCGGGTAGCCAATAAAAGTTATGATCCCAATACTGAACAATGATCCATACTTAGAAATTTTCCTTCCAAAACATAAACATGATCTAAAAATGAAAACACAGTTTAATACTTTCTGCGTAATGGCTTGGTGCTTGAACCTTGTCTGTTGCAAAAGTGAGAGACAGGTAGATGACATTCGCATATTGGAAATAGTATTCGTATACAATTATCATTTCCGCTTTTTGTGACAAAGGAGGCATACTCGCATTGAGTTTGTGCGCCAGCATACTTTTCTTGATTGTTGCATGTTCTGTAAACACAAATACAGTAACGAACAACGGAGAGCACTAAAGATTGAATAATTTGGGGCATGAGCTGAGCAGGGACGACATGACGGATGTGGGTGAGAGCGATAAGTAGGCCAGTGGTTTTGTTTTTGACTGAATTTACGTGTCGTTCGAAGTCGAGGTGTTGATCAAGCAGAACACCGAGACTCTTTACGAATTTTGAATCGATGATGGTTGAATTTCCGAACTTGAGGCTAATGGGAGGAAAATTTCGAAGCATCGCTTTAGTGCCTAAGACCATCATCTGCGTTTTGGCGGTGTTTATCTTCATACCGTTTGCACAAAACCATTGAAAAAGGGAATTTAGTATGGCTTCCATGCGTCGAATGAGATATTGTAAGCATTGTTTTTTGCCTGTA
Organism: Lepas anatifera; assembly: GCA_034440635.1. Classification (NCBI taxonomy): domain Eukaryota; kingdom Metazoa; phylum Arthropoda; class Thecostraca; family Lepadidae; genus Lepas; species Lepas anatifera. The sequence continues at coordinate 1,524,110 of JAOTON010002243.1, forward strand.
ATGAGAACAGAAGTGTCATCGGCGAACTGAGTGATCGTAACGTCGTCTTCGACGTGAAGACAGAGGTTGTTAGTGAAAAGTATACAGAGTATGCAAGAGAGACTTCCACCTTGAAAAATGTCAATGTTGTTGTTTTTTGAGCCAGATCTGATGATTGTGCCGTCTTGAGGGGATTTTATCTGGACTTGTTGAGTATGACCTTGCAAATAATTTCGAAACCAGACTGTGTCTATGTCATAGAGTGACATTTTCTGCAGTAGGATGTGATGGGGAACCACATCAAACATTTTCGACAAATCCAATAGAACAAGGATGCTAATTTCACCTTGGTCCATGGCGCGATAGACGCGGTCAGTGACCACGTTCAAGGCGGACTCTGTGGAAAAATTTCGGCGGTAATCATGTTGAGAATCGGACAGTAAATGAGTAGTTTCGAGATAATTTACAAGTTGGTTTTGGACTACCTTTTCAAGTAGTTTCATAGGTGGGGGCAAAATTGTAATGGGTCGCGTGTCGGCCGGGCTCGATTGCGATTTATTTTTTGGAATTGGGGTTATCAAAGCGTGTTTCCATTCCGCTGGGTTGGCCAGTGAGAAGACTAGAATTAATGATATCTAGAAGGAGAAATCCAATTGAAGAAAATAATTTGGTGAACATAGACATCGTGAGCCCATCACTTCCGGCGTTGTTGGACGGCTTCATACTGAGTATAGTGGCGTGTAGGGTTTGTATGTCGATGGGCTGGACGGTGAAACTGGATGTGGTGACGCGAGGCAGTCACACTGGGACGGGGATCGTCGGGGCGGGTATGGAGGCAGCAGTGTTTGGTCCTACCGAAACGTAATAATCGTTGAATGCATCTGGTGCCGCGTCGAGGAACATAGAGGTCGTTTGCTTTTTGCTTAGAACGGGTTTCAAGATTTGCCAGAGGCGACTACGACCCTTCCTTATAATTTCGCGTTGGAAAAATTCGCGCGAGTCACGCCGAATCGCAGATTTACTTAAACGGTTTAATTGTTTATATTCTGGTCCAAATCCCCGGACCAGAGCGAGCTGCCTCTGGCGAATGATCTGCCGTGTATGGTGTGTGAGTGGCAACACGATCGGTTTACGAGCCGGGACAGAGCGGAGAGGGGCAACACGATCTAACTCAAGCAAAAAGGCCCTTTTAAATATTTGGCACTTGGTATCGGTTGATTCACACATCAACATAGGTGACCAGTCGATCGACGATATCTGCAGTTGGAAGTCATTAACATCGACGCGCGCCAAACATCGTTTCCTTAGCCTACAAGCTACTTGTCGCGTCTGTGTGACGGGACCGCGCAGGACAATGCGCGTAAAATCATGCGGCCCACCGAAGTGACACCTGGTCACGCCGCTCCGACGGACACGTTCAGGACAGTTTGTGGCTATAACATCAAGAATAGTACCAGCTGGTCGGTAAGTATTTTGAGTTTTATTAACAATGTTGAATCCATAGTTTTCGAATAACTGTCGCAACTGAGGCCGACACTCACGGAGTTCTTTACGCAAACAGTGGTTAAAATCCCCTGTGAGGACAAACTTGAAATCTACATATTTCGCAAGCATGGTCTGAAGTTGAAACTACAAATCGTCTAAATCATTTTTCAGCTGGTTGAGAGTATTATTTGGCACTCGATAAACAGAACAAACAATGTACTTCACGCTATGTCCTCGGATGCCCCCTGGGACCAAGCTCGAGGGCCCCCTGACACTAAGCTCGGGGAGTGGGGAGGGCCTGAGACCAAGCTTGGGGGCATCCCTGAGACCAAGCTCGGGGGTCCCCTGAGACCAAGCTCAGGGCCCTGAGACCAAGCTCGGGGGTTATCTGAAACCAAGCTCGGAGGGCTCCCTGACACCAAGCTCGGGGGCCCCTGAGACCAAGCTCGGGGGCCCTGAGACCAAACTCGAAGGACTCCCTGAGACCAAGCTCGGGAGCTCCCTGAGACCAAGCTCGGGGGTTATCTGAGACCAAGCTCGGAGGGCTCCCTGACACCAAGCTCGGGGGCCCCAGACACCAAGCTCGGGGCCCCTGAGACCAAGCTCGGGGGCCCCTGAGACCAAAATCGAAAGGCCCGTGAGACCAAGATCGAAAGGCCCGTGAGACCGAGCTCGGGGGAGGGGCCCTGAGACCAAGCTCGGGGACCCTGAGGCCAAACTCGGGACCCTCTGAGACTGAGCACAGGGGTCCCCAAGATCAATATTCGGTACTCTGGAGCCCTCGATACCGATTATCGGGGGCCTCCTGAGACCAAGCTCGGGAGCCCCCCCAGCCAAGCTCAGGGACCCCCGAGATCAATTTTTGTGTTTTTAGTGCATAAGGTCAGCCCAAGAGGGTCCGCGGATCCCAGGGACCCCCTCCCCTGGTTACACCACTGTCAGAACATCTCAAGGGGCCATTCAAGCTCACGGCCGCCAGGTCAGTGGCTGTAAAGCCTTATAGGGGTCCCAGACCATCTCAGGGGCCCTCAGTTCAACACAGAGGCCCATATTAGCTCTGATGACCAGATAAGCTTAAGGGCCCGGATCATCCAGGGTCCCCTTGTCGGCATATTTGGGGTTTCAGAACAGTTCAGGATTTCAATTAAAGCTTATAACCCAATTTCAGAGCAGGGGCCCTATTCCTGTGCAGGGGCCTCAGATAAGTTTAGAGTCTTTTGTGCATCACAGGGGATCCAGAATAACTCAAGGGACAATATCAACTTTACGGTCCCAGCTCAGCTCAGGGGCCCCCCAGGTCGGTGGATACAGGTTCTGGCCAACTCACGGGGCCCTGTTCAAGGTTACGGCTCCTAGCTCAGTTTAGGCGTCCTAGAACAGTTCATGCTGCCCAAACCATCTCAAGGGCGCTCAGTTCAGCTCAAAGCAAGGCCCTAGAATCCCAGGTTGGTTCAAGTTTTCTACTAGTAAAATTTTGGTTGTTCTCTTGGTATCCACTAAGAAAGGAAACATCGCCTTATTTTGAGGGTTAAAATTTAAGGTTTTTGGATAAATTAAGTTTAGATATTTAAGAAAAGAGCCATGGAATACACTTGTTTGCACTTTAATGTCTGTGAAGTGAAACATGTTGACAAATCTAGTAGCTTTGGTATGTTATACTAAAAAGTATACTAGTCTGGCAATCCTACTACGGTTTTTACTGAGCCGCAACACTGTAAAAGAGAAACATGACAGGCCCGAGAGAGAATAAAAACCAATGAAACGACATACGGGGTGAAGGGGAGTGGGGTTGGGCAAATATGGAAATAGTAACGATAGTAGGAAAGATCGCATCTCAGAGCCCGTTTATAGCCGCTGTTCAAGGCCTAAATGCAACACGTGCCGATCGCTCTAACAGTTGCAGTCATGGGTGTCGAAAGCAGCATGGACGTGGGATGTGCTCCCCATTGGCTATTGGAGGACCAAGTGCCCCCTTGTCTCCTAAATCCACCAAGTGCCAACTTTTCCCCTCCCTTGTCATCATTGCCGGACCACTCCTGTCCCCCGTAAAAATTCCCTGGCTACGCCTCTGACTCACCCCACTGAAACCTGTAAATGTGATTTAATTTTACCCAGAGTTATTGTAATTGGACTTTTATATATACAGGGCACTAGTCATAGGCGGATCCAGGATTGCCAGTCGGGGGTGGGGGGCAATTCTTCCTGGGAGGTGGTGTCAACCAGACCAGGGGGCTTTATTCGGACCAGGGGGCACCATTTTTGGCTGGCAAAACCCATCAGGTGGGCGCCAAATCCTATCGGCAGGCGCTGCTTTCCGCATCCTGTGGAGGGGGTGGGAAGCAACATTTCAGGTGGCACCATCGACCTTTCAGGAGGCGCTGTGACCATTTCAGGTGTGACCTCGAGGGCCCATCGGGGGACACCCGCCCGGCCTTTGTCCCTGGATCCGCCTATGGTACCAGTGGCGGATATAAGGAGGTTATGGGGCTCACGAGCCTCCTAAATTTCGTGGGGACCCCTCCGAGATGTCTACTAACATCTGTATAAGCAAAGGCTGTTCGGAGGCTACGGTGGGGGACAGTGGCGGGTACAGGACTTTTTGGGGTATGGGCAAGGGGTTCGAGCCTCTTCTCCATTGCCTCACATCAGCATCGGCATATTCATTTACTAGATACTAACATTGGGGGGGCTCGAGCCTAGTCCTTGTATCCGCCACTGGCAGTGGGGGAGATTTGAGTTTTCTAGCCTCCTCAAAATAAGTCCTGGACCCGCGACCGCGCGGTACCTCAAACAATTTGTTCGTCTCGCTAAGAAACCTCCATTGGAAAGACCCGTACTTCATATTTTCATCTAAGCGACGATGACGTGAAGGATGAAATTACAATGCTATTACACTGATAATGACTCTTAAGAGCAACGGAACATCACTGCGAGAAAAGCCCTGAAGTCCCTGCAGGCTGGTCTTAGGGCTGCAGAAACTCTATACTGGCTAGAAATATGATCAAACTTGTCAACAAAGCCATTTTTGACGTCTTTCAGTCATTTGCAAGCTTTACTGACCATATCAAATATGCCCAGTTTGCCGATACTTCAAGCCGCAAAACGCCTGCGGCATCGCGGCGATGACGTCACCGCCGCAAAATGCCAGGCAACTTGAACGGGGGCTGGCTCAAAGGGCCCAGATTAGCTCGTATAGCATCAGAGGCCAGTTCAGGGGCTCTGAGAAGCTCAGGGGACCTTAAAATCAACTCATAGGACCTCAACTTAGTTTAGGGGCACAGGTAAGTTTAACGGGGTTCCGGGGCAAGCTATCGGGCCAGTTTGAGTTTCTTGCTTGATATTACAGTTGTTGATATTCTTATCTCCGTTGCGGGGGCCTATCACAGAAAAGTGGGGGGGGGGGCAGTGGCCCCCTGGCCCCTCCGTTCCTACGCCTATGCAATCACAGAAAACTGAGCGTGATCACAAGTCATTGTTGGTAGCTATCAAGATTATGCATGCACGTCAAAAGCTGGTCTTAGATTGAAGAATCACGTTGGGAATCACCACATACCAAATACAGCACGAGAGCAAGTTCCAGCCCTCACCATATGCCGTATATCTATATGTGTGGTTTCGCGATGATAGTTGTGGAATTTGGCTGTGGCACCACAAAGCTAATTCTTATTTGTGACTGTAGACCATGCACAATTCTTGCTTGTATTTTTCCGTTTCAGGAGCAACACGATCATGTGCCGATTTACAGCTCACGTCTAAAGGGTCAAACGCGCGTGCTGATAATAAAAAACCTAAAACTGTGCCAAAATCAATTCTTCCGGGCTTCATTAAATTGGGCAGCGAGGCGGCGTGCCGACGATCAATAGGGAGGCCTCGGTCGACAGCAAGTAGGCAAGAGGGAGCGGTGTTTCAACATCGCAACGCACGCAATTGGCTGGGAGCTAGACCCCAGGCGGAGGGAAGCCGAGAGCCAGCTTAACTTCGTATTCCAATTCACCTTTCCTGTAGTTTTAAATGATCTGGTATTAGCATGACTTCAGTTGCCAACATGATGCTGCCAGATGCACCACTAGCAGATATGAAATTTTCGGATCTTCTTCGGGTTCATAGGAATTTATTATCCGAGATGCACTCTGAAAATATTGAGGACACACACACACACACACACACACACACACACACACACACACACACACACACACACACACACACACACACACACACACACACACACACACACACACACACACACACACACACACACACACACACACACACACACACACACACACACACACACACACACACACACACACACACACACACACACACACACACACACACACACACACACACACACACACACACGCACACACGCACACGCACACACACACACACATATATATATATACATATATATATATATATATATATATATATATATATATATATATATATATATATATATATATATATATATATATATATATATATATATCGTAAGTCAGCAGACGGCTCGGAACGAATGTTTGAATTGGAATGCATCTACAGCGAAGCCTAGTGTTAACATGTATTGCGTCAGCCAGCCCCTGGTCAAATACCAGGGTTTCAGGGTGCAACCAGAGGCAGACATGGCGCGGAAGTCGCCTCGCAGCACACCATGACGTGGCTGTCGTATACGCAGTACGCTCGCATAGCAACAAGTGACCGCTTCAGACCGGCAGAGGGCGGTCCGTCCAGTCCACGCCGCGTGCTGAAGCGGCCTAGCGGACTGCAGCGGCCGTCCGGACCACCACGCCGCAAGGAAGGAAAGCAACGAAGGCACAGACCACACACTGGACAACCTCTTCACAGCTGCTGTTCTAGACAGCGAACAGACAGCAAATGGGAAGTCAGATGTTGCCAAAAGTCCTGTTCTATTGATAGGGCTGCTCGCAGTTCTTAAGTATCACCGCAGCCCCTTTTTCAGGCTAGCACACTTATTTCGGACGCGGGCGATATGCACTATGCGGACCATAAACACAGAACAACGAACTTCCAAATGGTGTGAACGGTTTGGATTGTGAAGTCAACATCTCGAGATCTCAAGGAGTCTTACATCAGATGAAAGTGCGTCGGCACGCACTTCCAAAAAAGGGGAAGTTCAAAGCCAACTTCGCGATGGCACCATATAGGTTTTGCTGCGCTAAGAAGCTGCAAATGTCTGACTTTTTCAGCAGACTTATGTTTTATTCTTCAGCTGATTTTCACTGACTCCCGGCGAAAGAACTGTATCGGATACTGACGCGCTTGCCAAGCGGGGCGGGACAGCATGCACAACTGTGCACTGCCTCAGACGGGGGAGGGTTCGATTCCAAGGGAATATAATTCTTGCGTTATGGACGAATTCTTACGCAGTGGGCTTTCAGACCATGATCAATTTTCCACCGTGTGCCATACTAGAACATTTACGCAGCGTAAGGAACCCGTGGAATTTTACGTATTTTCGTAAATATCAAGTAAATACACTTTGTTTATAGATGTTTTATTTTTCCTTGACAATTCCTAATGCTTTACACAGAGCCATTCCAGAATCAAATGGCATTTTCATCAATCCTTAACACTGTTGGAAGTTACCCACAATTTCAAAGTAGTTCCATCGTACGCTACGGACTTTTGCACACTTTATTCCTGAAAGTCCATGAGAAACGTATAGGACTTCGACTGGTTCGCCCTGGATATTTTGATGACGATGCCGCCGCTCTGCTCTGTCCGTATCTTTACTGTTTTCTGGGGTGAAAAACTTACGCATATGGCCGGAGGTTCCAAATTTTACGTCGTGGTTTCTCGGCGCAAATCAACTTTTATTTCCCCCTGTTCGATTCCCACCCCAGCTGCGCTCAACCCTTCCCCCTCGCTGGGGATAACGAGTCTTTCTTTTGTACGAAAACTGAAATCAATTAGAGGCATCAAAATTCTCCAAATGAGTAGTTAACAGGGACATAAAGGTGAGGTGCACGTGCTTGCGTTCCTAGGAAAGATTATTGATTCAAACAATCGCCGCATCCTCATTTGGGCAGACACCTCACGGAACACTCTAATTGAGGACACTCACGTGAGGTTTTCGTGTTGGACGAGTTGGATGTTTTTCAGCATGAGGAAGGCGAAGTGAGCGACCGAGTAAGCGTGGCTGAAGTTGTGGTAGGGCGGTTCCCGGTACCCCTTCCGCACCATCAGCACGAACCTGTCGAGCACGCAGACTTCAGTTCAATGTGGCTAGCCCGCTAGCCGCCCAGACGTGCTCTCCTGCGGTGAAGTGGGCGGAGAAAGTCACCGGAGGAGATATTTGGTGTGGTTCACCAGATTTGGTCTCACAATAATATGGACAAGATAATTTCCGTAGTTCACAAAGCAGGACTGCAGGCCAGCTTTGTGAACTGCAGGCCAGGCTAAACACGGGATCGGTAAAAGAGACGATGTCTTGCGTCATACATACTATTTATCTCAAATTTCCGAGTCCAGAATAACAGCAAAATCACTACGCCTAAAAGAAAGTCGTTCATTTCTTCTGAGTGAAGACTTTTGGCCTGGTTGAGGCGGATCGAGCTACACTCCTTAAAGACACTGATCCCCTTCGTCATGCCAGAATTTCACGCAAACTTGCACTTCATCGAGCTGTGCGGAGCCTGCCATCGCCAGGAATGCGGCTTTCGAGGATTTGTTTTAAATTTTTGTGTCACTGCAACTGTATTCCCCAAACTCCACTGGGAGGGTTTGTCAGAACTGTCTGGGCAGGCAGAGCGCCTGGGCGCACTCACTGTCCGCCTGCACTCGGCGTGCGACCGCCGTTTCCATTCCAGACCCGGCGCTCCCAAGCTTCCGTGTGACTCGCCAGCGCGCGGCCGCCGAGACTGTACCAGCGTAATCTCGGGGCTCACAAGCTACCGTGTGACTCGCCAGCGCGCGGCCGCCGAGAATGTACCAGCGCAGTGTAGCCGAAGGTACAGCAAGCCATGGCTGCCCATCACCTTCACCTGAGCACCAGCTTAATAGCCCAGAGCTGAAATCTCCTGTCCAAAAAACGGTAACGGTACATTTCGCTTCAGGGCTTCCCATGCGTCACTAAAGTCATTAGTGGGCTTGACACAGAGACCTCGACCCCACCATCCGAATGTGCAACTCCCTCAATAAAGGGTCAATTTAGAAGCCAAAGTTTCAAGTCGCACAAAGCACAGGGCCTTATATTTCCCTTATTACTTGGGGATGGGTACTAGCGCATTTATAACATATCCAACGGCATTACTATGTTTGTCTCATCTCAATGAGCAGAATGATATACCACATGACCCTCTTAATCCACGGGGTAGCTTACAGTTCACGTACTTGACCTAAGACCAATGTCTAATAATGACCTTTCAATCAGGCCATTTTTAACATGTTGCCACTTGCTCCCCCAGTCGGCCGAAATGCCCCCCCCAGTGACCGGAAATTGGCCCCCAGTGAAATAGACAAGAGATGACTTAAGCTTCAATAAATGCAAACTCACGCAACGAAAATAAGACAGAACACCATTCGATAATAATAACTTAGGTTTATTGCTGGTGCCAAATTGGCAATCCACAAAAATGTGTTAAAAAAATTCCATCCGTAGCTGTCTCCTCCACCGTGCGAAGAAGAAACAAAGCGCAAAGTTACGGGAAATCCCGGCAAAAGCAATCTCAGCATCAACTAATCACAACGCTGGAGATGAACGCTGGCCTACAACCAATCAAACATCATGTTCTATCCGACCGGAAGCCCACAACTCAGCCAGTATCGTGAGATTGTATGATCCTCTCATTTCACACGAGGTCAGTTGTGAGCTCGTTCGTGGATTAGACGGGACACGGTGTAGTCAAAGCGCGTAAGACTGGTTGCTGGTGTGGCGGTGTGAAGTGCTTAGTTTTTTATTCATTATTGTGGTGATAGCATACATAAACGTCAGGGGCCAGCCAAACTTCCTACATAAGTGACTTCAAACTTCAAACAAAATACAAACATAAAAGTGAGGGGGCCATTCAAACTTCAACCTGATGCTGACAACAGACTTTCGACGTTAGTACCAAAAAATGTTCGAATTTGGGGTCCTCGTTGCCTTCCACAGCGGCTGGTTATAAAAATTCCCGGTTTTCTCCCATTTTGACTGAGATCAAGAAATTGCTGGTCAATGAGTGGGCGGGAGGGAGGGGGCAAGCCCCTGGTCCCGCTTTTCCGACGCTTGTAGCATACCTACGTGAAATTTATAGTGAGACCGCTGCATCAATTTTTTTCTGCAAAGTCGATAAGTTGTTGGCTGGCCTTTCTCATAGATACGTTGTTGTTGAAAATTGGGAAAGATTAGATATTCGGCCACAGCCCTTCGGTAGAATCACAAAACTTCCCGAGAAACCGTTCCAACAAGGAAAGAGCTGGCGACGAGTTAGTGCGTCGATAAGCCTAAACAATTATTAACTGTTATTTTATACTACATTCCCTAGATGATTTTGACAGCAACAACCACACATCATAGAAAGTGTGTATATAAAACTTATCTCGATTTAGCCTATAAAACACTTGTGTTCGGTACTTTAAGAATTTACTTATCTTGCCACACTCAAAGAAAAATAAGAAAATCTTTTTTCATTTGGAATACATTTCAGCAGCGTCAGGGCTGCCAGGCTGGCCATTTCGTGGCCAAATACCTCGAATTGGGCCTTTTTGCCGTGTTTGGCCCCGCGATTTTTTCGGTTGGCCCTTTCTTGGAATCTGGCCGTTTCCCTCTTTTTCTAGTTACTGGCACCTAAGCTATTTCTGGTTCGTCCCTTGTAAAAATATGACTTATTTTGGCCTCTTCCGCTCTGGAATACGACATTCTGACACCGAAAAAGCAGCAGAGCAGCAGAAAAACTGGTATGGTGGTGGGAGGGAGGGACAGAACTTTGTTAAAAAACGATCCACAAAAATGATGGCCACCGAAATCCGGACGCAAAGGATGCGATGCTATAGGCCCCTTTTGCGTGAAATTTTGATAACAAAGAGCGCCCTCTGAGGCTCCGCTCTCCCCCACTTACCAAAATCCTGGATCTGCCACTGTTCAAGAGAAAAAATGCATAGCTGGAAAGAGAGAAAACAGTAAAAGTTAGCGGGGAGTGGTGTGGCCAAGATGATTAATGATACTAACAAATGATCTGGTTATGAGGATAAAATCATTTGATGATCACGCAGGATTGGAAGAGCACCCCTGGCTTAGTATTAAATGGGTAGTGTGCTAAACAAGTATTGCGTCAAGTCAATATCAAATTGTCAACAATCAGTTTAAACAGTCATACAAGTCGCTTTTTCTGTGGGCTTATGACTGCCGCTAGGGGTTGTTTTAGCCTCAAATCTGGCTTTTGTGGTATTTATTTGCATATTTTAGTGAAAATAAAATTTTGCCCCTCTTTGGCCCTGTTTCTAATTCGGTTTGATCTTTTCCGCCGGAAAAAACTTGGCAGCCCTGGACAGCATCTATAATCTGGAATAACGTGGAATAACACAAAAATTAAGAAACATTTTATTAACTCTAACGCGTCAAGTTTTATTAAACCCCCTCGAAATGGGGTCTTGATCCCTTGAAGACACTATAATGGCCAGCAAAAGGAATGCCCCCCACTGACTTTTCTTTAAAATGCCCTGCTTCCAACACATGATAAGTCACCAATAGTTCTTATTTTGCATCTAGAGTCGTGGGGTAAAGGGAATGTGGCACCTTCACAACGTGATTTTAACTGAGATAGCCAAGTTGTAAAGCAGGTCGGAAAACCCGGTACTCCATATTTTATTTGTCTTGGAACTCGATATTTCCATAAAAAAGCTAAAACCTACCTGACACCAGCCCCCTCAGCCCCCGTCGCCGGCGGCCATTGTTGTGAGCTACTGGTGTGACGACATATGCTGACGTCACGATGAGCATCAGTCAATCGAAGCCCTTGAAGCGTTTCAAGTATGGTAGTGGTTGCCAGATCGTGACATCATCCACAGTCTGATATTTATTTCTTTTTCTAGAGGAGGATTTTTAAAAACCAAATATTGAGTTTACTGTACATTTTTCAGAGAAATCATGAGTGGTTTCATTATTTTTGACTAAAAGTACGCCTAATTACACTAAATTCCAGGGCCACATTCCCCTTAAGTGGCAACTGAGCCGAGATAACACCGATGTTTATCATTTCCACTGCGCCACGCCTCTCTCTCTCTCTCTCTCTCTCTCTCTCTCTCTCTCTCTCTCTCTCCCAGCTCCGCACATCCACGGCTCAGAGCAACCTGGAGCTACAGCAATGAACAAACACCGGAGCAGGCGACCAAACAGTCAACAAACAAGGCGAACTCCAGCATCAGGCGTTCCTCCGCCGCCAGACAACACAGAATTCCTGCAACCCCGTAAACACCGTCCTGGCTCAGGACAAGTCAAGTGGAGCCAGACATTCACCTAAAACGGAGGACCATCGTCAAACAGCCAATACATCCCCCCCTCCCCCTCAACACACAAAATCAGATAACCACCGCTTAAATTGAGCTCAGGATTACACAAATAAAAGCTCAATCTCGAATGTAACATTCTAATCGTCAATTGACTGTCATCATTAAATGCTAGCTTCTCTGATGTATGTATGTATATTAGACCAGGTCGTCAGAAAATAATTTCCGATTTCGGATTAAGAGTAGTAATTTTATTATGTTATGATATGTTGCAAACATGATGCAAGCAAAACAAATCCGATGAATCTACGTTTAATGGGCGCGGAACGGCCTTTTCTGAAGGCAAGTTTTCAGTAGGACGGCGTTGAAGTCTCCATTGTCTTCACAATGCATTGTTGTCAGTATCCTTGCAGCACGGTAACTTGGTTACCAACATCAAAACGTCGGATCTTTTTGTAGCCAGGCGGATGCACTGGATATCCGGGCAGCTGCTGAGAGGCCTATGCACCTTCTGGCCCTCTCCTGGTCACCCTATTGTTTTGAAAATAGGGGGATTTCTCGTGTTTTGAACCTTAACAACTTTGGCAATTGTTGACGTTTAAAGACGGAATGTGGCGCCTTGGTCGAATCCTGGAATTTAGTGTAATTAGGGACACTTTTAGCTGAAAATCATGAAACTGTCCATGATTTCTCTGAAAAAAATGTACAATAAGCTCAATATTTTGATTTTTAAAATGCACCTCTACGGGAAAAATAAATATCTGCCAGTGGATGATGTCATGATCTGGTAACCACTATCATTTTCAATAGGCTTAAAGGGCTTCGATTGGATGATACTCACCGTGACGTCAGCATATGTCGTCACACCAACAACGGACAACTGTGGCCTGCTTCTCATGGTACATGAGGGGTTTATTTGTTTATTTGTTTATTTGTTTATTAAACATAATCACCAACAGGCTGATGCCCACTAACAGGTGAAGTCAGGTATTAAAACTCTCTCACCAAAAACTAACACATACACATAAACATGTCCGAAACACCCTAGTGCTAAAAACATACAAATGAGTAAAATGGGTGCTGTAAAAATAAAGTTATTAAAATAGTTTGAGCATATTCCCTCTTCATATATTTGGTGCACATATACCTTGGTGACCTCACACTCTTAGGTCCCTTAAGTACTCCACAACGCGAGCTCTAAAAATGTTATAGGTATGAACAAAAAAATCGGAGTTGATCATGGTCAAAAACCTATTAGCAGATTTTGGTATCCGGCACAGAAACCCCGAGGCAACCGTGTTTACACGGCCGCGTGGCTCGGCGAAAAGTCGCAGGTTGCGGGTCGAGCGGGGTGGAACATGAAGGCCAAACAGTTCAGAAGAGTTTGAGAGGAAATTTTTGAGGAAAATATTGCTTTCAGAAACAGAAGATCGTGTTGAACTCTCCTTGCAGCAAGAGACTGGACGCCGAAATGCCGAAGAAGTGAATGGTAATTCAAAGTGCCGCAAGACTGAGAAGTATGAGAATTTAGCCACATCAAGAATTTGTGTTGTACCCGCTCAACCCGTTCGGCATGGGATTTGGCTACACCAGCCCAGACTACACTACCGTACTCCAAAACAGACCGAACGTTCGCGTTATATGTTGTGAGCAATATTTTGGTATTGAAATTTGTTGAGCGCAGGCCGGTTTGAAAAGATCGAATTAGCAGTCCTAGTGATTTTTTGGCCTGTCGTGTTATGCCAGAAACGTGGGATGAGAAATTCAGTTTTGAGTCAATGATTATTCCTAAGTCACGGATTTCTTCAACAGACTCTAGGCGAGTGTTTCCGATGTAGTACGTTGTCTGGACCGGTGTCCGCCTGAGGGTCAACGTAATGTTTTTACATTTGGATGGGTTAAGTTTTAGACCCCATCTGACGGACCACTGATGCAGGTGGCTCAGGTCCCTCTGCAGCAACAGTTCGTCAGATGGCTGCTTGATTGTTCGAAAAATTTTGGCATCATCTGCATAAAGGAGACAACTAGACTCAATTTCAGCCGGAAGATCGTTGATGAAGAGTGCGAACAAGAGAGGAGCATTTAGAGAGCCTTCAGGCACCCCTGAGCTGACGTTTTTCCACTCTGAGGTTTTTCCATTAAGAACGACCCTCTGGCGGCGGTCGGAGAGATACGAGATAAACCAATTTAGGGCTGAATCTTTCAAATGATAGGAATTTCGGAGTTTGTAGATCAGGAGTTTGTGATTGACACTTTGAAAAGCGGCCGAGAAATCTGTGTAAATAGCGTCCGTCTGGTATCCCTCCGAAACGGCCTTCCACGCCGAATCAAGAAAAACAGATAGATTGCTGACGCACGACCTGCGAGGAACGAATCCATGTTGTTCAAGACAAAGAGCTGGGGAGACATGCCGAAATAGTTGATCGTAAGCAATTCGCTCCAAAATTTTCGCAAACAGGGAAAGAAGACTAACGGATCTGTAATTAGAGGGGTCCTTTCTGTCACCTTTTTGAATATTGGAATGATGTTGGCCATTTTCCATTGCGAGGGAAACATTCCTGAATCGAATGATTTGGAGACAATCTTATAAAGCGGCACCACCAGCTCCTCACGACATTCTAATGTTATTCTAGCACTGATGTTGTCACTTCCACAAGCTTTGTTAGGGCAGATCGAATTTAGCGCAAACCTAACGGACTGTTCCGTCACAAAGAATCGTGAGAGATTGTCAAGAGGGTAATCGGGAGCAGTCGGAAAATTTGTGACGGCGGGATCTGTAAATTTGTTGGCAAAGGTTTCATTTAGGAGGCCGGCTTTCTCGGTGTCCTCAGAAACTAATGAGCCATCAAATTTGGTGAGAACGCTGGAAACGGGAGGTTTTTTCTTTAAGCATTTGACAAATGACCAATATCTTTTAGGGTTTGTTTTCAGATCATCAGTGAGTTTTTGGAGATATTCATTATACTTAACGTTTGCTAGGTTTTTGAATTGGTTCCGTTTCAGGGAGAAAGTGGAATTCGTTTCCTCGCAGGGGTTACGCCGCATCCGTCTGAACGCTGCTTCTTTCAACCGAAGGGCTGTCCGCACAGCACGGTCAAACCAAGGGGGCATCTGCGCCGGATAGTCACAGTTGGTATGTGGTCTGCAATGGCGGATTCAAGTAAGGCGTAAAACATATCCACCGCTTCATCTACATCGACGTCGTCAATCAGACCCCAGTTGACAAGTGACAAACTCCGACGGAGGCCAGGGAAGTCGGCCTCTTTATAGTTAAAAACAGAATGACGCGTTACAAGCGGGGGACGCTCGATGGGCACCATAAAATAACCTAAAATCTCACAGTGGTCACTATCCAAGTATCCATCACATACATCTGTGCGAGAACAACGCAAAAACCTAGAAAACATAAGATCAAGTGTGTTGCATCCACGGGTCGGCCTCAGGGTACATTTCAGGTAGGTTTTAGCTTTTATCTACGGAAGCTTCGAGTTTCAAGGCAAATAAGATATTGAGTACGGGTTTTCCGGCATGCTTTACAACTTGGCTATCTCAGTCAAAATCACGTTATAAAGGTGCCCCATTCCCTTTAACGACGCACCAACCTCTTGGATTATACGGTGTCGCCAAGTCTCATCCTGTTGGGAGGGATGGTCAGGTTGTCCTCATTCACTGTCCTTGCCGGAGATTGGAACCAGGAACCTATGGTGCAGGACACAGATGTGCTAGCCTACTGCAACACAGCACCCCCTCTCCCTCCCCCTTCACCCTTAATAACTTTGGCTGGTCAGCTTGTTGAGCTTTTTCTCTAGTTGAGCACCTACTCAGATTTGGGTGTGGCTACGAGCGTGGTTTGTATGTGAGACCTTGGAGTAGGACAGTGTAGTAACGTAATAATGACATGATCAGACTGGAGGCTGTAGGTATGCTATCCAGCGACATGGGCATTTTGAGACACACAGTTCTGAAAGAAACCGGATTGACGACTAATTCTATTTGTTTGCCGTATTTATTTGTTTGACGCAAGCTTAATGCTGTGAGTATGTCTTAATCACCATCATATATTTGCAGATGACCTGGCACTCGAATATCCTACACACATCACACAATACACATCGATTCCGTAGTACGTTAGACATAAGCTTTACTTGTTATCCATTTTTTTCTATAAGCAGACCATTGCGTGGTCTTTCTCGGGCCTCACTTTGCCGGTCATCTGCCTGTGAGTAAGCCTAGCCCTGATGAACCCATCCCTCATGTCGTATTCGAACACAGCCTCGAGTCGGCCATTACCTCCTTCACACACAGTTCCACGCCCTGACCATGAACGAGTAAGTCAACAACTTCCATGGAAGTAGTCTGGAACATCTTGATCTCCTCGGCAGGAAGGCTCAGAGTGAGCACAGGATAGCATACCTACAGCCTTCAGTCTGATCATTTGATTATTACATTACTACACTGTCTTACTCCAAGGCCTCACATATAAACCACGCTCGTAGCCAGACCCAAATCTGAGTAGGCGCTCAACTAGAGAAAAAGCTCAACCAGCTAACCAGCCAAAGTTATTAAGGGTGAAGGGGGGGTGCTGTGTTGCAGTAGGCAGCACATCTGTATCCTGCACCATAGGTTCCGGGTTCAAATCCCCTGCAAGGACAGTGAATGAGGACAACCTGACCATCCCTCCCAACAGGATGAGGGTTGGCGACACCGTGTAATCCAAAAGATTGGTGCGTTTTTAAAGGGATTTTGGCACCTTTATAACGTGATTTTGACTAAGATTGCCAAGTTGTGAAGCATGCCAGAAAACCCGGTACTCAATATCTCATTTGTCTTGAAACTCGAAGCTGCCGTAGATAAAAGCTAAAACCTACCTGAAATGTAACCCTCATGCACCCTGAGCAGCAGGCCACAGTTGTCAGTTGTTGGTGTGCCGACATATGCTGACGTCACGGTGAGTATAAGCTAATCGAAGCCCTTGAAGCCTATTGAATATGGTAGTGGTTACCAGATCATGAATCGCCGGAATCGCGTGCGTGTTGACACTCGTTTTACCCGAAGTGCATGTCCCAATGTATGTCCCCCATGTGTATGTGTGAAATATATGTATGGATACATGACATCATCCACAGGGAGATATTTATTTTTTCCCCTAGAGGCGCATTTTAAACATCAAAACATTGAGCTGATTGTACATTTTTCAGAGAAATCAGGGATGGTACCATAATTTTCGGCTAAAAGTATCCCTAATTACACTAAATTCCAGGATTCGACCAAGGTGCCACATTACCTTTAAACGTCAACAATTGCCAAAGTTGTTGAGGTTCAAAACTCGAGAAATCCACCTATCTTCAATACAAGGGGTGACCAGGAAAGGACCAGAGGGTGCCTTGGCCTTTCAGCAGCTGCCAGGGTATCCAGTGCATCCGCCTGGCTACAAAAAAGATCCAACGTTTTGATGTTGGTAACCAAGTTACCGTGCTGCAAGGATACTGACAACAATGCATTGTGAAGTCAATGGAGACTTCAACGCC
Source organism: Lepas anatifera (assembly GCA_034440635.1). Lineage (NCBI taxonomy): Eukaryota > Metazoa > Arthropoda > Thecostraca > Lepadidae > Lepas > Lepas anatifera. The sequence continues at coordinate 1,541,554 of JAOTON010002243.1, forward strand.
ATCCTACTAAAAGCATGCCTTCAGAAAAGGCCGTTCCGCGCCCATTAAACGTAGATTCATCGGATTTGTTTTGCTTGCATAATGTTTACAACATATCATGACATAATAATATCACTACTCTTAATTCGAAAACGGAAATTATTTTCTGACGACTTGGTCTAATGTATATATATATATATATATATATATATATATATATATATTTTTTTCAACGACAGGCCACTGCTCCTTCGATTAAGTACAAGTACAGTTTTCACGTTCTGACCGGCACAGGGAGACGGGAGGACGACACCGCACACCCTACGGTGCCAGGACCGAGTTAAGGGGAGTGGTAAGACCGGCTTCAGCATGAATAACTCCTGCTTCTCGCTATATGCAGCTTACATATTTCAACACCAAATCGAGTTTGATCTGCATATCCTACTGTTCCCATCGCTTGACGAACACTTGTCCTTTCATTGCCCGACAGAGGCAAGCGCAGCGCCGGTCAATTATGGCCTTCTAAACAGGTGAAAGTTGTGTTCAAAAGAAAACACGGTATTCGTGTTGTAGCCCAATGTTGACATTGGCTTTGAAAAACTCTGCTCCGGCGGCAGAGAAGCTCGGGACCGAAAGCCTTTGGCCGTAGTCCGCTTTCCCTGTGCCGATTGAATGTGTTGGAACTGCACTGCAGGCAATGTCGAGCGGGGCTGGTGATGCGCTGGGGAGCAGCGCCCGCGCGCTCTTCTGAAGTTTTGGACGGGGCATAACTTGGCTTCGACCAAAGACTTTGAACTGCCCGCAAGTACCAAACTGCAGTCACTGACGTAGTTGAAATCATCCACTGGGGCGCTACATGACCTTGCGGGTTGGCGCGCCCCTAACTCGAATAATGGATCATCCACTGACATACTCGAGAAACAAGATACCTCTAAAAAATAAAACGAGTCATAAAGCCAAGTAAGCCACTTACTGATTTCAGTTTCGTGTCGATATGCAACAGGCATTCTGAGATAAGCGGGACTGCCACAGCTCGTGCAAATCGTTTTGTATGTAATGGCAGGTCCTATCTATCAATAAACGAGTGAACAAATCCAGCTTCATACCGTTTTCATATTTACAGTACTTAATTTAAATTGTCAAAAATACGCCTTTGCTGAGAACCAAACACGCACGTCACGATCATAGGCTTAATTCTTAACAAAGAAGCGATCAAGATAAAACACAATTCAAGAAAATATTGTCCATCAGGCAACACTATTTAAAAATGGTGTCCACCGCAGGCGACATTTCAATGGTTCACCTACAGCTAAGGATCTAGGTAAGCTCCAGTGGCGGGAGCGATAGGTAATTCAGAGCAGAGCTCGGTCCCAAGCCCTCATATATGGGAATACCGCCAACTTTTCCCGCGCCTACAAGCTGTTAAGCCGCTTCATGGCGCAGGAAGCCCCAACCGTACACTTGCAGAGGCCATTCGCTGACCTTGGCCACGTTCTCTAGCTGTGAAGGGGGGGGGGGGTCATGGGATTCAACATAACAGGCTTCTTTGTAAAATTTACCCACATCCTTGACCAAGCTATCGGGAACTGATTATTAGTGTCTTCAGTTTCCAGGTCTCACGGATTCAACAGTCGACTGAGGAAATTTAGAGAACAACTAATACGATTAATGTTTCCCAAGTTATGCATTTTATCCAGCGTCAAAAAACCACAACAAGACATAGAACTGTGTTAAACGACCATGTACGCAGCCATGGTTCACACAAATCGGTTTTCATTGATCGAATTCGTCAACAATTCGGTCAAAAAGAAACGAGAAAAGACTGCATGCTATTGCTATAAGTATGCAAGTGAGAGACATAAATGGCAGGCAGTGCGACACTCAAGGGGAGCGATAGCGGCAGGGATATTTGGCGATACAGCGGATAACCCAGAAAATAATGGAATAGGGCAACTGCGAAAATATGAGCTTCACAAAGGGCCATTAGTGGCGCTTCTCACCAAAACAGACCCTGTTTCGAAGGAACTTTTCCGTTCGTTCTTTTTAAAGGCTGGTGTATTTCGTTATATTCCCTAAAGGCCTGTTCACACGCGGCAGAATCTGAGCAGAACTGGTAAGCATTTCTGCCAAACCGATGCTACGAAAACACGTGCCGAGATCGCCTGCCGACACAAATCGGCAGATTCTGTCGCAGGTTTGGCCAGGTGTGAATGGGCCTTAAGTCCCCTCTCCCTCTGGAAGAGAAACTCGTGAAAGATACCCGCATCAGACGAGACATAGATTACATATATGGGAGCGGTCTATGGGATATACAGTGGTTTATGGACGATCACATTTCTGGCCTTGCTGTACCGGTCCGATATAAGCTTTCGTCACCAGTCCAACGGTGACATGGCGTGCATCTCTTCCACTCAGCTTCCCGTGGCCTACGAGGCCATGGTTCAGGTATACGAAAGTTTTTTTTGCATCGCAATTATACCCCTCAGCACGCAAAATGAGGACACGGTAAAAAATGTATGTACAATACGGCACCCCCCGACAGCGTGTCATAGAAAATGATTATACAATGCATCCCTTGTGAAAAGGAGCAAAACTGCATTTCCCTGGAACCACTAAAGGGAGATACGCGAAAAATTTCATCGGCTGGATCAAAAGATCACAAAAAGTTGTTTGCGAAGTCCTATTCTCATTTTTGCAAATTCGGCCTGCAAATTCCTTAAAATCGCTCTCAAAGACGACTTATCGATCATTTTCACTGTCAGTTAAATGACGTAGCCTCGGCTATGACCATCAATTTCTCTAAGAATTGGGTCATATCTGTCCTAAACAGGGATAAACAACTTCGGAACTATTACTGACAAAATTATTAAAAAAAGTTTCATTTCGAAACCTCTTTAAAACAGAAATATAGGACTTTGAACCACCAAGGGTGAACCCCAGTTTACCCGCGTCGCCACTAGATGCGCGCATCACTGGTTCTCGCCCGCCTGGCCAGTGCACGTCACTGGTTCTCGCCCGCCTGGCCAGTGCGCGTCACTGGTTCTCGCCCACCTGGCCGGTGCGCGTCACTGGTTCTCGCCCACCTGGCCAGTGCGCGTCACTGGTTCTCGCCCACCTGGCCGGTGCGCGTCACTGGTTCTCGCCCACCTGGCCAGTGCGCGTCACTGGTTCTCGCCCACCTGGCCAGCGCGTCACTGGTTCTCGCCCACCTGGCCAGTGCGCGTCACTGGTTCTCGCTCACCTGGCCAGTGCGCGTCACTGGTTCTCGCCCACCTGGCCAGTGCGCGTCACTGGTTCTCGCCCACCTGGCCAGTGCGCGTCACTGGTTCTCGCCCGCCTGGCCAGTGCGCGTCACTGGTTCTCGCCCACCTGGCCGGTGCGCGTCACTGGTTCTCGCCCACCTGGCCAGTGCGCGTCACTGGTTCTCGCCCACCTGGCCGGTGCGCGTCACTGGTTCTCGCCCACCTGGCCAGTGCGCGTCACTGGTTCTCGCCCACCTGGCCAGTGCGCGTCACTGGTTCTCGCCCACCTGGCCAGTGCGCGTCACTGGTTCTCGCTCACCTGGCCAGTGCGCGTCACTGGTTCTCGCCCACCTGGCCAGTGCGCGTCACTGGTTCTCGCCCACCTGGCCAGTGCGCGTCACTGGTTCTCGCTCACCTGGCCAGTGCGCGTCACTGGTTCTCGCCCACCTGGCCAGTGCGCGTCACTGGTTCTCGCTCACCTGGCCAGTGCGCGTCACTGGTTCTCGCTCACCTGGCCAGTGCGCGTCACTGGTTCTCGCTCACCTGGCCAGTGCGCGTCACTGGTTCTCGCTCACCTGGCCAGTGCGCGTCACTGGTTCTCGCCCACCTGGCCAGTGCGCGTCACTGGTTCTCGCTCACCTGGCCAGGACGTGCCGCTCGATCTGGAAGTGCTCCACCAGGCCCAGCTCCTCGTACATGGTGATGACAGCGGCTGGCCAGCGGCGCTCCTCCAGGTCGCGCGGGAACAGCTCCCACGCGCAGAAGTTGGGCGCCAGCCGCGACGCAGAGCCAGTCCGCTCGGCACAGAGCGCCTCTGTCTCCTCTCGGGACACCTGCCGAGGACAGGGCGACACAGGTCACAGGTCTGACCGGTACACTTGCCGAGGACAGGCCAACAAGGGTCACAGGTGAACACCTGCCGAGGAGAGGCCGACACTGGTCACAGGTGAATACCTGCCGAGGACAGGCCAAGACTGGTCACAGGTGAACACCTGCCGAGGACAGGCCAAGACTGGTCACAGGTGAACACCTGCCGAGGAAAGGCCAACAAAGGTCACAGGTGAACACCTGCCGAGGACAGGCCAAGACTGGTCACAGGTGAACACCTGCCGAGGAAAGGCCAACAAAGGTCACAGGTGAACACCTGCCGAGGACAGGCCAAGACTGGTCACAGGTGAACACCTGCCGAGGAAAGGCCAACAAAGGTCACAGGTGAACACCTGCCGCAGACAGGCCGACACTGGTCACAGGTCTGACCGGTACACCTGCCGAGGACAGGCCGACACTGGTCACAGGTCTGACCGGTACACCTGCCGAGGACAGGCCAACACTGGTCACAGGTCTGACCGGTACACCTGCCGAGGACCGGCCAACACAGGTAATAATTATATTCTAAACAGGACCATTCAAAGCCAGGCGCTGTACATACGGGACATCTGGGTCATGCTTTCCAAATGCGATCAAAGTTTGTTAGGGTTGTCGAGAGGGGAGGGGGTAGCACATGTTTGGTTCCAAAGTCCATCAGGAAAATTGTGATATCCGCTGATAAGCACACGACGTGACGTTGGCAGGCTTTAGAAATAAAATTGTAATATTACTCCAACCATCGCAAAAAGGGGCCCAATTACCTCATCTACCCAACAGAACATTGGAATAGAGATCTTAAGGTACAAAATGGACCAAAACAGATTTAACATGGCCGAAATGTTACATTATAGACCAGAGCCCATAAAAGTAGCGATGCGTGTGAGCTCTTTCAAAGTAATGCTGTACAGTTGTGGCGATTGTACCGCACTACCGACCCACACCGCCGCATACGTGTGTAGGCAGGAAGACGGAACACCAGCGTGCTGAATGCACTCTGACATCGGCCGACTATTTTACTATCCAAACTACATACAGTGCACCCAAGGCGGCGACGTGTTCAGCATCGAGTCACTGTCCCAGGACCCAGTCTCCGCCGATAAAGGACAAACCATGACATACAGAACCATGGGAGCCGAAAGCGAGGGGACGCGTCCCCCTGTTGGCCAACCAGGAGGGACGTCCCCCAACGACATTTTTTGGGTCCATTGTCATCAATGCTGTCGGGTATCGAATATGCTCAAAATTCGCTTCCCCCGGTCAGCACCAGCCAGGTTCCGTACCCCTCCCCCTGTAAAAATTCCGTGGCGGCACCCCTGTACCGAGCACCATAAAGGAAGAAGTGGATCCGATTCTTTCATAGAAAGGACGTCAACAATTCCAACTTTTGGCTGCCCGCTTACTTAACCCCGTGAAGTCAATTAGTTAATGAAGCCCCATGAAACATTAAAACGCCCAAAACGTTGGAGATGACCTTTGTGAAAAAGCCAAACGACCCTCCAAACTATTCGCGACTGTATCTCATGGAATGCAGATAGGATCTTCAAAAGTGGTACACTCATCTAAAAGGCTACAGTGAAATTAAAATAAACTATTTGTTAGCATCCAAAGGCTTTTTTATTCCCCGTTCCAGGAAATTGAGCCGATGTGGATGAAAACGACCTTTGCTCGTACGTACGTGATGGTCTGTGTGAGTTGTCCGTTCCAGTCAGCTGACATTGCTGGGAAGCACAAGGTTTGCAGCGGAGACTCATTAGTCTCAATCATAGCACTAAAACGCAGGCTACGTGCGCTTTAGCCGGGTCTAAATTTAAAGAGGGTACCCGTTAGCTAATTGAAAAATAACCCTCATAAAGTTTTGGATTACAATTGCTACAGCAGATATTGCAAATACTAGATGAAAAACGCCGAGATGTATTGTTTCTGAACGAAAGTTTGCAACACACGGTTTTGGAAAGGGAAAATTTGTACAAAAAGAGAAATATGTTGTATAGGACACCCAGTCGCTTCCAATTGGCGGAACACAGAATCATGTTGAGACATCTAGGTGTGTGAGCAAATTGACATTTCTGGTCCCGCAAAAATACACTGAATCCCGCAAAAATACCTAGAGTGCACCATTTGAGGCCCAAACTAGTATTGCAAGATATTGTTGACAGGGCACACTAACGTCGCTTTCTACATTTAGCCAAATAAGGAATCCCTAGGACGACGGAATTAAAAAACTCATGACCAAGTGGGACCGTAAATTACAGAATTCTACCTGGCTGGCCCGACAAGAAACTTACTGCTTACGTGTTGCTTGATAAAACACCACGGCGAATCCACTGAGGAGTTGGAATGGTGGGACCATTCATGGAGTGGGGAATGGAATGGTGGGAATGGGGTGTCCCAATCCACTTTGAGCAATGGCTTTCACTCCGCGCGAGCAATGAAAAGCCTGGAGCATACTGCTGAGAGGCAGGGGAGCCAGGCTCCACCGACAGCAGTGGCGGCCAAGTGCCGGGGTGCGGTGCGCGGGCAGTGGACAGGACCTGGCCAGAATTAGCTTCCGTGCAACTTGAGCGCATACAGTCTGTGCTGATAAGGCCAGTCAAGCCGGAGCACTACGGAGCTGCTTGGGCAGCGGCGAGCTGCGCACGGAGCAACCGACCGCCACCCAGACGGGCCATCGCCACCTCCTTCATCACAGCCCGATCTCCCCCCCGCCTTCCAGAAGATGGACCATCTGTTCCCCCACATGGGGGGCAGATCTGTCAGCTTATTTTGAGACATGATGAAGAGCAATTAGTTTTTTTGCGGGCAGATACCACCCCTCCTCCTATGGCGCGTGCGCAGTACTGCACTTGCATCTGCCGCATGTCGTTTCTCTTATTGATGGACGTGGGGGAAGGCGGGAGCGGAGGTCTACCCTCCCTTGACATTTTCCACAAATATTTACACGGACTTCGAGGCAGGCCAAGGCTACAGCACTGTGCGTGTTCTCATAGAAATCCATGAAAGGGAATATGGCACCATAGGCAGGTCCAGTGAGGGGGCAGGGGGCACTCACTCTTCCATCGACCCAATCCCCTTCCCCCAGGGATGCAAATGTCGGCACCCTCACGACAGGATTTGGCACCCAACTGATAGGTTTGGCCGTATAAAAGTACCCCACCCCCAATTCCGGGTTCCCCAACCCGGATCGGCAATCCTAGCTCCGCCTATAATTGGCACCTTGGTGCAATTCCAAAATGGAGTGGTTTTACGAACATGTTGAAAATAATGAATTTAGCTTTTTATCTGCTGAAAATGGCTGATAAGGCCAATGTTTCGTTTTAGTTAATTTTCCTTTCCTGGAGGTAAGCTGTCCATATCGGCGTAACGTCCTGATCTGACAACGCTTCATGTCCAACTTCAAACTCTGCTCAACTGCGCCACAAATGAATGATAATGCAACTGAAGCATTTTAAGCCAAAAACAGGCTATCACTTTTACCCAAAGTGGCACTTTCAAATTTTGTTCTCCTTATCGAGAAATTAAAACATATTTCACGCTTGAAACTAGTCGTTGAAGCAGGCTAGACGTGTTTACAACCGCCAGTGCCAAGGTCACGCCTAGCACATAGGTTTTAAGGAGGTTGAGGTCGAATTGCTTGTTCGCCGCTCCGCGGTGTGCGGGCATTGTGTCATACTGCCACGGTTACCAATGATCACCTCATCTCACGTGACTTCGCGAGGATAGGGTCGGCAGGGGTGAATTTTGACCTTTTTATCCACGAACGGTAAATTCTGAGACAAATGAAACATTGATCAGGTGGTTTCTCGGCGCGCCCTTTCACATGACTATCTCAGTTCAAATCCCATTATGAATATGCCGCATTCCCTTTCAGCATGCCAGGATTGTGTCAGAACACGACTGGTGCAATCTCAGAGCAAAGTTGTTATTAGATGAAAATCCACACTGGGGCATTGCGGGTTCTGCACGTGCATGGGAGTGGAGGTTGTCCACCGTGCGGAGGTGACGCAGTAGCAGCCGGTACCTGCATGTGGTACATCATGAGCTCGTTGCTGAGCTGCACCCGCTCCTGGGTGTCCATCACTTTGCGGTACATGAAGGAGTTGACCAGCGCGATACCGCAGTAGGTGGCGAACGCGCCGGCCGCCTCCTCGTCAAACTTGGAGAACCACGGTCCCGTCAGCTTGTTGCACAGCTCGGCCACTCCCAGAACCTCCTTCTCGTTCTTGATGGGGAAGCAGAGAATGCTCCTGTGGGCAGACAAGACCCTCAGGGTAACGGCTCGAACGATGAAAAAGGGCCGGTCCAGCCGGGGGGCCCTGCTAAAGGTCTCTAACATAAACACGTTTCACGAGTCGAAGGCCCAACACACTGCACGCGCCGGTCGGGTGGTGATCATATGTAAATGATGGTAATCTGTGTTTGGGCGTCTGTAATATGGACATCAGTCAAACTTTGTTTATACGGGTACTCTGCTGATACAGGCAGGTCATATTTTGCACAAGACGTACCAACTAGGTCCACAGACGACACAGTTCAAGGATAAACAACTGTATGGCGCTTATAAACTGTATTAGCTAGTATGCCATAGTTTATCCTTGAACTTCTCTCCCTCTCTCTCTCTCTCTCTCTCTGTCTCTCCGTCTCCGTCTCCGCCCCTCTTCCTCTCTCTCTCTCTCTCTCTTTATGCACTTTAACCACAGGCGCAGGAACGTCAGGAATTTGGAGCATGACGGCACGGGACAAGTCTATTTATACCATGAAAAACCATATTCCTAACAGTTGAAAGCCTGAGGACTGAGGACAGGACCCGAAACAAATCCCAATGAGCAGTTTCAAAACACTACACGTAGTCAGGAAAAAGAACAAAGCACAATGAAAAGGACAGTGCAAAAAACATTTAGGATGACCTAATAATTTACGACACAAAATACACATTCAAATTATGTGATGGCACGCTTCAAACCTGCAGCAGAGTGTTGACCCTGCCTGGTCTGGTCAGTAACACTCTGGTGACACAGCTGCCCTCGGCCAGTGTAGCTGCGTGAGAGTCAGTAACACCCTGGTGACACAGCTGCCCTCGGCCAGTGTAGCTGCGTGAGTATGCCCCGGCCACAGCACGGTTGGCAACAGGGACGGGGCCAGGATTTCGCTACGGGCGTGCGGGGCTAACCCTCGGGGGCTGGCCAATCTACCATCTGGGGGCGGGGGGGCGGCCTTGGTATTATAAAAGGCGCTTGCTTGGTGTCGATGCCGTTTCAAACAGCGCTGACTAAAAACAATTGATCCGTGTCCCTGTTTGCGGTCCATGTTGCATTGGGTCACTCTAAGGATAAAAAGGGGCGGCAAATCGTTAAAACTGGGCGCCCAACCACAAAGCTGAGGGCGGCCGGAGGCACATGAGGCACGTCCATGGTGAAGTGGGGCGCCCTGAGGCAGTAAAATAGCCACGCATTAAAGAGCGGTCCACATTGCAGTGACCCGCCCATGCCCTGAAAAAGGATGGGTAATCGCGAAAAAGGAGGCTCGCAACCATAAGATAGAGGGCGACTGGAGGTGAGTAAATGCGGTCCACCTTCAAGTGGGGAGTCCTAAGGCTGCAAGAAAATGGCCAATAGTGGAGAATGGGCGAACAATCACGCAGAAGAGGGTGGCTAAAAGTAGACGAGGACGGTCCAAGTTGTCGTGGGGTGCCTTAGGGCCAAAAAAGAGAGCAACCAATAATAAAATACAAGCGCCCAACCACAAAATAAAGGGCAGCCGGGGGTGAGTGAGGGCGGCTCACGTTCAAGTGGGGTGTCCGAGGGCTGCAAAATAGCGGCCAATAGTGAAGAAGGGGCGAACAATCATGCCAAAGAAGGCGGCTTAAAGTAGATGAGGTTGGTTAATGTTGCAGCGGGGCGTCCAAAGGCTGAAAAAGGGCGGCCAAACGTGAAATATGGGCACCCGAACACAAAATAGATGGTGGCAGGTGGTCAGAGAGGGCGGTCCATGTTAAAGTGCGGCACTCAATGGTACACCGCGGGAAACTGATTAAAAATTAGGGGCGGCTACAGAACGCCTTATAAAAAGCCCTTAACTAACTAACACAGTAGAAAAGGTTAGCTTCTAATGCCTTTTTCTTTGCGTTTTGGTCAAGCATTCACTGCTCGTACCCAAGATGTCACCAATTTCGGGCTAAGGGTCCCCTCTTTAAGACCCTTTGGTCCTAAGGACGGGAGGGGACCGTTCCTTTCGCCCCTCCCCTTGGATCCGTCTCTGGTTAGCATGATCAGTGGGGCTGACCGGCCCGGGCCCCGATACCGAGGCGGAAACAGCTCGGTACGGTCACCACTCTGGTATGAATCGTCCGCTTATGTAACTCGGCCCGCTGCGAGATATCTTGATATTTGTTTATTTATCGCAACCGTTAACACGCCGGTCAGCATCTCATCGACAGGCGAGAGATCGCCGACCACGCCGCAACACCCTAAGCCTGATAATACAACTACAAATACGAGCCGTCCCGGTAGCTCAGTTGGTAGAGCGTTGGGTTCCCGCCCGCTGCTCAGAAGCATGCAGTGGCAGTGCATGTCCAGGCTTGGGATCGGTTCCCCTGAGACGCTCCGGCGCTCAAAAGTTTACCCGACGTACAGGTCGGCTGGAAACTGACTGATGAGAGGGTGACCTGAGCGCGGCAGCCGTCCCTGTGCTTTGTGGGACGTTAAACTTTGGCTTCTAAATCAACCCATCCTTGTGGGAGTTGCTCATTCGGGTGGTGGGGTCGGGGTCTCCGTGACAAGTCCATCCATGACTTTAGTGAGACTCCGACTTCAACAGCCGAACTGGGAACAACTTTGACAAAATTTATAAAAAAGAATTGGCTCCGGGTCATCTGGGGCAGAGCATAACGCAGTGGGTAGGCGAATCCATTATTCCCGATATGTGGGGGCATTTCGATCGGTGGGAGGAGGGCGCCATTTGCGCCAGGAGGATGTGTCAATTCTTAAGGTGCGATCTACCAGAAGGGCGCCTAAGCGCACCATGGGGGCGCCAGTACTTGCATCCTGCAGAGGGAGGTAAAGGGGGGGGGGTAGAAGGCGACGCTTCAGAGGCGCCGGGGCAGCTTCAAGGTACACATAAAATCCGCCGATAGTGCTTGAGAAGTCATATTTTGACTCAACTACCCACCAATAAATGTCCCCTTTTAAGTGGTTTCTCGGCATGCTCGATCACATGTCTACCTCAGTTCAAATCCCATAGTGAAGGTGCCACATTCCCTGTAAAAATCGACACAGAATATTTGAAAAATCCACAATAGAGCAGGATGTAATCTTAGGACTGGGGTATTCCACGACTAAACGACCAAAAAATCAAAATAACACACTGCATCTCCGATTTTGATGAAACTTTGTCGACGGGTTCTCTGGGGCGCTGATTCATGCTGTGACAATTTTAGCCTCATCCTTCCAGCAGTTTCTGAGTTCGATATAGCATAAACCCCATTTTTCCAATAGCTATGTCTCCGAAGCAAATCATGGTATTTGTATAAAACATGCGTTCCCGGAAAATGTAATGCCTACACAATAATGTGATGGAGTCAGAATTCAAAATTTAAGAGTAAAGAGAGTGTACCTGTGACCTAGGGTCAGGCCGTGTGATTTCATAACGATGACACAAAAATAGTTTTTTCTTTGGCGAAATTGAGTTTGGGGTATTAAATTTCTATGCCCCCAAAATTTGGAGACAGGTTGTTTTCTTTACATTTGTTTTATTTAATTTTGAAATTACTCCTGCAGGTGCATTCATTGCAGCCGATCATTGCGTACTTTAAATCATCGCCGTCTTTGTAATGCATAAAATGCATGCATTTTTGCAGGCGAAGGACGCAGTCTCAAAAGAACACACCTGCATAATTTTAGGTGGATTTTATCTAGTATATATATATATATATATATATATATATATATATATATATATATATATATATATATATATATATATATATATATGGATATTAGTATATTTACGCTATTTCCCATTCAAAATAACCCTGTACTGCTCTGTTCCATAAAGCATTTTTGAAACCCAGCTCTGCCCCGAAAGTGGCATCGCTGTTCTGTTCATATTTCTTAATTCAAAACATTTAGCATGCTCAGATACAAAGATGGCGAATAAGGCAATAACATCTCACGTGTCCTAGTGCCTTTATTCACCCGAGACGATACCTCCACTGCGCGCGAAAATCACAAGAGCGAGAGACGGCTGGGGTTGGTTCGATTCTTGTCTGGGAAATACCCGTTGCATGTTGCAAAATGGTGCTCAGAAACTTTAAATTATTATCCCACCATACACTGTACAGCAGCATTTAAAAAAAACTACAGTGGCAAAACGGGAGAGATTTGAGACGAGGGATCTCAGCTGGCCGGCGACGAAAACAAGGGACATATATGTGTGACCCGTCTTCATTTACCCGGGATACGTGAGCACTCTCGGTACCAAGGCCCTCGGTACGCGCTATGACGTTACATACGGGACAGATAAAAAATGGCACAACCCGTACGAAAGATGGCGACGCAGAACGGACCATTGTAGAAAATAACTATTAATTTTATTAAAATGGAACATTTACATAAGCTCTTAGGAGTCGTTTTTCCTCTTGTTAAATATTTACGGTCAAATAACACCTATGCAATTAAAAACATTGGATTCATATCCAAACTTTGTCATAGGTGTTCTTGTAGAATTCCTTTGCTTACTACTGGTGTGAACCGGGCCCAAACTCCTCATTCTAGAGAAGAACTAAGAAAGAAGCAAAATCGCACAAGACATTCGGATACAGGAGTCGATTGGTCTCTTTCCACTGTCGGTACAGAAATAGTAAACAATGAGGTTGCTCACGTCCTTCAGAAAAGGTTTCATGTGACACTGACTTTGAAAGGAATTCAGCAATTTCACAAGCTTGCTCTCATTGATGAGTGTAATGCTCTGACATTTTTTCCAGCGTGCCATTCTGTGTTGGTGTGTAATGTATATAAATGATGAATTCTAACATTTCAAAGAGCCTTTTTAACATTACGATGAATATGGTCATTAATATTGACCTCATACTCATACTAAATACAAACAGATACTTTTCTGGATTAGTTTGTGCGAGATTAACCTAGGGCTGGGGTTTAGTCATTATACAGTAGGGTAACCCCTCTTGCAACTTTTGTTTGGAAACACTGCTCCCAGGGTGTCTTCTGATGTATTTTGGGGCGCTGATTCCGAATATGACCTCAGAATCGCACATTTTTTTAAATTTCGAGACCGCACATGACGTATAAAAATTCTCACAAATGCCAGCTTTCGAGCATTTGACTGCGTAAGACCAAAATCGGTCAGCAAAGCAGTGATGTTACCCATCTTACGTTATTTATGAAAGTTTGCAGTCATTTCAGCATTAACATCCGGGGTCAAGCTCATATATACTGTGTGCGACAGGGTTTTAAATATATCTCTTTTGTTGGTGGCACCAATCGTAGCACCACCTGTCGACATACTGAGGAGGTAGGTAATGCAATCTAATAAGCGTTGTGTTAACGAGGAGAATAGCGAGAGTAAAACGACATTTCTGTCATCGGGGTATCATTGAAACTGTATCCCAAAATTTACCAAATTTGCCTCTGTGGGCAGTTGTCTATGGAATTGAATGGGCTGGTCTAAATTGCAGGTCAGATTACTCCGATATTTAAGGAAACGCCAAACAACTAACAAGGGCTGGTGAAACTAAACCATTTTCATATTTCAACTGTCGAAGCTTTCTCTTTATAGATAGACCATTGAAACCACGTATCTCCACTTCGAAACACCTTTCCAAAATCCTGCTGTCTTTGGAAACCGAAGGGCTCGAAGACTGAATCAAGTGATCGTGCACATTCAATTGTGTCGAGTCAGTAGTTGGTAAACGCACAAACATTCTCTCCGGTTCACTCCCGCAGACAACTGGATATTTTGCTTTGTATGTGCCCTGGACAGCGCTACCCAGAATTAGCTACCCTGTTGTTAAAGAGGTGGCAGCCCTGCTGATTCGTGCCTTCGACAGATGCAGCGTGCCTGATCTCACTGCACGCTGAGTGGATTGTGTGTTGTTCGGCACGCCAGTCGTTTGCCACGTTACCAAACACTCATCCAGCTGGTTGGCATCCAGAAGTTTTGTGTACAGCGGCTCAATGTCAGCTAAGGTGGCAGTCTCTCGAATGCCGTTCAAATCGGTATGGCACATCGCATTGAGGTTTATGACTGGCTTTGGGAAGCGGCGGACGGACTGCTACGCGCGGTGCCCGCGCACCTTCTTGACCAGACTGACAGTCTCTGAAATAGTTGTTTCCTTCGGGTCACCCCGCGTAGCCATATTTTTTCCTGGACCACCTTCAGATTACTGTGCCTCAAACACCCCGTTGCCGACTGGCCAGCTCAGTCAGATGAAGCGGGGCGAATATCAGATCCTATTATGGTCTGATGTCCACAACGCATGGCAGATACACACACATCACGTAGATGACCAGCGTCGACAGCGACGCAGTGAGGCCCTATGTCGTCTGCTATCTGCATCTTGCCATGATTTCTGTTGACCACAGTACCGACTTCATCTGGGAGTACCTCTCCAGCACAGTCGTGCACCAGCTGAAAATGCGACCTGAACGTGGCACGATTTTGGCAGTGCTGGGAAGCCGTTATGCTTTATGACATTGAAGCATTTCACTCGCAGAATGTGCACATGCATATTGATAACCTTGGCTACTGGACCTGTTCAAGCTGTTGGTCCGGTGGTGATGCCGTTGAGGTGGCAGAACATGGCGCAATACACCAGGTCTGCCTAGTGAAGCAGACACACCACTCGTCCGAGGCTACGGCCAAGGGCCTGCTCCAACACTACCATTCATCCTACCTGCCAGGCTCTGACACAATTCGTTCCATCTCCGACGACGATCACAGCCCTCAATATTGACCTCCCGGGCCTGGAGGAATTCTAGGAGCTTCCGCGCGACCTCAGCACCAGTATGCTTACTTTCCCAAGTTAAATTTCCGTTGTAGAAATCGCCTGGGTGCAGCTGTGCTATGCGCCTTGGATATCAGATCAAAGTGGGATCTGATGCACGAACCGCTCCGTCTGGATGAGCAGATCCACCGGCAGGGGGATTGTTAGAGGGACAGTGACCTGAAGGTGGTGCAGGGAAATGTCACCAGGAATTCCTACACGGCTGACAAAAAACCATCCCTTTGGCTGGGCTGGGTGACCCGAAGAAATCACCCATTTCAAAAGCTGTCAGTCTAACCAAGGAGGTGAGCGGGCACCGCGCCGGACAGTCCGTCCACCGCTTCCCAACGCCAGTCATAAGCCTCAGTGCGATGTGCCATACCGATATGAACGACATTCGAGACACTGCCACCTTAGCTGATATTGAGCCGCTGTAAACCCAGGGGGTGGACATGAGATACTTCTCTAGAATTCTGGGGTTTTTGAAGGTTCCACTTCTGGTTCAATCTTTTTTTGCAGGAAAATTTAACATGTAATTCCAACGGGACTGTTTGCAGGGGTTTGGGGCACAGGCCAGTGTGAAAAGTTAATGGTGCTTAAGGGTATATTTTTAGGTTTTGGTATGTAAATTGATCAGGCTATCTTCAGGGTGTTGTTTTTAGTCCCTGAAGCGCTTTTATAACAAGGAAAATCCACGATGAATTTCATGCTAATTCCTCCAGAATTATGTTTCGAACGTTTCGCTCAACCAATCAGAACGCTGTATTCTACCTTATGCTACCAGAACCAAAGGTATCTTGAACAAACCCTTCAAAATACTACCAAATTCTCAACATGCTGCCAAATCAGGCAGTCAGCTGGCTGTCATGTCCCAACCGTATCTATAGGAACCGTGTGTAAACCAAACTTCTGGATGCCAACCAGCTGGATGAGTGTTTGGTAACGTGGCAAACGACTGGCGTGCCGAACAACACACAATCCACTCAGCGTGCAGTGAGATCAACACCAGAGGCAAGTTCCGCTGCCGAAGGCACGAATCGGCAGGGCGGCCACTTCTTCAACGACAGGGTAGCCAATTTGGGTAGCGATGACCAGGGCAGATACAAAGCAAAATATCCAGTTGTCTGCGGGAGTGAACCGGAGAGAATGTTTTTTTGCGTTTACCAACTACTGATTCGGCACAATTGAATGTGCACGATCACTTGATTCAGTCTTCGAGCCCTTCGGTTTCCAAGGACAGCAGGATTTTGGAAAGGTGTTTCGAAGAGGAGATACGTGCTTTCAATGGTCGATCTATAAAGAGAAAGCTTCGACAGTTGAAACATGAAAATGGTTTATTTTCACCAGCACTTGTTAGTTGTTGGCGTTTCCTTAAATATCGAAATAATCTGACCTGCAATTTAGACCAGCCCATTCAATTCCATAGATAACGGCCCACAGAGGCAAACGTGGTAAATTTTGGGATACAGTTACAATGATACCCCGATGACAGAAATGTCGTTTTACTCTCGCTATTCTCCTCGTTAACACAACGCTTATTAGATTGCATTACCTACCTCCTAAGTATATCGACAGGTGGTTCGATTGGTGCCACCAACAAAAGAGATATATTTAAAACCCTGTCGCACACAGTATATATGAGCTTGACCCCGGATGTTAATGCTGAAATGACTGCAAACTTTCAGAAATAACGTAAGATGGGTAACATCACTGCTTTGCTGACCGATTTTGGTCTTACGCAGTCAAATGCTCGAAAGCTGGCATTTGTGAGAATTTTCATTCTTCATCCGCGGTCTCAAAATTTTAAAAATGTGCGATTTTGAGGTTATATTCGGAATCGGCGCCCCAAAATACATCAGAAAACACCCCGGGAGCAGTGTTTACAAACAAAAGTTGCAAAAGGGGCACCCTATACAGCAATGCCTGCTGAAAGGGGGAAAGGGCTAAACGTCTGGCTCGTATCTGGCATAGCCTAATGTTTGGCACTTATTATTTATTTTGGACTGGGCACCCTATGTCTATTACATATATACCTTCCTGTTGTCCAAATGTAAAGCACCATGCATAATTGGCTTTTCCATTGAGAGTTGCCTGCCAATTCAATTTTTTCTCACATCAAGGGTACCAAGGGCGTATTCAGAGCGAGCAAAAGTTAGAGTGGTTACCCTCCCTCTGATCAAAACCCCGAGGACGCTACACTGTGTTTCGGCACTACATGATGCAAATCTGGTCAATATGCCTCCCGTCGATTGTGAAACCTGTATCCGCCCGTGATGATTTTAACGCACTCCGCTGCGAGTAAAGGGGGCATTTCAATCCCCGCCAACGGTTCTCATTTCCTGGAAAGATACAGCAAAATTACGGACGGTGTCAGAAAGCTCTTGATAAGAAAAAGAGAAATTATAAGGAAATGGTTTATAAGGTCAATATTGAGGTCACCAGTTTGAGGCTCACGAATAACACCGGTAACGTGATCTCTCCTCCTCTTTCCAGCAATATCTCTCGCGGAAAAGTTAAGAATTTTTTGGACACGGGCCATGTATTGGACAGAGCAAAATCTTTGGGCATCGTTGGAGTCCTCTTGCCGTGGGAAATTGAATTATGCATATGACGATGCCAGGTCAAATGGAAAAATGACCTGACTTTAAGCTCGGTCAGGGTCACATGGTGACCTGTTATAGTCGTGTAACATATCACTAGACCCACGTGACAAGATAAACACAATGAAAGCAAAATGAAAGATCTATCTCAATGCGGTGCAAAGTTATTGACAAAGTAATCACTCTGCTCATGTGACCTCACATGGCCTTTGAATGGTGAGATGCTCAGAAGCTCAAATTGATGGTCGATATGGTGGAAAGATTACATGATATGAGAATTGTCAATTTGATATATGAAATATTTACTAGGAGTCAACCCTTAATATTTTATACTATAGACTTATAATGAGCAGAACAAAAAATTAAACCCATCTTAGGTCAACAATTTGAGAATTTCTGGATAGAAGATTTGTAGACGACCCCAAGGACTTCATCATATTATTATTGTTTGGAACTGATTAGTTGTCAGATGTTCCTCTAGCGTCGCTTAAAACTAGTGATTTTTGGTTTTGAGGTTGGGTCGTCCGATCTTGAATAACTCTTTGACCTGACATGACCCGGCCTAAGAAGTTTGTTCCAGTGCATGAGACCAATTGAGAATACGGAAGGTACTGTAAGTTGTGGATAGATGAACATACAAAACATACGAAAGTTGAAGGATATATTTATACTATGAGTTATTGTATTCTTTGAAGGTCATCTCTGAAGATTGTGTTCCCATAACCTGCCCACCGAGGCCTGCTGGTACGGATATCACACAATGCCTGGACACATTGCGCTTGCATCACTAATTTAAAAATGTAATTTATCAATTTTGAGAAAACACCTGTTTCCAATTATTTTACAGTGGAATGCCAACGCCCCAAATTTAATCTTCTAAGAATTAAATATCTCACTTTTTAATGCTACCATTATCAAATCATGCGACCTGACCCTAGGCCACCGGTTGAATTATACTATTTTAGATATTTTTAATTTAGATGCCATCAAACTTTTATTTAGGTTTCCAAATTCAAAGCATCTATAATTGTATATAGTTATCATGGTTTGTCTAAAAAACATGGCTATTGGAGGTTTTTCGTTGGGTTCAGAAACTGCCTGAGGCCATAACTAAAAACCACTGGACGGACGAAGCTAGAAATGTCACAGCGTTAATCTACGCCCTGGACAACACCTGTGACAAGTTTTCATCAAAATCTGAGATGTAGGGTGTTATCGCTTGGTCGATTCGTCGTGGAATGCCCCAACTACGTGGGCGAGCTTATCAAGAAAACTGCCCACAAGCACAAGAAATGAGACTAGACTGGTAAGCTACACCGTACTGGAATCTCAGTGATTGCAGGCGTCTCGGCGCCCTGCAGTGCCGGCATCTCCAGGACACCCATGCCTGTCCGGCTGGACGAGAATACCTCCCCTCCGGCCCGACTCCCGCGCCGCCCAACGACGCGCCGTTCCAGCCGCTATTGCTTCTCCGACACATTTATTGGTTTTCGGAAGTCACCGGAACCAATAAAAGTTCGTCAATACAGCCCACGCCTCTGTCGTTTTTTCACTGTCACAAGCAATAGGGTGTATTCAAGTAACAAGACCGACAGACAAAGATTGGACGCTCCGATATCGTCGCGGGAACGGCAACAAATGGAGCAGCGGCGGATCCCGCCGCCATCACAATATGGCAGCGTACAAAATGGCGACGCTCCTCGAACGTTACAACCAACTGATTCATCACGCTGAGTGACTCTAAATGTGGTCGAGATTGTCACGTGTGCGTCACAGATATTGCTCCATAAAAAGTGGCCCATTCACCTGCGTACGTTTCAAACGTTGATAAGTTTTTAAGTGCTGCGGCGAGGAGCATGATGATGAGTTGTTAAGATGTTCCCTGGCCTCTCCCCTCGAATCCGGAAATGTAAAAAACACTGAAGATTGTATATTCGGGCACAGCCCTTCATCAGAATCGTGGAGTAAATATCAATAATTCTCAGTCCTAGTATAGCCAGACCTCGAATTGAGCTTCACACAAAAATGCCTTTTAGAATGAATCGTTAAAAATAAGATTGGATGTCGTGACAACAACCATATTGGTACCTCTAACCTAAAAGTAATGCCGACAATACGACAAACCTAGAGCAGTATTTGTGACAGTCTTTTCTATTATTTTAGCCAAACACTAGCTTTTGATTAACAGTAAAAAACTTGCTGAAGTACCTTTATCCGTTATTTGAATATTTCTGTTCTTCTTATTTTCTATTTTTCCGTCGACTGCAGCTAAAATGCTAACCAAAAACTACCTATTAAGCACTAGTAGACGTGATACTAGATCGGTGTAAAGACTGCATACTTTCCCCTTTAAGATGATGCTATATTTACAATAAAAGCCTCCCTCGAATTATTTAGTTAAGATTGTACCTAGTGGTCAAGGTCAACTTTTTTTGTAATTGATAAACCCATTTTCCACAGCCTGCTCCTCTGGCCCAACGTTAAGCGTCGAAAGAGTATACGTGTGGCTGTAAAAAAACATTATAAATTTTACATTATACTTATTCAACAACCCTAGCCCTTAGTATATAGTAACCTTTTGGCCTGACCAAAGACGACATTTCTAAACTTCTCGACCAGTGTCTGAGTGACAATGTTTTCTCATTTGGGGATCAGTACTACCGACAAAAATTAGGGTTAGCTATGGGGAATCCATGTGCACCTGCCTTGGCCATTCTGTTCTTAGATATGTTTGAAACCAATACGTTAGCTACATGTCCTGTCAAACCAGAATGGTAAGGTACATTGACGATTATGCAGGTATCTTCTCGCATGGGCAGGAAGCTTTGGATGACTTCCTTAGCTATATGAACAGTAGACATCCACACCTCAAATTTACCATGGAGCACACGGGTAGTGGGAGTGGGGTGCCCTATTTGGATACGTTAGTCACAGCAGAAACACACGGCCAAAACACTAAGATAGAGACAGAGCTCTACATCAAACCAACCAACTCGGGAATCATCCTCCATAGTACATCTGCCCATCCCACGTCTACGAAACACAATATTATCCGAAACATGTTCCACAGGGCTATGGATAACTCATCGGGCCCAGAGAAAGAGAGAAAAAGCGTAGATAAGATTTGGAATCTGCTTCTAAAAAATGGGTATCATGCAGGGCTTCTCAGGCGTTTGTTGAGGGAGGTTAGACTAGCTAGGACAGGTAACGGAAGGTGCAAGAAAAAGAAAGAAGGCTCCGATTCTTATGATGGGTTCTTGACTTTGCCGTACGTAGACGAACAGCTACTCTGTAAAATAAAAAAGGTCGTAAAGAAATCTAACCTGAAAGTACATATAGCCTGGAAGAATAACAAGAAACTTAAGTCGTCATTGGTTAGGTCGGCCATTTCTAAGCCAAAATGTCCTGGGGGTCAGAGGTGTCATTTATGCAAGTCAGGTTTTAAATGCGACTGCACACAGAAAAATTTAGTGTATCAAATAGACTGTAGACTATGTAACCAGGATCAAAACAGGGCTCAATACGTAGGGGAGTCGATGAGGCCCGTCCGATTGCGATTTAACGAACATTGGCGGGACGCGAAAAATAAAACTAGGAACACACCTCTAGGAGATCATTTCCTCGAGAAACATGCAGCACAGGTCACTCAGGCTATATCAGAACCACTTGAGCTAAAAGTAGTTCATCGGGCACGTGATCATCCAGATAGAAAGATAGCCGAATCCATAATCATTCAGGATCGTCATCCCAGCCTTAACGTACAAGGTACGTCCTGGCCTATTATGCGGGTCTAGGATAGGCTATCACTTAACAGCAGTGGCTTAAGAAGTAAGGGAGGGATCAGCGTAAGTATATGTGTTCTGGGGTAGGACTTCCTTACATTATTGATAGTGTCATTGATGCTAGACGTATATGCTTTTGACGTTTAACTTTGGGCCCGATTTACAGGCTGGGAAAAAGGGCTATGATGGTTGAATTAGTTTGGCTAGTCAGAAGTGATGGACTTAAGTCACAGATAAGGCTCAGGTTTTTTTAGGTAATTTATCTTTGATGGTCCTTTTCTGCAACCAGATGTATACTCTTTCAACGCTTAACGTTGGGCCAGAGGTACAGGCAGGGAAAAAGTGTTTATTAATGATTGATCAGATTAACACCCGCACTGGAGGGGGTCTGGCACTAACGCGCACTGGAGGGGGCCTGGTAGGCCCCCTAGATCTCGGAACTAGAGGGTTAGAAAGGCCACTTGGTAGGTGGGTGGGGGCTTGGTTATCTACATGATGACCATTTTTTGACCTGGTCATATCTTAGGTCAAACGAGGTCGTAAGGTCAATATTGGCCTGCTGGGATCGATTGGTAATGCTGTGATTATGGGAAATGGGGGATAAGCCAAGGCGAAGGTTTGGAGGTCTGGCTTCCATCTTGGGTCGGTTAGGTCTTGACCTTTAGGTCTTGGTTATATTATTACTTCTTGCTATTGCCACTGTTTGGGGAAATGGGTTGACCTTCCTGACCTTTACCTTGACCTTGACCTTGACCTTTGTTTGGGGTCCCTACCGATGACGCCACGCTATATATGTGCGGGGTGTTTGGGGCACGTGGTGTGTTGGGATTGCCTTGCCTGTGACCTTGCCTTGCCTACTTTTTGGTGCCTTGACATATGTCGATTTATGACGTTTGACGTCTGGTTTTGGTACTGGTCCACGCGCGTTTGGGATTAAATGGGTTGCTTTGAGCCTTGTTTGTTTTAAGTCCACGCGCTTTGATTTGTTAATGTGGCGTTTTGGCGCGGTTCTCCGCCATTTGACTTGTTAACTAGCCCAAGAGATGTTTTGATTTTAGGGGTACGTACTGGGGTTGGGGTTTTTGAAATATGCAACTAATTATTGATAATACTTTTCTGCAGCTAGACGTATAAACATTCGACACTTAACGTTGGGCTAGAGGTACAGGCTGAGGAAAAGTATTTACCAATGATTGTTCACATTAACTAGCTATAAAAGTTGCATTTGTTTAAGAGGTACATACTAAGGGCAAGGGTTGTTGAATAAGTATAATGTAAAATTTATAATGTTTTTTTTACAGCCACACGTATACTCTTTCGACGCTTAACGTTGGGCCAGAGGAGCAGGCTGTGGAAAATGGGTTTATCAATTACAAAAAAAGTTGACCTTGACCACTAGGTACAATCTTAACTAAATAATTCGAGGGAGGCTTTTATTGTAAATATAGCATCATCTTAAAGGGGAAAGTATGCAGTCTTTACACCGATCTAGTATCACGTCTACTAGTGCTTAATAGGTAGTTTTTGGTTAGCATTTTAGCTGCAGTCGACGGAAAAATAGAAAATAAGAAGAACAGAAATATTCAAATAACGGATAAAGGTACTTCAGCAAGTTTTTTTACTGTTAATCAAAAGCTAGTGTTTGGCTGAAATAATAGAAAAGACTGTCACAAATACTGCTCTAGGTTTGTCGTATTGTCGGCATTACTTTTAGGTTAGAGGTACCAATATGGTTGTTGTCACGACATCCAATCTTATTTTTAACGATTCATTCTCAAAGGCATTTTTGTGTGAAGCTCAATTCGAGGTCTGGCTATACTAGGACTGAGAATTATTGATATTTACTCCACGATTCTGATGAAGGGCTGTGCCCGAATATACAATCTTCAGTGTTTTTTACATTTCCGGATTCGAGGGGAGAGGCCAGGGAACATCTTAACAACTGCGTACGTTTCTTTTTACTTCACCTCAACAGGCGTTCTACACACATCGCATTCTAGGCGCTGTGATGGGATGTGCTATTTGTCTGTCTCGCGTATGTCTTTTAATTGAACTTGAATTGTTTTTAATTATATTTCGTGTCTTTGAGCCCCAATGAAGCTGTAAAAGTGACACGTTGGGAAAAGTAGTGATGAAATGGTTAATGACGTAATTTCGACTTCACTTACGATGCCCTCAATATAAACCCACGTTTCGAGCAGTCTCATAATGCCAGTCACTAGGCCACCATAGTACAGACATTACATTATAATATAATGTATTTATAAACTACGCACGACGGCCACAGCATTCCAATGAAGTTGTAGCTCCAGTCCAGCTACAGTCCTCTTCGTCGATACAGGGCAGATCCAGGAAAGCAGCTTGTGTCTGTGTTGCAAGCTTCGACGCCCCCACATTTCGCCCGAAAAAATCAAGCCCCAACACTGCTTCCAATCATCGCACAGTGGCGAATATTGCGATTTAGCCTGCATTTAATCAATGGTTCTACATTTCTTATGATATCTTCAGAATGGAAGCACTCAGCCTTCCGAACTTTCTCTTCACTGATAGAGAACTGAATTTCTCACATTTTGTGATACATTGTAGCACAACATTCTGAGCAGGGGCGGCTCTACGACTAGAAAAAAGGGGGCATATTGAGTCATGCCCGTTGTTCTTGTCATGAAAAAGGCGTCTTCGCGTACACACTTAACCCTCGCCCCACCGGGGGCCATCGATGCCCCCCAAGGTTTTTCCGGGATAGCAGAAAAACGAAGAGGCGCAGCACCGCCGTTGAGGGCTCTACCTCTCACTGCATCATTTTCCCACCATCCCTGAAATTTTTACCCCGGGTCACCCAAGGTCAGGTCACCAGACGAGGTCAACCAAGGTCACCTCACTTCAACTTTAGAGCTCTGTAAGAGCTACATTTCAAAGTCGATCGATTTGAAACTTCCTACACTTTATGGCCCTTCCAGGGTCTACAAGGTGTATATCCGGGATTTTTTTATTTCGTGCCCTGAGGTCAGGTCACGAGGTGAACTCTCCCATTGAAAAAGCACGGGGAAAAGCTGTCTTATGATCTAAAAGTCACAAAAGGGATTGAAAATGCTCAGCTTGATCAGAAAAGCGTTCATGGACACCCTTTCGCGGATTCCACGGGCAATATTTGCCCTTTGACCTCTCAAAGGTCATCCAAGGTCACCAGGGGTCAAAAACAGTATTTTGACTATAACTTTTGACCTAATTAAGCTAGAGCGCTGAAACAAGCACCATCGTGTTTGTCCCGTCACTGGCTTTGATTTGATATACCACAAGGTCACTTTCTGACCTTTTGTGATCTCAGGTCATCTTAGGTCACGAGGTGACCTCTGGAGGTCAAACCACTGGCGGGAGGTCTTTACGTTTTATATAGCGGAAAAAGTACTGACAATTTTCTATCAAATGTACTTTACCAGACCTCAATAGCTCTAATGGCATTAGAGTTATGCCCAGTTTGCTTAAGCATTGCATATTTGAGTGAAAATAGCCGATCTTGACCTAATTTGAACTCTGGAGATCAAACCATTGACCTGAGCACTAAAACATGCGAGGTAATTTCTTACTGAATTCACGCGAGCTTTCTATTGTACTTTGCAGATTTGCGCTAACGCACATATTTTCGGAGTTAGAGGGGGGCCATCGATGGCCCCCGGTGGGGCAAAGGTGGCGCTGGACCCCCGATGGGGCGCGGGTTAAGCATCAATATATTACACCTAATTTTGACTTTAAAACAAAATTTGATATTGCTGTGCTCATTAGGGTGTTTCATTGTTCCAAAATGAAATATTTCGACGCATATCGATGTTCCCCTCAAACCTCATCTGCTTACAAGCTTCTGTGCGAAATTTTCATGTATTTCGATGATATTTAGAGGTCGCGCACTTTTGCAGCTTTTTTATCAAATGTATTCAAATGTACACATAAGCGTAGGAACGCCCAGAATATCGGGGAGGCCAAGGTGCATTTGGAAGTCATTTCTTTCCAGTCAACGCCATAAGGTTAAGGGTTAAGAATCAAGAATATTGGGGGGCCATGGCCCCCTGCCCCCTCCTGTTCCTACGCCTATGAATGTACACATTTCCACACTAATACTGGCGCTGGTTTTCTTTTGCTTGGTTTTCTATTTCACACCTGAAATATTCTTCAAATTAAGTAAAACATTTATTACTGCACAATGACTAGCCTGAGTATAAAACCCGACCGATTTCGGGAGCATCCCGCCGCCGTTTTCAAGGGAGATGAAGATAACACTACGACATGAACCTAACTAAGCGAAAAACACGAAGACAGGGTACACTTTGAAAGAACAATCTTAGCTATGAACATGACGAATCATTTTAGAATTATTAGCTCTAAACACGTGTTATTTTTCAATTCAATCTCTTGTTTGGCTGGCGTTTTAAGAGGTCCAAAAATCCAGAGAAGATGGTAACTTTTCCGATATTTCTATTCATTTTTGGTTCCGTGGTGGTTTGCATGTAAATTGCCGCTTTTATTTCCCGCTGTTTTTGGCTTGAGTCGAAAGTTAAGTCGTTGTGGCGTCCCATTTGATATAATGATCCTTCTTGAATGAATGTTCCGCTGTGGCCTCCGCTGCTCTCTCGTCAATTGACCCTCAGATTAGTTTTTGTCGAGATTTTCGGTGTTCGTCTTCTCGGACTTCCATCACCCTTTTGCTTTCTCCAATGTATATTTTTGGACAGTCATTACATTCCATCTTGTACACTAGGCCTGGTTTTTTCCGGTTGTCTATCATGTCCTTTGGTTTGACCAGTAATTGTTTGATCGTTTGATGTGGCTTAAAATATTTTATTACGTTGAATTTAGAACATATGCGTCGAATCTGTTGCGATACTCCTACATATGGGAAGGATCATTATATCAAATGGGACGCCACAATGACTTTAACTTTCGACTCAAGACAAAAACAGCGGGAAAGGGAGATCACCCTCATCAAGAGGTTCAACGGATTCGTCAAGGACGAGAAGCAGAAGCAGTACCTGCTCCGGGTGGTGGAACTCTATCGGAGAGCTCTACCCAAGCGCACCAAGAAAGAATGCGCCTCTTCCAAGTGTAATGGTTTTTGGTGATAAAAGTGCGCGACCTCTAGATGTCCTTTTATTTTGCGTTTAATGGTGTCAATCGATTCAGTTTTACGTATAGAGCTGGGGGAAAGTCGATATGACTTCGTTCCAAACAAAGAAAATTTTTCTATAGTGGGCTGAAACACCCTAGTGCTCATGGGCGCTCTTGATCTCAGGAGGGGGAGGGGATAACACGCGCAGTGGAGGGGTCCTAAAGTGACTTCCCGCATATTTTTTCCGAGGTGGTCCGAGAACCGTTCGCCGCTAGAAAACACTACTCAAGTATATTTAAGAGAACCAATGAGCGCGTCGATTGGTGAAAAATTTTAGAAATCAGTCTATAATTTTTTACTTATAAGCTTTCAAAGTTAGACCTATATTTTGAGACAGTAGCAATCGCGCGGTCGCACCAGTTAACCTGCACTGTAGAATGAGTAGTGACGCAATAACGTCATATAATCGGAGTTATATGTCAAGGTCCCCCCACATGAAGGTAAAGGCCAAAGGTCACAGGTCAAGGTCATTGGCCCCACTACTCTGGTCAGATGGCATTATTCATTATAACGTATGTTATGCTATGACTTCATAGTTAAGGGTACTCAATGTCAACGTCAGTGTCAAAAGTCAAGGTAAAAAGTTTCTTCTCCATTTCAATGCCTCATTCCCCAGTCAAAGGCTGCTATGGTGCCAGTTATATCAAATATTATTGGAACTAAGTCATAGTGTTCCGTCATGGGTCAGTGACCTTGAATGACCTTGACCTCCGACTTTCAGAACATATTTTGTGGGACCTTCCCCTATGGACTTAGTGCGCCTTTGGTGTATTTCCGTTTTTTTTGCACAATTACGGCATTTCCCAATAGGTCTCCAGAACGTCCAAAATTTGACCTTTCCGACCAGTTTGACCTAGGTCAATGATACTTGTTGTTTCAATCAAAATGTATAAAATCCCAGGACAGAAACACCACTGATGTTAAAAACAGCTTCATTAGTGGCACGTCACCGAGGTTGAGAACAGCTGCTGACAGCAAGATATAGTTTTCCTTTTTTCTCGAAAGACTGCAAATTTCCGCAGGCAACTAACATTTTTTCCAGGGCAGAATGTTCGCTGATTAAGAATCTGAAATTGGATTTATGGTCTAACGTGGTCTTCATTGTTGATTTATTACATATTTCCCAAAATAATTTCCACTGGGCTGAGATGTGGAAGCTTGTTGGTATATCGTCTATTATATTCATGAATTTGTTTAAAACTAATGTATTCACCTGATTCTTTATTTGTTCATTTTAACTGAATAGGGCATATCTTTATTTCTGACAAACATCGATTGGTGATGGATTCACAACACATTACTTAAAGGCTTATAGTAGGGCGCTTGGCTGCCTCTAACGACAAAGGTCACGAAAGAGTGACTATAACGATAAATTTCGATACCAATAAGACCTTAAAGCAAAAATATGCAATTTTCGAAAAATACAAGAAGTTCAGAGTTGCATGGCCTGAATTTTGTCCAGAAAACAGACCTTCGGTTTCTGGAATAAGTGCAGGCTAAATCGACATATTCGCCACTGTGCATCGACGTCCTCCCCCCCCACATTTTCCCCGACAATCACACCTCGCACATCTCTCAACAATCACGCCCCCAAACGTCCCCGGATAATTACGCCCCCCCAACACTTCTCCCAATAATCAGGCACTCACACTTCTCCCAATAATTACGCCCCCGCCATTCACTAGATCACGACCCCTTCCCACTACCCCTAAAAATACGCCCCCACCACCGCACCTCTCCCGATGCACTCCCATTTCTCCCAGCCATCAAGCCCCCGCTGCAGCCAATAGCAAGCCCCTATACTGCTGCCGATATCAAGCCCCCACACTGCAGCCAATACCAAACCCCCCACACTGCAGTCAATATCAAGACCCACACTGCAGCGAATACCAAGCCCCCCACACTGCTGCCAATATCAAGCCCCCACACTGCTGCCGATATCAAGCCCCACACTGCAGCCAATATCAAGCCCCACACTGCAGCCAAT
Source organism: Lepas anatifera (assembly GCA_034440635.1). Taxonomy (NCBI): domain Eukaryota; kingdom Metazoa; phylum Arthropoda; class Thecostraca; family Lepadidae; genus Lepas; species Lepas anatifera. The sequence goes on from JAOTON010002243.1 coordinate 1,570,165, forward strand.
ATCAAGCCCCACACTGCAGCCAATACCAAGCCCCACACTGCTGCCAATATCAAGCCCCACACTGCAGCCAATACCAAACCCCCACACTGCAGCCAATATCAAGCCCCCACACTGTAGCCAATACCAAACCCCCACACTGCAGCCAATATCAAGCCCCACACTGCAGCCAATATCAAGCTCCAAACTGCAGCCAATACCAAGCCCCCCCACACTGCTGCCAATATCAAGCCCCCACACTGCTGCCGATATCAAACCCCCACACTGCAGCCGATCGCCACGCCCCAACACTTCCCTAAGCATCATCGGAAGGTTGTTTCCCCCACCCAACCATCTCCCAAGGTGAGAGGATAGGGGCCGCACTGCCAGCCGATGCCGCCGACTCCATCAGGCTTTAGAGATTTCATGTCATTAGATAAGGACTATTGAAGCTAGTCTTGTTCTAGTGCATTTTATTTTAGATGGCTATTGTCAAGACTATGGTACTGAGCCTTGACTCCTTGACCTTTTTAGTCGCCGTCCTACCAGTCGATTTAGTCGCACTTGCACGGGTTTTTAATGTCTGTTCACAGCGTCTACCGATGCAAAATCGCGTGCAGGGGGCTATCTAAATACATGGTGAATAAATTGCATGACTAGTACCGATTCACCCGCCCCCCGCTTGCACCACCCATATGCACCGATAATGCCTTCCCAACACCACTAAATGTAGTAATACTTTGACATATGTTCAGGTAGATAATCACATTTTCCATATGGCAAACAAACTCCGCCTTATTCAGAATTCTCAAAACGTCACGAACTGTCATCCGAGTCCGGCTCTTAGGTAACACCCGCCCGAGTGGGCCCCAGATCCATCTTCTTCCGACACGGGAGGGAGTTCAAACAACCTTCCCCTCGAACTATATGATGGTTCGATATGATCGAATGATAGAAATGATGACGAAACTATATCGAAGCCAATATTGAGCTCGAAACAGGGTTTTGAATGCTATGTATTAGAGAATGCAGAGCGTTAATAGTTTATTTGTCCTGGAGTGTGGACGCCGACCATTGTGATGTGTGTCATCATATCAATGGCAGGGATGGGGCAGTGGTCTCAATTTCTCGTTTTAACACGCGCATTGACGGGGGTCTGAGCCACTCTTTGCTGTGACGGGGGGCGGGTACCCCCTTAAGATCTCAAAACCACGCTAGATAGCGAAAAATGGTAATCAGTGTTAGATAGCCCATCCAAATTTTCCATGAAAACATGTGAAATTTTTTTTGTCAAGTCAAATTTAAGGTCACTAGGGGTCAAGCCATGCCACCATAGGGATGATATGTAGATGAATGTTTTCAGTCATTAATCTGAACTAATAAAGATAGAGCAAAAAAGACTGGATCATTGGAATCCTCGCAGCAAGCCGAATCGAATGGTATTAATATGACCTTGCTAGGTCAAATCAGGTTAAATGTAGGACTGACATGACCTGAGGTCAGGTCGAGGTCAAATTGGGTCAAAATGTATATCATTGCAACTGCAAGGATAATGCAAACCTAATGACGTAAAAATAAATCATCTTCCACCGTACAATACAAAGTTATTCAGTTCAAGCCATTTAGTCCCATGTATTTCCAGTGGAGAGGTCATGGCTCGTACCTGACCTTAGTGCATCGATATAAAAAATACCGCAATCTAATACCGTAATATATTTTGTAGAGCTCGGTGGGCCCATTATGTGATATGAGATTCAATCGGATAGGTTCATCCCGTTCTGACTTATGTTATCTTAAACTTTTTGATTTGAGGTCACTTGACCTGCATTGGTAACCTGACCTGAGATGACCTAACCTTAAAATTTTGGCTAAAATTGCAAAAATGATCAGAGAAAATGTATAGCGAGTACGGCGCCACTACGCGCCACCGTTTTTGGCATGTCTCCAAAAAAACCGAGGGGGTGGAGGTGGATACCCGTCCCCCGTCAACGCACGTGTTAAATAGCCCATTTGACCACTCCCTGACCCCTATGTCCCACCATTGATTGCATGGTTTCGGTGACCAGAGACGGCGATTCTGAAAATGTCAGCGACGGCGGCCCGCGCTGGCGCACAGACGTGACTAGCGTAGGGATCGGGACGTTTGGGAACTCGGGATTCCATTCTGGTTAACCACTGTATTCTTTTTATTGTTGAATTTCATAGAAAAAACATGAAAGAATTATGGGCTTTTAAAATTGAAAAAATCAGAGGAACATAGTTTTATAGATTTCAAACATTTATGGGGCTATAATACATATGTTTGAAATTTATTTTTTCAATGTACTTTTGGTGGGCCAAAATTCCTAATTTGTTCTGGAAAGACCTACATAAAATTATTACAGTTCGTATAAACACCTAAGTGAAATTTCGCTTTTAACATAGGCACGCAAGCACGGATGGCCGAAATGCCCGAGGGTATAGTTTCAAACCGTTCGGCAGCGAGTAAAATATGAAAATCGTCATCAGCTCCATCAATAGTCTCACCTCCAAAAGATACATCAGCATCCGCGATATGAGGGTGTTATCGGCCAGTCGATTTGTCACACGCTGAAGGCGCATGTGTCCACACATGACAAGCTCTACCCCCCCCCAGATAAACACTTGGGAGGCAACCCGACGCCAACTCTTGGGGTCTCGGCAACCATTGGCGGCCCCTAAGACCAACTCTTGCGGGGCCCTTAAACTTAACAGTACCCAGAGAGCAACTCTTGCCCCCTCCCCTCCCCGTGCTCAAAACATGGGAAACCCCAACACCATTCCTTGGGAGGAGGGGGGTGGCTGCTGAAGCCAAAATCCGGATAGCGTTTGAGTTCCCCGGAACGCCCATCAGACATCACTGAGACCCCATGCGGGGGCCCTTTGCAGTGCTAAAGATGAGTCCAAAGGGGAGGGGGCGGTCACCTTCCCCTGGATCCGCCCCTGGTGTATTACGCGTCGTTAGGCGATTTGAAGTAATTAGTGAAAATCATTGTATTTTGGTGTTACCCAGGTTTATTCAGTTTCATTCAGTTCAAGTCGAAAGCATTCAAGGGCGGAGGGATTTGAGCCTAAGGCGAGGGTGGCTACACACCCAGAAGTGTACTCACTGCTCAGTACCATTAACAAGCTGCACTTTAAATAGCGGGAACTTGAATATGTATTCACCGTACGGTAACACCCACGCCCTGTTGTCGCTGCTCTGATTTTGATCAGGGAGTGGGGTTTTATCATCGTACCAGGGATCTCCGATAAGTTCCTTTATCATTGGAGGAGATGGCCTCCACCTCATCATCTTAGTGCTCTAGGTTTTGTAGCTACTTTGCAAGGGCATTTACACATCCATGGTACAAGAGCTTTGCTTTATTTTTGGAGCTTATGCAAAATTCAACATCCACCCAGCCAGGGGCCTTAGTCATTTGAATACCGTTCACTGCTGCCGCCCTTCCAGTGCACACACTGAAGCAGGACATTTTTTAAGGAAAAGTCAGTGGGGTGGGGCATTTATTGTGCTGGCCATTATAGTGCCTTCAAGGGGTCAAGACCCCATTTTGAGGGGGTTTAATCAGGGGCGTAGCCAAGGGGGGGCTGCAGGGACAGCCGCCCCCCTGAGGGCCCGAAGGGCCTTCCTGAGGACACGATTCTGTAACAACCAGGGCGCTTTTTTATCCATCAGGGCCCTTTTGGCGCTGTCGCAGGGGTCCTTTTTGGGGCGCCGCCCCCCGCCCTCCTGAGGGAAATCCTGACTACGCCCCTGGGATTAATAAAACTCGGACGCGTTAGTGTTAAAAAGTTTCTCAATTTTTTAGTTATTCCAAGCCTAGAAATTATAGATGCTGCCCAGGGCTGCCAGGTATTTTTTCAGCGGAAAAGGTCAAATCGAGTTAGAAAAAGGGCCAAAGAGGGGTGAAATTTTATTTCCACTAAAACAGCCAAATGAACATCACAAATGCCAGATTTGAGGCTAAAATGACCTCTAGCGGTAGTCATAAAACCACAGAAAAAGCGACCTGTATCACTGTTTAACCCGCGCCCCACCGGGGAGTCCGGCGCCACCTTCGCACCACTGGGGGGCCTCGATGGCCCCCTCTTACTCTGAAAATATGGGGGTTAGTGCAAATCTGCAAAGTACATTAGAAAGCTCGCGTGAATTCAATAAGAAATTACTTCGCATGGTTAAGCGCCAGGTTAATGGTTTGACCTCCAGAGGTCAAGTTAGGTCACGATAGGCTATTCTCACTCAAATATGGAATGCTCAAGAAAGCTGGGCATAAATCTTAGCCATTAAAGCTATTGAGATCTGGTAAAGTACATTTGATAGGAAAATGCCAGATCTTTTTCCACTATGTGGAAGGTAATGACCTCCCGCCAGTGGTTTGACCTCCAGAGGTCACCTCGTGACCTAAGATGACCTGAGGTCACGAAAGGTCAGAAAGTGACCTGGCCGTATATCAAATCAAAGCCAGTGACGAGACAAACACGATGGTGCTTGTTTCAGCGCTCTAGCTTAATTAGGTCGAAAGTTATAGTCAAAATACTGTTTTTGACCCTTGGTGACCTCAGATGACCTTTGAGAGGTCAAAGGGCAAATAGTGCCCCTGGAATTCGTGAAAGGGTGTCCAAGAACGTTTTTCTGATCAAGCTGAGCATTTTCAATCCCTTTTGTGACTTTTAGATCATAAGACAGCTTTTCCCCGTGCTTTTCCAATGGCAGAGGTCACCTCGTGACCTGACCTCGGGGCATGAAATAAAAAAATCCCGGATATACACCTTGTAGAACCTGGAAGGGCCATAAAGTGTAGTAAGTTTCAAATTGATCGACTTTGAAATGTAGCTCTTACAGAGCTCTAAAGTTGAAGTGAGGTGACCTTGGTTGACCTCGTCTGGTGACCTGACCTTGGATGACCCGGGATAAAAAATTTCAGGGATGGTGGGAAAATGATGGGATGAGAGATAGAGCCCTCAACCGTGGCGTTACGTCTCATCGTTTTTTCTGCTATCCCAAAAAAACCTTAGGGGGCCATCCTCTGCTTTTAACCTCTTTTTAATAGTTTATTTTAACCTCTGCCCCTGGTGGGGCGAGGGTTAAAACTAGTTGTTGACAGTTTGATATTGACTTGACGCAAAATTTTTAGCACACTACCCATCTAATAGGAAGCCAGGGGTGCCCTTCCAACCCCACGTGGACATCAAATGGTTTTATCCAGCTAACCAGAACATTTTTTGGGATCATCAATCACCACTTTTTTACCAAAAATTTCCTGATCTCGTCTTTACTGATCTTTTCTGATTCGTCAAAATGGGAGTAAACCGGAAATTTGTATAGCCAGCCGCTGCGGAAGGTAACGAGAAGCCCACATTCGAAAAGTTTTTGGTACTAACGTGGAAAGATTGCTGTCAGCATCAGGCTGAAGTTTGGCTGGCCCCCTCACTTTTTGCCGGTGGCGACGCTTATGTATGCTACCACCACAATAATAAAAAAGACTAAGCGCTTCATGTCCGCCACACCAGCAACCAGTCTTACGCACTTTCACTACACCGTGTCCCGTCTAATCCACGAACGAGCTCTTAGCGCTGACAACAGACTGCGTGTGAAATGAGAGCATCATGAAATGTCACAGTACTGGCTGGGATGTGGGCTTCCGATCGGATAGAATAGGATGTTTGATTGGTTGTAGGCCAGCGTTCTTCTCCAGCGTTGTGATTATTTGATGCTGAGGCTGCTTTGCCGGGATTTCCCGTAACTACGCGCTTTGTTTCGTCTTCGCACGGTGGAGGAGACAGCCACGGGTGGAAATTTTTTAACACAATTTGTTTGTGGATTGCCAATTAGGGACCAAAAATAGAACAAAGTTATACTTATAGGGTGGTGTTCTGTCTTATTTTCGTGAGGCGATTCTGCATTTGGTCAATTTTAAGTCATCTGTCTATTTCACTGGGGGGGGGGCAATTTTCGGGCACTGGGGGGCATTTCGGCCGACTGGGGGGGCAAATGGCCCCCAGTTAACATGTTAAGAAATGGCCTGCACTGAAGGCCCCGGTGAGCTCTGATTGGCTTGTAGATATACTTGTTTCAAATTTTTCCCAACATGGCAACACTCCAGGGACTAATCTCACCGCCTTTCAAAGTTGCTGTCCAACGATTTCAGAACATGCTGTTGTGCCCCATCGTTTTGGAACAGCTCGGGCATCACCATTTGACAACAAGTCAAACACAGGCACAATATGCAACGTCAACCCGCGCCCCGGTGGGCCTCCGAACCACCTTCGCCCTGGTGTGGGGAGGGGGTGTTTGAACACCCCCTCGAACTCGCCCCCTATGCAGGATAGCAAAAAACGCGAACGCTGGTGGATAGCTCATACAAATTTATGAAGAAACTATATCAGTCAGATTTTGGCTCAGGTCATGACACTGAGGTCATTGAGGTCATGACAGGTCAAAAAAATGACATTTTGAGAGGAGTTTTTGGGCTCTAGCGTCTGAAACAGAAGAATTAAAATCTCTTTTTAAGCACCATTCGTTTCCTCTCGTTACGGCAAATCGAATGATGTATAATATGACCAAACTAGGTCAAACCACAAAAATGACCTGACTTCAGGTCAGGTCAAGGCCAATTTTTAACCTAGCATAGTCAATATGCATATCAATCCGCAATAGCAATCCGAACGCAATGATAGCAAAATAAAATCGGTATCAGCATTTCATGCAACATTATTGACTTAAGTCTGAAAACTCGTTAAGTAGATCCAGATGACTTCTCAGAAGTCACAGATAAAAATTGCAACATGATCTTGGAAAGGGGTCCAGGATACTACGATTTGAAGAATATGAAGGTATTCTCAGCTGGATCTACACAAATACAGCCCAATTTCTGTTTTCCCGTGTATTTCCAATTGAGAGTCGTACTTGACCTTAGGTCATCGATATGAAAAAAATCCCGGAATATACGTTGTAGCACTCGGTGGACCCATTATGTGGTAAAAGTTTTAATCCGATAGATTCACTTATTTCTTACTTATGCCCCGTTAAACATTTTTGCAGGTGAGGTCACTTGACCTGCGCTGGTGACCTGACCTGAGATAACCCAGCCTTAAAATTTTGGGTAAAGTTTCGTAATTGATCAAGGATAAGGTGTGCCAAGTACCGCCACCGGGGCAAGGGTTAACAAGTCAACTTTGTTTGAGAAATGTCCAGTTTAGAGCTGTCTCTCCGAAACTGGGACTAAACAAAGCCAGGAAAACCTACAAGGATCAGAGGCGAGGCCTCAGTCCCCGCTGCCCTGGCCTCTCCATTTCAACCAAGTGTTTGTTTTTCACCTTTGACACAGCAGGGAACGAGGAAGATGACCTATCCTTGGGGACCCGAGCCGTGGCGGGGCGGTAAACATGCCGGTCACAGGAGCTCCTGGCCCCCGTCCAAGTCGGCTCACGCCCGGTCAAGCCGCAGACGGCAGTCCACTTGGGTATACTTTTCAGCTTGTTTCTTAGACAAAATAAAAAAACACAGTTTAAGACCAATGTTTCACGGAAGAACAAATCAAGAACAACGCTTCGCAAAACGTTTTAAATTTGAAACACTTCTGGCACTCGGTTAAAATACCAGAGGATATCCGCAAGAAACTAGCGGTGGGGTAACCCTCGCGACATTGTTGACTGCAACCTGAAGGAAAGACACCCACAAAAACTGATATTACCCGCGTCAGAGACATTTTCGACGTCATATGGGGCAAATAAGCCTATTCAAAACGTAAATCACTCACAGGTTCGAATATATTTTTCGTATTGAACGTAAGCGCACACCATCATGACATAACCACGCTGAGAAGTAAACAAAACAACCCCGTCAATTTTAAGTCATGCACCTAGATCATAACAGTCATGACAATTATCAGGAGCAACCATGTTAATCACATACCTATTTACCAAGAAAATCCAAGTGATAAATCAGGAAACTGCAATGACACTCAAACATTCATGCTTTAAAGACATTAAGTTGAATGGACAGCCTTTGCGATATAATTGTTTCAGTCACATACTTCGCATGTTTGCGCTCACCCCTCTCTCAGCCTGCTACCCTCTCACAGCCAGCTACCCTCTCCCAGCCTGCTACTCTCTCCCAGCCTGTTACCCTCTCCCAGCCTGCTACCCTCTCCCAGCCAGCTACCCTCACCTAACCTGCTACCCTCTCACAGCCAGCTACCCTCTCCCAGCCTGCCACTCTCTCCCAGCCTGCTACCCTCTCCCAGCCTGCTACCCTCTCCCAGCCTGCTACCCTCTCCCAGCCTGCTACCCTCTCACAGCCAGCTACCCTCTCCCAGCCTGCCACCCTCTCCCAGCCTGCCGCCCTCTCCCAGCCTGCCGCCCTCTCCCAGCCTGTTACCCTCTCCCAGCCTGCCGCCCTCTCTCAGCCTGCCGCACTCTCCCAGCCTGCTACCCTCTCACAGCCTGCTACCCTCTCCCAGCCTGCTATCCTCTCCCAGCCTGCTACCCTCTCCCAGCCTGCTACCCTCTCCCAGCCTGCCGCCCTCTCCCAGCCTGCCGCCCTCTCCCAGCCTGCCGCCCTCTCCCAGCCTGCTACCCTCTCCCAGCCTGTTACCCTCTCCCAGCCTGCTATCCTCTCCCAGCCTGCTACCCTCTCTCCCAGCCTGCTACCCTCTCCCAGCCTGCCGCCCTCTCCCAGCCTGCTACCCTCTCCCAGCCTGCTACCCTCTCCCAGCCTGCTACCCTCTCCCAGCCTGCCGCCCTCTCCCAGCCTGCTACCCTCTCCCAGCCTGCCGCCCTCTCCCAGCCTGCTACCCTCTCCCAGCCTGCTACCCTCTCCCAGCCTGCCGCCCTCTCCCAGCCTGCCGCCCTCTCCCAGCCTGTTACTCTCTCCCAGCCTGCCGCCCTCTCAGCCTCCGCCCCAGCCTGTACCCTCTCCCAGCCTGCTACCCTCTCCCAGCCTGCTACCCTCTCCCAGCCTGCCGCCCTCCCACAGCCAGCTACCCTCTCCCAGCCTGTTACCCTCTCCCAGCCTGCCACCCTCTCCCAGCCTGCCACCCTCTCCCAGCCTGCCACCCTCTCCCAGCCTGCCACCCTCTCCCAGCCTGCTACCCTCTCCCAGCCTGCTACCCTCTCCCAGCCTGCTACCCTCTCCCAGCCTGCCGCCCTCTCACAGCCAGCTACCCTTTCCCAGCCTGCCACCCTCTCCCAGCCTGCTACCATCTCCCAGCCTGCCGCCCTCTCCCAGCCTTCCGCCCTCTCACAGCCTGCGTTCGCCTTTCCAGTGTACTATTAAGGTTCCAAGTCGTGATATAGCCTCAAAACTAAATACAAATGAAATCAAAACAGGGATGAAACGGGAGCACATGTTCGAATTTTACTGGGGTCAATATGGAAGGATGAAAGCGCGCCAAAAGAACAGACAGAAAATAATAATCGGGTAGGGGGAAAAGGAGCTTGAAATGGCCCTCACACACTGTTAATCGAGGAAAAGCATCGGCCTCGGAGGAGAACGCCAGGGGCCCGACCCCCTCCCGTCCAAAGATGCACCCTTTCTTCAAAATAAAAAATCTTAATTAGGAAAAATATTGGTTTGATAATTATCAGGAGCAAAAAGTTCCATCGAGCCTAACCCCAAGTTTCTTATTGCTTCAGATCAGACGATTTGTCATTGGGAGATTGGGAGGTTGCGAATTATTTGGCCCCTTCACTTTTGGTGACGATGCCTATGACACGAGCAGTCTGTTCTCACAGCATTCTCACACATTTGACGACGGAAAATGATGTGCAAACCAGTGGCGGTGCTTGAACATTATGACAGCCTAGGCACGATTGCCTTAGAGGTAGGGACGTCGCCCAGGCTTTTTACCTGATATTGGACAGGGGCGGGTCCAGCAGGTCGGCGGGAGAAGGCGGCAGGCTCAAGTCGATGAGCAAAAATAATGTTTATGTTTAAATGGTCAATATCATGATTTTTTTAATTGAAAAATATACGTTGGTGGATTGTGGTAACGGTTATGCGGCAGTATATGAAGGTACCAGAGTTATGCGACTCGCGAGTCAGAGTCGGAGTTTAACTCAAATTCCGACTCATTCAACTCTGAGTTGAGCTGAGTTGAGTCGAAAAAATTTGACAAGTGAGTTGAGTTGAGTTGAGTCGGTTCACAATACGTCAATGAGTTGAGTTTAGTTGAGTTGTGAAGACAGCGAGTCAAATGAGTTGACAAAAAAGTTGGCTCAACAGGCAAACATGATGTCAAGTAAAAGTGTTTGAATTTGCCTTCCTCTTGCAAACCTCCGTTAACCTCTTTTAAATACCTTTTACCTCTAGAATTTCAATTGTTTAAATCAAAGTATCAATTTGTTTCAATATATCAATAATTATATGTTTAAATTGCTTATTTAAAGGGCCCATCCAGTCTGAAGAAATCCCTGGGCACAAATAATACATATACTCGAAAAATCTAACAAGTTCCTATCACTGGCCTTGTCCTAAACATTTGGAGTCGTGGAACGCACCACAACATACATTTCAAAAACTTCTCATCTTCCGTATTTAACACTACTTCTTTACTTAAGCCACTCCAACAACAACACGCGTCGTCGTCGCTGATTGTTGTCGTTAGTGGTCTTCGTCTGAGAATAGTGTATGCGCCATTGCTGTCTTTGAAGAACAAATTAACCGAGTATAGGTTCAAGCTTAACTAGCCTCAAGGCAAAAAGTGCAAACATCACGTGACAAGTAATGAAGCCATGCAAATATTTGTATGCTTACATGTTATATTTTTCTTTTGTCCTAAATGCACCGTCTGCCACCGCTTTTTTCATTCTTCCTATTAAAAGCAGATACTGCTATTAGCATCGAAAAAGTTGGACCTTTGATTGGACAGAAATGTTGAGACGCCTTTGTCGCAAGAATCAGAGGAATTATTTCATGCTACTGGTTTTGTCTGATCAAGAGACCCTCGCTCGCTTGGCGTCCGTGTTTTATTTAAAAATCTATACATTGCAAATTTTCTATGAAATCGTGCTCCAATTTTGAAGAGCGATAGGTATGTACCTACTGTATTCGAGGTTCTCAAGCTAAAAATTGGATTGGGTTTAAAATATGAATGTATTAAAATCCAACATGTTGATAGAATTTCCATTTCTATTGCCCTTTGTCATATATGGTTTACTTTTTAGGGTTTGTTGTAGTTCCTAAAATTAACAATTGCAACTAGATAGCATAGTAATTATTGCTTAATTTTTAATTAAACTGATGGTCATGGCATAGTAATGTTTCATTTATATCAATTACCTCACATCGTTCTGTAACAGAAAAAACAATACCTATACCATCCCTACAAATACTGTTTATATTATGCTTTTTAGCATGGACCTTTTTGACAGTATGGAGGGTCAATTTTTGCTTGTGTTGGTGTAACCTTAGCCTTTTAAGGTTCCTTTCCATTTCATTTACCTAGTTTGATATGCAATGCTCCTTTAGAAATAATTGCAACATGTGGTAGTTCTTTTGGGCAGTGACAGTCTGGAAGAATTAAAAAGCTATTCATGGTTGCTGGCTAATTGTTAACCAATGTTTGAATGTCAGTTAATTAATTTTGCTTCTATTAATATTCCAATTCGTGTCAGACTTTCTGAACAGCTTGGTTTTTGCTGGTTTATTAATGTATTTCTTAATTTTTAAAAAATATTTATATATTTATCATTTATTTATTTTATTTTGAAAACGAGTCGAAGTTTGAGTTGAGACGTGAGTTGAGTCAGAGCTGAGTTGGACGAATTTAGCCTTGAGTCACAGTTGAGTCGACTCACTGAACTCTTGATCATGAGTTGAGTCGGAGTTGAGTCAACTGCTCTCAACACTTGAGTTGAGTTGAGCCAACTCAAGAAAATTCTGAAACGCACAACTCTGGAAGGTACAAAGCAAAATTCAAAAAGGATAGGTAGATAGGTAGGTAAGCGGGGAAGGACAAGGTACTCACGATAGCTTCCCATTTCAATAACAGCTTCGGCACTTAATTTTTACGACGTCCAATTTCTAGCAGTACGATCAATTTGTGAATGGATGTTTTAAATTTCATCCACTAGATTTTGTCCCATGACTCACGTTCTTCATAAGGGTTTCACAAATTAAATATATTGGTGATAATTTCCAAAGTACTGTCTCGCACTAGAGAAGGCTAGAAATCCGCGAATGCAACAATGTCAATAAACAAATCCGTTGTAATCAGGGTCCTAAGACGCAGCATCGCACGTGCTAGCTTCTAAGGCATGCCTGGTTTGCTGATTTAACGAGCGAGTACTCGCGTCTGAATGAATGAGGTATTAGAGCTGTCAGTCAAAAAGCACAAGTTAGGTTTGCCACGCGGTTATGCAGATTCAGGGATATCGCGTAGTGCCTAATCTCACATTTGTTGACGTTAAGAGCTGTGAACGTGAATTGTCCGAGATGCAAATCATTGGCTCTTTGACCCAGTGATTCGAAAAAGGAATATTCACTGTAACTTAAACATCGAGTCAAATTATATTTGTTCCACATAAAGTACATACCTACTCTGACATTTAAAAGTGGCTAGGCAGTGCCTAATGTGCCTCTATGGCAGCGCCGCCACTGGTGCAAAGAGGAGGAACATGTGGGCAAGATGCACGACTTAACGTACCATGAAAATAAGGAGCCAGTACAGAATCAGTAACTCCGTTTCCAAGCCACTCACTACGCAGGTATCGCACACCTCAGGTGGAGTAGCAGGGCCTTGCCGGCTCTGGCTCCAGTTCTGCCTCCCACACACTGTCCAGCGTCCATCAGCACAGCAGCTCAGCACAGTCGACACGGCACCGGCACCGGCACCGGCGGCGGCGGCGGCAGCGCGCGCCAGCACTGACGCGCGTGAGGACGGCGGCCGCCTCCTCAGACGCACCGCCGCTGATCGATACAGATCCAGCACTGGGCAGGCGAGGCCGCTCACGGCGGAAACGGGGGCACCGGCGGCTCACGCCGAGACGGCCGCACTCCGTCCCGCGAGGGTGCCGGCTGGCTCACAGCGCCCCGCGGGCGCGGTGTCTCCAAACAGAGGAAGAGCCAGGGTGGAGAACGGTGCGTGCTAATGGCGGGAACGGGAGCACAGCACCAGGAAGGGGGAGGTGGAGACAGGAGTTCAGCGTCCCGAATAGGCGGCGGGGACGGGAGCACAGCGCCAGGAAGGGGGAGGTGGGGACAGGAGTGCAGCGCCCCGAATAGGCGGCGGGGACGGGAGCACAGAGCCAGGAAGGGGGAAGTATATAGTACCCCCGGTCAGAGCGGGGACGGGAGGGGATACCTGCCAATGAACGCGCTGACCGATGAGCCAAAGAGGCAGCCTAGGATATTCTCTCAACTGGCTTAGGCACGCCATTCTCAGATTTTTTTATTAAAAAAATCGGCGAGTATATTCTGAGAATATGGCAGCGCACCTGGGAAGGCGACCCTAAGGGCGCTAGGTTGCGGGCGCTGAAGCCCTAAACAGGGAAATCAGCTAAGCCCTAAACTGGCAGTCAGCTGGTGCTAACTGTAGGAGAGTTCTTTCTTGCTAGGCTGCGGATAGGTCCCACATGCGCCACGCGTTCACACCACCTTGGGGGGTGATGGTCCGCCGGCCTGTCAGCGCTGTGGAGACATTTTAACGACCCGACATATGCTGACGGATTGTTCCGAATTTTTGAGTTGGAGAGAACTTGCACCTGCCCGGTGCACCTACTCAGGAGGCGCTCCTGGGAGTATCCCTATCTGTGGACGTCTCCAACGTCGTCTTATTCTTGAACAGTGTGAATTTCAATGTCATTTAATTAGGTATCGGTATCCCTGTCTAGGTTTCGGTATCTCTGCCCGTCTAGGCTTTCTTTATCTCCTGACATACCTGTGTATGTATACGTGTCAGAGGGCAAGCCGCTCTTTTATGTACCATGTTTGGTTTTATTTTAGAGGACGCTTCTGACCAGCCTGCCGGTGCAGACTCCTTTAAGACCAGGAACAATGACTTCGATATGGACGCAAAATGACCGATTTGTCGACGCGCCCTAAAACCCCAATGATGATGATGCTAATGATGAAGCACTGCGCCAGGAAGGGGTTGGGGTGGAGACGGGAGCACAGTGCCACGAAAATGAGGCTGCAGACGGGAGCAGAGTGCCCCCAGACAGCGGCGGGGAGGAGAGGAGACTGGGAAAACAGCAGCCCCCCGACTCCAGGACAAGGCCGAGCGGGGAGGCGCCAGCACTGTGGCGTGTCTCCGCTGTAACCTGCAAACCTGCTCCAATTACTTGGCTACCCCACCCAAACAGTGACGACGCCCTCCTGCGAAATATGAACCATTGGCCTCCGATAACGTCTGAAACGCCCAAAACTGAATGTCAGTAAGGGGCACCTCATAACGCCCAGAAGACTCCCTCACTCAGAGCTGGATCGGCATCCTCCTGAGACTATCTCCTCAGCGACATCCAGACGCATCATTGTTCGGAGCCGACTTCGACGGGAGGAAGTGCAGCTGATGCACCAGCTGCAGAGCTGTACCGCCCACCCAGACCTGCAGTTGGTACCAGTGCAGCTGACGCACCAGCTGCAGAGCTGTACCACCGACCCAGACCTGCAGTCGATACCAGTGCAGCTGATGCACCAGCTGCAGCTGTACCACCGACCCAGACCTGCGCGCCGGTACCAGTGCGCTGACGCACCAGCTGCAGAGCTGTACCACCGACCCGACCTGCGCAGTCGGTACCGGCGCTGACAACCAGCTGCAGGCTGTACCACCGACCCAGACCTGCGCAGCCGGTACCGTGCGCTGACGCACCAGCGCAGGCTGTACCACCAACCCAGACCTGCGCAGTCGGTACCAGTGCAGCTGACAAACCAGCTGCAGGCGTCCACCGACCAACCTGCGCAGCCGGTACCGTGCGCTGATCCGCTGCAGAGCTTACCACCGACCCAGACCTGCGCGCCGGTACCGTGCAGCTGACAAACCGCTGCGCTTCCCGACCCAGACCTGCGCGCGGTACCGTGCAGCTGACAACCAGCTGCGGCTTCCCGACCCAGACCTGCGCGGACCTGAGCTACACCAGCTGCAGCTGTACCGCCGACCCAGACCTGCAGTTGGTACCAGTGCAGCTGACACACCAGCTGCAGAGCTGTACCGCCGACCCAGACCTGCAGTTGGTACCAGTGCAGCTGACACACCAGCTGCAGAGCTGTACCACCGACCCAGACCTGCGCAGTAGGGTGGCGGATATTTGATGAAGTTTTGAAATTTATAGGTGGGGTGACTTTTCCCATTATTTGGATCATTCTGAGTCCATTGACACCAAAATCAACAAAAATCAAATAATTTCTAGGGGTCGCGCATTGAGCTCAAAGTTTTCGATTTTGCCAAAAAACGTGCCAAAAAATGGACAAAATTATTTATAAATACTCAACCACATATTGTAGCCTAATTCTGTCATTTTTTCAAGATGGGCTAATTATCTTTCAATCTGTGCTAGTTTGACTTGTTTACATTGGTTGGTTCACCTTGCAGGTCATTTTTATGTAACCTTTCACGTTTTTCTAAACTTGGGCCTCAATGCGCCTATACATAGGACAGACAACCATACAGCTCGAGTTTTCACCACTATTAATCTTTTTAATGACTGCGCAACTACTGTTTTATGGACTAGCGGATTCAGGGGGGGAGGAATTGAGCCATGGGCCCCAAAACTCGAAATATTATCTTTTGATCCCTGCCAAAAAGGCACATTTTTACCTTTTTTGCAAAAACTGCAATTTTCACTGGATGCTAGTATCTCACCGGTTTTCTTCACGATGTACATTATTTTAACTCCTCCCCCCTTAGCTGTTGATTTCCCCCCCCTAAAAGGTGTTTCCCAGATCCACCAATGGTTATCTTTAATTGCTTCGAGACACAATTTCTAGAGTACTTATCGAGAATTCTCACTATCGATCAAATAACGTAGCCTCGGCTGTTCATCAATTTCTGTAATAACTAGGTCGTATCTGTCCGAAACAGTGGTGTAGAACCTCCAACTATCGCAGGAAAAAATTACTTGAAAAAAATAGTATTCCAAAACTCTTTTGAAACATAGATATAGGAATTGAAAGAGATCAATTGACCAATCGAAAGCCCAGGCATTCTCATACCTGGGTCACGAGACCTATCTGACGCAAAAGTTTCGTCATCCTGGGAATTTTGTAGAAAACGACTGAGTACCTGAGGTACGTAACGATTGAAGGCTTGATTAATTATTTAATGCTCCAATGTTAGGGAAAATTTATTCATTTTTAGTTTTTTATAGGCTAGGTAAAATTATTTTCATATACAAATGAAGGAGAAGAGACATTTTTATTACAAAACAATTAGTTGTTAGATGCCTGCCTTCCAATCCAATAAAACACTGCGAATATTGCACCTCATCAGAATCGTGAGTAAATATCAATTTCATCTAATAGCCGACCTCGAATTGTCTGTTCGGTGGTTACTACTAATTTTGATATTTACCCAGATTTGATAAGGTTGGAATATATAATCTGCAGTTTTTAATTTCAGATTGGGAAGGCCAGGAATCTTAACAACTCATCATCATGTTCTCCCCAGCACTTCAAACTTATCAACAAAAACAATTACTTTAAAACTTTTAACTGCTTTTGAAAACATTGAGATGAAGAGCAGGTTCCAGCCTTTTACCGGGAGAGCTAACATATTTTAATAGTAGTTAAGTAGCCTCCAAAATTTTACCAAAAATACAAAAATAATTGAGTTTCGTAATCAAGATTTGTCAAATAGCAGGAGACCTTAACACAATTTTTTCGCGTATCCCCTTTAACTCAGCCAGGACACGTCGAAGCAGGTTTGACTGGCTTGTGCCTCATAACACCTGCGTAAGAAAGCACCCTCAGGAAGTTCAAGCTATCTGACCAGATTCCTCTTTTCATCCAGAATCCATTTTGTCATAGATACCAAATAAAACAAGCGTCAATAACCCCTTCCTTGACCAACCGAGGGCAGAATATGGCTAATGAGGGATCGAAATCCAAACAAGGAGGGGAAGAAAAAGCTGCTCCGCTGAGCGTTATTTGGTGGACCAATCAGCATCTTGTATTGGGGCACCAAACTGCCCACAAAACGTCAAGTACTGGCATGCTTCTCCACGCTGTACATAAATCCGTCGACATGCAAGAGCCGTTTCGAAGGAACCGTGGAAAACAGCATAGTGTTCTGGAGCATGGCATATACTAAGGCAATTTCTAACAGAGGCTGTTGGAAACAAGCTTTCACAACTTTGGGAGGAGTTGCGTGGTTTACGAAGAGTAACAGTCCCCACCAAATGACACTGCAAGACGCGAGAAGTTCCGGGAAACCTGGATAAACTTTGAGATATGGGAGCTCCTGATGCCATTGAAGAGATCAAGAAAAACCGGCTGCTCACACCCACCAACAAAACAAAGGACGTCATAGTCTTCTACATACTATACATCTTCTACGATGTGTCCTTCTACATTTTAGAAGGCTATGTCCTTCGTTTTTGTATCCGTTATCTCGGCTATGTCCTCCACTCCTTTGTAAGCCACGCAACTCCTCCCAAAGTTGTGAAAGCTTGTCGCTACAACTTCTGTTAAAATTCCCATAGTGCGCGCCATGCTCCAGAACACCATGACATCTTCCACGGTCCCTTCGAACGGCTCTTGTCTGTCGACGGATTTATTGCACAGCTTGGAAGAAGAATGTCTGTACTTGACTTTTTTTGGGCAGTTTGGTGCCTCAATGCGAGATGCTGCTTGACCCACCGAATACCACTCAGAGGAGGAGCTTTTTCTTCCCCTCTTGTTCGGATTTTGATCCCTCACTACCCATGTTCTGCCCTCGGTTGGTCAAGGAAGGGGTTATTCACGCTTGTTGTATTTGGCATCTATGTTAAAATGGATTCTGCAGGAAAATAGATGTCTGGCCAGATAGTTAAAACTTTGTGTGTGTTGGGCTTTAGGGCGGTTCAGTGACTCGCCTATGTCCCCTTTCTGAAGGTGCTTTCTTACATAGGCGTTATGAGACACAAGCCAGTCAAACCTGCTTTGACGTGTCCAGAATGAGTTAATTGTTGTTCGAAAAAAATTAAGTATAACCATCGGTGGATCTGGGTAAGAATTTTTAGGGCCGGTAAATCAACAGTTAAGGGAGAGGGGTAAAAATTGAGTACATCGTGAAGAAAACCGGTTAGATACTAGTATCGAGTGGAAATCGCAAAAAGTTTTTTTTCAAGAAAAATGGCCAAAATGTGCATTTTTGGTGGGGGTCAATAGATCATATTTCGGGCTTTGGGGACCACAGCTCACTTACCCCCCCGTAAATCTGCTAGTATATTAAAGCAATTGCGCAGTCCTTAAAAAGAGTAATGGTGGTGTAAACTCGAGCTGTATGGTTGTCTGTCCTATGTATAGGCGCATTGAGGCCCAAGTTCAGGAAAACGTAAAAGGTTACATAAAAAATGACCTGCAAGGTGAACCAACCAATGTAAACAAGTCAAACTAGGACAGATTGAAAGATAATTAGCCCCTCTTGAACATGAAAAGGTCAGAATTAGGCTACTATATGTGGTTGAATACGTATAAATAACTTTGTCCGTTTTTTTGGCACATTTTTGGCAAAATCGAAAACTTTGAGCTCGATGCGCGACCCCTAGAAATTATTTGATTTTGCTGATTTTGTTGCCAATGGACTCAGAATGATCCAAATAATGGGAAAAGTCACCCCCACCTATAAATTTCAAAACTTCATCAAATATGCGCCACTCTACTGCACAGCCGGTACCAGTGCAGCTGATGCACCAGCTGCAGAGCTATACCGCCGACCCAGACCTGCAGTCGATACCAGTGCAGCTGACACACCAGCTGCAGAGCTGTACCGCCGACCCAGACCTGCGCAACTGGAACCAGCTACGGTCGTATCTACGGTCTGAGCTCATCTTGTGCTCATTACCCTGATAAACTGGCCGGATCCCAGCAGAGTTATCAGCAAGTATAGACAGTGGAGGCGGGTGGCTGGGTACCACCCCCGCTTCCGAGGGCCTCACCGGAGCATTCGGGCTACCACGCGGCATTTTCCGGGAAGGGACAAAAGCAGCCTCTTTGACATTTCAAGCGTGATTCTATCACATGAAATTAATCCGTCCGCCCGCTGGCGGATTCAGACTGGTCATTAGGGCCATGGCCCAGTAGCACAACCAAGGAGACAGGAGTCCATGCCCCCGACATTTGTGGCGTGGCCAAGGGGCTACATTTTGAGGCAAAAGCGATATATATATATATATATATATATATATATATATATATATATATTCGCTTTTGGTGAAAATAATGGAAGCTGTTTACATCAGGGACAGGGACCCCATTATTAACAAGCAGCTCAACATGAGGGGTACCCTGTACCTCTATGATGGCCGGCCACTCGCGCCCCGGGTGTAGAGTGAGGAATGTTAAATGTTAGATGTGAGGAATGTTATATGTGCATATATAGTGTTATGATTATAAGATGACATAAGGTATGGTGTAACTAATCACTTAATTCCATTAATAATTATATCTTAGCATATTTCACATCAAAACGGGGTTACAAGTGCCATTGATGCTTGTTTTTCATTCAACTGTATTCCAAACTATCGCAGTTTACTTTTCGTGTCATATTTGATATCGAACGATCGCGCCGCCATGAACAGGATAGATTATATATATGTTCAATGTAATGCCTGATGATGAGTGTCAACTCGAAACGTTGCAAGCCAATACATTAAATAATATCCTCCAGAATTTATCACAAGATCATCGTAAAATAATAAGAGACATTGAAAAGCTGACAAGAAAACAAATCAAAGCGAACTTTGCGGTCACTTTTACATCGCAATGTGAACAAGAAAACTTACTCCCTAATTTCATGATATATATATATATATATATATATATATATATATATATATATATATATATATATATATATACATATGTATATATAATAACGTCATTTATTTCATACCACTTGGGTACATATACAAGTCCAGCGCATAAAAGAGAAACCCGCAGTACACACAACATTCACGCATTCTTCATAAATATACACTTATGGTGACAAGTCACATACATATCGTTGACTAATCAGGAGACCAAGCTGAAGCTTAAGCTTATATAACATTTCAGTCATGCGCTGGAGGTAAGACCAAAATACATTATAAATTTGTTGCTTTGATGTCCTGCTCAAGTCCATGCCTAATATTCCATATTTTTCTCTTATCTCTAAGTGGTTGATATGCAGCAGTCCAGTGCGAACAACATCACTATTTTGTAGGCTCCGGATGATATTATTGTTGCTGATTTGAAGTCTTCTAATAAATAAAAGTTGTCTGCATTCAATGTGCATTTGGCAAGTCAGAAGTTTTAATCCATGACACAAAGGATGATTTCTTGAACATTTGGGAACCTTAACAAGCCTCTTAATGCTAGAATGATACGCTAAACTTAACTCCCGAAGAGCTCTACCACTCCTTGTCGCCCAAAGCTCACAACCATAAAAGTTTGAACAGTACGTTTGAAATAGTCTTACTAAGATATGTCGATCAGCGTACCCTACAGTAGTCTTCAGCATGTTAACACTGTAATAAACTGAACATTTTATCCGTCTCATGTCAGCACTACAGCTCAAAGCATTTTCAATCACATGTCCCAAATACTTAAATTTATCAACCCAATTCAGATTAACCCCATTCAGTTTTACACTAGGTGGGTTTGAGCGAAGCAGGTGGCCAGAACTGTAAGGTCTGCTGGGGCTGAATACCATACACGCAGCCTTTTTCACATTGAATTTTATGTCCATTGCGTCGGTAAAGAGCTCCCATTCGTGCACTAATAACTGAAGTCCAGACCTGGAAGGAGCTAGCAGTACGATATCGTCAGCGTAGGCTAGTGCATTGACTGAGCTCATTCCAATACGACACCCATATAAATATGTATATGTATATATATATATATATATATATATATATATATATATATATATATATATGTGCCCAGACCCCCGTCAATGCGCGTGTTAAAGAGGACCTTTGTGATTACATTTGACTACTACATTTGATTATTGACTATTACATTTAGATTATTGACTATACATTTACGTCACATTTGATTATTAAAGAGGACCTCGAAACCACTCACAAAAACTTACTAATGCTAAAGAAGCTGTCATCTTCAATAAACATCACATTAAAGATAACCTACTTCCTAAATATACTAATATATATATATATATATATATATATATATTAGTCTATTGACTATACATTTACGTCACATTTGATTATTAAAGAGGACCTCGAAACCACTCACAAAAACTTATTAATGCTAAAGAAGCTGTCATCTTCAATAAACATCACATTAAAGATAACCTACTTCCTAAATATACTAAATATATATATATATATATATATATATATATATATATTCGTTGAATATGACGGCGAAATGGGCCTTTGTTACTTTTCGGCTAAGTGATTCTATGGTCCTGATAAGCTTCTTGTTCTCGCGATTGAATTCTTTTAAAATAACACCAAACGACTCTGGGCTTTGCAACGTTTCGATATTTCTAATATCATCCTCTGGCATAATTAAACATATTAAATACACAGCAAAATCGATCTAGTGTTCGTAAATATTCGCGTCGGACTCCATACCTTCTAAAATGAGCGAACATTATTTCATAGCATAGGCAAGTAAAAAACAATCACAAGAGACGCATTATTCGTGCGGGCACTTCGTTTTCAAAGTTTGCACGTTACCAATATCCTTAAAATCTAAGACATGATCAATCATAAACACACACGGATACACAATGATATTTGAATTGCGTTAAACTAACATATTTTAATACGGGTTCGCACTTTAATAGCTAGATGTTCTGGGTTTTAGCTATGTAATCTCAGCGGGACGCTCTCATACAAGGCTAGTTTAGCCACCAGATTCATCTGTCTGTTGATGGTCGGGTTCATTTCACGGATGTAGACCGCTTCCAGGGCTTGCAGTTTTTTTTGTCGTGGCAGCGTCGGTATGGTGGTGTTCTCCACAATATCGCTCCTGGTGAGTTCTTTGCTGTGGGAGAGGCGCACGTGGCTCACCAGTGCTCCTTGCTGTAGGTGGTTCGTCAGTCGTCTGGATAGTGTGGTTGTTGTGTAGCCGATGTAGGAACAGTTTGTTTGGTGCGCACAGTCACCATGTTTACATTTAAATCTGTACACTACATCTGTGGCTTTCAGGTCCGAGTGGTCTTGTGAAGGGTTGTTTTTCAATACGAGAGTTGCTGTCCTAGGGCTCTTATAAAATATCACTAGCTCGATAGAGTCGCCGAGCTGCTTTGGCGAGCAGTTCTTGCTGATGATAGCTTGAATGACCTTTTCATCTTTGAGGTATGATGTTGACATTGAGTTCTGGTAGAATATTTTGTGGGTTGTACCGGTCTCAGTTGTTGGTGTCTTGTTTTGAAAGTATTTGTTCATTTGTTTTCTGATAATGTTTTCTATATCTTCGGTGCTGTAGTCATTGTTGACGAGGATGTTCTTTACTCTGTCCAGCTCTTGATGAGCAAGCTCCACGTGGAACAGTGGGTGAGGGCACGGTGTACATATGCCCGGATAACACTTTCTTTATACCGTTTTGGGCATTCACTGCGCCCGTTCATGCACTGGCCGGTGTTGGTAGGCTTTCTGAACACCTTTGTCTCGATGTGTTTAGCTGAACCGTTTACATGGACATCCAGGAAAGATGTCTTGTTGTCGATGCTTTCTTCAGTTGTGAAAGTCAGCTTCGAAGCCTTCTCCAGGTGTTCTTTCAGGCTGTTCAGCTGGCTCATGTCCGCTACTTCGGTGTAGATGTCGTCGATGTAACGAAGGTATATATAGGGTCTAGTCGGCATTGTGTCAAAGCCTGCTCCTCTACCAATGTCATGTAGCTCTCGGCAAAGAGGACACCGAGCGGAGAGCCCATGGCCACACCATCCACTTGAGAGTACAGGTTTCCTCCGGGCACCGAAACGGTGCAGTTTTTGTGCACACTTCGAGCATCTGCTGCAGTGTCTTCCTTGGAACGCACGGTGGGGGTTCGTCTGGGTGGTTGAAAGCATAGTTGAGGATGATGTTGATGGTTTCATCGATGGGAACATTCGTAAAGAGACTTTGAGCGTCTAGTGACGCTAGGGTGCCTTTCCTCTCATGAATTTTCACCACTTCAATGAATTCAGCCGATGATTTCAGAGCATGTTTCGTCGGAATGTACGGTGCAAGGAGCTTGTTTAATGACTTGGCTAAGTCGTATGATGGTGTTGGTAACTGAGATATTATCGGCCTGATGGGGTGGCCAGCTTTATGCGTTTTTATGTTGCCATAAAAGTACCCCGGATTAAAGTCTCCTACGATTGGTTTGAATTGGAGATGTCCGCAGCCTTATTAGCAGCGCCAATTAAGCTATTGAGTTTTTTTTTCTGCATCTATCGGGTTTCGGGATAGCTTCTTAAACTTCGAAGTATCTTTGAGTATTTCTTTCACTTTCCTCAGGTATTCTTCCTTATCTAGAATTACGAAAACTTGGGACTTGTCAGCACGGCGAATAACAATGTCGGGGTTATTCTTCAGTTCATTGGCCGCTTCTTTCAATCTATCCGTAAGAACAGAACTCTTAGTGTTACCACGCAGTTTTGAACATTCAGCTTGTAACTGACCCTGTATGTCTGGATTTACTTCTAACTTGTCTTTGCTCTTTAAATAGCAGATCTGCTGATAAAGTACTTCGATCTCTGCTTTCTTTAATGTGGCTGATCGTTTTGGATAGAAGTGACAATTCAAGCCCAGATTAAGGAACTCCTTTTGCGCATCAGTGAGCTCTAGCGAAGACAAGTTGATGAAAGCGTTTCCTTCATCATTAGATTTCAGCTGTTCTCTACGAAGTTCACTGAGTTTTTCTCTATAGTTGTACGGGCTCTCTCTTCGAAGATAGCGTTCTGGTTATCAAGGGCAAGATCCGTTTTACGTCTAATCAAATCAGGAATATCTAGCTCTCTATACCGATCTAGAACTAACTCCAATTCCTGTTCAAGACTTACCAATACCTCCTTCTTCTTCTTAAACTCATCAATAACCAAGCTTCGTCGGAAACTTAATGTCCTCTCACTTTGCCGCACTGCTCGGTCATATAGCTTGATATTTGAGTACTTCGGGAGCAGGTTTTCTTTGATGCAATATTCGTTGAATATGACGGCGAAATGGGCCTTTGTTACTTTTCGGCTAAGTGATTCTATGGTCCTGATAAGCTTCTTGTTCTCGCGATTGAATTCTTTTAAACCCGATAGACGCAGAAAAGAGAAAAACTCAATAGCTTACTTGGCGCTGCTAATAAGGCTGCGGGACATCTCCAATTCAAACCAATCGTAGGAGGCTTTAATCCGGGGTACTTTTATGGCAACATAAAAACGCATAAAGCTGGCCACCCCATCAGGCCGATAATATCTCAGTTACCAACACCATCATACGACTTAGCCAAGTCATTAAACAAGCTCCTTGCACCGTACATTCCGACGAAACATGCTCTGAAATCATCGGCTGAATTCATTGAAGTGGTGAAAATTCATGAGAGGAAAGGCACCTAGCGTCACTAGACGCTCAAAGTCTCTTTACGAATGTTCCCATCGATGAAACCATCAACATCATCCTCAACTATGCTTTCAACCACCCAGACGAACCCCCACCGTGCGTTCCAAGGAAGACACTGCAGCAGATGCTCGAAGTGTGCACAAAACTGCACCGTTTCGGTGCCCGGGGAAACCTGTACTCTCAAGTGGATGGTGTGGCCATGGGCTCTCCGCTCGGTGTCCTCTTTGCCGAGAGCTACATGACATTTGTAGAGGAGCAGGCTTTGAGCACAATGCCGACTAGACCCTATATATACCTTCGTTACATCGACGACATCTACACCGAAGTAGCGGACATGAGCCAGCTGAACAGCCTGAAAGAACACCTGGAGAAGGCTTCGAAGCTGACTTTCACAACTGAAGAAAGCATCGACAACAAGATATCTTTCCTGGATGTCCATGTAAACGGTTCAGCTAAACACATCGAGACAAAGGTGTTCAGAAAGCCTACCAACACCGGCCAGTGCATGAACGGGCGCAGTGAATGCCCAAAACGGTATAAAGAAAGTGTTATCCGGGCATATGTACACCGTGCCCTCACCCACTGTTCCACATGGGAGCTTGCTCATCAAGAGCTGGACAGAGTAAAGAACATCCTCGTCAACAATGACTACAGCACCGAAGATATAGAAAACATTATCAGAAAACAAATGAACAAATACTTTCAAAACAAGACACCAACAACTGAGACCGGTACAACCCACAAAATATTCTACCAGAACTCAATGTCAACATCATACCTCAAAGATGAAAAGGTCATTCAAGCTATCATCAGCAAGAACTGCTCGCCAAAGCAGCTCGGCGACTCTATCGAGCTAGTGATATTTTATAAGAGCCCTAGGACAGCAACTCTCGTATTGAAAAACAACCCTTCACAAGACCACTCGGACCTGAAAGCCACAGATGTAGTGTACAGATTTAAATGTAAACATGGTGACTGTGCGCACCAAACAAACTGTTCCTACATCGGCTACACAACAACCACACTATCCAGACGACTGACGAACCACCTACAGCAAGGAGCACTGGTGAGCCACGTGCGCCTCTCCCACAGCAAAGAACTCACCAGGAGCGATATTGTGGAGAACACCACCATACTGACGCGCTGCCACGACAAAAGAAAACTGCAAGCCCTGGAAGCGGTCTACATCCGTGAAATGAACCCGACCATCAACAGACAGATGAATCTGGTGGCTAAACTAGCCTTGTATGAGAGCGTCCCGCTGAGATTACATAGCTAAAACCCAGAACATCTAGCTATTAAAGTGCGAACCCGTATTAAAATATGTTAGTTTAACGCAATTCAAATATCATTGTGTATCTGTGTGTGTTTATGATTGATCATGTCTTAGATTTTAAGGATATTGGTAACGTGCAAACTTTGAAAACGAAGTGCCCGCACGAATAATGCGTCTCTTGTGATTGTTTTTTACTTGCCTATGCTATGAAATAATGTTCGCTCATTTTAGAAGGTATGGAGTCCGACGCGAATATTTACGAACACTAGATCGATTTTGCTGTGTATTTAATATGTTTAATTATGCCAGAGGATGATATTAGAAATATCGAAACGTTGCAAAGCCCAGAGTCGTTTGGTGTTATTTTAAAAGAATTCAATCGCGAGAACAAGAAGCTTATCAGGACCATAGAATCACTTAGCCGAAAAGTAACAAAGGCCCATTTCGCCGTCATATTCAACGAATATTGCATCAAAGAAAACCTGCTCCCGAAGTACTCAAATATATATATATATATATATATATATATATATATATATATATATATATACAGTACACAAAACACACGGATTACAGTTCAAATACAAAACACCACACAGAAGCGGCTGCACTTTTTAAAAAGGTTCTTCCTATTTCAACTACTGTACAATGTTTAAGGTAAAGGCCTTTTTGAAATAGGAAGAACCTTTTTAAAAAAGTGCAGCCGCTTCTGTGTGGTGTTTTGTATTTGAACTGTAATCCTGTGTTTTATGTACTGTATTATATTTAGGTATGCCTTCGGCAATTATGCCTCCTTGAACTTAATTTCTATTATATATATATATATATATATATATATATATATATATATATATATATATATATATTAGTATATTTAGGAAGTAGGTTATCTTTAATGTGATGTTTATTGAAGATGACAGCTTCTTTAGCATTAATAAGTTTTTGTGAGTGGTTTCGAGGTCCTCTTTAATAATCAAATGTGACGTAAATGTATAGTCAATAATCTAAATGTAATAGTCAATAATCAAATGTAATAGTCAAATGTAATCACAAAGGTCCTCTTTAACACGCGCATTGACGGGGGTCTGGGCCACCTTCGCTTTGACAAGGGGGTACCCGCCCCCCTAAGATCTCGAGAACCACTGTAGGTAGCAAAAAACGGTAAACGGTGTTGGGTAGCCCATCCACTTCTCCATCGAAAATATTTGAACCATTTTTTGTCAGGTGACATTTAAGGTCACGAGAGATCAAAAAATGCCATAATAGGGATAACATGTAAATTAAGTTTTTTGGCCATTACATCTGAACAAGTAAAGATAGAGCAAAACGACTTGAACTGTATGAATCCTCGTAGCAAGCCGAATCGAATGATATATAATTTGACCTTGCTAGGTCAAATCAAGGATTTGACCTGACCTGAGGTCAGGTCAGGGTCAAATTATATAAAATGCATATCATTAGAACCGCAAAACCAAGGCAAGTCTAATGCAGCTAAAATAAACGCTCTATCACTATCCGTTACTGAGTTATACAATAAAAACAATTTCCCATGCATTTCCAATACCTAGAGGTCATGCCTCGTACCTGACCTTAGGTCATTGATATCAAAAATACCGGAACACATTTCAGAGAACTCGGTAGGCCCAATGTGTGATATAAGTTTCAATCGGATAAGTTCACCCTGCTCCAACTTATGCTACCTTAAACTTCTTTGAGGTCAGGTCACTTGACCTGTACTGGTGACCTGACCTGAGATGACCTAACCGTAAAATTTTCACAATAGTTGTAAAAATTATGAGGAAAAAGGTATGCCAAGTACGGCGGCGCTACGCGCCACCGTTTTTCTGCTGTCTCCGAAAAGCCCGAGGGGGGGGTAGCCGCCCCCCGGCAATGCGCATGTTAATAATCAAATGTAACTGTCAAGTATACTTTATGAAGATGCCTTAAGAAATGTGAAACGTTAAATATGCATGTCATTTTGCACGATACTCCATAAATACAACGAAGCCGAACGAAGCCTGATAAAGCTCGAAACTACTCACAAAAAACTTACTAATGCTAAAGAAGCTGCCATCTTTAATAAAACATACATGTCGGTACACACACACACACACACACACACACATATATATATATATATATATATATATATATATATATATATATATATATCCAGGGACTGTATAACCGGTATCCAATGTAAAACCGGGGACTTCCCGGGTCCCCATATTAGCTTTCAGGGGCACCCGGAGAGGAGGGCCCATTAGACCAAAACTGATTGGGCACCTGATAATAACTTGGGCCTCCCGACACCTGTTCTCGGGGTCCCTGAGACCGACTCTCGGGGGCTCACTAAGACCGACTCTCGGGGTCCCTGAGACCGACTCTCGGGGTCCCTGAGACCGACTCTCGGGGTCCCTGAGACCGACTCTCAGGGTCCCTGAGACCGACTCTCGGGGTCCCTGAGACCGACTCTCGGGGGCTCACTGAGACCGACTCTCGGTGTCCCTTAGACCGACTCTCGGGGGCTCACTGAGAACGACTCTCGAGGGACTCCTGAGACTAAGTCTGGGGGCTCCTAAGACTAACACTCAGGGCCCCCTGAAACTGGCTCTCGGGTCACCGAGATCGACTCTTGGGGACCCCTGAGACTGACTCTCATTGGGGCCCCCTGAAACCGACTTCTGGAGGCCCTGAGACCAACCTCGGGGGCACCTAGGAAACAAACTCGACACTCCCGGAAGAGATATAAATCCACACCCCTGCGGCTTTCACTAGTGGTTTTTTTGCGGTGGACAACAGATTTGTTGACGAGACGGAAGTCTGGCAATTTCTGACGAATGGAGAGGGGTCAGCCATTTTCTGACGATTGCTGACAAAGGGGGAGAGGAGAGTGCCCCATAACCCACCACTTTTACTGAAGCCATATGCGAGTAGCCCCTAGAATAGAAGTGTTCGACTTTAAAAACATACAAATTTTGCCTGCGTGGAACGTTTTTGTTCCAAAGACTTTATCCTTTCAAACGTTGAGGAGGAGGGAATACCCCACGCCCAGGGGCGCCGCCACGGAATTTTCGCAGGGGGGACAGATCCGGGCTAGTGCTGACCGGGGAAGGCGAATTTTGAGCATATTCGGTACCTGACGGCATTAATGACCATTGACCCAAAAATTTATTGGGGGTACGCCCCCTGGTTGGACAATAGGGGAGGCGTCCCCCGTCCCCCAGCTTTCGTCGCCCATGCCCACGCCCGTAATTTGGGGGGGGGCAGCTAACTCACTGCCCATGCACCTCCCATTCTCACATCCCTGAACTCGGAGTAGCGGCTCGACAAGTCTAGTGCGAATCCCTCACTCAGAGACATGCGATCAATCATACCGATAACAGAACTGTTAGTCAGTTTCAGTGCATTGCAGGGGCACCTGGTGAGCAAATGAGGAAACAGAAGTTCAGAACTCTTCGCGACGCCCACAGTCCTGCATTCCTGACGCCATCTATCCGAATCAGGCCATTTTTTAACATGTTAACTGGGGGGCATTTGTCCCCCCAGTCGGCCGAAATGCCCCCCCCAGTGCCCGGAAATTGCCCCCCAGTGAAACGGCTTCTGATAGACAAGAGATGCCTCAAAATTGAACAAACAAAAACTCGCCTAACGAAAACAAGAAGACACCGCCTAATAATAATGATTTTGTTCTATTGCTCGTCCCAAATTGACAGTCCAAAATTGTGTCAACATATTTCCACCAGTAGCTATCTACTCCATCGTGCAAAAACGAAACAAAGTGCGTAGTTACGGGAAATCCCAGCAAAGCAGCCCCATCTAATCCTAACGCTAGAGATAGCTAACAACCAATCGAACATCGTGTTTCATTTCCGTCCAGAAGCCCACGTCTCAGCCAGAACCGTGGGATTGCATGGTGCTCTCACGGGCGCCATATGACCTATGATGTCGACGCGCTCCTAAACTCAAACTATGATGATGATGACGATGCTTTCATTTCATACGTGGCCAGTGGTGAGTTGTCGGCGCTCGTTCGTGGATTAGGCGGGAAACGGTGTAGGCAAAGCGCGTCAGACTGGTTGCTGGTGTGGCGGTGTGAAGTGCTCAACCTATTTATTTATTATTGTGGTGTGAGCATACGTAAGCTATAAACTGAAAAAACAACACCTCGAGCGTAGAATTCCAATCTGTCTAGTCCTAAAAATACCCAATTTTTAAGCATTTGTCTAGAATTTTTAGTAAATATATTCTGACAACTGCCTTAATCTCAGCATTAAAAGTGTAACATTACAAGCGTGTGGTAATTTAATCTCCGTGCTATTTTAGCACGGGACAGTTCCATTCGTGCTGAAAATGCAAAGGGGTAAATTTATAAGCACATGCATTCTGCAGAGTATTTCTATGGAACTCGCAAACTGCCTCAAGAATAGTCTTACTCTCCTGTGGTGAAACAATTCTGCGAATAGATTAAAACGAGACGTTTGCTAATTTAACTACGCTAAAGTAATGTTTTCATTCCTCTGATTTTCATTTGAGTGTGTTTCTGTGATATAAGAAGGTATTTTTTTACTACAACTAACACGTGGGTGGAGCCGTGCCATTTTTTTTCGCTACAGTTCTGAGCTTGAACCACCGCGTTGCAGTTCTGCATTCCACAGAGTGTTGATCACGACGCGTGGAGGTTAGTCTAGTCGTGGAGAAGAAACAAAGATGAAATCATTCTAGCTAAGTGCAAAAAATAGCAAAGAGCTTTTGAACTGCCTCAATGGGCCTGATATGAATCGTTTATGTACCTATCTTTGTCCGGCATCCAGGGCGTCGTCAAGGATTTTCTACAAGAGCCCGGAATAACAGTGGTGAGGTAGTGATAACCTATATTTTCACTTGATTTAAGCACATCCAATAGTATTCCAGCACAGATATCGAATGTGCCCTTTTCCGAACAGTAAAGGGATTTCAACCCCCCCCCACCCCCGTAGCGATGCTTTTGTTAGCCACTCTCGGGATATAGATGGGTCATTCCAGGACAAATCGTCCAGGTAGGAAAAAGTCCAACATGACCCACTCCTCAGATTTCCACCAAACTTTTACTCAAGGCCCTCTATACAAAAGAACAATTGGGCCTATTTTCAGGTTAAAAGGTCAAAGAGGTCATGAAGGTTTCAAAGGCTAACACAAACATTAAATCAGAAATAATTTCATCTCTTAAAAGTGGCTGATCTAAATTGATTTGTATGGATATCGCTAAATAGAAGATACCCACATCGGTTCATATAAGAAAAAAATAAAAAACTTTTCCTTCAGGTCAGGTTTTGACCTCGTGACCTTGTCACCTCCTCTTTATATTTAAAATTTGAAAACATATTCTAATTTTTCACTGGGTGCTCCTCAGGGTATAAGCTAACCAATGGTGGGTGATCATTGCTTAAATCAGATTTAGTAACAAGTCACAGAGGCCATCAGCTAGGTAAGGTTATCGTTTTTGGCCATGAACGGTTCTCCGGCCACCTCAGAAAAATAGGTGGGGGCTGGCCTCCGAGACCCCCTCCAGTGCGCGTGTTAAGAAAGTTGTGCAGTGTCTCTAAGAGGTGATCCGCGGTGATGAGTGGAAATCATGCAGTGGTAAACGGATATGAAAGAGGAAAAGTCGCGAAGTGTAAAACGAGGAGGTCTTTCTTAGACAAAAGACATAAGCCTAGTGATGTTTGTGCAAAGAGGAACTAAATTATTGTAGTGATTGAAGGCTGATTCAAATATTGTTCCAGATTAGAGTGCAAATTAAAGGTACCTATTTCGATTATTAGAAGTAATTATGAAAACAAATAATTAAAACTCTCCGTTGCAGTGTATGTTTTTAGAGTGTACATTAATCAGCCTAATCAGAGTAAACTGACCTCAAACGCTCGATGATAATAAACCGGGTCGTTTTTAATCGGTGTTTCTTTTCAGCACCAATGTAATATCGAACGCGGGTAAGTTGGCGGCAAAGTGCATCCTCTGAGGCCCCACCCTCCCCCAATTATCAAAATCCTAGATCCACCACTGTTCGAGAGCAAAAATTCACAGTTGGAAAAACAAGAAAAATATTAAATGTTAGCGGAGAGTGGTGTGACCAAGATAATTGATGATGCTAAAACATTTTCTGGTTCTGTGGATAAAATCATTGATGGCCACGCGGGATTGGAAGGGCACTCCTGGCTTCCTACTAGCTGGGTAGTGTGCTAAAAAAGAATACTGCGTCAAGTCAATATCAAACCGTCAACAATTAGTTTTAAACGGTGATACAGGTAGCTTTTCTGGTCGTTTTAGCCTCAAATCTGGGTTTTGTGGTATTTATTTGGCCATTTTGTGAAAAATAACCCCTTTTGGACGTTTTTATAACTCCGTTTGGCCTTTCTCCGGCGAAAAAATGGCAGCCCTGGGCAGCATCTATAATCTTTAGAAGATGGAAGAACACAAAAATTGGGGAATTTTTATAAAACTGACGCCTCTAAGTTGTATTCCCCCCCGACTCCAAATGGGGTCTTGATCCCCTAAAGACACTATAATTGCCAGCACAAGAAATACCCCCCACTGATTTTTCCTTAAAAAATGCCCTGATCCGAATCCCAGCTCTGTTGCTCGAGCGCAGAGATATGCAGATCCAGGGGGCAACTGGCAGGTGCTCACAGCTGCCTTCCCATCTACTAACCTAGTGCTCCCACACTGCGCCCCAACAACCCCTGGGACCACCTGCCCGCCCCCCGCCCAAACCAAACATTCATTCCCCCAGGATCCAAGTATTGCTGGCGCTTCCATAATGCAATATGGCGCCAATCTGATAAGTCACACCTTAAAAATGGGTGCATCTACGGACCCAAATGACCATCCGTGGCCGAAGTACCCCCTGTTACCAGAAATCATGGATCTGCCTATGATAGCAGTTTTCAAGTGGCACTTCGTTTTTTCCTAATTTAGAATAAGTCAAAGTGACAGTGAGCCTACGCATGGTTTAAATGCCCACTTTCGCCCAGTTGTCTTTTCCCTGTGTGGACTACAGTTCACTTACGGAAACGATCCGAGGAATGTTCATTTCTAATGGCTTCCGGCGCTCTGGTCCGCGTGAATTTCAATGACAATATTCCGACCAGTTGAAACGGAATGCCCAACTCGAGAAGATGTAAATACGATATGGGCAACATTAGCCAACCATTTTTTTGAAAATCGTTATTCTTCATACATACGCAGATTTTCGTTTTAAATTTGATTGCCGCACCAACTTTGTACCTGTTTATTTTGCATCGTTCGTCTTGCGACTTGTAAGTGGGGTGGGTACCAGGGCGCGCACTGCGACGGGCGCCGATGCACCGTCGGGAGAGGAGCAGCAGCTTCTGCTCTCTTGCCCCCTGCGCCCGCCAGCGGAGATCAGTCTGCCAGCACTTACACACGCCTTCAGCTAACTGACAAACAACACAGACCAGCTACCTGGTCTTCTCTTTCGTACAGTCGATTCCAAATACGTGATCCGTGACATTCTCGTTTGGCGCCGTTTCTGCTGTACGGATTTTTTCCACGTGCGGATCTGCCCCAGCCACAGCCGGAGCCCCTCAGGTATAGCGCCATCCCTGCAACGAGAAATGGATGGGGAGCCCAATGGCTGTGATTACTTTCTCTCTATTTCATTGTGCTGCTCGAAATTTTGTGAAAGGTTAATCTCCTTAACATAGAAACGTTTCGTTAACATAAAAACGCCTGGCTCGGTCCTACATAGCCTTATTTTTCCATACAACGGTGGTGCTTGCTGTTGAGTCAAATAAAGCAACAACTTGTTTTACTGAAATATATCTTTGGAAAATGATTTGGATAGCTTGCATTAATTTTGTCTCCAAAAAATTGTTTTGTAACAGCATCCAAAACAATACACAAAAATAATAAAATTGTACACATGCTTATACAAGAGGCCGGACAGGCTGTACTTGCGGGGCAGGGCGACGTTTATACTGGGGAGGCTGTACTTGCGGGGCAGGGCGACGTTTATACTGGGGAGGCTGTGCTCTCGGGGAAGGGCGACGTTTAGGTCAGAGATGCTGTACTTTCGGGGAAGGGCGATGTTTACACTAGGGAGGCTGTACTTTCGGGGAAGGGCGATGTTTACACTAGGGAGGCTGTACTTGCCGGGTAGGGCGATGTTTACACTGGGGAGGCTGTACTTGCGGGATAAGGCGATGTTTAGACTGGGGAGGCTGTACTTGCGGGGTAAAGCAATGTTTAGACTGGGGAGGCTGCATTTGCAGGGTAAGCCGATGTTTAGACTGGAGAGGCTGTACTTGCGGGGTAGGGCGATGTTTAGACTGGGGAGGCTGTACTTGCGGGGTAGGCGATATATGGGCCGGAGAGACTGTATTTGCCGGGTAGGGCGATGCTTACACTGGGAGGCTGTACTTGTGGGATAAGGCGATGTTTAGACTGGGGAGGCTGTACTTGCGGGGAAGGGCGATGTTTACACTAGGGAGGCTGTACTTGCGGGGCAGGGCGATGTTTAGACTGGGGAGGCTGTACTTGCGGGGTAGGGCGATGTTTAGACTGGGGAGGCTGTACTTGCGGGGTAAGGCGATGTTTAGACTGGGGAGGCTGTATTTGCGGGGTAAGCCGATGTTTAGACTGGAGAGGCTGTACTTGCGGGGTAGGGCGATGTTTACACTGGAGAGGCTGCACTTGCGGGGTAGGCGATGTATGGGCCGGAGAGGCTGTATTTGCGGGGTAGGGCGATATTTACACTGGAGAGACTGTACTTGCGGGGTAGGGCGATATTTACACTGGGAGACTGTACTTGCGGGGTAAGGCGATGTTTAGACTGGGGAGGCTGTACTTGCGGGGTAGGCAATGTATGGGCCGGAGAGGCTGTACTTGCGGGGTAGGGCAATGTATGGGCCGGAGAGGCTGTACTTGGGGTAGGGCGATTTTACACTGAGAGACTGTACTTGCGGGGTAGGGCGATATTTACACTGGGAGACTGTACTTGCGGGGTAAGGCGATGTTTAGACTGGGAGGCTGTACTTGCGGGGTAGGCAATGTATGGGCCGGAGAGGCTGTACTTGCGGGGTAGGGCAATGTATGGGCCGGAGAGGCTGTACTTGCGGGGTAGGGCGATGTTTACACTGGGGAGGCTGCACTTGCGGGGCAGGGCGATGTTTACACTGGGAGGCTGTACTTGCGGGGTAGGCGATGTATGGGCCGGAGAGGCTGTATTTGCGGGGTAGGGGATATTTACACTGGAGACTGTACTTGCGGGGTAGGGCGATATTTACACTGGAGAGACTGTACTTGCGGGGTAAGGCGATGTTTAGACTGGGGAGGCTGTACTTGCGGGTAGGCAATGTATGGGCCGGAGAGGCTTACTTGGGTAGGGAATGTATGGGCCAGAGGCTGTACTTGCGGGGTAGGGCGATGTTTACACTGGGGAGGCTGCACTTGCGGGGCAGGGCGATGTTTACACTGGGGAGGCTGTACTTGCGGGGTAGGGCGATGTATGGGCCGGAGAGGCTGTATTTGCGGGGTAGGGCGATATTTACACTGGAGAGACTGTACTTGCGGGGTAGGGCGATATTTACACTGGAGAGACTGTACTTGCGGGGTAAGGCGATGTTTAGACTGGGAGGCTTACTTGGGTGGCAATTATGGGCCAGCTGTACTTGCGGGTAGGGCAATGTATGGGCCGGAGAGGCTGTACTTGCAGGGTAGGGCGATGTTTACACTGGGGAGGCTGTACTTGCGGGGTAAAGCGATGTTTAGACTGGGGAGGCTGTACTTGCGGGGTAGGCGATGTATGGGCCGGAGAGGCTGTACTTTCGGGGAAGGGAGATGTTTACACTAGGGAGGCTGTACTTGCGGAGCAGGGCGATGTTTAGACTGGAGAGGCTGCACTTGCCGGGTAGGGCGATGTATGGGCCGGAGAGGCTGTACTTGCGGGGTAGGGCGATATTTACACTGGGGAGGCTGTACTTGCGGGGTAGGGCAATGTATGGGCCGGAGAGGCTGTACTTGCCGGGTAGGGCGATGTATGGGCCGGAGAGGCTGTACTTGCGGTGTAGGGCGATATTTACACTGGGGAGACTGTACTTGCGGGGTAGGGCAATGTATGGGCCGGAGAGGCTGTACTTGCCGGGTAGGGCGATGTATGGGCCGGAGAGGCTGTACTTGCCGGGTAGGGCGATTATGGGCCGGGAGGCTGTACTTGCGGGGTAGGGCGATATTTACACTGGGGAGACTGTACTTGCCGGGTAGGGCGATGTATGGGCCGGAGAGGCTGTACTTGCGGGGTAGGGCGACGTGTTATCTGCCAATTGCGGTTTGGCATGGCGTGGCTTTCGCGGTGTTACCCGCCAGGGGAAGAGCTGGTAAGTGCCAGGGTCGACGCACAAAGCTTACTGCGATTCAGTGTTCCATAGAGAAACCTTCTCAGCAAATTAATCAAGTCAAATGGACAGTGTAATTCACAATTCTACTGCATTATTATAGTTATTTGAACATTTGCCTCGGGGGATATCGTTCATCCGGTACACTCTTCTGTCTGGCTTCGGTCCTGAACTCGGGAATCTTGAAATACAATAACGATTTCGTTATATGCACAAGCTTTGTGCAGAATATACACGGGATTTATCGCGTCCAGTAGTTTGAGTTCAGTGACTTGTCGAGTGGATCCG
The DNA here is from genome assembly GCA_034440635.1 of Lepas anatifera. Lineage (NCBI taxonomy): Eukaryota > Metazoa > Arthropoda > Thecostraca > Lepadidae > Lepas > Lepas anatifera. The sequence continues at coordinate 1,606,798 of JAOTON010002243.1, forward strand.
CTCTCGTCTCCCCTACTTCGCACCTGGGCTTGACAAGTCCTTCAGATGTGGCAGCCGCGCGAGCACCGGCTCTGACATGACACGTTATAATCTGTTCTCGATGCAGAAGACGATATGACATGAAACAATAAAAAACGTGCGAATATGAGTTAAAAAAACATCTACAAAGTCATTGGGCTGGTGGCACTTTATGGACTGACTGGATACCAAACGTTATAGCGTAACTCTCACAGACGGGCTACCGTACATCAGTACTTCGGATTAACCCTCACCCCGGTGGGGGGTGCTTGAACACCCCTCTCGGGTTTTTTTCCGGCGGCACTAAAGAACGGCGGCGCGAAGCGCCGCCGTACTTGGCACACTTTATCCTTGCTCAATTCCGCAACTTTCCCCGAAATTTTAAGTTTGGGTCATCTCAGGTCAGCCACCAGTGCAGGTCAAGTAACGTCACCTCAAAAAAGTTTAAGGTGGCACAAGTACGAAATGGGTGAATCTATCGGATTGAAACTTATAACGCATAATGGTCCCACCGAGTTCTACAAAATACATTCCGGGATTTTTCATATCGATGACCTAAGGTCAAGTACGGACCATGTGCTCTCCATTGGAAATAGGTGGGAAAACAGAAATTGGGCTGTATTTGTATAGATAAAGCTGATAATAACTTCATATTCTCCAACTCGAAGTATACGGGGCCCCTCTTCAGGTTTATGTTGCAATTTTTGACCTGTGACCGCTGAGAGGTCATCTGGAGCTACTTAAGCAGTTTTCAGACTTAGGTCAATAACTTTGCATGAAATGACGATACAGCTTTTATTTTCATACCATTGCGTTTGGATTGCTATTACGAGTCGATTGATATGCATATTGACTACGCTAGGTCAAAAAATTACCTTGACCTGACCTGAGGTCAGGTCATTTTGTTTTGACGTAGTATGTCATACTATACGTCATCAATTCGCCGTGACGAGAGGAAGAGAATGGTACCTACAAAATGATTCTAACTCACTCTGTCAGATGCTAGAGCCCAAAAACTTTGCTCAAAATGCCAAATATTTGACCTGTCATGATCTCAATATTGACCTGAACCAAAAAATGACTGGTATAGTCTCTTCATGAATTTTTAGGAGCTATCCACCAGCGTTTGCGTTTTTCGTCATCCAGCATAGGGGCCGAGTTCGAGTGGGGGTGTTCGAACACTCCCCACCAAGCCGAAGGTGGCTCGGAGGCCCACCGGGGCGCGGGTTAAGCCAGCTTTTGTCTTAGTCGCCGGCGCCAGGTAGGGCTTTGCGCAATATTAAGCGTTCGATTTTCAGGTGTTCCAACTCTTTCAAAACAATAATTTCTGGGGCTTGTCGACGCACCAACTGCCAGGGCTAAGACGCCAACTCTTTCCCTGTTGGAATTGCAACACATCTCGAGTTTAGAGAGCGACACTATCGTTTTTTATGGAAAGCCCCACCAAGAGAGCCCAGATCTGCGATAAGGGAAATAAGCGAAAGAACAAAATTCTCACCAACCACCAGAAGAGCTGTGAGGGAAAACTGTGATTGAAAGAAATGGGCACCACACAATAATTTTGTGGCACACATATATGAAATCTGCACATCTACCAGTCGCAACCAACAAAAGAGTGAGGTGACAAGTCAATCTTCAACCTGCTGACGACAAGGAACTCCTCTCTGGAGCCAAACAACCTCTCAGAGCTGGTGGTAACCAGTTGTAGTGATTTGTAACCAGCTCACCGCCGCCGTCCACCCTGGCTGGTTACAACATATAGCCGTGCATTCTCAATTTGGCCGAACTCGGGAATTTTGGGGATAGGAAGTGCGTGTGGCAGGTGGCTGTCAGCCCCGCTCGGTCGCGTATCATACACCAGCTGAAGCGGGGTGTTCACCTCGTGCGGAAGCCGGTGCTTTCGTCCATCTGGCGGTAGAAGAGCGGGTGCGAGTAGGCGTCGCGGATGTTGAGGAGGTCGCCAGAGGCCGCCACCTGGCCCACGATGCCCGTAGCCATCGGTAGCCGGATCTCCTCCTGGCGCGCACGTGCACACAGTGACGTCACTGACACCACAGGCACCAGCCTGCCCAGAAACGCCAGCGAAATGGCGGCCGTCGCCCCTCATGTCCCACATATAAGTCACAGTTATACGTAGCCTGCAAAATTCCGTCAACACACAAACAAAATACATTCCCAGTAAAAGGTTTTAGTCCACGAATTTCCACTCTACCTACCCAAGTCTATATTACACTATCTTTTCAATGCAGCTAAAACTTCGAAGTCAAAAGAAAACACTACATAGCTGCGTTTGAATGGAAACATTCCACCACAAAACGACCACAAAACAGAAAAATGACACCCCCATCTTTCGGATTTGCACCAAAATTGGTTCCGTAAAAAGAGTATATGGATGGTATTTATTAATCTGTGACACGGTAGCAATTTGAGCTATTGTCCGAAGCAATTTTAGAGGTCGCCGTGAACTTCAATTGTTATTTTATCGATATCACAGGGTTAAGGTGAAGCAGCATAACGATTTTAAACCTCGTTGAAATCGCAAAAAACCACAGCTCTAGCTTCTGAGATCTTTTTAATTTTCACTTCTTACTTTGACCCGGTGTCCTCAGGTCACATGACATGCTGAGGCCTTTAGTACATTAAAAAACGCACCTTTCATCGCATGAAAATTTAGTTCGATGAATTTTCTATGACTATTCAGAATAGCAACCAGTGTTTTTCTATAATTGTGTCAAATAACCATATTGTTTAAAAAGGGTCGACTCTTATGCAGTTAGGGCGCTGTATTTTGCCCATGGTCGCAGAGCTAAGTTCGTTGAGCTAAATCTCGTGGATTCGGTCGTCTTTAACATGTGCACTTTCGAAGAATCCAAAATTTCCTAGAGGGAAAGCTTCATTTGAATATGTTTCTAAAGCTCAAACCCAGACAATGTTGCAGATATTTTCGCTTCTGATTTTGTCCCACATACGGAACAAAAGCTAACGGCTCGGGCATTATAACAGCTTGTGTTTCGTATCCAGCGAATGACCTTGTGTGAGCTCATCTACCAGAGCTGGATAAACACTGTAATATCTAGGCTGGAGGCGTCTAGCTGATCAATAATGGTACGGACTGACGGAGCATGCCTTACAAAACAGCTATCAAAAGAAACAAGAACACACTGCTGCATTTGCACTTCTAACGGATTGGAGGTTACAGAGGTCATGGGGCTAAATATTCTGATGTAACATCCTGATTACTATAGTAACTGCCACGATGAGGGTGGGAGCCAGTTCTCAAACATTTGACTAGTAAGATAAATAACTTATTCAGAGGCTCCGCCGGGACTTGCAGCTTAGTAGACCTGGGACCGGTGGCTTAGTGGACAGACGCACTATCCACTCGGCCACCCGTTCCCCATCAAAGTAAAGTTTAACATGATTGAATAATACATGTTCTCTTTGTATATTTTCATACATTTTTCAATATACTAAGCACCGCATCCGGTCACGTGAACTGAGGTCACCGCGTCAAAATAAGAGTGAAAATAGAAACAAACCTCAGAAACTAAACCCATGGGTTATTACGATTCTAACGATACATAAAATGTCTTCGTTACTTCCCTTTAACATTTTGATGTCAATAAAAGAACGACTAACGTTCAGGGTGACCTCTCAAATTTTCTCACTCAATAGCTCCGTAACCGTGCCACGGAATAAAGTTCAAACTCTGATATCTTGTCTCTGCGGACCAGAGAGCTCAGGGTACCAATTTTGGTGCAAATCCCAGACATGAGGGTGTGTTGGTCGACCTGTGGTGGAGTGCCCCAGTATTTTGGTGCAAATCCTTAAGATGAGCGTGTGTCCGTCGACCTGTCGTGGAGTGACCCAGTATTTTGGTTCAAATTCCAAAGATGAGCGTGTGTCCGTCGACCTGTCGTGGAGTGACCCAGTATTTTGGTTCAAATTCCAAAGATGAGCGTGTGTCCGTCGACCTGTCGTGGAGTGACCCAGTATTTTTGTTCAAATTCCAAAGATGAGGGTGTGTCCGTCGATCTGTCGTGGAGTGCCATAGTGGCGATGCACTCCGAGTGCAAAGAAACGAAAAAGTGTTCTTCATTATAACGATATCACTTCACACTCGTTGTATTACACATATATTCTATCTAGCAAAGCTATGAATTTTCATATATTCCCTCGTCATGAAATATTCCCAAGAAAACAGTTTTCGGAATCTTAGTTGCTGTTTACCCTGCATAAAATGTTTGCTACCAGTTCAAAGTGTTAAACAATCTACAATGAGCATCCTCCCACAGTGAATTTCTGGTCAACAATTGCATTTATTTTTACGGCACACAAGTTGCGACCACAAATAACGTGGCCGAGACAAAACAGCGCGTGCAGACTTCGAATATCGTTGGTTGACGTAGACTGCCCTATCCCATCGTAATCGAAAAACGGCACCTAGGTTCGAGGAGACCGCGGATCACTTAAAGACTGTTCCACAAAAAGCATTACTCTTATTAGTAAGCGATCCGCTTAGTCTAGAACAAATCATGAACGTGATTCCATTGTTTAGATACAGCACACCGACAGAAACAGGACGTGCTTTGGGCCACGCCACGGAACGACACAGTGGTAGACCCAGTGGCAAGGTACACTTACAGCGGCGGGACGACACAGCGGTAGACCCAGTGGCAAGGTACACTTACAGCGGCGGGATCAACATCCACAGACACGTCACCCTGAGCCTTCCACATGCCAACTCTACTGAAGCGCGACTCCCAGCCACCCCGGCTGGCATAGAAACACAGTCGCACAAACTGTTCGCATGGCCCTCCAGTGACGCCTGTAGGATGCCCCTCCTCAGCATGCCTCCGCAGACGTGCTGGAGCGAGTGCCACAGATAAGCTGAAGCTGCTGTACAGGGAGGGCAGGGGCGTAGGCAGGGCGTTGAGCCTTCCTCCGTTTCGCTCGATGCTTTGCAGAGATGTTATCATCATTAGGATCCGACTTTGGTCACCATGCTACGCGCCCTGGCAAATTGTCGCTGCGTCGCTTTCGCCCCGCAAGCAATATGAGGCCACGTGGCTGAAACCTACCGTTCATCATCGGGGCCTACAGAACACAGTGAATTTCTCTGATTAAATCTGAACAGTCCGATCGGCGGAGGACGCCAGTAAGCCTTAGAAACCTGACGCACTCCACTCCTCGCTGACCCGTTAGCTCATCTGACTCTTCCAGCAGCGGACGTTAGGCGGGATCAGCAGGCAAGCTACGATGCCTGATTTCCAGTTGGGGCACTGCCACCTGTTTTCCACTGGAAAGGGACCCGACGCGTCGAACATGGGAGGGGGTGGACGGCGTAGCACTATTGGGGCATTTCTCTTACATTGCATTTGGGAGTATCTCCTTCATTCAAGGTTGAGAAGCGGAAGAAAAGGCTACAGTCCATCAGTCAACTGTCAATATTGGGGGAAGGAGCCAGACCTCCTCTGATTTGCAGGCAAGGGGGACACGTGACCTCGCTTTCGGACGCCCATAGTTTCCAGAATTTTTTGAAGGCTGAAGGAATGGATGCATATATGTGATTCCTCCCTCAAACAGTTATTCATCTACTCAGTCGTATAACTTTGGGCCCGAATCAGTGATAAGACCAAGGCCGGTGGCTTCGGGGAGGAAGAATTGTGAAAAATTGTTTTTGAGGAGACTCGGCAGAAATCGGGGTGTTTGTGAGGCAGACGTCGATTCTCTCGCGGGTTCACCTCCGTGCAAGATCATTTAACAACAGGACAGCAGACGTGCTGTCCAGATTTCTCATTTTACTTTTTTCGCATTTAGCTATAACAGTTTGTATAAAATTTGTCTGAGGTAAGGAAACTTCGGATTTCGGAGCTGGCTTCCCGGCCACATTTCCAGGGTTCACAGAGACCTCGCACATCTACGGCTCGAACCAGCAATTTCCGAAATGGCGGACGAATTTAAAAGCCTTAAGAGGCTTAAGGCTTAATAGCTGCGCTTGTTTGACATTAATGTCAAAGCACAGGGACGGCCGGCTGCCGCCCATGTTATTCACGGGTCAGTTGCCACCTGACCTAAAGGGAATACAGAGGCGCCGGAAGTGCCCGCGAAATCCGGCCCAGTCACTACTAAACTGCAAAATGCTAACTACTACACTGTAGATACTCAAACTGTAAATTGGACTTTCCTTGAGAAATTATGAATGATTAGGCAGAAAACTACTTAATGAATGATTTGTATCACTAGTAATATCTTGAACATGCCTACCATCATTTTTGGTTTGAGAAATTAGCCTGTCACATTTCGGGTTTCTATTCGGATACTTTCTGTAAACTACTAACCATCGTCACCATTGGGTCGTATGCTAAAATCTGGCAACCGTGACAGCGGTATGCAGGTTTTCTGCAGCGGGGTTATGTGGTTTTAGTAGGAACTGAACATAGTACGTACATTAAATCATTAATGGTACGCTGTGGAATTTAAGGGAAGAGTTACTAAATTGAAATAATCGTTACACGCTTCATTCTGTATTTCGAAAACATGTAGTTTGAGTTTAGACCATGCAGCCAGGGTCTCTATTTTGTCACAGTCATGCGCCTTGAACAATGCAAATATGTCACCTACCCCGGTAGCCGAGTTGGCCGGTTTCTGCACCTCTGGTCGCAGGAGCACCATTTGGGGGGGGCAACTCGGGAAAAAATCTTAAAAACACAGCCTTCAAGAAAATCGGCTTAAATTTGGCAATGCTGGGGGCCATGGCCCTCCACCCGTCTCTGCGTCCGCCAGTGGCTCAAGACAATCAGCATGCTGGTGACGTCCAGTTTAACAGTTCTCTTAACAAGCTGCTCCTACTCTATTACTTGCTAATTCTCTTTCCATCCAAACAGCTAAGAGCGGGAAAACCGAGAGAAGGGTTTAACATTCATGCCCGAATATTGCATCGGCGAATGATAAAATTGGTAGATAGTCACACTTCGGAACAAAATATGTGGAAGGCATGCTAGCATGAAATGGGTACGTAGTCACATTTCTACAATACAAATTCACGAACAACCGCATTTGCACAAATGCCGGATCACCTATTTCGCATTCGCGCCTGTGAATCTAAATTTCGAGGAAAACAACGTATCCTGGTGATATTTCAAATTTACTACATTGACTTTTCCGTCACTCTGCTTCCCTTTCAGAACACTTTCTTGAAAACAATGGCAAAGAAAGAGGAAAAAAGACTACAAAAGTATACCACAAAACGGAAATTCCTGCTTGTTACAAATGCAAAACGTTGGAACCAAAGCCGGTCAATGCATCACAAGTCGTCATCTATCCGCACGCTCACACTAGCTTTATCGTCTAACATACTTTCGGTGCCCATGGCTGAAAAAAACGCTCAGAGCACATAGAAAGCATTGTGCAGTGAGAACTTTGGCCAATCCCGCAACAAGCACACATTTTCCCTAATATTTAGGCCAGCTATGCAAGTTGGAGGCCAATATTACAAAACTGACCGGGAATGAGCTGTAGGACAAGCTTTCTACAATCGCGCAAAAGTGCGTATGACAGCGTCTTACACTCCGCTTGCTTTTGGCCGATATTCTCATCGAAATGTGAGACTTGATGCTTTAAAATAGCTCCAGCCGAATCAGCTTCCATGATGAATCCGTTTATTTATGTTTCAGAAGAGGGAACTGGCTCTTTCCCTTCGTACTGGTGGGAGTCCCTACAATACCCATCCCCCTGTCAGATCTCAAAACAAAGAAAGCGAAATATTTCTGCCTGAGGTTTTGAAGGGCTTTAATGATATGTATACTAGAGGGACTAAAATGAACTACATTATGTCTAAATTGAATTGACCTAGGGCGGCCTCTTCAAAGTCAAACGAAGCCATAAAGGCCAAATATGGACAATGTTTCGACCTATCTCAAAATGCCGGAATTTTTAGGAAATTTTTTTTACTGAAAACAGACTGGGATTATGGAGGGCAGGCCCCAGGAAGTGTTCTCTCGTCCATTTTAGGATGTATCTCATTCAGGGTCGTTGACATATGACATCAGAATACGATAGATTCCCTAAAGAGGGCATTATATCTCACATTTTAGCACCCATTGAGCTAGAAATATGGGGCTCAGGTTCTCAGGTAGCCTCAGGCTACATAAAATGTACTTCGCACTGGGTGACAATTTGGTCGGAAGCACTGGGGTCACTGACCTAGAGCAGTAGGGTATTGTCTTGGCATCTGAACTTAAAATTGACATCCATGTTAGGTGACTTGGACGTATTATCCCGGGTTAGTTCCGCCAAATGCAAGCCGAGTTTGAGCCGCTGTGGTACGCGTTTTTTTCTTTTAATTTAGATTAAGTGTCCGCAACTGTGAGTATGTATGCTCACCACCCACATCCACTGCGGATCCAGCAGGAGGCTTGCACAAGCGTTACTGGGCAATGGCTTATATCTGTCTAGCAAGATCATTGCAACTACTAAGTGAGAACTCCATGGCCGGATAACACCTTCTACATAAGGAGGATTCTCTGAAATCACAGTCGGCACTGCTGGCAAGCGCAGACAGTCATGATTGGACATTGCCCAGGCAGCGTCTGATGCCTCACGTTGCTATGGCAACGCTGCTAAGCTAGATCTTGATGGCATGCGATTACGGACAAGCAGATCCAGAAAAAACTCAAAAGCATCCCAAACGAACGTCAAAGTGGCGTTATAAAATCCCCAAAGTACAAAGACAAGCATGGTCAGACAATACCCGGGCTGGTACTAACTTGGTAGTCGCTCCAGGACGGCTGCCGGCGCGGATTGGCGGGAACACAGCACAACAGGTCAGAAATGGCGGCCCACAGCCCCCAGAACGGCGCGGCCACATTAGCACAACTCACCAACTATGTCTGACAAGCGGGCTGCACCTGCCGGCTGGCCCGAGGAGACAGGCCCATTCAATTCGCCCGGCTTTTCGGAAAGTCAATCAAGTCGAGTTTGAAGGCACCCTCCTACTTTGACTAAAACAGGACATTATGCAATCGCATGGATATCAAGAAAAGCCCAATGATAGGGTTACAATCCGGTTTAATAGACTCGTCGGCCGGAAACATGTGGCAAGCTGGTCTTGTAGCACGATACCAGCGAGAGCATACATATCATTAAATAGCAAAAAAAGAAAATTCCTTGTAACAGCCACATCCCGAAGTTCAATAAAATATACACGTGAAACTGCGATAGATTAGGCCAAGTTTCACTGAACCAAAAGCGAACCCAGTCAATAATTACCCGAAGACGGCATAGCTAATGCTGAAGGTAAAATGACTGCTCTGAGGCAAAAGCTAAATCACCAGGAGAATTTGTCTTCCTGAGGCCGAAACCATGATCGACCAAACACAAAACGGACTTTGTGCTAGTCACCCTAGTTCGGAATGCCCTCTAGCAACGCGAGATCAGCAACTCCAACAAATTAAGACCGTGAATTGTTCCCGCTCCCGGCACTTGTTCAAGCACCACGCAGTCACCGTAATTAGGCTCCCTTACACTGTTACAGCACATTTAACACTTGGTATTCTAAACCAAGCTTTCTCGCTTGTGACCTATTTTCTAAGTCCACACACGCAATTTAATTAAAACAACCACAGAGAAAAACTAGAGCACTGACAGTGGCACGTCCAGCAATTGCTCTGTTAGTTGTACATACAAGTTTAATTAATACGTCATCTTAGTCATATGCTGTTTTTGTTATTTCCCCCCTACTGAGAGCCAGTGGCGGGCATTTCGATAGCTTCATTCGATAACAATTATCGAGGTCATTGTCGGCGATAGCGTTTTCTCAAATTGAGGCAGTCAGTCATCAGTAACCATCGAGGCCAGCGTTTCTGCCAATTGGTTATGATAGCTTGCATAAGCTCTTCCTTCCGCAGTTTCTCGGTGTCCGCCGCCTTTTTCCTGTGTTACTCCCACAAGCCACACCGCCCGCAGTAGGCAGGCCAAGGCGGCACCGCCCGCAGTAGGCAGGCCAAGGGGATCGGAAGTGCCCTCGCTACATGGATACGATTGCCTAGTTTGTGCTTAGTCGTTTATTTTTCCTGCATGTACTACAGTTTCTGCATAAAAATACTAACTTTACCATTGTTTGCTGCGACTCCTCAATGGAGTAAGCGAATGCATGATACTGCATTCTATGATAATAATAAGAATAAAAATGTGCAACACTAAACGAAAGCTAAAATAAGCTATGTATTTCATGTTCTCAATTTAACTTTTAAAATAAATTATTTACCTATTTATATATATATATATATATATATATATATATATATATATCGTTATCGCATTATCGAAGTCGCCGTCTTCCCGAAATTATCGAATTATGGCTATCGAAGCCAGTGAAATTACCTAGAGCCCACCACTGATCAGGATCCAAACATCATACTTGATTCTAACCTATGAACACATTTGACCATAAGACTGCCATCAAAAACTAAATGCTACAGATATATGAATGAGGGCAACTAGCTAGGTGAACTGGAACACCAGATTAAATTGACAGCTCTTAATTTTTTCCAAATTCAAGGACATGCTTACCTCGAACTATAACTGCATTACTCTATCAGCTCAAGTCTTCGACTAGAAGCTTTCTTTTCTCGCTGACAAGAACGTCAGTATGTTATGCCCTCACCAAACAATGTGGGGTTTGTGGAAGCTGTGTTTGTGGTGTGATGCAGCTCGGTCCTCAGACACGAACACGGGGTAACGTTCTCGAAACCACGGCGGATGGCGGGGGCGGGGTGTCTACCCGGGCCCTGGGGGCGGGGCGTCTGACCAGGGCACTGGGGGCGGGGTGTCTAACCGGGGCACGGGAGCGGGGGTCTGACCAGGGCACTGGGGGCGGAGGTCTGACCGGGGCACTGGGGGCGGGGCGTCTGACCGGGGCACTGGGGGCGGGGCGTCTGACCGGGGCACTGGGGGCGGGGGGTCTGACCAGGACACTGGGGGCGGGGGTCTGACCAGGGCACTCGGGGGGCGGGGTGTCTAACCGGGGCACGGGAGCGGGGGGTCTGACCAGGGCACTGGGGGAGGGGGTCTGACCGGGGTACTGAGGGCAGGGGTCTGACCGGGGCACTGGGGGCGGGGCGTCTGACCAGGGCCCTGGGGGAAGAGGTCTGACCGGGGCACTGGGGGCGGGGCGTCTGACCGGGGCACTGGGGGCGGGGCGTCTGACCGGGGCACTGGGGGCGGGTGGCTGCACTGTCGTCACCTCACTTAGTCTGAACTGTTTCGCTTCGTTTTCGACGATGGCATTCCAGCGGTGACCTGACTTGAGACAGACTCAAGGCTGCCTCAGTCTGAATTCAAGTGAACTCCCACTGCCTGGCCTGATCGGGTGAGTCAAATGTACATAACTGGGTGCGCAAATTAATGTAGCGTTGTCTGCCCACTTGACTACGCAGTTTCTTCGAGTCAGATGCATTAAATAATATTTTTGGGTCCACTGACTCAACACAGACTCATTCACATTTTTTACTCGAAAAGATCGTTGCCTGAAGAAGACAACAAAAATGAGACGTTATGTGGGCATAGTAATCTTGCATTAGTCTGCAAGCGGAACTATTTACAATTAACTTACCCAATTGAGTTCGGGAATCAGGTTGCACTCTCCTTCATTTTGGGTCAGCCTCGAGCCACCAGGGATTATTGGCAGCGAGATGGCTTCTACCCCACACCCCCCCCACCCTCCGAAGCAAGGCAGGTTTGGGTTTCTGTGAAACCATAAATTGAGCTTTCGATGACATTTTGAAACTGCATGGTTTTGTGCTCCTTTCCAAGTGTTACATAAAATAGTATAGGGTCCGAGAAAGTTGTGAAAATTATCAAGCGATTATTTTTATGTTGGATATGGATTTTCGCATCGGGACATTGTTTATAACATCAGGCAACCCCGAAAGCATTTGCCTGGATTAAACGTACCCAATATGTAAAGGCCAGACTTTCCTTCTGCAACGGCCAATCACCATATAATGTCAATGACAAGAGCTGCTCTCCATATACCGCAGCTCTAGTTATTCAGGTCAACACTAATTTCCTTCCTTCCCATGGTCCAGGCACGATTCCAGTCAGTATGAAACACTGTCGAAAAAATGTTGGACTACAAATAATGTATAGATTTCGGACTGCTGAGGCAATGAGCATGATTATAAGTTGACAAGATGTTTAATTACCTGCCTCTTCGAATCCTGAACGGAAGAAGGCTGTAATACACTCAAGGGGACTTATCACTCCCGTTGATAAGCTATTGCTATAACTCCCATCGATGAAGGCTGTGTCGGAATATATATGTAATTCTAGTGTATTGGATCCATTTTGCATTCCGGATTCGACGAGGCAGGCCATTAGACACCCTGTCAACTTACAAATAATGGAGCTGTGCTGAAAATTCGGATTTGTTGGTAACTCAACAGCTGGCCCGATCCGGATCAAAGCAAGTTCTGACCTCATTGGGTGAGTCAAAAGTAGCAGATTCAGTTTGTACACTAACCTCACATTGTTAGTGGATAAAACCCCGCACCTTCGTTCGGTCGGATTCAGTAGATGATGTTATGGAACCGCAAATATGTTTGGGAGCTTGAGTCAGTGATGGATCAGTGTCAGGGTAAGGCCTATTCTGACTCAATTCCCACACTTCTACATTTTTTCTTATTACATAATTCACTCAAATCAATTAAATAAAAATGCCGGGATTAAGTAGACCAACAACTCCACATCAGCTTCCAACCTAAGTCACTTGCTTTTGACTCACCCAGTCAAATCAGGGAGCCAAATTTTTCTCTCGTTCTGATTGGGTCAGACTTGAGTTACCAACCAGTCTGACTTTAAATCATCTCACCAAGAGCTGTAAGTGACATGAAATCAAGGGCTGTAGTACAACAATAAAACGTGCATTTGCAAAGCCCATGGTATTGGAACCGGCCTAGTGCAGGACTGTTTTCCCTGGCCAACGCGATGGCTCTGTGCACAGGTAACAGCCTCCGGCTCACTCACAATCTGCTCGTCCTCGTCGGCCACGTCGAACACCTTGGCCACCAGCTCATTGCTGCGCTTGTCCACCAGGAAGAGGGAGCACCGTTCGGCGCCCGTCAGGTTGCGCGCCTGCGTCATAATCTCGCGCAGCAGAACCGTGACGTCACCTGAGACAGACGAACAGGACCGTCAACAGCGCGCTTCAAAGGAAAATTGCAGAAAAAACACTCGCAGCGCCAGTACACGCAAAAAGCGAGGGCGGCAGGCCAGAGATCAGCTGTGACGAGGGACTGGTCTCTTATTGAAAATTATCATGCCACGAAACTGCGTATCTGATACAGAGCCTACAGTACTCGAGCAATGATCGCGAAGATAATATCATCCTAGAAGAATTAATTAACATAACATATACTGATTGAACACTATTTATTGCAAATTCACCACCGATTGCGACGTGACTCAGGCATTCAACTTCGCAATCAGAAACTGAGCCGGAGTGGAAAACCAGAGTGCACACAGCTGCTTCAGACACTGAGCCGGAGTGGCGCGAGTGGACGCAGCTGCTTCAGACACTGAGCCGGAGTGGAAAACCAGAGTGGACGCAGCTGCTTCAGACACTGAGCCGGATTGGACGACCAGAGTGGACGCAGCTGCTTCAGACACTGAGCCGGAGTGGAAAACCAGAGTGGACGCACCCTCTCCAAAAACCGGGTAGGAGTGGAAAACCAGAGAAGAGGCAGCTGTTGCAGAAAACTAGAGTGGACACAACTGCCTGCATGAGTATACCAGCAAATATACATGTTTCGCGTTGGTTGTAATTGTAGCGACATTTTTTCTATGTAGTGCTTTTTTGCCTCGCTCACTCTTTCCGTATATATATATATATATATATATATATATATATATATATATATATATATATATATATATATATATATATATATATGATGTTAATGTGCTGCGCTGATGCAGTCCTGAGTTTCTATCTCAGCTGCGTGGACGCGATCTGTGCCATTGGCTCGGTGTGGGAGGTAAACAGCACCCCCCCCCTTTGCCCAGGGTAGCAGGTGCTGCTCGCTGGCGGTAACAAATTGGTTCCCTCTGTTCCCAGTTCCAGCCGAGGCACCGTACTCGGCCCCCCTTTTTGGGATGCTCACATGATGTTGATGCAGCACTGAGTCCTAGGCCTCAGTTGAGATGGTGCCCCTGGAACAACCGACTTTTTTGGCCTCCGCCCGTGGGTTGGAGCATTTGGGATGCCATGGTTCACTTGGTTCTGGCCGCTGAAGGCGGCGGTAAATGGGTCATGAGATCGTGATGAACAGAGAGACCCGCACCCCTGCTCGGGGACAGAGTCGCGGGGAAGTGAGTCAATGAGGGCTCAGGAGAGAGGTGTCTGGATCCCAGGGGGTAGAAAGAGAAGAGCGAAGGACTCGTGGTGTGGAGGCCGTAGAGGAAGGAGGCTTGACTCCGGGAGGCATACGCCGGAGGGCAGGCTGGGAGGACGCGCCAGCGCTGACGCAGCAGCCATGTGAGTACAAGAAACTATGAGCCGTTTCTTCAAAATTCAAAATTTGTTTCATCTCTCCCACCGAGCCAAATGACATGCATTGTTCGAATTGTGAATATTGGCAAAATCAGGGCAAGGGAAGCAACTATGTGAATGTGTGCCGCCGCGGGCCCCTATGAGCCGACAAGATTAGTCGAAATGTGCCAAATTATGAAATTGTCTGGAAAAGGGGGATGGTGGCGGAAAGGAAAGATGATTCGACTCAGATCTGTCCCTTTGTCATTGTCTTAAAATGGTACTGCTGACGTGTTCTGGACTGTCCAAATTAGTGCACGAATATAAGATGTGAGCGTTTTTTTCAATTGTCTTCTGATTCATGGATGCCGCTGAAGGTCTGGGACAGAAGATGAAATGAAATATTACTAGCTGAGCGGAATAGGGTCTGGTGGAGGGTAGTATGCTTTGTATAAATTTTAAAGAATGTTTCGGCCAAGTTATACGGGTCTTCTATAGAACAACAATTGACTACTTGCCATCTGTTAATAGTAGATCTATCGGAATTTAAAAAGTTCCTAGCTGAGGACAGAATCTTCGACGCCATGTTTTTTTCGTGGCCGGCCTATTCGTATGTAAAAAGTGAATCTAGCCGACAGGTACACAGAAGAATCCTTCGAGGCTTTGATTAGCTGAACATCGCACTACATATTGGGTACGTTCGTTTGTTCTTATGAATGTTTTTTTGCATGGGCGCTAAAATGCAGGTTAATCGCGCAATTCAGACTACGTTTGCGGCCGGAGATTGACTGCGACATTTGTGTCTGTCGAAATCCACTCAACTTAAGTTTTATCGGGCGACTTTTTTGAGTACCTAATCATCATTATGTACTCATCGCACGTCAGCGTATTCCCGTAATTCTTGTTTGGGAACACAGTCTCTTGGAATTATCACATTGTTTGCATTAGTATTCGCAAACCGCACCGAAATACATCATGCTAGAATTAAATCGGTAGTTCAGACAAAAAGGGGCAATAGAAATTAGCAGCGAATTAGTATGAGTTGTACAGATTCGAGCAGGTGACACGGTGGCGCCTATTTTTAGAACCAGTTCTACGCGACAATGTTAGATGATGTTTCCGTTCTTGTTGTACTGATTTCTATTTTTAACGTGGTGGGGTTCGGACATAATAGCATAGATAGAAGGTGACCAAAGGAAGAGAGTTCACGCATGCTTCTACCCATTCTTAGGCGGATGATGTAGTTTATTCCGGGTTGTGCTGTGGCTTTAAGTGATAAATTTTGTGAACAATTATTTTCGTGCCAATACGTTTCTCCCCTTGATTTATCTTTAAAGATGAATATCAGGTTTAGCCGGAATTCTGAAGGGTTGATTAGTTTCCTCTCCATATCAGTGCACCGCAAGAGCCTGAAAACCCAGTGTGAAGCAGGGACCGCTTTGCGTTCCACACGTCCGCCAGTCGCCCAGTCGCGAGAAAAGCGGTCACCCTGGTGGCTGTTGTAAATCGCCGCCGCTCTAAATGGCCATTTGTGCATATTTGTGCGTTTCTCTCCCCCTCCCCCTCTCACGCGGGCACGGCCGTCGCAGGAGGGGAGCAGCCGAACTCGGTTGTTACGCTATGACCCGCCCCAAAAAGGGTTCGGACTGGGAAGAGCGGGCTCGCGGCGCGGCCTGTTTTGATCGAATACAAAGAAATTAGGCCTTCAGCTGAGCGCAAGTTGCCAAACCGGAAAACCAAATATTTTTCAGGTATGGTATACCATCGGTATAACAACCTCAACGTATGTATGGCCAGGGGGCGATCCTTTCGAATGGTCATTTGACCTATTTTTGGTTGAACGTCGATAGTATCCCGAATGATCAGGCGATCCGCTAGCAGTCTGTTCTCTTTGTAATAATCTTCTTCCTTTTTTTTTTTTTTTCAAACAGAGCGGCATTCCTTTTTGTGTCCCCTTTATTATCACTGTCAAGGTGGGATGGGGAAGGCATCATGCGGCCCGTAGAAACTTAAACCGAGTAGTAGCGGGGATGTATTTTTATCTAACTTTAAATCAAAGGGCACAGTCGGCGGGACCTCCCCGGTCAACATGTAGGAATGTAAATAGTCGTTACCGTTGGGAAAGCGCTGCTCATAGCTTTGAAACAAGGTCGTAAGAGGTTTCAGCTGGATTGGCGGGATATGATATCGGGCGTGATTTTTTTTGCGGCGGAAGAAAGGAAATGAGAGAGGAATGAGAATAGTTTAGCGCAATTTAAATAGGACGAGGGCTGGCACGGTGAAGGTCTGGGTTAGCCACAGGGAAGCGCGAGGCTCTTCCCTTTCTGGGGTCGTTAACTGTTGACCGGTCGCCTATAGGGTGCATGCACGGATACCCGTTGTTTGATATTTGTGTATTCCTTTGATGAGGCCGGAATGCACGCTGGTCATGCATTACTGTTCCAGTTGCGGCTTTTAACGGGAAGCCATGGTCTGCATTTACCCCCCCCCTTTTTGTTTACTCGGAGGTATTTGTGAGATCCCCCGCCGGAGCGGTGGGTAGGGATAAAATTTGGGGCAACCATGCTGCGAACTGACACCTTTAGGATGGGGAACGCATGAAAGAATGGAATGGATGAGCGGAAGTCTGACGTGTGAGTGAGGGTGTATATAATAATTAAGGACCGGTGGCGCCGCAGTCAGAGGCGAGTGACTCCAAAGTGCCTCCCAGTAAGAAAACTGCAAATCAGCCCCCCCGAAATCAGAGTTCGACAAAGGAAATCCGTGCCACGCCCGAAAGGTGACCGCTCGGGCAAAATCTGGAGGATGGAATCCAGGGGGCGAGGCCCTACGCCCGAGGGGCGGAGGCAAGGGGGCGAGGCCCTACGCCCGAGGGGCGGATGCAGGGCGAGGCCCTACGCGGGGAGGATGAGGGTCGGGGGCCCCTGGGCGAGGCCCTAAGCCCGAGGGGCGGGTGAGTGCCTGAGCCATTGTGTTTGGCTTCCACCGGCAAGCAATAGCGCGATCTCCGGTACCGTCGGTCGCGAGCTTTCGCCGCTAGGATCGAGTCCGTTAAATTGACAAGTGCGTCTGGCACAAGTGACCGCGACGGTGCGCTAGTGCGGACTGGCTGCGGTGTACTGACTGTAGCAACGTGGCGGCTAAACGCAGGAGAGCCGCTCCGGTCGCGGGGAGCGCGGCTTATTTGTATTGTTCATCGTCCTCTTCATCGTTCCCGCTTACCTCTCCGAGCCCTCTCTCTCTCTCTCACACTCACACTCACACCCACACCTACACCCTCACCCACACCCTCACCCTCACCCTTTCTCTCTCTCTCATAATCCGTCAGAATTAGTCTGACGGCGTGGTCTGTCGCGAGGGCCAGGCTTCGTCACAGATTCGTTATTTAGGGCTCCGTCAGAATTAGTCTGACGGCGTGGTCTGGCGCGAGGGCCAGGCTTCGTCACAGAAGCGTGATTTAGGGCTGCGTCAGAATTAGTCTGACGGCGTGGTCTGGCGCGAGGGCCAGGCTTCGTCACAGAAGCGTGATTTAGGGCTGCGTCAGAATTAGTCTGACGGCGTGGTCTGGCGCGAGGGCCAGGCTTCGTCACAGAAGCGTTTTATTAGGTTCCGTGAGAAGTTGTCCGATGACGTGGCTATGAGAGGGCCAGTCTTCTTTACAGAAGCATATAGCTCTCCTAAATTCGTTGTAGCACTGGCGGCGCGTTAGCATGGGGAATAGTCTAGCGCCGGTGTGCGGCGAAGTGTCAGCACCGGGGAGGAATTTGGAATTACCCCATCGAGGGGCTGGCGTCGAGAATGTGTAGGTCGTGCACTGCGTTGTTGCAGGGCAATTGAAGACCATTGAGCTTGGGGGTATAATTGAAGGGAGACTAGTCAGTTCTGAGCACCGCTCCTATGCAGACAATATAAAACGTAGTATCTCTTATTAGGTGGTTGATACTATTTCCCATCCAAGCACCCCCAGCGATTTCCGACATCCATGACCCTGGGACAACCCTATACTCGATGCGTGGAGCTTAAACTTCGTAGCCGTGCAGCGGCAGTGCCCAGCTATGGTTTTTTGTTTGTTGGTTTTCTTTTTAGCGAGCGACTTTCTAGTGCCGAAGCCGTGCAAGCCCCTCCACCAAAATCGTCGGGGAACCTATATGGTCGCGAAGGACATTTATTGTCTTGAACAATCAGGGGCGGGTAAGGAAAGGAGGATTAAACTACAGGAAAGTACATTAGACAATAATCGCACTCGCTCAGTGATCGATACATAGGGATAAAAGAGGTTCAACACGGAAATATGAGAGGGAAGGTAGGATATTTGGTTCCGAAGAATACACAAGGAAGTTTAGCTTTGATGGATTTTTTTCGGGCTAAGACAGTGCGCTGCTTTGAAGGAAAAACTGCGACGCAAGTAAGAGATGTTTCAGAGCGAGAGGGATATCGAAGTTAGCACGATTTCAGTTTAAGGAGACATAGACGGTCCCTGACACCGCTCCTATGCGGGTTAGTTGGGAAGGAGCGCTCCGGGGCCGGCGGCAATAAGATTAATTGTGGCAGATATTTATTTGGCCTAACGCGAAAATTTCCAAATCTCCAAAACGGGGGGGTATATGCATGTTGGCTCATAAAATGGGAGCTTATTTGGCTATGTGCATGTAATGGCTCATTGTTTGTTGTATCTGCGTGTCTTATGTGTCCCGCTAACGGTCCTGGAGGCGCGTCCAGCTCCTGACCGCATCGCCTGTCTCCCTAAATTTCCGTAACGGGTGGTGGAGAGGACGGCCACATATCAACACGCCTTTTCCTTTTCCACCGCAAACCCCGTTACATAATCGTTGAGGTTTAACGACTCACTAATTGCCAAGGTCGCAAGTGCCACCAACTTCACCCTGTTGAGAGCTTTGGGGATCAGATTATACCCAGATCCGTGGCTCAGGAGGCAGGCGCTCTGACAACGAGCCATGCATCCCTTGTTTTCTGTTGCCCAGACAACACAGCCAGGCCTTGGTTTTCAGGGGCGCCATGAAAATTGTATTGTCCTCTGGAGCAATGATGACGCGTTAAAGCGATCTTTCTGAGTCAAAATTTCAGTGGAAACATTAACAGCATTAGCACCGTTATTCAGAACTTTACACTTCTCAATACAGTCGTACCTTCTGCCTCCAGATACACGACTCTGGCAGTACAGGGAAACTTCACTGTACTGCGCCACGAACCCAAGGGAGCCCAAAAGGCAGCCGACACCATAGTAGCTGCATTCAGTTACAACACCCTCAGCAGTGTTTGCACGTTAATTCCATTAGTCACAGGAAAACGTGATAATCAGCGGGCTAATAGAACAAAGCGGGTGCGAGGCCCGACACAGACTAGAGGCCATCCATTAGCGGCTGCACCCAGAGCTAATTAACTGGGACGTATGAGCCGGCGGAGGAGCACAGTGAACGGAGAAGTGGGGCAACAGTGAACTCATCTGTGAAATGAAACCCATATTTGGCTAAATTAAAGGCCCTACTGGTTCACGCAAGCACAGGCCACCCCGAAAAGATATCAGGCGGTTTCTGTTGTGAATCTACGTCCCTGAGTAGCGCCAGGCTCGAGCTTTGGGCCGTCACTGGTGGAGGCTTTGCTGAACCCAGGTACCGCTGGTCAGCTCAGCCCCTACAGGGCAACCCTCTGCTCCCGCCGGACCTACCACTTATTGGGAAGGAAATGTGCTCGGCGGTGCCGGTTTCCGGGAGCGCCCGTCCCATCGTTCAGCCAATGACTTCGTTTATATCATCCCTGTTCTTACTGTTTTCTTTTGTGGAAACGTATGCATATGGTCACAATGCAGTTTTGCCAGTGCGGCAGCACTCCCTCCACCAGCCAAAGCGGGTGTGTGGCGCCTTTCTTTCATCCCTCACAAGCTAGCACCCAGGAGAGATCTCGGACGGTAGCATTGCAAAATTCAAAACATGTTTTGCGAGTGTGGCCACACTAACACCAACAACCAATGCTATTTTGTGTGGTGGCCTTGTTCCACTCTTCTAGCAAGTTTTTTAATGTAAATATAATCTATTTAATAGCCAATTTTAACAGACATTGACACTGACGTTGTTCATCACAACCTAACACCCTACCTCCCCTCCCTCCCACCCTCCTTCCCTGTCGTCACCACACACATCTTCTCCACATGCACAACGAGCTAGCAACTCATGTTTTTTGCTCGTATTGTGTTACCGCTCGACACACAATGCAACGAACAATACATATTTAACATACAAAAGCTTGACACACTTGAGAAAACCTCGGCCTCTCGCCGACCATCATCAGGTTCCATTTTCCGCACACATTGATCCCCCGCTCGTCTGTACGGTAATGGCTCCCGCGCCGCGGCACCACCCGCGCCCGCTCTCGATCAGAGGTCCACTAAATCGAAAAGGACCAACAGTGCTGGGGAGACAAAGGTTAAGAATCGAAAAGATATCCCAAATTTTATACGTATGTTACGCGCTCACTGGTTAGTTTTTTCGTAAATTGTTCCCCACATGTCATGAAAGTCTTGCTCCCTACCTGATATTTTTGCGATGTATTTTTCTATATCTAAGTACTGTTTGGTGTATTTCTTTAAATTGAGAGAAGTTAGCCTAATGCACTGGGACCTGCACTTTTCTTTCCAAATGAATTGACTCGCAAGGATAGTTATCAAGCTTGTTTGGCGGGATTGCTTTTCATTAGATGATTTGGTTCCCAATCTAATGCTTGGGTACGAAAGATTGTTTTGCAGTCCTAGAAGATTTCGCACACCGTGCCAGATAGCCTTTACCGATGGGCAGTCATAAAATTTGTGCTTCAATGTCTCTGACACTGATGGACATGCATGGCATTTGTCACTCTCAATTATTCCGTAATAATATAAGAGGCGGTTAGTCGGAAGTATTCTCCTTATTAAGCGATAATGAAACCATTTCAGATTCACATCCGATGTGACCCAGTGCAAGCGTTCGTATACCTGAGACCATTCGATTTCGGGCGTGCTCAACTCATCCTGCCATTTTGAGTGACATTTGTCTGCTGCTGGTATGTGTTGTTCAATAAGATTGTGATATGACCACTTAGATACCTTGGTTGTGGAACGTAAAACCTTCCTGCATTCTGCTTCTTCGGGCTCCAGTGGTTTTTGGGTGTTTACTTTCCTTTTTTGTTCTACTGGTATAGCTCGTAATATCTTCAATGCCTGAAATGGGTGCAGATCGAACTTCAGTGCTAATTCGTTTGCTCTGTATATCCTTTTCTCGCTTTGATTATAAAGGTGTTTGAATTGTATCAAGCCTTTCTGGATAATGTATTTCTTATTTAGGGATTTATTTTTCTCAAGATTAATGTGTTTATTCATCCAAATGACTTCGTTCAATATGGATTCCGCGGGGAGGTCATAACTGTTTTTTATTTGCATCCAGGCTAGGCAGGTTTCTATCCAGAATTGGTCTTTGACTTTTATCTGAAGTTGTTTCAATTCAGTATTACAGTGAAAATATTGTTATTTTGTCTCTTACTTACAATTTTTCCTCCATAACTACCTTCCATTTCCCCTTGTTAGCATCATCTAAGAATTTGCAAATCCATGATATCTTCAAACTATTTGCCTTGGCCAATACATCAGGCACTAGAAGACCTCCGTCTTTGTATTTTGACTTCAATGTCGCTCGTTTGATTCTATCATTTTTGTTTCCCCATATGAATGCAAACATCATTCTTTCAATCTGTTTTATGTGTTGTGGTGTTGGGGCTGGGAGCACTGACATTAAGTAAACCAATGATGATAATAATTCCGATTTTATCAAATGTATTCTTCCAAACGGTGTGAGGCTTCTTCCTATCCATGGTGTTAACGATGTTTTTAACGATTCGCACCTGCTGGTCGTAATTTAGCTTCGCTATGTCTGAATTGGTTTTGTACCCAATTTTAATGCCTAGTATTTCGACGTAATCTTTTGGCCATTGGATTTGGAAAGCCGGACATATCGGGGTTTTTCTGCATCCTTTCGTATCCAAAGAGCTTTTGACTTTTGGTGATTCAGCTTTAGACCTGATATATCTTTAAACTGAGAGAAAATTTCCAGAAAATGCGTGAGGGATTCCTCAGTTCCATCCATTACGACTGTCGCATCGTCAGCATAACTAGTCACCTTAATTTCGCTTTGGTTTATAGAAACCCCTTTGACAATGGAATCCCTTCTGATGCGGTCCAACAATGGCTCGAAGCATATTAAAAATAGATAGCAACTTAAGGGACACCCCTGTCTGACTCCCCTCTCGATCACGTACGGCTTAGACAACAAACCGTTGATCTGGATCACCGCCTTAGCTGCAAAAGATGGATTGGTGTCATAGATCATGTTAATCCATCCGAGAAAGTTATTTCCAAGGTTTTTCTGTCTCCAAACCGCTACCGACCAGATACCACGACGGTTTCGTGCTGAAAGACGGAAAGCGGTTGCGCGCATGCACTGTTATGATTACAGCGCAATCTCTTCAGAAACAGCTGAGTTATCGCGAGTGGCTCAACATGCCCCTGGGTGCAACTAGCCCCGGTCTCCCCTACTTGGCACACCTTATCCTTGATCGATTCCACAACTTTTACCGCAATTTTAAGGTTGGGTCATCTCAGGTCAGGTCACAAGTGCAGGTCAAGAGACCTCACCTCCAAAAATATTTAAGGTTTTTTATCAATTTTTTATCAATCGGGATTTTGTGTATCAATGACCTACGGTCAGGTACGGATCATGACCTCTCCGTTGGAAATGCATGGGAAGAACAGGAAGGGCTGTATTTGTGTAGATACAACTGCAAATGCCTTCATATTCTCCAAATCATAGTATCTTGGATCCCTTTCCAGGTTAATGTTGCAATTTTAGACCTGTGATCTTGGAGAGGTTATTCTAGTTCTACCGTGTATTGACCACAATCATCAAGTTGATTATTTTGTCAATGCGAGTGTCCGTAGTTTATACATCTCAAAAAGAAGAATAAAAATTTACATATGAGGTTACAATACATGGATGGAAGATGATTAATGTTTACACAAAAGAGTCACAAATGAGTCCAGTGAATCAGCTTCCAAGGTTGCCTGGGGCAAGTTGTTCCAATCTCGGATGGTTTTCGGGAGAAAAGCGTGAAGGTGATAGTCCGCTCTGCATAGTGGTGCCAGAAACTGTTGATTGTGTCCCCATCGTGATCTTGGCGGGAGCGGTAAAGTTTACTCTTTATGCCTTTTGCATCCATCATGCCGTGTTTTATCTTATAAAGCATCGTAAGCCGAGCTTTTTTCCGTCGCTCTTCAAGACATGGCCATTTGAGCCCTTTTAGCATTGATGTTACGATGGTCGTTCTCCGGTAGTCTCTCATAACGAACCTTGCCGCCCTACGTTGAATATTTTCTGTTCTATTGATGCTCTGTTGACGGTGAGGGTCCCAGACGGCACTCGCATATTCTAAAATGGGACGTACATATACTTTGTACGCAGCTTCTTTGATCTTCCGGGAGCTGATTTTCCAATTCCTCTTCAAGAAACCAAGAGATTTGTTAGCTTTGGAACAAGTCGTTTCGATGTGCTCATTCCAGCTGCAGGTTATCTGGGGCTACTTAAGCAGGTTTCAGACTTGGGTCAATAACTTTGCAGGAGATGATGATAAAGCTTTTACTTTACAGCAATCGCGTTTTTTCGCTATCCCGCATAGAAGCCGAGTTCGAGGGGGTGTTTGAACACCCCCTCCCACCAGGGCGAAGGTGGCTCGGAGGCCCACCGGGCACCGGTGTAGGGGCCCACGGGTATTAACCCTCGCCCCACCGGGGGGCCATCGATGGCCCCCCGCCTACGGTTTTTTCGGGATAGCAGAAAAACAAAGAGGTGCAGCACCACAGTTGAGGGCTCTACCTCTCACTGCATCATTTTCCCACCATCCCTGAAATTTTTTACCCCGGGTCACCCAAGTTCAGGTCACTAGACGAGGTCAACCAAAGTCACCTCACTTCAACTTTAGAGCTCTGTAAGAGCTACATTTCGAAGTCGATCGATTCGAAACTTCCTACACTGTATGGCCCCTCCAGGGTCTACAAGGTGTATATCCGGGATTTTTCGATTTCGTGCACTGAGGTCAGGTCACGAGGTGACCTCTCCCATTGAAAAGGCATGGAGAAAAGCTGTCTTATGTTCTAAGTCACAAAAACGATTGAAAATGCTCAGCTTGATCAGAATAGCGTTCTTGGACACCCTTTCACGGATTCCAGGGGCCATATTTGCCATTTGACCTCTCCAAGGTCATCCAAGGTCACCAGAGGTCAAAAACTGTATTTTTACAATAACTTTTGACCTAATTAAGCTAGAGCGCTGAAACAAACACCACCGTGTTTGTCTTGTCACTGGCTTTCATTTTATACACGGCAAGGTCAATTTCTGACCTTTCGTGACCTCAGGTCATAATAGGTCACGAAGTGACCTCTGGAGGTCAATCCACTGGCGGGAGGTCTTTACGTTTCACATAGCAGAAAAATAACTGATAATTTCCTATCAAATGTACTTTACCAGACCTCAACAGCTCTAAGGGCATAAGAGGTAAGCCCAGTTTGCTTAAGCATTGCATATTTGAGTGAAAATAGCCGATCTTGACCTAATTTGACCTCCGGAGGTCAAACCATTGACCTGAGCACTAAAACATGTGAAGTAATTTCTTACTGAATTCACGCGAGCTTTCTAGTGCACTTTGCAGATTTGCGCTAACGCCCATATTTTTGGAGTTAGAGGGGGTCATCGATGCCCCCCGGTGGGGCGAAGGTGGCGCTGGACCCCCGGTGGAGCGCGGGTTAATAGCAATCTCAGAGAGCGTTAGGGAGGCAGCAATCCAACACCAAAACTGGAAGCATTTACGTAGTCCCATGCTGTCAAAGGGATGAAAATGAAAAAAGCTAGATCAAATCCACCAAATCTTCGGCAAGACGTCCCAGGTTCACAATTTGGGGGATGCGTCCCTCCACTTCCCAATTTCGACGCTCATGCACCCAGGAGATTGAGAACGAAAGCATGGTAAAACTGTGTCTTGGAAATCAAGCGTCCACGTGCAGAGAAACTTTGAACTATTTCCCGCAATCAGATTTCTGCAGGAACGGATTCAATGGGGGGGGCGAAGGGGGCGTTCGCCCCCTAGTTCCGTGGAGTTGCCCCTCCCCCTCTAGACACAAGCCGACCATGTCGAGCGTCGAAGGCTTCCTGAAAGTCTTTAAAATGCGAGAAATGTGGGGCATTCAAATTGAATTTAGAATGTAAACGACTAGTGACGGCGGATTCACTTTTCGAGCGGGTGCGCGAGTTTTTCAGGAGGGGGTGCCTTACTCCCCAGGGAGGCGCCTTTGGCTGCCAAGGGGCGCCCACTCAGGGGGCGCGCGCCGACATGATTTCCCTGCGTGAGTGGATAAAAGTAATCGATCCAAGCTATCCAAGGGCGCCTATGCCATCCAGAGGGGGCACCTTTTCTCTCCAGAGGAGCGGAGCCTATTTGCTCTCTATGGGGCGGCTTTGATGTCGGGGGGGGTGCCATAGATATGTCAGTATTTTTCACACAGAGGGTCCTATCTCTTCAGGTAGGCGGTGTTTGGGCCAGATTTTCTCTTGGCCGGACGGGAGCGCCGGCCAAATCCGGGAGGAGGCGGTCGAATCCAGGGGGGGGCGCCTCGCCGGACCAAGTCAAAACCGGGTGTGCAAAAATATACTTTTGTACGCCTCAATTTGTCAGGGTGTGCAACTGCACACCCTGCCCCCGCCGCTCCCCCCAATCCACCGCCCCTGTCCACCACAACGCGTGGGGGGAGGGTGGGAGGGGAGTCGGCCACAGTGATCTCAAAAGTTACACACGTACGCCAACGGGGCATGAAAGAGCTGCGGGGTAAAAATCACAAAATATGTGTCAAGTAATTTATGAACAGTACCCAATACCGGCAGATGTGCCCTGTTTTCTGGCGCCTTTCATTGTTTGTCGCCTGTTCACATCAGCCGTAGACTCGGCCGCCCGTCTCCAGACAGGGGCTCTCCTCTGGGAACCCCCCCCCTCTCTCCCCCATTTCCCGGTCAAACGTCAAAGACTTTCACTTACTAAACAATGCAAAAGATAGCGTTGAGAAAGCGTCCCTCGGAACGCACAAAAGACACCCAGAGTGGCAAGAGCTCCCATTACTGGAGTCCTCGATCCGTCACTGGTTTACAGCAGCTAATATTCCTGGTTTGGACCATTACCTTTTGACCTGTTCAGACGTGAGCCTTTAAGCGATCTACTGCTCTTGGGTGTAAAGGATCAACATGTAATTTATGATTGGCCTACCTCTCATAAAACTATACTCATCCTCGGATCAGATAGATTAATGGCCCTTAATAGAGAAGGTACCTGCAAGGCGGACTTGATAACGCCAGGCAGATCGTTGGAGGAGAAAACCATGCGTCTCCTGGGTTTTCTCACCGCAGTAAATGATTCCCGAGTAAGACAGCCAGCACCACGTGGACTGCAACAAAAACGGAAAGCGGAGCAGAGGACAGGGAGCACATTTGGGGCGCTTCCGTGCCGGATAGCATTCGGATAGAGGCGCAGTATATATTAACCAGCACAGATACCAAACTATTTACATCAAGAGAATTGGGCTAGCTCTACACCCGCGTGCTGCTTCTGGCTTTTCGTCTACAAATACAGTCATACATATATTAAGTATCAGTTACAAAATTCAAAGCCCCTTTCAGATCATTATTTTCTTTTTGGGACAACCAGTATATGAAACTGTTAGCTATACCATCCTTCCAATGAAACAGAAGTCAGAGCAGTGGACAAAAACTACGATGCCCTCCGGTTTCAGCGCCATCAGTGTTGCGCTTCCACTGAGCCAGCCGCAGCCATGGTTATCGTTCAATGGTTATACGTTCGGATTATTCCGCCCGCAGCTCAGCTGCTCCACTCACTCGCACCCAGGAGGCGCGGACGGCCCAGCATACACCGTCAAACCAAGTGTACCCAAGAAACTTGGTTTACCTAACAAGTCTGAGGCACTTCAACAGCGGTTCATTGAATGGTGCTATCAGCACCGCCCGGCTGGCAGGGGTACCGCAGCTTTGGCTCGAAGACAGAGCCCTGACACATCACCATGGTCTAAGCGCGGACAGGAGGCCCCTCCGAACCAGTCTCTCTCCTTTTCGTCTCTATTCTGAGGCAAATGCCACAGAGGCGCCGCACACAGGCACCCGAGCCAGCCGTGCAGTCAGCTGCTGTGCTTTTTTACCTTTATCTTTTCAAATTATTACCTGAGCCTAAGATTAAATACTGTTTTTACCTTTTTCGTTTCCGTTCCCCACTGTTCGACATAACACAGTTCACGGCCTTACTTTTCTAGCAGCCTCTATTTTCTGGGGTTGTCGCCTTCTCGTGATGAGGGGTCCCTAGTATTCTTTTGTTTATAGAATATTCACAGTGATATACATACATACTCCTTTACCAAATGAGTTCGACTCGAATTTCGAGACAGTCCATTTGAGCGACTGGGAATGGTAAAATCGATTTTCAGACTGAGTTGTCAGGCAAAATAGCACAGTGCGTGTTAAGTGCCATCAGGGAATACCTATATTTTCTAAGCCTACAGCGTTGTTTGAGAAGAAATTAAACAAAGAAAAATATTGTATATCACAAATAATAGTCACAAAGGTGATCTAGCAGACATTAATCCCGGGGATGTTTCCACTGGCACGTCTGGCTTCCAGGCCACGTGCTAAAGTAGGTAATTCAACGCGGAAGGAGACACCATCAGTCCATAGCCTCCCGGGAGCGGGTGATCATTTCACCTCCAAGAGCTGCCACTGAAGCGGGTCTGAGCTGGGGCCATATTTCCCAGGGGGTGAGACATTTGTCATCCAAACAGCGCCTCAGGGAGCTGGCCGTGCAGCGGAACGACGCATGGCTCTGCGGCTGCAGCTCGGCTGCCCAAGCCTTCACCCATGCCCACCATCTCATCTCGTGATTCACAGCATCTGAGGACACCTCACTCTCCCTCGCCACCACTCACCCCTCCTCCGTCTGCTCTTTACCGTTATGTTTTTCCGCATGATCTACCATCTCATTATACCACGATGCACCAGGTATAAAAATGTTGGCAGTTAGCCCCGTAATAAGCAGCATGAGCATTACAGAGTCACTTGAGAGGCTGTTAGTGTAAGGGGCTTGATCTTCAAGCGACCACCTTAATGGGAATGTGGCACCTTTATAACGTGATTTTAACTGAGATAGCCAAGTTGTAAAGCATGCCGGAAAACCCGGTACTCAATATATCATGTGCCTTGAAACACAAAATGTCCGTGGAGAAAAGCTAAAAACCTACCTGAAATGTACCTGAAATGTACCTGAAATGTACCCCAAATCTACCCCAGCCAGGCGGCCAGTTGTCAGCTGTTGGTGTGACGATGCGCTGATGTCACGGTGAGTAATCAGCCGATTGAAGCCCTTGAAACCTTTTGAATATGGCAGTAGTTGCCAGATCATGATGTCATCCACCGGCAGGGCTCTACTTTTCACTCTAGAGGAGCATTTTGAAAATCAAAATATTGAGTTCATTGTAAATATTTCAGAGAAATCATGGACGTTTCATGATTTTCGGATAAAAATACCCCATAATTACACTACATTCCCGGATTCGACCAAGGTGCCACATTCCCTAAGACCTCCCAAGCCAACCTATTGCAACCCGCAGGAGTCTCAGCAGATTGACCGGCTGAGCGAACCTGGGACAGCGTTCTGATACCACGCGCACAAAGAACATATGTATGTATGTACATACGTCGATGCGCTTTTCTGAGCTCTGCCTATTCACACACTACACACTGCATTGGTCTGCACGGTAGGTCGGTAACGGCAGCTTCCGGCTTCATCTTCGACGTCTGTCATGAGTCATCTTTAGTACGCTCCGGACACAATCGCAATACCGAATTGGCGTTAGAAAGTGATGTGCTCGCACAAGCTCGTACGCACGGATGAGATCAGCATACGCCGCTCGAAATGGCATTCTAGCCTTATACGTTAGAGGTAAAGAGCGGGTTGGCAACTGTCCCCCGGAGCTGACACCGGATTCATCGAGAAGAGTCCGCCACCCCAGATCCGTCCCCAACTCCGCTCCGACAGCCAGCTGCGAGCCGGTAGCGTCCAGCCCGGACACCGACAACAGCTGATGAGGGTAGCTGAACCTCGCGGTTACGGACATCCTCGCGTTACATCAGCTTCCGGCTCTCAGATCCGTTCTCCAACATAGGCGGATCCAGCGGGGGCATAGGAGGCACCTCCTCCTCCCGATCGCCCCTTGGCGCCTCCTGAAATGGTCAATAGGATTCGACGCCCATTCGATAGGCTTTACCACCTCAAAGTGGCGCACCTCCCCCCGGTGTCCCTGACACAGCACTGGTTGATGCGCGTTGGGGGCGAATGTCCCCGATCCCTTTTGAACGGCATCTTGCGATGCAGCGCTCCTGGTCTCAATGTGCATAACAAGGGGTGTCACCACCGGGGCCCTGCGGAGCCACCCAGTCCCCCACTCGCCAAAACGGGGGACCACTGCACCCATTTGTGGCTCTCCAATCAGTTTCCAAACAATTATTGCGCTGAAATATGTAAAAATGCCGAATTTATTAACCTTGTTTCATCTTCAAGTAGCTGCTGCCGCTTCGGCTTAACACCTGTGACACAAATTTCACACCACCTTCACAAAAGGAAAAGAACGCAAATTCAGACAAAAGTTCCCATCACCGCGTCTGCCCCCACCCCTACACCGCACTACAAGACTTGGCGGGCTGGCCGTAGTGCCGGGAGGCAGCAGTTCTGCTGAGTTCGGTTGAGGGTCGGGATTGTCCGGTTCCGCCGAGCCGCCTGGTGCTGGCCGGCTGTTGCGGCCGCCCCGCGGCGACACCACGGGGCGGTGCCGCCGCTGTCTCCCCAGCCCGGCTGCGGCAACAAACACCCCGCACTAGCTTGCAAACACGGCACGCCTCCGCCCGCCAGCGCGCGACCGCAGTCACCTGCCACGGTGACGTCACGCCGCCGCAGGGGGCGCGGCGTACTCAGCGACAGCCCAGCGTCCCAGTCACGGGCCGGCGAATCAAGCACAGAGCAGCGAGAACAGCTCTCACTGCCAGACCACGCACAGTGGGCGCTTTTCAGCTCAAGCGCGAACAAAATAGAGTTTTGCCCTATGAACGTAAAACAAGCCAGTCGACTCCCAATTCCCCTGGCTTCTGAATCCAAACATTTGTTAAGCTCTGACACAGGCTTAACCGTCAACAAAGCCGTGAACACACACTTGTGAGTCGCTCAGCTTCCCGACGCTGATAGAGCGTTCGTGCGGTGCAGGTTCAGCGGGGCTTAACATGTTTTGAAAACAGGTTGTTGAGCAGTAACGTAATTTTCCATTTGGTTTGGGATGCCGGGGAAGTGCAGGGGCAAAACAAGGGTTCAACACTATTTTGTAGGCGCTGGTTTGACGCACTGCAGCCGCCATCAGAGCTGGGTGGGGACGGCAGCTGCTGGAGCGGCCGACGCTGGCTAAGTAGACCTGGTAGCGGCTGCGAGTGGCGGAACACCCGGACCCCGAGTTCGGTCACCGGCACTGTCCTCGGGGCTGCTGGTGCCGTTCGACCAGGTGGGGACGGCCGATGCCGAGCGATGGGACAGACAGACGCGCAGGTGTGCCACCACAGCAGGCCCTGCAGTCTGTACACTTCTGCGCGGCAGTCCGTGGTGAGGCCAGGTGGAGGGGAAATCAAACACGACCTCCGCACTCTCACAGCTACAATGTAATTACAGTGTAATGGCCAAGTTCGAATGTTTCCTATCCATAAAAGGGTCAGGGGAGACCTCTGCACGGACGCAGTCAGCAGCCCGTCACTGAGCATGTCATGGTGACCGGAACGGGGCGCCATAATATTAATTTAAATAGTAATTATATATCTCGTACATAATAGTTAATTTATTGATTTTTGGGGCTTATCGACGCACCAACTGCCTTCCAACTCTTTCCCTGTTGGAAGGGTTTCTCGGGAGCCAGATTGCTCGTTGCCCAGGGAACCTGCCGAGCCTTGAACCCGGGTCGGCCGCGTGGAACGCAAGCGTGCTGACCACTACACCACCGCACTCCCTCATGGAATAGAAGACATCCGTCAAGAGTGGGGGAGTGGGCCGTCGCCCAATGTCCGTCTGGCTTCGCCGCCAGATGTGAAATGCATTTGCCCACGCGTGCGTACAGGCCGGCAGCATTGTTGCCACGCTGCCCGACAACAATCCGTCAGAGCAACCAGGAAAACCGCGGGCGGCCGCCCACTGGGAACCGAAACAGAGACGGCCGCGCCAGGAAAACACGGCCGCTCCACAACGGAGCCCAGCGACGGAGATGGCAGAGGACACACGCACAGGAAAATGGGGCGCAAGCGGGGCCTGCCCCCATCGAAAATTTCCTTATTTCGGCCAAATTGAAAAAAACATACAAACAGAAAGTTTGATGACTATCATGTGCAGAAGGTATCAAAGAGTCTAAATCCAACCATTTTTTTGGTTTCTAGACGAAAAATCTTATAGCCAGCAAGAGGTTGAAGATTCACTGGCCGCTCACGTTTTTCTCAGTGGCGACGCTTGTAGCAGAAACAGTGTAGCGCGCCCGTGCAACAGCGCCACGCCTCCAAAACTTCCAAATCAGCTCCACACTGCAAGCTGTGTGACTGCACGGTCATGCTCTGCTGCAATTTCCTGCGCCGGTCACATACCGACGACAACACACCACTTCCTGCCAAACTTGTGTAGCGAAACTTCAGGGTATCACGTTAATTGAGTCACAGTGACAGTAAGTTTTGCCGTAACTATCCCCGGTCACAGCTGACGTCAAAAGCAGCATCTGACGTCTTATCGAAATTAAAAGAAGCATATCACTCGACATTCCGTACGGTACAGCATGAGCACAATCCTACTACGTTGTAAATGTATGACAGGGCGTTCTTCAGCCCTGTTTGCTCGATGCACCGCAGCTAACAAGGCTGTCTGATATGCAGCTTTTGGCATCTGCACAATTTATCAGCTGCCAGATATCAAACTCCACCCTGCGCTGTGTTTGCGTTTCACGATTCAGCAGCGCAGCCACCGATCGATTCTAGTGCGTCCTACTCAAAGACTGCAGCTTGTATCAATGCATATCTATGTTAATCATACAAGCGTCCCTTAGCTTCAGGCAAGGGTTCTAGTCAAGCCATATACGGTCAAGTTTTCCACTGTTGCTTTTCTTCGTTAGCTGCAAAAGAAATATTCCCAAGGTTTCCCATTGATCAAAAGTACGCTGTTACTGAAGCATTGATTATTATCCAGATAATATATTTTTCTCGTTAATTAATTAGTCCACATTTAACGATAGGACTACCCAAATATGGTTAAATTAGAACTGATAAAATATCGACATCCTTAAGTCTAGAAACTTATCTCCAATAACAAAGGACCGGAACGTCTAATGCCGCAGGCTTAGCTCCCCTTTCCTGAGTGATCTGACAGAGCCGGTCTGACGAGCTCGCCGTGCCCCGGAGGCCTCCCTGGCGTGAGATACCGGCGGCGGCGGCGCAGCCCAGAGCGATTGAGTGAGGATCGGAGGTGACAGGCGGGCGACAATCTGCCTCCGATACTGTCGCCGTATCGGCCGGGCATCGGCCGCCGCCGCCACCTCGTGTCAAGGGTCGCCGCCGCACCGCCACCAGCGTCCGCTCGCCCTCCCACCGACCCTGTCCCCGCCACTCACCCTCCCACCGACACTGTGTCCACCACTCACCCTCCCACCGACACTGTGTCCACTGCTCACCCTCCCACCGACACTGTGTCTACCACTCACCCTCCCATCAACACGGTGTCCGCCGCTCACCCTCCCACCGACACTGTGCTCACCCTCCCACCGACCCTGTGTCCGCCATTCACCCTCCCACCGACACTGTGTCCGCCGCTCACCCTCCCACCGACACTGTGCCCACCACTCACCCTCCCACCGACACTGTGTCCACTGCTCACCTTCTCACTGACACTGTGTCCACCACTCACCCTCCCACCGACACTGTGTCCGCCGCTCACCTTCTCACTGACACTGTGTCCACCACTCACCCTCCCAACGACACTGTGTCCGCCGCTCACTCTCCCACCAACACTGTGTCCGCCGCTCACCCTCCCACCGACACTGTGCCCGCTGCTCACCCTCCCACCGACCCTGTGTCCGCCACTCACCCTCCCACCGACACTGTGTCCGCCACTCACCCTCCCACCGACACTGTGTCCGCCGCTCACCTTCTCACTGACACTGTGTCCGCCGCTCACCCTCCCACCGACCATGTGTCCGCCACTTACCCTCCCACCGACACTGTGTCCGCCGCTCACCCTCCCACCGACACTATGTCCGCCGCTCGCCCTCCCACCGACAATGTGTCCGCCACTCACGCCCCCACCGACACTGTGTCCACCACTCACCCCCCCTCTCACTGACAATGTGCCCACCACTCACTCTCCCACCGACCCTGTGTCCGCCGCTCACCCTCCCACCGACCCTGTGTCCGCTGCTCACCCTCCCACCGACACCGTGTCCGCCGCCCACCCTCCCACCGACCCTGTGTCCGCCGCTCACCCTCCCACCGACACTGTGCCCGCACTAAAATTAAGGTGCACTAAGCGCGGCCAAAGTCTAGGTGGGAGGGAGTCTTTAAACTCTTTTACTGAGGCTCCGCCCTGCCCCGACACCGAAATCGGCTCTTCCCATGTGAACTCAATTGGACACAAAATATAAGTAGGATAAGATGCTTATGGCTTACCTCCTCGAACCCTGGATACAAAATGGAGATAGTACACTGATACTTTTTCAGTAGTGCACTGCTGCAGAAGTGCTAATACACTGAGATGTGTATTAGTGACTTAATATCAGCGCATTAGCTCCATGCCGCATCCAGTATTCGATGAGGCAGGCCATAAAACATCTTATCAACCTACAATCTTGCTCATCGGCTCAGCACTGATCACGTCTATCAACAAGAAGATATAGTTTGTTTTTCATACAAGCCCACAATTTAGGTCTTACTATCAATAGCCAGACAATGAGTGTGTGAATATACGAAAGGTCGCAATGTGCATGCTTTGAAGTAGTAATAAAATGCAATGTATTATAATTTTGGTATGTTATTCGGTTCCATTCTATCCAAGCTTCCGTATTAACTCTAAAAATATACCAAAAACAATGAAAACTTTAAGTAAGCCTTTCAACGCAAAACTGCCGTAATCTCCGAAGAAATATGTTCAGACAGAACCAGGCTTCCCGCTAGTTTAGTCTGCTAGTCCAGTGATCCGCCCATTGCGGACTTTTCATATGGTAGCGGGGTGGCGGTAGCGATTTGAATGACCAAAAGTAGTGGGGAGTAGGTAACAAACTCCAAATAATTCAAAACCGGTAACAATACTCACGGCCTGTTAAAGGGAGTGTCCCAGTTTTATAGTGGGTTTTAAACTGAGTTAGCAGTTTTATAGAGCGTGTTGAGAAACCACTATTGTCATATTTTATTTCACCGAAAGCTCTCGGTATAGAATTTCCGCCAGCTTGTACAAAGCGGCCTATTGCCTTATTTCAAACCCTGAAGGAATGACTTCCATATGGTTGCAATAATTTGATTGGCCGTAAGCCCTAGGCCTCGCCCACTTCGCTGAAAATACCATGCTAACGAGTGAACTCGCATGCAACACGCCTGTTGCCCGAAAACTTTGGACGAGTAGTCGTCCATTGCAGAGCGTCATTTGGCGGAAATGCGCCCAATGGCCGCAACACACATCACACCCTCCCTCCCCCGTACTTGCTAAAACAAGTATCAATTTTTTTCTTCAAAATCCAACTCTGAAACTGCTTCTTTACATAAGGCATATGCACCATCTCTCCACCACCGAATGGATAAGGCTTCCATAACGCCATCTGTCGTTCAGTTTTTGCACCAGTGCTTAACAAGACCGAGAATGAACGGGCGGACCGAGAGTCCGATTGCCGTGGCAAGTGAACAAATATGATGCTTAGAGGTGGGAGTTTGGGCAATTTTGCAGGCCCGGGCCCGGGCCCGGTTGCTGCTGATTTTGAAGCCCGTCCAAGCCCGGTTTGTGGTAGAAATGGCTATCAGCCCGGGAGGCCCGGTATATGGAAAACCATAAACGACTGTATACAGTTTTTTTTTAAGCTGTCTCAAATACTATTTTAGCCAATTTTCCTGGAAAAGTTTTGGTTGCACCCAAACCATATTAAAAGGTGCATGCGGCATCAGTAGCCTCAGCTATCTTAATAATTCAGCAGAAAATGATACTGAAAACACAGTATGAACATGCCTTGCTTATGATGCAGCTTACTTCAGTAATGACCAGCATTACCTTATAAAACAATGGGCATTCGAGATAGGGTATGCACATGGCAGCTAAAGAATCGGGATGAATAGCCCACTCTATGCATTTCTCTGGTTGACTTTTAAAAATCATTTTATGCTGGCCGAGCCTCAATTGGTTCCAATAATGTTTATGATAGAGGGAGAGCAGTACAGTTTTCGCTAAAACTTTTCAGATATCTGGCAGAATGGCGGTGATGACCAAAGTCCTTCTTGTCCTGAATTGATACCTGTGAGCATTTTTTATTTAGTGTAAACAGCTTGGAATATAGTAAGATTGTTTGTTGGGTCGCCCGATCTGAAGTAGGTGCCACGGCCAACAGGTCCATGCCTATCTTGATAAAGAACCATAGTTTTCCACGGTTTGCCAAACATGGTATAAAGGTTGCACCCATCTCCACCAAAGTAATCTGACACAAAACAACTCGAGTCCATCCACATTCCATCCTGCGGGCTTGAACACTTTTCCGTTTGTTTTGTTGTATTTTAGGGGCTTGGCTTGAGGTTTGAGCGCCGTGATTGTTCGTTTAGATCATTTATGAAATATTTTTACTAAATTTACCGATAGTAGTTTATTTGTTTAATATTTGTACTCTTAAATATATTCTAATTTGGATTTAAAATCCAAACTGTGTGTGCATTTGTTTGTTTGATAGCCCCTTTGGCGTTGTTTCTATATGACGTTTTTTTTGAATCTTTTCAGCTGTTCTGGCCCCTGATTTGGGTATCTGACTCTGGACCATCTATTTGGATATTGTTTTGTGTTCTGTGTTTTTGTTTCCGTAGTACTTTTTAGTGGGGTGGGGGGAGGTGTAGTAGGTATTTGGGGGGAGTGCTGTTTGTTAGCTTATAATAGAAATTGTATTTCTAGGGCCGGGAAGTATCTCGGATGCACACTGATGTCAGTATATTCTGTTTTGGTGCATTTAGGTTCTTCTAGGCTGACTGCTCTCCCTGTATCCCCACGACTATTTATATTTAAGTACTTGTAAAACTGTTTTTTTGTGCCTATTCCCTGCTTTACTAGCTTTCGAGTGGATGCTGCATTTTTGGCAATGAAGAGAGATGAGCTGTGGAGGGTCCCTTTATTTGTTCTGCATCTGGTTTGGCCGTTTGACATTATGGGCTCCCTGATGTTTGTCTGTTTCACTTCCTTTTTGGGAGGACATGGAATGGCTCCTGATGGCATTTTTTTTTACCTGAGCGAGCTTCTGAAGATGTTCTGCTGAGTGGTGTTGTTCATATGTCGACAAATGGGTTTATGCTTCCTTGAAATGGTTCTGCATATGGAGTCAATGGCTCTTTTATTTTATTCCCTATATGACTTGAGTTTTGAGTCATTGGATATTTAGATGCGTACGCATGGATGTGTGACTGAGGATTATTATTTTTGATTATAAATATTGATACAGATTTAAGTAACTTGCTTGTGACCCTGACATGGTAACGTGAGTTGGCTTCTGCTTTTACATTCCTGATGTATTTCTTAAGTCCATGTCCAAATTAATTGTAATGTTTTAAAGCTGCGGTGTGTAATTATGTTTGTGGAACTGGTTGTCTGAGGGTTGTTTTCTCAATTGACTTTGAAGTCCGTTCGTTGGCCCGGATGGCTGGGTGGCCCGTTTGCCGGCTTGGTGTCGGTTCGGCCTGGTCGCCCCGGCCTGGGCCGGGTTTGCGCCCCGGGCCGTAATGACGCTGGTGCTGAGAGCGGACGTCCTCAGCGGAAAATACGTTGCGGGTCCTGCGATTATTTCACCATGTATTTGAATGGCCCCTGCAAGCGACTTTTGCCATGCGGAAACGCTGTGGATGGGCCTTTACATCGAGTCTATGATCATGGTTTGGGATTTCACTGATTATTACGTGTAATTTTGATAACATCACATATTGTTAGAAATGAGAAGATATTTCTGTCTTTAGCGTATTGAAGTGGGGAAAATTTTGTTTCCTGATTTTCAGACCTCCCATGTTCTCAAATTATTATTTTTAGAATTTCGACAAAGTGCTCCATTCCCTTTACGGGGACCACTAAAAGAAGACTAGCTGGAGGAATGTGTCTCTCCATAAGAAAAACAAGGATAATAAATGAATGTTTCCCTTGGTGTGATTTCGTTTGCATATCTTACAAAAAATATACTTATGTCTAGGTAAAATACAAATAAGCAGTAGTTTTCTTTAAACATAATTCAATACGAACAATGAAAACCGATTTTGGAGTAGAATGATTCTAAGCCGAAACTAGTGCCCATCCATAATTTCCATAATTTCTTGCCCGAAGACACACACCAGACAAAAATGTACAATGCCGAAACGACAGCGATCCAGTATCTGCCTGCGTCAAAGTTCTACTGAGCTCTTTGCTAATATCGGTCTCGAGACCAGAAAAAGATGCGTTTAAACATTCAGCCGTTTTTTATATAAAAAACACTCCCAACAGACACACTATTCCAAATACATGGAGCAGGATCCTCTCCACCGGATCAGATTCGACATGGAAGGCGCCTTCCCGCCGTGGGGATTGAACCCACGTTATTCCATGCTGTCCGATCTGAAGACGGGCAATGAAGCCACTAGGCCAGCCGACCCCCCAGGTTAGTAGTCAGGAGTCTACATGGGTTCGGCAGGTTGAGGTTTTTTTCAGGCCTAAATATCATGGGTCAATGATGGTCCACGTACAAACGAATGGCATGGTGTGACTTTTCTGCGCACTGTGGTGATCCGAGTATCATGAATCCCCATGCATGATGTGTATGCGTAATGCTGTTGAGCACTTTGCCTTGGATAATTGTACTAAAAACCAAACACGTTATTCACGAGAGCCCATTTATCCTCACAATGTTTGCTTAAATCAAGAAATTACAAAGGAATGTCTCCCAGTAAAAGTTAAAAAATATATCAGACGAAACCCCTACCGAACTAAGTAAAACAGTTTTAGTCATGCTGATATAGTCTACTGTGCAGCGTTGTGCCTATCTTCCATAATAGTCGAACGCTTCAGGCGAGCAACGCCATCTATGATTGATTAATATAACCTTCCGTTTTGTGAACTGGAGAATAATATTATACGCCACTGAAACCGATAGGGCATGGGTTTTTCCGCCATTTGATGAGATTATGTCCTTTGACACCGAACAGTTTGTGACCGCATACCTCGCCTGGAATATAGTCCGATAATGTAGAATTCGAAAAGTGCAACTTCACGGCCGGGCGCGGCAAATATTTCGTTTTCTTTGACCCTATATTGGTAATCGCGCCTAAATGCACTAGACAGATGTGGGGACAACGTTTTGAGGTCGAAACCGGCCGCCTGTGCCACCCTGGCCATTGTTTTGATTATTTTTATAGTGCATCAATCCTCCTCTTTTTAAAAAATGTCGCTTGACTACGGATTGGCTGCTGTTTGTGGGCCATTGGTTGGGCGCTGGTTCGTTTTGTTGAGGATCTTTTTGCCTGTCGTCGGACGGGTGGGGCGGTTGTTTGTTTTGTTTTTGATGTGCGTTGTGTAGCGGGGATTATTGAGACAAAAATATGATACAAGATTGCTTGCAATGTATAGCAAAATGGAACGCCACTCGAAATGTCATATGTGTTGTGACATATTGATTCCTAAGTTAAGTTTTGGCTTGTTTTTCGCATTTGACACTAGACTTATTGCTTCAATTTTGAGTTAGCACATGAACTGTTGACCTGATGTTTTAGTTGGCAAACTAAGCCACATAAATGCAAAATGAAAAGCACTCAGGCCCTTTATCTCATTAACCTGTTAGCAATTTGCTTTTTTCTTCATTTCTAAGATGTTATGTTATCCCTTTAGACGAATGGTAAATGTAGAATGCATAACTGTTAAATTCGTTCTTGTGCGCCTCTGTGATTTAAACTGAAGGATCCTGGAGAGGCTTGTATTCTGAACTTGTTCCCTTATTGAAAATAGAAAGTAAAATTTGAGATGACCAAATTATACCTTACTTGCATTTCACATACACATTATATATTGAATGCAAGAAACCAGAAAACCTATTTTAAGGGTAGATGAGAGCAGTGGCAGATAGAAGGGGGGCTAGGGGGCCCAAGCCCCCTCTCCAAATGACCGAGTGCCTATGGTTAATACATAGCCGGAGGCTGATCCGAAGCAATGGCGAGGGAGGCTCGAGCCCCCTTGCCTCCCCCAGACGAAGTCCTGGACCCGCCACTAGATGACAGTATCTGACCCCAAATTTGGGTTGAAAGCTTCAAAGGTGTACATGCTCTCACCTTGTATATTTAAATGCATTTTAATTTTCATATCATTGAAGGAAAGGTGCATCTAACACCCGCCCCGGTGGGCCGTCGAGCCACCTTCGCCCTGGTGGGTCGGGGGTTCAAACAATCCCCCTCGAACTCGGCTCCTATGCGGGATAGCGAAAAACACGAACGCTGGTGGATAGCCCATACAAATTCATGAAGAAACTACATCGGTCCCTTTTTGGCATTGGTTGATATTGAAGTGACAACAGGTCAAATAAGGTGGCATGTTAGGGTAGAGTTTTTTGGCTATAGCGTCTGACAGAGTTGAGTCACACAATTTTTAGGCACCATTCGCTTCCTCTCGTTACGGCGAATCGAATGATGTGTAATATGACTATATATACTAGGTCAGAATATAAAATAAACGGACCTTAGGTCAGGTCAAGGTCACCATCTAACCTAGCATGGTCAATATGCATATCAATCGATTCGCAATATTAATCCAAAGGTAATGATACCAAAAGAAAAGCTTTATCATCATTTGTTGTAAATCTATTGACCAATTCTAAAAACCTGCTTAAGTAGCCCCAGATGACATATCAGAGGTCACAGGTCCGAACTTGCAAGATGAACCTATAAGCTTAGGATACCATGATTTGGCGAATATGAAGGTATTCCAAGCTGTATCTAGAGAAATAGAGCCATTTTTCGGCCAATTTCAGTTTCCCATGCATTTCTAATGGAGAGGTCATGATCCGTACCTGACCCTAGGTCATCGATATGAAAAATCCCCGAATAGTGCTAGGTGGGCCCATTACGTGGTATAAGTTTCATTTTGATAAATTTCCCCTTTTCTTGTCACCTTAAAATTGGATGTAAGGCCACTTTACCTGCACTGGTGATCTGACCTGAGAAGGCCCAACCTTAAAATTTTGGGGCAAGTTGCAGAATTAATAAAGGATAAGGAATGCCAAGTACGGCGGCGCTTCACGCCGCCGTTTTTTTGTGCCGCCGGAAAAACTCGAGGGGTTTTCAAACACCCCCGGCGGGGCGAGGGTTATTGTATGCACACTTTGTTATCATTCTTAATCGAAGTCAAACTCTCACTAAATTTTTATTTGAGACAGAGTTAAGCCAACTTTCTTCTGGATTTGGGCTGAATCAGAGTTGACTCACCGGTTCAACACGGTGAGTGAAGTCAGAATCAGAGTCGCCTGCTAAGCTGTGAATCAGTGATTGAGTCGACAAAAAAGGGGTCATAAACAAATCTGATCACTACACAGCTGCATTTTCTGTTCTGATATCCTCCCGTGCGATCAGCCTCCGAAGGAAGCATCTTTGCGTCTGTTTTTCTGGAAGTATTGGTCGAATGGCGGGTTTTCTACTGGTGAGATTGATGAAACATGCAACATGATGATCACTAAGTTAATGTGGGGCTTCTGCCATCATCGGAAAAAACTCGATACACGGGAGAAAAGGTTAAGCTGATTGGTTGAGTGTAAAATTGGGGGGGACGTTCCTAGTTCAGCGGCGTGGAACACAACGACGCCCGTGAGCCCCAGTAATTCCAGCAACATCTAACTACTACAAGTGGCGTTTACACATGCCTAAGCAGCAATCATCGCGCCTATGTGCTAAAACGAGCTCGTCACTCATGTCCTAGCACCCTTCTGAAGTACCGGTTAACCCCTGCTGAGTGGAATGAACCGATATCGTGAACATAAGCAAACACATGTGCACTTTCTACGTTAAATATATTTTGAACTGGCAGCGCACGCTGTCTAGCAACGGGCTTGTGGCGCCGTGGACGGTCAGGCCCGGCTGCAGGGTTGCGGCAGCTCCACTAGCCCAGCTGCAGCAGCTCCACTAGCCCAGCTGCAGCAGCTCCACTAGCCCAGCTGCAGCAGCTCCACTGGCCCAGCTGCGGCAGCTCCACTGTCCCATCTGCGCCTCCCACTGGCCCAGGCGGCAGCTCCACTGCCATCTCCCCACTAGCCCAGCTGCAGCAGCTCCATTAGCCCAGCTGCAGCAGCTTCACTGCCCAGCTGCGGCAGCTCCACTGTCCCAGCTGCGCCCCCACTGGCCCAGCTGCGGCAGCCCACTGGCCTAGCTGCGGAAGCTCCACTGTCCCAGCTGCCTCCCACTGGCCCAGCTGCGGCAGCTCCACTGTCCCAGCTGCGCCCTCCCCACTGGCCCAGCTGCGGCAGCTCCACTGGCCCAGCTGCGCCCTCCCCCACTGACCCAGCTGCAGCAGCTCCACTAGCCCAGCTGCAGCAGCTTCACTGGCCCAGCTGCGGCAGCTCCACTAGCCCAGCTGCAGCAGCTCTACTTACCTAGGTGCCGGAAGATGCTCTCGGCGACTTTGAGCAGGGAGCGGCAGTGGAGCTGCACCCGGCGCGCCTCAGCCGCCGTCACCGCGTGCAGCAGCGCCCCCAACACGTGGCTGTCAGGGCAGAACACACCCGTGAAACCCCTGCACGTGGGGAGAACATGCACATGAAACACCTGGTTGTCAGGGCAGAATACATCTGTAAAACTCAAACCTGTGCAGAGGAGGTACGCATGAAGGACGTGACTATCAGGGTAAAATACATCTGAGAAACTCACGCCTGTAGGAAGGAGGTATTTAGGTATTTACGTGAAACACGTGGCTTTCAAGGCAGAATACATCTGTGAAAATCATGCCCGTGGGGAGGAGGTATGCCCAGAACAAGGGGCTGTCAGGGTAGAACACATCTGTGGAACTCAAGCCCATGGGAAGTAAGTGTACATCGCACACATGCTCCCCACTTCTTGCACACTTTTGTACTGATATTTATTTTGTTTTATTTCATTTTATTAGGGCCATTCCCAACAAGCAAACTTGCCCAATTACCGGGAGTATTGGCGTATGTGTTTAAGGATCCTGTCCACCCAGTCAGATCGGACACGGAAGGCGGTTTCCCGCCGTGGGATTGAACCCACGTTA
Source organism: Lepas anatifera (assembly GCA_034440635.1). Taxonomy (NCBI): domain Eukaryota; kingdom Metazoa; phylum Arthropoda; class Thecostraca; family Lepadidae; genus Lepas; species Lepas anatifera. The sequence continues at coordinate 1,649,996 of JAOTON010002243.1, forward strand.
ATCCCTGCTATCCGATCCGAAGACTGGCAACGAAGCCGCTAGGCCACCCCGGCCCCAATATAATAGATATAATAGGTATTTGTAGGAGAGTGGGGGCGTATGTCCAGACACGGAGTGATGTTTAAGCAAAACTGGGAGATGAGCCATGTCGAAAACATGGCTGTGGGAGAATATTCGTGCGAAACACGTGAATGTTTTTGCTTTTTTGCTTCACTTTCCAACAAGCCATCTTCCCAGTCACAGAGGGATCTGAAATTTAATGAGCCTTTCCCAAGTGCTCACCGGGCCAGCCGGGACACGGAAAGGTGCAGCGTGCGGTAGCATCCAAGCCCACGGTCCGTGCAGCCCCGGCCAGATGCTCCTAATGCTTACCGCTAGGCTACCCCGTCAATGGGGAAGCTATGGAAAGTAGGTGGAATGTGGGAAGTATGGGGAAGTTCGGAATGTGTGGCAGTTACACGGGATAAGTGAAGCTTACGGACAGTATGAGGGAAGAAACACGTGGAATAAATGCATGTGAGAAAAAGTTTGCGTGAAACGCGTGACTACCGGGCAGATGTTGGTGTAAAGAGTATGTAAGGCGTGGAATACGGGCGCGCGCGCGCGCGCGAGAGAGAGAGAGAGAGAGAGAGAGAGAGAGAGAGAGAGAGAGAGAGAGAGAGAGAGAGAGAGAGAGAGAGAGAGAGAGAGAGAGAGAGAGAGAGAGAGAGAGTGAGTGAGGGTGAGGGTGAGGGTGAGGGTGAGGGTGAGGGTGAGGGTGAGGTGAGGGTGAGGGTGAGAGAGAGAGAGAGAGAGAGAGAGAGAGAGAGAGAGAGAGAGAGAGAGAGTGAGGGTGAGGGTGAGGGTGAGGGTGAGGGTGAGGGTGAGGGTGAGGGAGAGAGAGAGAGAGAGAGAGAGAGAGAGAGAGAGAGAGAGAGAGAGAGAGAGAGATTATTGTTTTCCGGATGGGCAGCGTTGGTCTAGACTGGGGGCACGCTCGGGCGGTAATGATGGCACAGATACCCAGTCAGTGTGCCAATGGAGCACGCTTCCCGCGCCCTTCCGGCTGGGACCTTTATCATGGCTTCATTAGCCCGGCGCCGCCTCGCGGTATCAGCGGCCCCGACACGTCGTTACCTCTTCTACCACCTGCGCAGCATGGCGCATCGCTGAACATCACAGCCGCTACAAACGCCACATGCTGTGGCTGAGCCGGGGGCGCCCCGATGTCTCTCTGCTATACTCGCATCAGATGGCATAAACATTTGGACTTTGGTTTTCATTGGGCGATGCTGTCGCGTCATTCATTTGATAGTTTTCTGGTGCTGCTGCCACCCTATGCTCCCATTGCATGTACGTAACATGGGCTCGAGCGCTGGGGATCATTTATGCTACGGGATTAGCGGAATGGGGCCCTTGATTAGTGATCGATAATGTTAATAACGTCTTTATACGTGTGTCTTCCATATCCCCGAAATAAAGCACAAATCAAGAAACATGTTCCATGAACTCTACTAGAGCTAGACTTGGATTAATTTGCTTTATTTCCCGGTCATCCACGGAATGTATTGCATGTTTTTTATTTAAATTCTAGTGAAACGACTTGATTTTACGGATACTCTCGAATGCGCGACGTGAAACAGACTTCGGTTCCGGAGTGCACGGAGAGGAGCTGCCAGAGGAAACCCCTTTAAAAGAAATGGTGTGTCGATTTTTCGTTATATATATATTTCTCAAAAACATGATGTCATGGTGAATGCGGATGTCTTCCAGCTAATGAGGATATTCCAAAATAAGAACGGAGATGAAATGCCAGTAATACGAGCTAGCCCACAAGGTCAGACTAGAGACGTACGTTGAACTTCTCGATCCTTTCAGGTGAGTTTCAGCAGCCCCTCCCCAAACCCCACAGAGATTTAGTGTTAAATAATATCACGATCTTCAATGTTTTCCAGTTTGAAGAGATCTTATCAGAAGTCTTAACACGCGCCCCGCTGGGGGGGCGAAATTCGCCCCCCAGGTCAAGTCAGGTCAAGTCATGTCAGGTCAGGTCATGGTCAGGTCAGGTCAGGTCAGGTCTGTGCTGCACTGGGTTACCTTGTATCGATATAATTTGCCCATTTCCGGGAACGCCGTAATTGTGTGTGTTCGTGGTGCTTATAGGATAAGTTGTATTTATTTCAATGATTGATAAATTTGCAACATCTTTGTAAATTTTCGTTTAAGGTTTCAAGGCCCATCACTGATAAGATCATTTGCCCTGGTCTTCCTCGAAACAATGGCTCTTCATTCTATCACTTTTAATGGCTGCTATTTTTCGTTTTTATAAATCGTTTCCAAGTTGTTGCCTGTTCAGTTTTAGGAATCGGAGTCTCACTAAAGTCATCAAGGACCTTTTCACAGAGACCCCGACCCCACCACCCAAACGAGTAACTCCCTCGATGAAGGGTTAATTAAGGAACCAATGTTGAACGTCCAACAAAGCATAAGGACGGCCGCCTACCTCAGGTCAACCTCTCACCAGTTAGTTGCCCGCTGACGTACGGTATTTACGGTACCTATCAGCTGCCAGTTGACCTAAATTATTCTGCCAGAAGTTGCAAAATTGTCGGGTTAGAGGTAGATGAAGTACGGTGGCGCTGCGCAATAGTGCTTTTTTACTGCCTAAGGAAACCCGAGGAGGCCTGTTGCGTCCCCCCTCGTGTGGGCGTGGGTTAATTCTCATAAACTCTGACACTTGCACGATGAAAATTTCATAAAGACAATGAATATCATTGAAGCAACCCATTCCAAAAGCAACCGCTTTGTTTGCGGTGTTAAACATAGGGCTGCACTCATCCAGTAGTCAAAAACCGTTTGCATACCTACCTTGGGTGCTAAAAATTTGGAATTTATAGCAAGAACGCATTTTTTAAATTTTTTTCTATCAAAAAATGATTTATGAGGAAAATTTTATGAGGTGTCAAAAAGGGCAATTTCAACTGCGAACAGGTCAAACTAGGTCACAAAAGAAAAGGTCGAACAAAATAAAAGTCAAAATTTTAAGAAGAATTTTGAAATTTTCTTTTCAGAATAATGCATGGTTCAAGACGAGTTCAATGATACACAAAACTTGTTAATCAAGCAATGCGTTTTTGAGTTATGAAGCATCAAAGATGAGTCTACAAATTGACTTCCCGAAAATGCCTCGGGCTAAAACTTGGTCAAAGTTGGTCGGGGGGGGGCTAAGATTCTCACAGGCGTATTCCTGGCCCAAAACTACCACAAAGATTCAGATAAGACAAAGTTTCAGATTTTTTCTAGACATGGTGGTGTCAAATTGAAATATTTTTGGTCGTTTTGTCCTGGAATGTCCCTAGGTGAAATTCAGAGTTTGAACTGATCTTAGATCAAAGAATTGACCCGAAGTGACCTTGTATGGTAATGACGTATGTCAATGAACCCGCAGTGACAAAACAAACAATTCTGGTACAATTAAAACTGTGTCGTTGTTTACAAAAAAAATTATAAGGCAACTCATCAAAAACTACTTCTTTAACCTCAGATGACCTCGACAATGTCACGGTTCAAAATTTTCAAACTCAAAGCTAGTAATGTGCCTTGAATAAATTATTCTGAAGTTGATCTGACCCGTGCAGACTAAAATACAGGCATTTCACAATTTTCCCATGGGCTTACAATGAGAAAGTCATATATGACACTCGTATATGACCCTAGGTCACCGATATTGAAAATTCCGCTACTACATATTGTTGCACTCGGTGACCTCATTATGTGCTATGAATCTCATACCAATATAATTAACATACTTTCACTGGTGCCACTTTGAATATATTTGGAGTGTGGTCCCTTGATCTGACCTTACATGACCCGGACGTAAAACCTTCAGGAAATGTGCAAAGAAGAATATTGAACAGCTACGCAGAGTACGGCGGCGCTGCACACCACCGTTTTATGGCCATCCTGAAAAACCTTAGCGGGAAAAGACTCCACCAGAGCGAGAGCTAACATCGTCAGCGAACATTATGCAATTAGATTATATGACGATGGGCGTGGGCAAATCATTCATGAAACATGCGAAGAGAACGGGAGAGAGATGCCCTCCTTCTGGTGTACCCGAGATAACAGACACGTAGGACACTGGCTCTTCACAGCAGCCCGGCGCTGTCTTCCAGATAGGTACGAATTAAACCTTTTTATTTATTTATTTGTATCGCAATGACTTCCACAAAGTGGCTGTTACGTCATAGAGTCAATTGTACATGGTCACAAGATACGAAAGATTCGACACAATTACATAAAGTTCCAACCTAAAAGATTTAGAGCTCAATCAAGTAAGATGATCACAATGGTGATGGGTAAAAAACAGTAGTAAACAAGATAAAAAAACACTGCTAAAAGACAACAAAAAGCTGTTAAGAGCTCGAGAATACATTTAAAATTCAAGCACGGCAATGACAGAGACCGCAGTTCACGACACATTCCCACGCTACAAGCGTCCCCCACTGCCAGCGGCGCACCGCTCCAATGTGCGATACCTCTGAAGTGAAGAAACGCCTCGCTCTCTCTGAGCGCACTTGAGGCAGCTGAATGAGGCTAGCATCCACGGCGCGCGTTTGGTAGGCGGAAACTCTACCACGGGGCTCCAAGAGGCTTCTAAGATGTTCAGACGACGATTCGTCATGAATTAGCTTAAACATGCTCAAAATATTCCTCTCAGTAATCAGTGCCTCCAGTTTCTGCCACTTCATCTGAGTAAACAGGGGAGTCATATGGGCACTCCGTCTCGAACAGGTGACGATACGAGCAGCATGGTTCAATACTTTCTGAACTCGATGTTTTTAGCCTCACAGCAGCCTCCCCACACATTATACAGTACATTACATGGGGAAACACAAGGGCTTCAACTATGAGCCGCTTCACAGAACTAGGGAGCCTGTAAGCATTTTGGCCAGTCAGCCAGAGTGCTGTAACAACGTCAAATTACTGTTGACACGTGGTCCTCCCATCACAACCCACAGTCCAACTGAACACCGAGCACTCTCATTGTTGGTGAGGTCTTAACATTAACGCGGGCAAAACTAATGTGAAAATCCTGAACTTGAGCCTGCTTTGACGTCCCAAACAAAATTAGCTTAGTTTTATTGGGTTTTATTTCTAAACTGTTTTGATTGTACCAATTTTGAACAACGTTCAGCATGTCCTCTAAATTCGATTTATGCCCCTCGAGGCTGCTGCCGTCACATGCATTGAGGAATTGGGTGTCGTCGGCGTGCATGACCAATGACCATCTTATCAGATGGCACATGGGACGCTAAGTCATTTGTGAACACTTTAAAAAGAGGACTGGGCCAACAATACTCCCCTGGATTATCCCGTGAGTAACTGGGAGAGACAACGGACTCCCCGGACCACCTGCACTCGCTCTCTCAGCCAGTCTGATACCAGTGACCGTCGACGCCGTACCATCCCAGCTTCTCCAGCGGCCGGCCATGCTCGACGCTGTCGAAGGCTTTCCAGGTGTCCGCAGCGATAAGTGAAACCGTTTTACCCTGGTCTATTTTTGATCAAATGTACCTACTGGACAGCGTCTAGCATGGCCGACTCAGTGGAGTGGCCCGGGCGGAAACCATGCTGCTCCGGGCAAAGGATGTTGTGCTCGGTGAGATATTGGATCAATTGGTCACAAATGGCACGTTCCGCTAATTTTGAGACCGTCGGTATAATCGAGATAGGCCTGTAGCAATTAACATCGGTAGTATTGCCGGACTTAAAAAGTAGGGTTATCATGGCAACCTTCCACTCATCCGGCAGCGTCCCGGCTCTGATGATTGCATTTATCATATGTAGAAGGTGAGGTCCGACCACCGGGAACGTTGCCTTTAGCATACCAATGGTTACGCCATCCGTTCCGCTGGTCTTTGAGCTGTTCGTACGTCTAAGAGCATGTGATAGATCTGGCAAGGTCACGGGACGCACTCTGAACGCTCCGCTAATCACCCGAGGTGGACGGGGTGGCAAGTGCACACCCGCAGCCGCGATGCTCCCAACTGAGTTGACTATCTCAGGGCCGACAGAAACGAAATGGCGGTTTAATGTCTCAGCCCACTGAGTCCCACCCGACTTTCACTTACTTGAACTAGGCTGAGCGCTTTTGTTTGACCTAAGGATACATTTTTGAACACTTGACCAGGTGTTTGGCCTTGAATCTTTGGAAGTGTCCTAAAAATTTGATCTGGCCTGGTGTTGGGCTGCTTTTGTGGCATTTCTGACTGTCCTGTAGTTGGTTTCAGACTCATCTCTCAGTGAGGAGAGTTTGTTTCTGGCTCTTTCTAAACGTGCTATGTCGCAATCTCTCGTCAGGCCTCTAAGTTCAGGGTTTTCCTCAAGCCAGGGACAAGGTGCATGGCGCATCTTCAAAGATACACTAGGCATGTGCTTGTCGGTAATAGGTGTCCAAATATCCAGAAAATCATTCCGCATATCATTCACGTCTGCGTCGCCATTGTACACAGAATATCAATTTTAGTCCCTTTTCCGTAATGTTATACACCGACTTCTTCAATGTAATGAGGTAACATAATATAGTTCCAATAAACATTTATCCAAACCGAGCATATACATTCAGAGAAAACCACGTTGTTGGGATGTGCGCTGCTTCCACGAGAAATGATACTTATTGACGGGAATAATGGCCTTCCGAACTATATCAGGGCAAACAAAGATGCCCAACGGTTTGATAATCACCATCTTACATGTCATTGCCATAGAATCAATGAAAACTTTCAAGCCCACTGATCACCATTTTGCATAATTATTTGAGTGTGGAACAAGCTCCCCTGAGAGTGCGCGAAAATACAATGTTTCCTCTGAAAGCTCTTCAAATGCAGTCACATACCTCCAAACAGGTTTTTCCATACTGAGACTTACACAAGTCGCAGCCTCGCAGCATTGGGAAATCCCTAGATTTGAATGGAAAGCAACACCTATTTCCGGGAGCCTTTGGCTAAAAAGGCCTCTGAAGTGTTCTTACCTTCCATCAATGCCTTTCCTTCACGTGCAATATACCTAACATTTTACAGCATTTCCTTCACGTGCAATATACCTACCATTTTACAGCATTTCCTTCACGTGCAATATACCTCACATTTTACAGCATTTCCTTCACGTGCAATGTACCTCACATTTTACAGCATTTCATTTACGTGCAATATACCTCACATTTTGCAGCATTTCTGAGATAGGCATGCCTACCTATACCTACGCATCAACAATTTTTGTAGGAAATCACATGAGAGGGACGCCGCCGCTGTTTGGACCTAGGAGGGGCTTCTTCTCAACGCCTGACCTATCAAGGGTTGGCACCGAGTCGTGTCATGGGGACTGTCTTTTTATGTTGCATGGTATTGACAATTGCGGCATGCTCGAGGTGTGTTGAGCTGCAACATGCATTTTTTCACTGGGGCGCGTTCGAAAACTGGGATAAACTCTCACAGTTTTCAGCCTAAATAAGGCGTGAATATCTCCAGTCCCCTCATTTCATGGGGCTACGTTTTAGTTGAGAAAACATTTTGTCATACCTCATTGGCGTAGGAACAAAAGGATGCAGTGCTCATAAACTTACAGGTTCAAATATAAAAATATAGACCCCATATAGACCCATATTCTATATGAAACTTAGCCATAATATAGAACACTAAACGGAAAATATCGAACCAATTTAACCATGATTTTCTCAAACTAGTGAGCACAACATTTTCAATCTTTTTTCAAGTCCTAGCCTGAAGGTCAACCTACGCTGCTCGTTTAGCGTTTTCGTTTATCCATCTTTTAAGGATTTTTTTCTATTTTCAACTACGTTTTTTCGTTTTTCACTTCTCCGTCTTTACGCTTTTTTGTTTCGTTTATTTTTAATCTTCTCATCACGTCTCTTTCTGGGCCTATTTGACACATATAAATGTCAAACTAAGATTTTTTATTAGGGAATTGAGCTATATAAATAGCAAAATGCATGGCAGCAGAATAAGGCCGTCCATGGACCATTGGGTTGACCAGAGGGAAGGCGACAGGAACAGGTGCCTCACTTTTATCCCACTTTCCCCAAATTCACCTGATTCCCCACCGAACTGTGCTCCCCGAGCATGGGCGGATCCGGGATTTCGAATTGAGGGAGGGGGCACCCGGGCAGGGGGCGCCATTTGGACCAATGGGTTTAGACCACGCAACTTATCAAAGGAGCCAATGTAATATCCGAGGTGTCAGTACTCGCATCCAGGGAGGGGGTGGAAAACGACCGTTCAGTGAGCATCATCGACCTTTCAGCCGGAGGGGGGGGCGCCATCAACCTTTCAGTGGCGCCGTAATTATTTCTGGGGGAGGGCGCCAGGGTCGCGTGTGCGTTGGGGTCTTAGGGCGCTTCAGCTGCCAGGGCTATCTAGCGCGCCAAACTTTTCAATTTAATCTGACCATAAAGGACTGGTTCTGGGTGCAGCGGTTTGGTTCAGAAACAGAAAGATAGTGGCCGTGGGTCGCTTACGTATGGCCTATTCGCAGCTGAGAAAGAGTCGATGGGTGGAAAGTGCTCCCTCCACTCCCCCCCATCTGGATCCGCCTATATTACCCAGGATGCAGAAGTCCAGGCACCTGCGATGTCATCACATCCCCAACTTCATCAACAAACACAGATGTCATCTGAGAGCAATATCTGCCCATGTCACCCTTACTTTTAGATAGCTCCCGTACATATACTCTTCAAATGCAATCATTAGGTCTTCCTGGATCAATATCAAAATGATTTCAGTTCAATCAAACCACCCTACACCTCCACTCACCACTCTCAACTCCCACGATCACTCCAGTAGTGATTACAACAGCTGCGCCACGACCGTAAACAATCTTCAAAAGAAAAACGAAATCAAGTTCAAATATTTAAACTACCATTTTTTTCGTTTTTTCGCTTTATAGGGACGCTTTTCACTTTTAACTCGTTTTTAATTATTAGAACAATTTTTTAGCAATGTTGTTTGCCCAATGTTTTTGAAGACTTGTTTTGGGAAACGAAAAAGCGTCCTTCAAAAAACGAAAAAAACTTCATTTAAAGGGAGATACGCGAAAAAAATTGTATTGGCTAGATCAAAAGGTCACACAAAGTTGTTTCAGAAGTCCTATTCCCATTTTTGCGAATTCGGCCTGCAAATGCCTTAACATTGCTCTCAAAGTCAACATTTCTAGACGACTATAACGGTACACCTCATATCGGTGCATATGACGTACACACGGCTAAGGCTATCAATTTATTTAAGAATTAGGTCATATCTATCCTAAACAGTGATGTAGAACTTTGGACTACTACAGAAAAAAATTACTTTAGAAAAACAATATTCCAAAACTCTTTTGAAACAGAAATATAGGGCTTAAAAGAAATCACAATTAACCAATCCAAAGCCTAGGAATTCTCATACCGGGGTCACGTGACCTATCTGACGCAAAAGTTTTGTCATCCTGGGGCTGAAGCAGAAAATGACTAAAAAACCGTGGTACGAAAACGCTGAAGACTTGAGTAATTATGTTTTTTCGTTTCTAGGGCAAACTAATTCATTTTTTAGTTTTAAAAGCTTTTTAAAATTAATTCAAATACAAATACAGGAGAACAGACATTTGTATTACAAAAAAAACATTGCTTTTCAACTTTAGATAGTTTTCGAAAAGTAATTGATGGGTGAAGGTTTCAGCATTTCATCGGAACTGTTAACCTAATTCGATAATAAGTGAGTGGCCTCCCAAAATTTTGCCGAACATACAAAAATAATTGATAGTTTCGTAATCAGGATTTTTCAAATAGCAAGAAACCACAATAATAATTTTTCGCGTATCTCCCTTTAAAAGTGAGCTGTGTCGCTTGTACATAGAAGTTTCGGAGGTTCGGAAGTATTCCACGCTTTAAAGGGAGTGTCCCACTTTTATAATTGGTTTTGAACTGAGATAGCAGTTTTGTAGAGCGTGTTGAGAAACCACTATTGCCATATTTAATTTCACCCAAAGCTCTCGATATAAAATTTCCGCCAGCTTTTAAGTTCAAAGTAAAGGGGCCTATTGGCTTATTTCAAACCCTGAAGGAAAACTTCCATATGGTAGCAGTAATCTGATTGGTCGTAAACCCTGAGCCTCACCCACTCGCTGAAAATACCATGCTATCGAGTGAACCAGCATCTAACTGCGTGTGAACCCAAAGCCTCGGGCAGGTTAGCGTATAGTCAATGTGCATTTGGGCCAAATTGCGCCCAATGGCTGCAACACATATCACATTGTTCCTCCCCGGACTTATCGGAACATGTATCAACTGTTTTTGTCAAAATCGAACTCTGAAATTGCTTATTTACATCAGGAATGTGTATTAACGTTCGACCACTCAATACACACGGCGGGCGCAACTCCATCTGACGTTCAGTTTTTGTATTAGTACTTCTTGTACTGCACATAAATTGTGTTAGCGGAAACGCTGTGAATGGACTTTTACAGCGAGTCTATGATGAATGTTTGGGATTTCACTGATTGTTAAAACCGTCACTTTGATGACGTCACTTATTGTTAGAAAAGAGGAGATATTTGTTTTTAGCCTATGGAAGTGGTGAAAACAATGTTGTTTTCTCATTTTCAGACCTCTCTTGTTCTTAAATTTTTCTTTGTAGAATTTTGACAAAGTGGTCCATTCCTTTAAAGGGAGATACGCGAAAAATTATTATTGTGGTTTCTTGCTATTTGAAAAATCCTGATAACGAAACTATCAATTATTTTTGTATCTTCGGCAAAATTTTGGGAGGCCACTCACTTATTATCGAAATAGGTTAACAGTTTCGATAAAATGCCCATCACTTGCCCATGCCCATACCCATCACTTACTTTTCGAAAACTATTTAAAAATGAAAAATAATGTTTTTTTATAAAACAAATGTTTGCCCTCCTGTATTTGTATTTGAATTAATTTTAAAAGCTTTCAAAAATTCCAAAATGAATAAGTTTGCCCTAGAAACGGAAAAAACATAATTACTCAAGTCTTCAGCGGTTTCGTACCTGGTCTTGAGCCATTTTCTGCTTCCGCCCCAAGATGACAAAACTTTTGCGTCAGATAGGTCACGTGACCCCGGTTTGAGAATTCCTAGGCTTCTGATTGGTTAATTGTGATTTCTTGTAAGCCCTATATTTCTGTTTCAAAAGAGTTTTGGAATGTTGTTTTTCTAAGTAATTTTTTCTGGAGTAGCCCAAAGTTTTACATCAATGTTTAGGATAGATATGGCCTAATTCTTAGAGAAATTGATAGCCTTAGCCATGTGGACGTCATAAACATCGATATGAGGTGTACCGGTAAAGTCGTCTAGAAATGTTGACTTTGAGAGCAATTTTAAGGCATTTGCAGGCCGAATTCGCAAAAATGAGAATAGGACCTCTGAAACAACTTTTTGTAACCTTTTGAAATAGCCAATACAATTTTTCCGTATCTCCCTTTAACTGATAAGGAGAAGAAAGCTAAAGGGGATGGCAAAAATATAGCAGCACCACCTGTCTCGTTACTGCTTTCCCTGCCCCACCACCTTTCCTGATGCTCGTCCTTCCTCTCGATTAGTATTTCATCAGACGGAGCCTGTACTACATTAAAATAGTGAAACGTTCAAAGGAGTGCGTTGATCAGTTCCGTGCCTTGCTGCTGGGACTACTGGCTGATGGTGATCGCATATCAGCAGCAATGAGCGTCGCAGGGGGAGGGGGAGGCCGTCGTGTACTAAACCACTTTATGGGTTCACCATTCAAAATCCTCGCCGCCGGGAAAACACGAAAGTGGCTGCCGGTTTCAACAACATAGATGTGTTCAAAAACGTGTTTTCCGTCCCAGCAACAAGATCTTCATGACTTCTTGCGTTGATTGAAGAGAAAATGCGCTCAGATCAGGATTTTTTCACCAGATCAATATTTTGTCTACCTCTCAAATGAGATGTGATACCTCTTGAAACCCAGCGCTGAGGCAATGTTTGGTGCAGCTATCTACTGAAGTATAATGCTTAGTACGCCAGTCAGTTGACAAAAGTTTAAAAAAAACAGACCGTAAGCAGACCGGTCTTGAGAAGCATCTCAAAACCAAAATATTACCTGTGAGTATTCCCCGTCAAAACTCACCCAGCGAAATGGAAGTTAGCCTCGAAAAGTGCGAAAAATATGGAATCCAGACCGAGTGGGTCCCACGGCAATACCCGTTTTATGTTAGGCACATGAACAACAAATCTCAGACAATAGCAATTGTTTTACCTACCAATGGGTATCAAAACTAGGCCCTAGAAACTAGACAGGCGATTAGCCTGATAATATAATGAAAGGACTATATGTTACAAAAACAGACGTTTCAGTTAGCCCACCCACCAACCTTCACGTCCACACTTATTCCCAAGCTTATCTTGAGGCTAATCGGAAATGAAATACTTGGCACGAGTAGACGCTTCTAATTTTCAGACCGGTAATTAAACATCCGCTCCGAGCAGCGTGTCTTCAGCTGCACCCGCGCAATCTACTTCAAAGGTACGGCCCAGTCCTCGGGTCTTTTGTACTCCAGCTATCGCTCCTTCCATTTAAAATTGCAAGGACAATGGTACTTTCAGGGCAGCTTAAATACGACTGAACGCTGGTTTAAGGAAAACAATGAATATTTAAGAAAACAATTATGTCCGATGTATCACAGTTGGCGAGAGGTGGCGCTGGGGTCGCGTTCAGAGCGCCTGCGGAACAGTTCTGCCTGATGTATCAGAGTTGACGTAAGGTGGCGCTGGGGTCGCGTTCAGAGCGCCTCCGGCTGTATCAGAGTTGACGTGAGGTGGCGCTGGGGTCGCGTGCAGAGCGCCTGCGGCTGCATCAGAGTTGACGGAGGTGGCGCTGGGGTCGCGTTCAGAGCGCCTGCGGAACAGTTCTGCCTGATGTATCAGAGTTGACGTAAGGTGGCGCTGGGGTCGCGTTCAGAGCGCCTCCGGCTGTATCAGAGTTGACGTGAGGTGGCGCTGGGGTCGCGTGCAGAGCGCCTGCGGCTGCATCAGAGTTGACGTGAGGTGGCGCTGGGGTCGCGTTCAGAGCGCCTGCGGAACAGTTCTGCCTGATGTATCAGAGTTGGCGTAAGGTGGCGCTGGGGTCGCGTTCAGAGCGCCTCCGGCTTATCAGAGTTGACGTGAGGTGGCGCTGGGGTCGCGTGCAGAGCGCCTGCGGCTGCATCAGAGTTGACGTGAGGTGGCGCTGGGGTCGCGTTCAGAGCGCCTGCGGAACAGTTCTGCCTGATGTATCAGAGTTGACGTAAGGTGGTGCTGGGGTCGCCGGCAGAGCGCCTGCGGCTGCATCAGAGTTGACGTGAGGTGGCGTTGGGGTCGCGTTCAGAGCGCCTGCGGAACAGTCCTGCATGCTGTATCAGAGTTGACGTGAGGTGGCGCTGGGATCCCATTCGCGTTCACTTTTTGGCTCAGGTCAATATTGAGGTCATGACAGGTCAAGGTAAGTGTCTTGTTAGAGACTAGTTTCCGGGCTCTAGCGTCTGAAAGAGTTGAGTTAGAATCATTTTTAGGCACCATTCGCTTCCTCTCGTTTCGGTGAGTTGAATTATGTATAATATGACTATACTAGGTAAAAATGAGCTGAGCTTAGGTCAGGTCAAGGTCACTCTCCAGCCTAGCAGACTTGTTGATGACTCAAAATTTTTTAGTCGACTCAACTCTGACTCACAGCTTAAAGGCTGACTCTGATTCTGACTCGACTCGCTGTGTTAAAAATGATGAGCTGACTCGACTCAACTGAAATTCAGAAGTGAGTCGACTCAACTCTGACTCAAATAAACATTGAGTCGGAGTTGACTCCGACTCAGAATGGTGGCCAAGTATATACACAAAAATGCACATTTCCTTTAATAGTACACAAATTCCGATACATTTATTTATGGTATTAACTATTAAACAACTACACATTTCTTTCAATAAAATGTCAATTACAATGCATTAATCCATGACATAAATTATACCTGCATAGGAATGAAGATAGTTGCTACATGTTAAGATATGAGTGAGATGAAGGGCCTGAAGGCTTTTCATTTGGAATGTATGTCCTTCATGCGTAAAGCCATAATTGAGGCAATAAGCAAGGTTTCAAACACAAAAACAGGACTCAATATTTTAACATTTGACACATTGAGTGACAATTCCTGCCCCAGTGCATTCTGAACAATCCTGTGACAAATTAAGCTTAGAAATACATACTAAGCCGCGTCGAACCGAACCCGTGCACCACCCAGGCCATTTTTTAACATGTTAACTGGGGGCCATTTGCCCCCCCAGTCGGCCGAAATGCCCCCCAGTGCCCGAAAATTCCCCCCCCAGTGAAATAGAGAGATGACTTAAAATTGACCAAATGCAGAATCGCCTCACGAAAATAAGACAGAACACCACTCTATAAGTATAAATTTGTTCTATTTCTGGTCCCAAATTGGCAATCCACAAACAGATTGTGTTAAGAAATTTCCACCCGTGGCTGTCTACTCCATCGTGCGAAGACAAAACAAAGCGCGTAGTTACGGGAAATCCCGGCAAAGCAGCCTCAGCATCAAATAATCACAACGCTGGAGAAGAACGCTGGCCTACAACCAATCAAACATCCTATTCTATCCGATCGGAAGCCCACATCCCAGCCAGTACTGTGACATTTCATGATGCTCTCATTTCACACGCAGTCTGTTGTCAGCGCTAAGACCTCGTTCGTGGATTAGACGGGACACGGTGTAGTGAAAGTGCGTAAGACTGGTTGCTGGTGTGGCGGACATGAAGTGCTTAGTCTTTTTTATTATTGTGGCGGTAGCATACATAAGCGTCGCCACCGGCAAAAAGTGAGGGGGCCAGCCAAACTTCAGCCTGATGCTGACAGCAATCTTTCCACGTTAGTACCAAAAACTTTTCGAATGTGGGCTCCTCGTTGCCTTCCGCAGCGGCTGGCTATACAAATTTCCGGTTTACTCCCATTTTGACGAATCAGAAAAGATCAGTAAAGAGGAGATCAGGAAATTTTTGGTAAAAAAGTGGTGATTGATGATCCCAAAAAATGTTCTGGTTAGCTGGATAAAACCATTCGATGTCCACGTGGGGTTGGAAGGGCACCCCTGGCTTCCTATTAGATGGGTAGTGTGCTAAAAATTTTGCGTCAAGTCAATATCAAACTGTCAACAACTAGTTTTAACCCTCGCCCCACCAGGGGCCATCGATGGCCCCCTAAGGCTTTTTCGGGATAGCAGAAAAAACGATGAGACGTAACACCACGGTTGAGGGCTCTATCTCTCATCCCAACATTTTCCCACCATCCCTGAAATTTTTACCCCGGGTCATCCAAGGTCAGGCCACCAGACGAGGTAAACCAAGGTCACCTCACTTCATCTTTGAGCTCTATAAGAGCTACATTTCTTAGTCGATCAATTTGAAACTTGCTACACTTCATGACCCTTCCAGGTTCTACAAGGTGTATATCCGGGATTTTTTCGATTTCGTGACCCGAGGTGAGGTCACGAGGCGATCTCTCCCATTGGAAAAGCATGGAGAAAACCTGTCCTATGATCTAAAAGTCCCAAAATGATTCCAAATGCTCAGAATACTCAGAACAGCCTTCTTCGACACCCTTTCACGGATTCCAGGTGTCATACTTGCTAATTGGCCTCTCCATGGTCATCCGAGGTCACCAAGGGTCAGAAACAGTATTTTGACAGTAACTTCTGACCTAATTAAGCTAGAACGCTGAATCAAGCACCATCGTGTATGTCCTATTACTGGCTTTCATTTGATATATGGCCAGATCACTTTCTGACCTTTCGTGACCTCAGGTCATATTAGGTCACGAGGTGACCTCTGGAGGTCAAACCACTGGCGGGAGGTCATTACCTTCCACATAGTGGAAAAAGATCTGGCATTTTCCTATCAAATGTACTTAACCAGATCTCAATAGCTTTAATGGCTAAGATTTATGCCCAGCTTTCTTAAGCATTCCATATTTGAGTGAGAATAGCCTATCGTGACCTAAATTGACCTCTGGAGGTCAAACCATTAACCTGAGCGCTTAACCATGCGAAGTAATTTCTTATTGAATTCACGCGAGCTTTCTAATACTCTTTGCAGATTTGCACTAACCCCCATATTTTCGGAGTAAGAGGGGGCCATCGATGGCCCCCCAGTGGGGCGAAGGTGGCGCCGGACCCCCGGTGGGGCGCGGGTTAAACAGTGATACAGGTCGCTTTTTCTGTGGTTTTATGACTACCGCTAGAGGTCATTTTAGCCTCAAATCTGGCATTTGTGATGTTCATTTGGCTGTTTTAGTGGAAATAAAATTTCATCCCTCTTTGGCCCTTTTTCTAACTCGGTTTGACCTTTTCCGCTGGAAAAATACCTGGCAGCCCTGGGCAGCATCTATAATTTCTAGGCTTGGAATAACTAAAAAATTGAGAAACTTTTTAACACTAACGCGTCCGAGTTTTATTAAACCCAGGGGCGTAGCCAGGATTTCCCTCAGGAGGCGGGGGGGCGGCGCCCCAAAAGGACCCCTGCGACAGCGACAAAAGGGCCCTGATGGGTAAAAAGTGCCCTGGTTGTTAAAGAACCGTGTCCTCAGGAAGGCCCTTCGGGCCCTCAGGGGGGGGCGGCTGTCCCTGCAGCCCCCCCTTGGCTACGCCCCTGATTAAACCCCCTCAAAATGGGGTCTTGACCCCTTGAAGACACTATAATGGCCAGCACAATAAATGCCCCCCCCCATTGACTTTTCCTTAAAAATTCCCTGGCACCACCTCAATCAAAAACAAAATGGACGCTCGCGTTGTCCTCCCGATAAAGCTGTGGTAAATACTACAGATGACGCACTGAAGACATTATGCGTACCTAACCTCCGATAAGACAAAAGGTGACGATCAGGGCAGTTGAATAACGATAAATAGCAGTTGAAACGTCACGTGACTTAAAAACTCGAGAAAATCTGTATACCCTACCCTCAGGCTACAAAGCAAAGCTGATATATCGTGGCGCACAATTATGGTTTTGTGACGCGTGGCGCGCGTGGGGAGCAGGGGTTGCAGTCCTATTTTGTGTGCAGGCAGTGGGCGCTAAATAGGTAAATGATAATCAACATAATTTAAAGAGTGGTGGTTTGTGAGAGGCTTGATGTGTAGGGAATGCCAGAGATAGGACTGAGTTTTACTTTCCGTATGCAGAGAACAGTAGGTACAGTGTTGTGTCGTCGGTGTTTATATTATCTACCAGGGGATGTCTTCAAACCATGGCAAACCAAGAAAGTATTTTTAAAAAGCAGCTAATTGAAGCTTTTAGTTTCCGTTTTAACTCATTTCAAGGTTTATTTGCAAAACAATATTTTTGGTACCCTCTATCTGGCGCTTATATTGCTTAGTATTTTTAGTGTTTTCAGTTAACCAAAGGAAAAAAATAGAAAATAAAGATGTGGATTCAGAGTGAATCATTGGATGCTTATTAGCATAGGACTTTTTATGGTGTGCGCCCTCAAAGTCGAAAGGTCTAAATGTGTACCAAATCGCATTTGTCTGTATGATTTTGCATGCTATTGCTGATATTAAATGGAAAATACTAGGAAGTGTGTGTGCTTTTGAGACTGTGTATTTTACACAACTCATTTTTGTTAATGACTGATTCCGGGATGGGTGTAGTGTTGATATGAATAATAATAAGTTCCCTATTATTAGCAAATTGCAAAATGAAGTCCTTCAAAATTATTTGCAAACATTTCTAAAATGTCAGCCATGTGATCACATATGTTAAGAAAAAGAGTGCTGTGTCGACTCAACTCCCGACTCACAGCTTAGAGGCTGACTCTGATTCTGACTCGACTCAACTGGTCGAGCAGTTGAGTCGACTCAGACTCAATCCAAATCTGGAAGTGAGTCGACTTAACTCTGACTCAAGTAAATTTTGAGTCGACTCAGAGTCGACTCCGACTCTGAGTCACAACTCAACAAGTCTGCAGCCTAGCATAGTCAATATGCATATCAATGGGCTTGCAATACCTATCCAACAAGCAAAAGACCATGAAGCAACATAATGGTATCAAAATAAAATTGTATCATCATTTCCTGCGAAGTTATTGACCGCAGACTGAACCCTGCTTAATTAGCCTCAGATGACCTCTCAAAGGATATAGGTAAAAAAATGCAACATATACCTGGAAACAGGCCCAGGGTACTACAATTTGAAGAATATAACGGTATTCGTAGCTTTACCTACACAAACACAGCATAATTCCTGTTTTCCCCATGCATTACCAATGGAGAGGTGATCTTTAGTACCTGACCCTAGGTCATCGGTATGAAAAAGTACCGGAATACATTTTGTAGTAATCGATGGGCCCATTTTGTGGTATAAGTTTCAATCCGATAGATTCACCCATTTCTTACTTATGTCACCTTAAATATTTTTGTAGGTGAGGCTACTTGACCTACACTGGTGACCTGACCTGAGATGACCCAACCTTAAAAGTTTGGGGGAAGTTGCGGAATTGATCACGAATAAGGTGTGCCAAGTACGGCAGCGCTTCGTGCCACCGTTTTTTCGTGCCACCAAAAAAAAACCCGCAGGGGTGTTCAGACACTCCCTACCGGGGCGAGGTTTAAAGGGAGATACGCGAAAAAAATTATTGGCTAGATCAAAAGGCCACAAAAGTCGCTTCAGAAGTCCTATTCTCATTTTTGCGAATTCGGCCTGCAAATGCCTTAAAATTGCTCTCAAAGTCAACATTTCTAGACGACTATAACGGTACACCTCATATCGATGCATATGACGTACACACGGCTAAGGCTATCAATTTCTCTAAGAATTAGGTCATATCTATCCTAAACAGCGATGTAGAACTTTGGACTACTACAGAAAAAAATTACTATAGAAAAACAGCATTCCAAAACTCTTTTGAAACAGAAATATAGGGCGTAAAAGAAATCACAATTAACCAATCAAAAGCCTAGGAATTCTCATATCGGGGTCACGTGACCTATCTGACGCAAAAGTTTTGTCATCCTGGGGCTGAAGCAGAAAATAACTCAAGAACCGTGGTACGAAACCACTGAAGACTTGAGTAATTATGTTTTGTTCCGTTTCTAGGGCAAACTGACTCATTTTGTAGTTTTTAAAAGCTTTTTAAAATTAATTCAAATACAAATACAGGAGAACAGACATTTGTATTACAAAAAAACATTGCTTTTCAACTTTAAATAGTTTTCGAAAACTAAGTGTTGGGTGAAGGTTTCAGCATTTTATCGGAACTGTTAACCTTTTGGTAAGTGAGTGGCCTCCCAAAATTTTGCCGAAGATACAAAAATAATTGATAGTTTCGTAAACAGGATTTTTCAAATAGCAAGAAACCACAATAACAATTTTTTTCGCGATTTAATCTCCCTTTAAGGTACCTAAGGCACATTTACCCTGGATAAATGAACAGCCTTGGTACCAGGGCCCTCGGTACGCACCATTTACGTCGAGGCAAAATATGGCGCCGCTCAGACGAATGTGGCGACGAGGAACGTAATGTTGTAAAAAATAAAATAAATTTTATTGGAATGAAACATTCATGTAAGCTCATAAAACTTAGTTTCTGTCATTTCCACAAAATAGTTGATGGTCAAAGTACTGATATCCAATGTAAATAATGTATTTTCAATCAAAACCGTGTCGAAAGGTCATGACAGATCAAGGAAAGTGTCTTGTTAGAGAATGGTTTCCACCTTATAGTCCTTCTAGACAGGCCAGGACCGAATCGCAGGACCCTACTAGTCACCCATATACACGAGGCGGTTGGGCCGTTCCCGCGGTCGGTACCGTAATAAGGCTGCTCTGATATCCGGGGTAATTATCCATGTCAAATAAATATAAAAATCTACTCTGAAATCGATGTGGAATTAACACGCATGAGGTTCGGGGAAGGGAGAAAAAATCCCTTCAATTATGTCGTTCACGTTTTTAGCGATTCAACGTAACATGATGGCAAAGCTTTCGTTAGAAGTACGAGATCAAGCCTGTACTGGAAACAAGACCGAAATCTAAATTTGCTGCGGCGTCGAAGGACAAGAGGTACTCTCCGCTGTGAGAAAGGGAGCTCATCAAAAGCATGCAACACATTCACAATGTGCAGCTCTGATCCCCCTGCAGCCAATTCAGAGCCTCAGGCACGTTTAATACAGCGAAGAGGGACTTCAAAGCCGACTAGAGGATCACGATACTGCAGGGAAAGTGACCTTTATAACAGAATCCAATCCCAGCGACATCACGTTCGGGAACTGGATTTCCATGCATGCTCGTGAGAAGCGACCTTTGAAATGAGACTTCAAAGTGGTGAAGTCATTTCAGCCATTAGATTTCCGATCCAATTTCACGCGCGCTTCAGAAGCAGCCGCTACCCAACCATGCACACGTTCTCCCAATTTGACCTTACGTCTGATTTCCGGAAAAAATCTCGCAAAGGCATCGAGAAACCAACATATGCCGAACCGAAGCGACGCAGAAATGCGAACACCTGTTACATGTACAATGCAAGCTGCAACACAACGGATTAAGGTATGCTGTACAGTAGTGGTTTTCAAACGGTGGGTCGCGACCCCAAGAGGGGTAATGGAGCCATGCTGCCGGGGTAACGAAAGCCCGTGAACTTGAGCAGCAAAAGACCATGAAACCGACCTAACAGTAATATTGGATGAAACATACAAAATAATTAACAGTGGCAAGAAACGCACCCCTTTCTTATTCATTCATTATTTGCTTTTGTTTTTCTTTTACCCTTCACAAATTATGCTCGACTGTATGGAAAAAGCCACAGGGCCCATCAGGTTCCGAGGATCCGCTGCGCGGCGGTACAATGTGCTGCATTCCGGCGGCGCACGCGCTCCGCAGCGCCAGACAAGACTCGTCATCGCTCATCATTCAGTGCTGGAACTTCACGACAGTCAGCGTTGCCATATTTAGAGGGAAACCTAGAGGAAATCTTGAGGGATAAGGTGGGCAAGTTTAGGAAAATATAAAATGTTTCCTCTGGAGCCAATTTCCAGGCAACAAATGCCAATTTACGTATTAGAAACAGCTCACCAAACATGTGTTTGCATCACAAAAATTAACATGATTTTAATTTTATATGTCCAACGCGGGACACTCGGGGGCGTCAGCAACACTGATTTCGATAATCCGGTGATGATAGGCACCCGGGTATGGGGTAATGAACTTATCTGAAAGCTGAAATGGGTTAATAGCGTCGAGAGGGCTGGAACCACTGTTGTACAGTATCACTGTTATACAGTAAACCAGCGGTACTGCATCAAAGTTGGGATTTACGAAAATTTATGTAAAGACAGCTATCAGGTACTCCGGTAGTCGCCTGGAACTCGTGGAACAAACAAGCTTGCATTAGTTTATCAATGTTTGGACCTGCGACGAAAATTTTTGACGAAACTGAAACAAGCTCAAGAAGAAAGAGCCACTTTGAGTGTATTCATTTTAAATTAGTTTCGTACTAAATCAACATTTCTCTCATCGTTTGTTTCACATATTTTAAAATTAGTTTTTAATGTTTGCCTTATATTTCGCCCATGGGGCTTCAACGGAGTCAGTGAAAAATACAATTTTAAAACACGACAAATGAGCACACATTGCACTCGAAAACATTACTGGGGCCACTGGGGCGTTATAAACAAACACGGTTTTACTCTTTAATTTTTTTTAGTTTACATTCATCTAGAAAGTATCTTCTTTACCGCAGAGTTCTATGCATGATGGACCGCCAGATACTGTCAATGCCAATGTTTTTAGTCCCAAAGTTATTTGTTTATTATCTGCGGTACTGATCATCGTATAGGCAGTCTCCGTAAGTTTTCTTTGAAGGTGGTTTTCTGCTTGGTCTAAAATATTTGTTATATCCCATTCGGGTCGGTGATCGCCGAACACATCTGGTCAGAATACCTTCAACAAACGGTGCGGGAAAGAGTAATATATTACGAAACCAGCGGTACTGTATCAAAGTGGGATTTACGAAAATTTATACACTGTAATTCAATATACAGAACCTTTTATTTATCGTAAAAAATCGATTTAATATTTTAGTGGTAGGAGGAATCGCGGAAGAAAAATCAAAATCAATTTTTTAAAGACGGATTTCATGCAACCATAGACATATTTCAGTTTATAAAACGTACGGAAGTCCTTAAAGAAATTGAAACATGAATATGACCTGACTTTCTTTTTTTGTCTTTTATCCAAACCAATATCATCATGACTATAGAAGACAGAGAAACCGAGGGGTTTCTTGCCAAAAGGAAACTATTTGGCTGGTCATTTGCGGTTGGATCAGAACGAATCAACGTTTTTCGCTTCGCTGTGAAGGCTCTCCCATTGTTGTCATTACCTTGAAAGGCTTACAAGTGTTATTTCAGTGGAGACACTAACTCCGTCTCTCGACCAAACTGGAGCGCTTTCGTCCTTATTGAACGGAGCTCCCGACCGTTTGTTCAGGCTAGATTTAATAATAGCGAAAGCAAAGGATTCAGAGAAAGTGACTCACGGAGAGAATTAATTACGAAGGCACCGAGAGGGGCTTTACTTTTAACACGCGCAGTGGAGAGTGGTCTGACGTCAACGCGCAGTGAAGCGGGTTCGAAAGTGCCCCCCCCTGAGATCTAGGAAACCAAGAGGGTTAGAAAAACATCCGTTTGGAGCTCAGTGGTAGCCTTGCTGATCTCCCTTATGGAAAAGTTTCATTGACCAAGGTCAATTTCTTCAAGGTGAAACGAGGTCGTAAAGGTCAAATCTGGGCCGTGTTTGAGACCTATTGGGAAATGCTGTGATTTTGCGGAAAGAGCCGGCAGTACACCAAAAACGGACTAAGGTCATGGAGGGAATGTCCCATACAAAATTTTCTGAATTTTTTTAGGTAAGGTCATTTCAGGTCAATGACCTATGACGTAAAAATACGACATATTCCCAATAATATACAATTTAACTGGCACTATAACAGTCTATGGGTGGGATATGAGATTGACCTTGAAAAAACCTTTGAACTTGACCTTGAACTTGAGTAGTCTTAACCATAAACTCATAGCATAACAAATTTCATACTGAATAATGTCATCTGACCGTAATACTGGGGTCAATGACCTCGACCTGTGACCTTTAACCTTGAAATTGACTTTCATGTGGATTGACCTTGACTATGTGACTTGATTATATGACTTTATGACGTCACCAGTTGGTCTACAGTGCAAGCAAAATGGTGCGACCGCGTGATTTCCGACAGTCACAAAATATAGGTTTGACTTTGAAAGACTGTATGTCAAAATTTATTCACCGATTTTTTTAATTCCTTCACCAATCGACGCGCTAATAAATTCTCTCAAACATACAACGTAGCGTTATCCGGCGGAGAGCGGTTCTCCGGCCACCTCAGAAAAATAGGTGGAGGGGGGGCACTTAAGGGCTCCTCCACTGCGCGTGTTGATCTGTCTAGATAAGTAATAGAAGAAACAGTGGAAGAGGAAAGCCGAGACTGGCAAATAATTTCTCAGGCTACAAAAATGGAGATTCCTTGAAGAAGTCCCGAATAGGGTACGCATTTAAAATTGATTTGTAGGGCAGACAACGGCTGGAATGCATTTAAGCCGGATTGGAAGAGATTATGTCCATTCAACCAAGGCCGATATTCAAGATCCAGGAACCACAACAGGAGCCAACAACAAATAGTATCCACAATCACGGGCGGATCCAGGGAGGCCGGGAGTCAACAAACGCATTCGCACCTGGGCCCACATTTTAGCCGGGCTTTTCTTAACAAATAATATGCTTTCCACGAATTTTGGCCCACGCTGCCCCCTCCCCCAACCCAAGCCTAGGTCTGGCACAGTGCAGCTCAAATGCTCAAATGCACGGTACTTGCTAAATTAGGTAAACATCTGCTCAATTTCGGATCTAAAAGCCCCACTCCAGGGCAGCGCTGCAGCAAAGCTCTCAGTAAGGAAAATCCAGCCAGAACAGGCTCCCGAGCAGAGACAGCGGATGGTAAGGTAAACGGTCAACAACAAACACGTATTCTACCATTCTTATAGTGATAGAACATACAAAACAGTCTCCAAACATACAAAACAGCCTATTAGAAAAGTAACGACGGTCGATGAGCATACATTTTCAGAAGCAAGAGCATTGTGCAAGGAACATTATACAAAGCTATGACTCCATCATGTCTGACTGGGTCTCGCTGGCGGGGACTGGGTCCAGTCCGCAGGCACAGCCGAGCCAGCGTGACTTACGGCCGGTGTGGGGTTTCTGCTCAGTCACCGAGGCTCCCTCCGCCACCCGGGCCTTCCTCAGGCACTCCAAGTCGGCTACCCTGGAGAGCGCGGCCAATGTAGCCCAGGAACAAGACGTCTGACTTCTGCGCTTAAAGTCCCGAGCTCGAGCGCCTGGGTCCGCTGGGCGCCGGGTGGTTTCCCGCGCTTAAAGCGAATGTACCATTTGTTTAAAGGTGTTGAGCCGAGATAGCAGTTTTGTAGAGCGTATCGAGAAAAACCACTGTTGGCATACTTCATTTCACTCAAAGCTTTCTATATTAAATTTCCGCCTACTTTTAAGTTCAAATAAATGTCACTATGTTCAGATTTCAAACCATGAAGGAATCCCTTGCCATCTTGCAACCCATACCACGTGATAAACGTTAAAGAATGGCACGTATTTTGCAGTATTACACGCCGCGAGCTGCCAGCTCAGCCGAGCTTCGCAATCACACGGTTTGCTTAGTTCAACCCAAGGTGGTAAAAAGAGGCGATAGTTTTGTTTTGAGCGACTGAAGGTGGAAACCATGTGGTTTCCTGATTCCTGATTGGTTTCAGACCATTTTGTCCACATGTAGTCATTTTTATAATTTTGACAAAGTAGGTCATCCTCTTTAAACGTTAGCATGATACACCAGCTAGACACACCATGATTTCATTTCACCAGGAAAGTCCAGCATACAGCCTTTTAAATTCATGACACCGTAGCTTCAGTACGATTTCCTTGATGTGCATCGGTTCCACCTCCTTGCTCTAAGTGAGGCGTGACCGGCGTTACATGCCGATGAACATACTATCACGTGTTCTTCATATCGATGGTTACTCTCTTCGGCGCTGCGATCGTCTCCTGAATACAACAAGCTTGCAATAGGCCATACTGGCTCCGGACTCAAAGAATTTGGACACTCTGCCCCGACGCAGAGAACTAGATATGCAGACTACTCAAATCTCGAAACTTGGTGGGCACTTGTAAGAAATATTAGTTCCCGAAATGGTGCATTTACTCTGTTTACCACCGTTCTATATACCTGGGCATAACAAGGGGACAACGATTTCGATGACTTAGAGGAGCAAATTCAATACTTTTCAGCACCGCATTCCGATGCGATAGCGGTCATCGCAGGAGATATCAAAGCCGGGATTCTAAAAAAAGAAGCTGCCACCAACTCTCACACCGCTAGACTGCAGCGCATAATACAGACACACGGGCCCTGTTCAGCTGTCAGCACAGTTTTGTCAGCACCAATCAGCGGGCCGCGTTGCGCCTACGTCACGGGATTGTAGCCTCTCCCCGGGAACTAGTTCTAGAGGTTTTACGGGCTGACGGCCTGCTGTTTGCGCTGATGAAAAATAGTAAGTGCACGAAATGGCAGCCTAATATTTTTAATGGTATAAAGGATTAAGTTCCCTTTGCTTACCACAAGCAAGAGGCGATTATGGCGCTGATGTTACTTTTCTGGAGGGAGGTTAGAGGTCCTGCTGACAAAACTGTGCTGACAGATGGAACAGGGCTACGGACTACATCACCTCAACGACTCTGTTCCGACATAGAGGACTGGGTCACTGCTTGACTTAATACTGACCAACCGGCCGGACCATACCGTCAGAAGTGGGGTGACAGAGTGCCACTCTGGCAGCGCCTACAGCTATACTAGTCTACTCATGAAGAGCGGCTGCGACCGTGACGATGGACGATCGTCGAAAAGCAAAACAACCATAGAATCCACCAGACTGCCTTCAACATCCAGCTCGCCAATCATAATTGGAGCGACGTTTATACTGTGGACGGCCCTTCAGCTAGATTTTCTGGAAAACCGGCCCAAACTGGTCAAAGGTGACTAAGATATTGTCATTTTTGGGACCATGGGTGGATTGAGCCCCAAGACTCGCCCCTGTACCGATCAGGGTACAAGCATTGACAATGGAGTCATTGAGCAGTAGTTGTTTTATGTGTGCGCACAAGTCACAGGCGCGGAGCAAAGAGCCGTTACGTTAAAACAAGGCTATGAACCCTTTAAGTGATATTTTTCAAGGAACAGAAAAAAACAGGGGAATAAGAAAAGGACACGGAGCCATGCCAGATTTCAGACCAGGTTCAAACCATTTTCAGTTTACAACGGTTTCACCCTGACAATTCCCCATAATTAACTGTTCACATGCAAGGTTATAAAGTTCGCAGTCGGGTATTGCAAGCATTTTGAGACAGATTCCGTCATTCAAGACATTTAAGACAGGAAAGAGAAGCGAACACTAAAAAATAATATGAGAGACGATACCCAAAGCCCTGTTCCAGCTGTCAGCACAGTTTTGTCAACAAGACCTCTAACCTTTCCTCCAGAAAAGTAACATCAGC
The DNA here is from genome assembly GCA_034440635.1 of Lepas anatifera. Taxonomy (NCBI): domain Eukaryota; kingdom Metazoa; phylum Arthropoda; class Thecostraca; family Lepadidae; genus Lepas; species Lepas anatifera. The sequence continues at coordinate 1,676,689 of JAOTON010002243.1, forward strand.
GCCATAATCGCCTTTTGTTTGTGATGAGCAAAGGGAACTTAAGCCTTTATACCATTAAAAAATATTAGGCTGTCACTTCGTGCACTTACGGTTTTTCATCAGCACAAACAGCAGGCCGTCAGCCCCTAAAACCTCTAGAGCTAGTTCCCGGGGAGAGGCTACAGTCCTGTGACGTAGGCGCAACGCGGCCCTCTGATTGGTGCTGACAAAACTCTGCTGACAGCTGGAACAGGGCTCAATCCAAGCCAAAGAGTAAAATTTTATAAGTGTGACAAATCCTTTTAGGCGGAAGGATAATAAAAACAATAAACTGTGATGGCCCGCGTGTGAGCGTAAAACCTAGCTTAAATATCAACCCTACCCAAAACCCACCCGAGAAATAAAAGGTTAGTTGAAGTTTAAAAACAAAGAAGGGGCCAAACACTGCCTTGTCAAGACATCACTGACATGAAATCCGCCGAAATGCCCCTCGGCTCAAGACTAGGTGCGAAAGCAGGGATAAGTCATATAAACCTGACATATTTTTACTATAAAAGACGGGACTTCACAATATCAAAAATATTGGTAAATATTATTCACGTTTAGCCTCACCTGAGTGCCCAGAAACCTGCATTTATCGACAGAGAGGTCTACTCTTTCAAACATACGCTGAAGAAGTATCGAAACACGTCCGTATGTTTGATTTGTTTTTATATATTTAATATCCAAATTGTCAGTGTACACCTTTATCATAAACCAAACATAAACTAAATGGCTCCCAAAAACCACATAAGTTGTATAAACTAAAGCTGCAATGAAAACACGACAAAGCCAAACAGTCGAGGATGCTTGGCTCAGTGGTGGCCTTCTGAGCCACAGGCCCCAGGATCATGTCGCGGCAGAGCCTCTGGACGAGTTGATCTGATCCCCCAAATCCCTTCCAGCGTGGGTTGTTTTGTATGTTTGACAAGCGACCATTCCCACATGTTGGGCTATTCAAGGTCCTGTCATCAAAATCGAAAATAGTGCTGCTACACTTCGTCATCACATTACATAAAGAATGGCAAAATGCAGGAAAAACAAATATGAGAGCTGGCGACGCCGTATGTCCCTGGCAGTTGGTGCGTCGCTAAGCCCCAAAAACTATTATGATAAGGCTAAACAAGTCAAAATAAACTAGAAGTCAGGGACTGCTCAGCTATGGACCATCATCAGGTAAAAGGCGGTGAAAGAGCAGGAGTGCAACCCCTGAAGCAGACTCTTGCCAGAGCCTAGATTGTGTAGCGCTTCGGCAGTTCAAAGATCTTCCGCGTGCATGTGTGCGTGCCTGCCTGCGTGCGTGAGTGCACTTGTGAGCATTTCATGTGTACTCGTGTGAGTATGTTTGGCCGTATGTATTAGCATCGAAGCGGCCAGGTGGATAGCTGCGTGATCAGTGTAGGCTTGTGTTGTCTAATGAGCATGGATTCGGAAATGTACCACCCAGCCCACCCCTTGTGCGTTAAATCTGAGCCACCCAAGTATTCGCCGTCAGACTGATCTGGGTTCACGGGTCGACGATAGTCCCCGAAAGGAGAGTTGCGCCGCTTGTGGCGGGTGTCCCCTAGCTGCCCATTGCACCTTTGCCGAACAGGGCGCTGGCCCTCTCTAATGTAGAATGACTCGTGGGGACCACACTACTTGCCATCTATGCGGTAGATCACGTTTTCCACGTGGCATTTGTCCTGTGTAAGCCATCGTGACAAGTGCAGCAGAACCTTCCACCTCGCCACCTAGGCAAGGCGGGGGTTGCAGGGCTGACTTCATTAGCACGCTCTTCCAGCGGTCCACTCCTCCAAACCAGCCTGCAGGCGAGCGCCGGGCTCCTTAGGACGCTCCGAGCCTGCTGGGAAAGGGATTCATCCCCAAATGGGAGGACCAGAGGAATGCAACTCTCTTATTGGTCTATGGGCCTAGAGCGCGGACCAAGGACCTAAACTTTAATTTCTGAAGCAAGTGCTTTCATTACAAGATGGCAAGTCGTGTGGTCCCGACGAGTAATGATAGTTTATCTCCATGGAACGAAAACGACTAAAAAGTGGAGGCGCACCGGATTCTGGTTTCGGCCGCATTTGCCATTTTACTGGAATCCAATGTCAGGCCTGGATTTTAGCTGAAATCCGGTAGTGTTTGCCGGATTTTTAAGTTTTTATAGCAATTCATTTCTGACGGTGCCATGAATAGAAACATTCACAATTAACGTTAAGAGATGGATCAGGCATTGAACTCTATATTATATCTTTTGAGCATGGATAAACCATAATCAGCCATATTTAGAAAAAAAGCATGTAACTTTTTAAGTACCCAAAAGCGACTCCCAAAGGAGAAAACGTTGGATTTGCATAACGCAGATTTTTAGTTTAACTCCCACTCAAACCCCCCCCCCCCCCCACCGAGAGCAAATAACACCTATCGACGAAAAGCCTAAAAGCGGGCAAATCTGGCCGGATTTTAAGTTTAATTCCGAGAAATCAGGTTTCGGCCGGATTTTTTCCAAACCGAATCCAGTGCACCTTGACGAAACAGGCGATATACTTACTTATTACATAAATTCTAAGACGGATTCTGGAGTGAGCGTCGCCAGTCTAAATCCCAGCCAAACAGCACCGGGATGCATCGGGCCAGCCTAAACGCATAGTCAGACCTGTCTGACTCACGAAAACCTCGCACGCAGAACGCTTGTATGTCCGCTTTATCCTAGAAACCTCGATAACCCCGCAGTTTTCCATGCACTCCAAGTCTTAAGCAATTTTCCAGGCCTCTTAAAATGTGCAGCGGAAGCCCCTCTTGTTCAGCTGAGCGAGGAAAAGGTGGGTCAATCAGTCTCACCCGCTATCGATTTTGGCTGCCACGAAGCTTGTTTGAGCCGCCTTCGAGCTACCTCCAGGGAACACTTCAAGCGCATCGATTGAATTGGTAATGCCAGATTAGTCCGAAAGAGCCAAGAAAACTACGATAGCTCAGTGATTGTGGGGCCAGGAAATTCGGAAATAAGAATCGAGGTGGGCAGATTTAATCCCTGCAAATTTCACTTCGCGCGTTACAGGGGTTGAGTTCACGTCAAACACTGCACTCAGGGATAAGCATGAGCATGCGTGGTCTTTAAGAGCCTTAGTTGCCAGCCTCGTCCCGGGCAACAATCCTTAACTTTAATGTGAAGACGCCTTACCACTCATCCGCAAGTTAGTCGACTGGAAACAAACTATCCACATACGCACTTGATGAGAAGTATTTTAAGTACGAATGTTTCGTCAAAGTCAACAGGAATTGCCCCAACTCCTGTCTGCATACAAAGTTGACGGAAAGTTCTACCCGTGGCAAAATGGCTCGGTTAATTTTGAAGGAAAGTACCAGCCTTCGGAATAATTCCTTAACATGAAATGTCCAGCAGAAAAAGATGTTTGATCGAAAAAAAACATTTTCATAACCGATTAAAGGTTAAATTATACTAACCGAAATCACGCGCGCCCAATCAGTTGCGAAGCTGACTCATGCCGCCCAATTAGTTACGAAGCTGACTCACGCCGCCCAGCCACGGAACCTGCTCGCCCCTAATTTGAAGAGATTAAAACATCCACATTAGGGTGCCTCATTTTGCACCGACCATGCAAATTATTGGGTGGCGGTGGTTTTTCCCATTGTTTGAGACCTCCTGAATCCAATGGTACCAAAATCATACAAATTCAAAAATTTCTAGGGGTCACGGATTGGATTTGAAATTCTGAATTTGTAAGAAATGGTAAACAAGCCTGTTTTGATGCCACAGAGACATAGCTCTTCTGTTCAGAGCCAAGAAACCGAAATCCACCGGTCGTTTGCCATAAATCCTGCTTATTTGGAACGTATTTGGTTGACTTTAGAAGCCAGATTACTCTTAATATTAAGTTAACCATCATATTTTAGCAAAATGTAGGCATTTGCATGCCTATTTCGATGTGTATTTTAGTTAATACGCGCTCTGTGTACTATCATAGTAAGTGAGTTACTTCGGTCACGTGAGGAGCATTTATAACACTTTGGTTGGCAAAAATGACAAAGACTGTGTCAAGAATGGATGTTCATAAAGCTAAACCAATAAAGAATGTCTGAGATTCGCTCACATGTTTTATCCCGAACATTAACTATACCATCCTTAGATTCTGCCTCAATAAGCCCCATTCCACCACACCACATTACTAAGTATCTTTCCAATATGTACGCTTTGATTAAAAATAAGCGTTTATGAATAATTAAGCAATAATAATAATTCATTAATTAATAATAGTATTAATTAGTTAATAATAATTAGCAATAAGGCTCGCGGCTGCAATATCACAATTGTCGGAAGATTAGGTTACTAATTGATAACCGAAGTGATCTTCCACTGATCTTTTTTATTCCTGTGAGAATCTCTTATAGCTTTTCGTTCAGCTCAATCACAGTTTAAGTTATGGAAACAGATGAAAGTGACCCTGGCCAGTCAACAAATACGGGCAAATTTCCGGCGACTTGATCCACAACCCGCGTCTATCCGTAGGCCAGCCTTCCTCCTCAATTACAGGGGCCAAGTTTCCAACATCACGAACAATTCTAAAGTATTTCTTTCACGTGGCTCATGTTTGTGATGACAGACAAGAGAACTACGAAAAGGCTGTAGAAAACGCCCTCCCATTCTGGCACATGGCTAGAATAAACACCGTCAGTGAGCGGAGCTGCCGGTATAGACTAGAAAAACTGCGGGAAGAGTGACAGAAACTCTTAAATAGGCCAGAGCGAACCATGTCAGAAGAATGTATAAAAATTTCAGTTCAGTTTATTTCATAACACACCTGCCGATTCGGGAGAACAAGGCGATCTCCAGCTTCTATGCTGGCAGGTGCTCGAAGGATGTGCCGTGGTAGTTGAATGGCTAAGTTCTTGGCGTGGCGCTTTGCTATGCACGTCGCAGACTCGGTTTCCACAGCTTCCGCGTCGGATTGCACATTGTACATTTATTCTTCATCAGAGCGTGCTGAGTCGAGTATTCATACTCAACCGCGGCACCAGCCGAAGAACTTCCCGCTGCCTTTCTTTGTGCCGTCTGTCACGCGTTCTGCAGTCGTTCATTTCCAGCGAGCTTTTTGTCATTACCGCTCGTGGTCCCTTACCTGTCGCCACGCTGGTCAGCGTAGAACACGATGTCTTCTTCCTTGAAATTGGATGTTAGTAGTTGGCTCTGTTGTACTTCAAAAATCACGTTTGGTGGTTATATGTCCCTTAGATTGTCCAACACTAACGGAAATTTTTCTACATTTTTCTGACATGGATGGCTCCGGCTTTTTGGAGTTTCCGCCACTCTTGCCACAGTTTTTCTAGTCTATGCCGGTAACTCCGCTCACTGATGGTATGTATTCTAGCCATATGCCAGAACGGGAGGACTTTTTCTACAGCCTTTTCGTAGGCCTATTGTCTGTCATCACTATCATAAGCCATGTGGAAGAAATACTTGAGGACCTGTCGTGCTGTTCGAAACTTGCTCCTGTAATTGAGGAGGAAGGCTGACCTACGTAATAGACGCGGGTAGTGGATCGAATCGCCGGCAATTTGCCCGTATTTGGCTGGCCAGCAATGGAGGATCCAAGGTTGGGGGGGCTCAGGCCTCTCCCCGAAATGTCCGAGTTCCTATAGTTTATAGGTCTTCTGTCTCAATAACTTAGCCTGTGATCAAGCCGAACCAAAATTATAAGAGTTTCTCACCGGAATAAGAACAAAGATCCGTGGAAGATCACTTCGGTTATCAATTAGTAACATGATCTTCCGAAAAACTGTGTTATTGCAGGCCTGAGCCTGGCTACAATAGGACAGTTTTCCTGAACATTTGAAGATGCTGCATTTTACTTCATTATTCATAAACTTTTATTTTTAATCAAAGCGTACACATTGGAAAGGTACTTAGTAATATGGTGTGGTGGAATGCAGCTTATTGAGGCAGAATCTAAGGATGGTATAGTTCATGTTCGGGATAAAACATGTGAGCGAATCTCAGACATTCTTTATTGGTTTAGCTTTATGATCATCCATTCTTGACACAGTCTTTGTCATTTTTACCAACCAAAGTGTTATAAATGCTCCTCACGTGACCGAAGTAACTCACTTACTATGGATGGTACACGGAGTGCGTATTAACTAAAACACACTTCGAAATAGGCATGCAAATGCCTACATTTTGCTAAAATATGATGGTTAACTTAATATTAAGAGTAATCTGGCTTCTAAATTCAACCAAATACGTTCCAAATAAACAGGATTTGTGGCAAACGACGGGTGGATTTCGGTTTCTTGGCTCTGAACAGAAGAGCTATCTCTGTGGCATCAAAACAGGCTTTTTTTACCATTTCATACAAATTCAGAATTTCAAATCCAATCCGCAGCCCCTAGAAATTTTTGAATTTGTATAATTTTAGTACCATTGGATTCAGGAGGTCTCAAACAATGGGAAAAACCACCGCCACCCAATAATTTGCATGGTCGGTGCAAAATGAGGCACCCTAATCCACATGTTTGTTCCAGGAAGGGCCAGTAACCATGATCGGTAGCCTCACACTACACTTCTTCGTATACACTTGTCCTAGCCCTAACCACGGATACTTAACCCTAACACTGTCAGGTTCCTGGCTACTCCTAAGGAGGCGGATTTGGCGGATATGACGGGAGCCGGATTCCCCCCTCCGCCCCTAAGACCGACAAATCGATTCGTCTGAATAAAAAAATAAAGGCGGGATCAATTTTCCTCACGCTAACTCCATTTTCTAAAAAAATGAGCATTTGAAAATTGTGGGCAAGGGGTGCAAAATATATGTTTTTCTGTTTCTTGTATTTTCCCGAACTATTAGCTATGTTGTTCGATTTTCATAAAACTGGCACGCATTGACAGAGAATGGATGCAAAATTTTCATATATTTCACCTGTGTTAAAACTCAAAACTCAATGACGATTCCAGGGTCAGAACTATATGGTGATTTTTTTCTTTCTTTCCTTCTTCGTTACATAGGTTAGCAAACGTCCGATCCTTCATGACATATTTTACATCAAGACAAAAGGTAGCATGCCAAAAATCACAGGCGGATGTCAGATAACAAAGCAGTAGGACAAGATGTATATTGCCAATGTCTAAAAGGCATGTATGTATATATGTTCCTCGGCTATTGGTACCTTCATATTTCCCAACCGGTATCCACCCATGCCAAACCGGGAGGGGGGATTCTGAATGATCCTGTCTCCTTGGTCCGCCTATGGATGATTTTTCTCTATCCGGCATTGAAACCAAATGCCTGCCCAAGGCACTTGTCCCATGCACCGCACTTAGTATACTAAAATAGGCTTTCACATGCGTGAAAAAGCCTTAATTGCCATGCCTGAGCAGGCCTACGACATCGTATTATCACATAGAACAGGGCTGGGAGCATGATATGATTACTTTTGTTCCTCCAGGCTGTCCTGCATTCAGTCTATTCACTCTGCAATAGTGAATAGATTACATCACAAACTCCAAACAAACTCTAATGTCCAATTACATTAGAAACTCCCCATTTGAGTTTTTGGAACCGACTCTGCGGAAAAATTACATGAATATCTAACTGGAGTATCACTTGAAATTTATTTGGTAAAATTCAAACATTTCCAATCCTCTCAATATCGTAACGAACGGCTTTGCTATACGAAGAACGCACAGTATACGAAAATGCTCGGTTTGCGAAAAGGTCCTCTCTAAATACTGAGAGATAGCTCCGCCCCTGGTAACAATATGACCTTAAACCTTTCAGGGAATCTGCCCAATTTATTTTAAGGAAATTTTCAAAGCTTCCATAACCTATCCCGAACCTAGGAGATATCCCGGAAAACGTGAGGAGAGGGCGGAATCCACCCCCTCCCCTTCAGGACTAGGGTTAAACAGGTAAATAAGACATTTCATTTAAAATGGGCTGTGGGAGGAGGGTTACCAGAGTGCCCTCCCACCTCACTTCTTCAATGTGACCGAAGACCTGTGCGACGCCGAAAAAGAATACTTGCAGACATTGGACAAAATTGATAAGGAATTGCCAGAAACTTGTTGGTTGCTTTTGTATAAAAGCTGTCCATAATTTATTTACTTATATAATTTTAATGTCAAGCTTATGGTTTGTAATTCCCACAAACGCACTGTCGCACCACTTTGCATTGCAAAACAAATCATGGAGTCAAAATGCCCTACAATCAGGATATGCCACGGCCGTCTGAAATTAGAGGCCTGTGTCATTATCATTAAGGCATCCCGAAAGCACCTTCTTACGTTCAGTCACATCAACTTAGCTAATATAACATCATTATTAAGATAACTCAACACTAAGGCAAGGACCAAAGGTCAGGAGTCGAAGATCATAGGTCACGTTCAAGGTAAAATCCACATTTCCAGATGAGTGACTGCTACGAGTGAAAACTACCTGGAATATATAGCAGCGTCACGTCATAGGCTGATGACCTTGGCCCAAAATTTCAGAAGCGCTGAGTTGGACCTCTCCCATGTCCATAGCACATTTCCGTGCATCGTGCTTCTCTCGGCACAAACACATACTATCTAAATAGGACGCCAAATTGGTTCATGACCAGAGTGACCTTGTCTTTTCTAGATCGATAAAACCTGTAATGTGATTTACCATAGCTCTTACAAAACCCTTAGCGGGTATATTTCTGTCACTACAGATTTTTAGATTTAGTGAGGAGGGGCTCACGCCCTTTCCCTTGGTGCGCGTTAGTGCCACACCCACTTCACGGCAGACGTTACGGGTCAGAAGCTGAGCAGTTTCTTGAACCAAAACTCAACAGCAGAAACTGCTTCTGAGGATACACAACAGGATGATACTCAAGCACAAAATATTGACAAAGCCCGTGAAGGGCGGGGTCGGGTTGAAGGGAGAAGGCTGGACAGTTCTCGATACCACCTCCACGTCCGGCCCGAGGTGATGCCAGAGCAGACAATACCCATCTTCCACGGGGGCCACACAGCACAGGGGAAACCTGGCGGGCCGCTGCGCCAGAGGTGTGGGCTCGAGTCCCGTACCACCTGCATGTGAACTTCGTATTGTGGCGTGGCAGAGCGACAGGATCTAACCACGTCCGCCGACCTGCTGCCCCTCTAACGCGGGTGATAGGGCCAACACCAGCTGGCTGCCACCGCCGCCTCCACCGTTCCAGCAGTGGGTAGCAGTGCCGTCAAAATCGCGGCCCGCTTCAGCGTGCCTGTGGCGCCGGGAATCAATACCGGGGCAGTGCGGCGGCGGCGGCGGCCGTCACCGCTGGCCAGCGCCGCTGCAGGTCGGACCCGCCAGCGCCGCTGCAGGTCGGACCCGCCAGCACCGCTGCAGGTCGGACCCGCCAGCGCCGCTGCAGGTCGGACCCGCCAGCACCGCTGCAGGTCGGACCCGCCAGCACCGCCGCAGGTCGGACCCGCCAGCACCGCTGCAGGTCGGACCCGCCAGCACCGCTGCAGGTCGGACCCGCCAGCACCGCCGCAGGTCGGACCCGTCAGCACCGCTGCAGGTCCCACCCGCCAGCGCCGCTGCAGGTCGGACCCGCCAGCACCGCCGCAGGTCGGACCCGCAGTCGCTGATATGGCCAGCGCCGCTGCAGGTCGGACCCGCCAGCGCCGCTGCAGGTCGGACCAGCCGCCCACGGCGCGGTCCATGCCCGGCGCCGCATGGGGACATTGACGTCTCATGTCGATCGGAGCAAGCGCTCAATTTTGATCCCGTTATCAAGAGTGAGGCATGCGACAGTGTTTGTCATTGGGAGGGTTTAGAGCGGACGTCGGTGGCTGCAGCGGCTGGACAGCAGGCAGCTGAGGCAGTTGACACAGTGACAGCTCCGCCGGCCCCCAGCGCCGCCGTCGCCGACCGAAGCGCGGCTAAATTCAATACTGGGCGGCCGGCGGCGGCGCCACCCCAGGCAGAGCCCAGCCGAGGAGTTGGCCCGGCCCGCGCCGGGCCAATTCAATCCCGCCAGTGACAGGCAGCACCGCCCAACAATGCTGACTCGATTAGGAGGGCCGCTCCTTCACACAGGGCCCGTGGGATCACGGGGCATTCATGGCAGGCTATGGCGAATACTCAAGAAATAATCAGTTTAGTGCGCTTCGATGAGTCGCGAGTTATGAAAGATATTCAGACGTCAGAGTGGCGGGTGATGTAGAACAGAGACTCTGCAGACCTTGATCAAACTCGGTAGTCACTCCACATATCGATCCAATACATTTCAGCGGCAAGGAGGCTAGAAAGAGACAAGCTGTCTTTTTCCGCGGCCGCTGCAACCCCGGCGCAGCACCGCAGCAGTGAGAGCATTGCCGTCAGGCCACTCAACGTCATCGATACATAAGGCCCTCCAACGACTACCAGTCGCCACAGCCATCACGCCCATGGCCAGAGGAAAGCATTCAGATCAACAATAGAGGTGCGAGTGTTTAGTCCCGTGGTCCCGGTGTCGGGACCCAAGCTGATCTCGGCGGCACTCAGGCCGGGACTGGGGCTTAAATACCGAACCATGCCGGGACCAGTCACTTCTCAAGCACACCTCAGCTAAGATATATAGTCTCAACAACAATTTCTCAGCTCTTTCAAATAAAAAAGTTTCAGCCTTCAATAAAAATAGTTCAGATCAGTCAATTTTGGCCCAAAACGAAACTTTCAAACTTTAAGGGCGCACACACACCACAGAGAACTAACCTTATACTAAATCGTATTCTTTGGAAACCACATTTTATGCGTATTTTCTATTATTCAATTTGACTATTCTAACACTCAGTGACATATCCAAAACAAATGGTGTGTAAATACCCGTTTACCATGGTATAAGTCATTATAGATTGGAACGACCTATTTGGCACATAGGTACTGGAAGATGTCAGAACGAATAACTTAACCGATAAGAAGATTAGGAAACTGGTGACTGGAAACGGCAGTCCCTGCCTCCTCCCGTGTTTCGATTGCTGCAGTCAAAGCTTCAATTGTTGAATTTGTTTCAATTGTTAAAACAAATTCGAAGCTTCAATTGCTTATTTTGAATGCCCATCCGGTTCGAAGAAATCCCTAGATACAGATAATACATGTGCATGGGTGGGAATTCCGGGGGGTTGAGGGGGTCAGGACCTCACCTCTGGATTTTGGGGTCTCCCATAGGCTTTGTATAGGGCCTGTATAGCCGTGCCAGCGTTAACCCACCCAGGACCCCCCCCACCCTGGATCGAGAACAGATCTCCAGCCATGTACATGTGCACGAAAAACTACACATATTTATATCTTTGAAATTACATTAAGCATTTAAAGTGATGAAACTGACTGCAAAATACATTTAAAATTTCCCAAAACCTGCTCATCAACAATAATTATTATTACTTCTTTACTACAACCACCACCACGTCGCTATCATCGTCAAGAATAAAAAAACAAGCGTGCACATTGCTGCATTTGAAGAAAATATTCAACCAAATAGAAGCTCGTTTTGCTTGTTTTCTTCAATGCGCTGTCTGCATCTGAATTATTAATAATGCCTATCAATAGCGGATATTGTGATTAGCGCGAGAAATTTTTACCTTTGATTTGCTTAGAATGAAAAAGAAGCCCACATTTTACGAATCAGGGCAAATAATTCCAGCTACTGGTTGTGCCTGATCATGGATCTGTGCTTGACCTCCATATTTCGAAAGTCATGGATTATCGATTTTCCCATTGTGTTGGGAAGGAATGCAGGGAGTTTGCTTCTGCAGAACTAGGCACATTGGCGGACGCGGGCATTCCGGCCATGCCCCCCAAGCGCTGGAGGGGGGTAAACTATCTTTGGCCCCCAAACTCCGGAGAGATTTTTGAAAAAATGGGTTTACACTAGGTCTGTAGAGCAAAAAAATATTCGCTCCCCCCATGAGAGCGATTATGTACTTGGAGAGGTAGTTATACTAGATCTGTCGAGCACCCAAATTGCACGTCCTCCTCCCCCTCCCCCCCCAGGAGGAGAGGTAGACATGGGTTTGGCCCCCAAAACTCGGGTCTGCGTCCGCCCCTAACTAGGCATGTAAAAAACGGAATTTTTATGTTGCAGGGATGTTTTTTGAGCTTAAATTTAAATGGAGATCGCAAAGAATTATTGGAATATCAAGTGTCACTAAAATATCATTAGCCTTTTGAAATATTTATTCGTAGGGTTCAATATAGGTAGCCTGGCCTTTGTTTTTGCAAATGTGCTTATTCCTTCAATTCTAATTAACTCCAGCACTGAATAAAGCACGCCTTCTTAAGCAAAAGAGCTTTATTCAAAGCGGGTTAACTCTCAGGTGTTTTATCCTGCTAAGCAATTCGCGTAATTCTTCATAAAGAGCAAAAAACAGTATTGCTTAGTTTTAATGGGCGAGAAGCGATCCGGATGGAGCTGAGAATCAGGATACAGCGATCGCGGTTTCCATATCACCTCAGTTTGGATGAGAATATAGCTGTAAAGGATAGAAGAGCATTCTCAATTTTGGATAGATTTCTGGAGCACCATTGACGTTTCCTTTCACTCCCTTTACTTTCACTTCATAGGCGGATCCAGGATTGCCGATCGGGGGGGCACCATCCGGTCCGGGGGCGCCACTTTTGACCGACAAAACCTATCAGATGGGCGCAAAATCCTATCGGTGGGCGCCGATTTTCGCATCCTAGGGGGGCGGGTGGGAAGCGACATTTCAGGGGCGCACCATCGACCTGTCAGGCGCCGTGACCAATTCAGGGGGCGCCAAGGGTTGATCGGGGGAGGGGCACGTGCCCCCTTGCCCCCTGGATCCGCCTACGTTTCACTTTACCAAAATTTACAATTGTGTTAAATCGATGATAGTTTTGTTGAAAGAATATTGTTTTCTTTTTTAGGTTTGTTTAACAACAAAGAAAGCTATACCCTCTGCAGTCTACTCTCTTTTGCCTCTGCACTGTATCTCGTTCCATATTGTTGTTGTATCTTGTGCCTGCACTGAGAAAAATTTTGACTCCGGAAAGAAGAGTTTACTCCCCGGAGCGGCGTAATGTGCCCCTGTAAAAATGTCCATCTTTTTCGGTGTTCATTGACACCGCAGAAGAGAGTCACCAAGACTAAGGGGGTCACATGACTCTTTAAAGACGGGTCACTTGACTCGCCAAATAACCATGGAACCCGCCGATTCAGGGTCAGTTGACCCTTCATTTATGTACGATGTGACCCTCTAAAACAGGGTCAGGTGACCCTTTATAGGAGGGTCATACAAAATGTCCTGGAAAGGATAATTTAAATAAATCGCTTCGAGAACTAGCAGCAGAAGAACACACACGTTTGTAGCGTTTTATTACCGTCAGGCAAACAATTTCGACTAATTTACGAAACATACAATAATCCAAGCAAACTTAACACGCACACCACGGGTCCCTGGCATGACGCACCCCGCTGGGGGCGTTTTTCACCCCCCCCCCCTCCGTATCTCATTTCCCACGAACGCTAAAGGAAAAATGACGGGCGGCGTCCGAAAGCTCTTGACAAGACGAAGAGATTGTATACGAATAATGTTTATGTCAGGTCAATATTGAGGTGAGCAAAGGTCAAAGAAGGCTCCATAAGCTTACAACAGAGTAGTGTACCTTTCTCTCTCTAGATCCGCCCTCAGGGGAGCTAGAGCAAATATTTATGCATCGGTGGATTCCTCTCATCGCGGCAAATCGAATGATGTATAATTAGACCTTTCTAGGTCAAATAGTGAAAATGACCTGAGCTCGAGCTAGGTCAAGGTCACAGAGTGACCTGGTATGGTCATGTTGCATATCAATCGACTCCCCGTGACAATATAATAACAATGCAAGCAAAATGGGAGCTTTATCTCAATTCAGTGAAGTTACTGGCAAAACAATCAATCTATGCTCCGTGACGTGACATGACCTTTGAGACGTCAGATGCTCAAAAACTCAACTTGAAGGTCAAGATCGTGGTAAGAATAGACGGTTTGAGTATTTTCGGTTTTATCTACCCGGTATTTACTGCAAACGAACCCATTATATTTTTCCCTATAGACTTATAATGGGGTGACCAAAAATTGACCCCAACTTAGGTCAACAACATCAAAATTCCGACATAGCAGATTTATAGACTCTGATAACCTTATCATATTGTAGAAGTTTCAAACTGATCGGTTCGCTGATGTTCCCTTGGCGCTGGATCAAACTTGTGAATTTAGGTTTTGAGGTCGGGTCACTTGACCTTGAATAGCCCCTTGTCCTGACATGACCTTAACTCAAAAATTTTGTCAGATGTGTAAAATTAATCAGGGATAAGGTACTGTAAATTTCGTTGTTCTGCATCTCTTCGTTTTTGCGTTATTTGGGGAAAACCAGGAGGGGGCGTATTTCGCCCCCAGCGGTGCGCGTGTTAACTATAGTCATCCTGGCCGGGCAACTGAACCACACACTAAGCAATCGCTGGGCAGACCTTGACGGAATCGTAAAGTCCCCTGAATAGAATTGTTCTTATCGGGTAAGTGCGGACTGGCCAATGCCGACCGAAAATTACATTAGGATCCCGTTACAATAGTCTATCACAATGTCAACTTGCCGGAAACACACGCCGTACCCATTGCAGCGAGACAACGTCCAAATACACATCTTCCAGCGGGTCATTGGCGTCTCTCAGCGGGAATGCGCGGCCGCTGCCGGAGGGTGGCTGGTCTGAGATCGGCTCGGATACCGGTAACGGCCGCGTACGGCACACTCGTATGGCAAGGGACGGCCACGCAGGGACATAAAAGTAACACAAAACAAGTTATTCGTCAAAGTATTCACTCAATTTGAAACCATATCACAGCTTCTTAAAAGCGTCTGCTCGGGATCCGTGGTATGAACCCCTCGAACACGGCCTGCCTCTCCACGTACATCCGGCCGTTCCAAATGCAGATACAGTCGGTTTAAATTTCCACTCCTGGATGAAGTTTCCTTTAATTTCCACACCAGTTTAGCCTTGAGGTCAGCAATACAGTTTTATGGAAAGCACCAAAGCATAAAACCAGGGATGCGGAGCCGGAGCCGGAGCCGGAGCCGGTCGGAGCCGACCATTCTGCCCGGAGCGGAGCCGGAGCCGGAGCCGGAGCCGTCAGAAAGGGTCCGGCTCCGGCTCCCAAAGAGCTCTAAAATTACCAAAAATCACACGTGAAATGGTCACATTTTACCTCGTGAGATGTCGCATGGAAACACCTTTATTCACCTGAAATATTACATTTTCTCAATATGTTATGTATATCGAGATTAATGAAATATTGCAACTAGGGTGTTCCGTAAACGGTCTTACTCTCGGGCAGGTGATGCGCCCCGGAAATTTAGCATGGGCAGAAATTAGCAACAAATGAAAGCATTGGCGGACACTGGCGGATCCATGGGGAGGGGAGCAAAAAAAGGCATTTGTGTGAATAAAAGCCTAGTAACTAAACATTCTAGCCTCCAGTGCAGAAAACTGACAGCTTAGTTCCCACCTAGCCTATCACACTGACATGCTCCTTTGTCTGCCTCAGCCTAGCTGGCTTCACCACTGCCACCTCAAAACCCATATCTGAGAGCTCATGCTGCTTGAATTTGCAAACATGATGGGACAAATGTGGTATTCTTTTCCAAAGCCTTTAAGGCATTATTTTACAAGTAGGTGAACAATTGTTTATCACCTTCTAATAACCATCAACTGACATAATATTATGCGCAGAGAATGAATTTAACAACACATTCCCCCACAAACAATTTTCTACCATTAAATTTACCACCTATCATACCATGACACTAGCACTCAATGGTAGCGCACAACCACAGCACAGGATCCCGCACACATTTGAGTGACACTTCTTAGTTGTCAGTGAGTGCTCACCTAATTGTAAAATTAACAATTCTTATACCTCTGGTATTCAAAGTTATGCGTTTCAGAAAATTCTTGAGTCGACTCAACTCAACTCAAGTGCTGAGCGCAGTTGACTCAACTCCGACTCAACTCATGATCAAGAGTTCAGTGAGCCGACTCAACTCTGACTCACGTCTAAATTCATCCGACTCAACTCTGACTCAACTCACGACTCAACTCAACTTAAACTTCGACTCATTTGCAAAATGAAATAAATACATGATAAATATATAAACATAAAAAATAAGAAATAAATCAATAAACCAGCAAAAATCAAGCTGTTCAGAAAGTCTGACATGAAACAGAAGATTCATGGAACAATTACACAGCAACCATGAATAACTTTTTAATTCTTCCAGACTGTCACTGCCCAAAAAGTTACCACATGCTGCAATTACTTCTAAAAGGAGCATTGCATATAAAACTAGGTAAATGGAATAGAAAGGACCCTAAAAGCGCTAAAGTTACACCAACACAGGCAAAAAATTGAGCCTCCATACTGTCAAAAAATATTAAAGCTAAAAGAACATGATATAAACTGTATTTTGATTTGTAGGGATGGTATAGGTATTCTTTTTCTGTTAAAGAATGAGGCTAGGTAATTTTTATAAATTAAAATTAATATCCCAAGAGTTGTATCAAAATTTAAGCAGTAATTACCTAGTTGCAATTGCTAATTATAAGAATTATAGCCAACCCCAGGAAAAGTATACCATATATGACAAAGGACAATAGCAAGGAAAATTCTATCAACATTGATGTGTTGGATTTAAATATATTCATATTTTAAACTCAATCAAATTTTCAGCTTCAGTCAGAACCTCTAATAACATACATACCTATCGCTCTTCAAGCAAAATTGGAGAACGATTTCATAGAAAATTGCTAATGTATTATAGCTATCCAAATAAACACAGATGCCAAGTAAGGGTCTCTGATCAGACAAAAACAGTAGCAGGAAATAATTCCTCTGATTCTTGCAATAAAGACATCTCAACATTTTTGTTGAATCAAAGATCAAATTTTTTAAATGCCAATAGCAGTATTTGCTATTGATAGGTAAAATGAAAAGGGTGGCGGCAGACGGCGCATTTAGGACAAAATAATAAATGTAGCATGTAGGCATATAAATATTTGCATTACTTCATGAACTATCACGTGATATTTACACTTTTGCCTTGAGGCTAGTTAACCTTGAACCCATACTCGGCTGAATTTGTTTTTCAAAGACAGCAATGGCGCTCACACTATTCTCAGAAAACCACCACTGACGACAACAATCAGCGACGACGACGCGTGTTGTTGGAGTGCTTAAAGTAAAGAAGTAATATTACATATTGAAGTTGAGAAGTTTTTGAGAGTTTTGAAATGTATTTTGTAGCGCGTTCCACCACTTCAAAGCCAGTGATAGGAACCTGTTTAATTTTTTGAGTGTATGTATTATTCGTGCCTAGGGATTCCTTCAGACCGGATGGGCCTTTAAAATAAGCAATTGAACCATATAATTATTGGTTTATTGAAACAAATTGAAACTTTGATTTAAGCAATTGAAACACTGGGGAAAATTTTTTTAAAGGAGGTTAAAGGAGGTTTGCAAAAGGTAGGCAAATTCACATACTTTTACTTGACAACATGTTTACCTGTTGAGCCAACTTTTTCGTCTACTCATTTGACTCGCTGTCTTCACAACTCAACTCAACTCAACTCATTGATGTGTTTTGAACCGACTCAACTCAACTCAACTCACTTGTCTAATTTTTTTCGACTCAACTCAACTCAACTCAGAGTCGAATGAGTCAGAATTTGAGTTAAACTCCGACTCTGACTCGCGAGTCGCACAACTCTGCTGGTACTCTGTATTAATTTGACATTGAAGCAAAAGCTGGTTAATTGGGAATTGCCAGTGTTTTGTTTATGGTGCAGGAGAGACACAGGATTACGATGTAAATGAGTGGTGAAAATGCTTGCTGATTCTGGTGATTATTATATCTAAATAACATCTTTTGGAGATAGGAACAGGCTACCTGATATGGAATTTAAAATATCTTGTCAGTGTAGATTATCTTCAATACCGGCGCAAGTATTTTAAAATCTTGGGGTTACTGGTGCGGACAGGGATGTCTGGTTTGGGAAAATTGCCCTGAAGTAGGTACTATACAGAACAGTGGTGGGATGCTGAGGGATGTCTTTCTATGGTGCAAATTTATATTGGTACCAAGCACTGGCAGGCCGATTGAACTTAGGGAGGCACAGGAGCAAGGTGCCTGCCTAAAATCAGACATTCTAATTTCCAACACTAACCCCACAGTG